>JAHLKG010000010.1:0-600000 GCA_025526995.1 Powellomyces hirtus | reverse complement strand
TGGGTCCGATCTGACGGCTTTGATCTGCTTTCCATGTAGGGGGACGAGTGCTGCTTCCAGCTCCTGATAGTGCCTAGCAACTTCTCCCTTGGTCTTCATAAGGCAAACATGGAAATATGTTGGTCTGAGAGTATCTGGGTAGATGATTGAGGAAGCTTTAGGGTAGTTGACTGAGCAGAACAACGAAGTAACTTAATCCCGCTCTATTGGAGAAAAAGAGAAAAGTCCCACCGATATATTAAGTATGGAAGGAAAACTACTTATATCGGCGTTGATCACGTGGGTTCACGTGATCGCGTGATACGCCCTGCGATGGCGCAGTTGTGACTCGATGACAGAGTCTGTACGTGCTAACAAAATATCTTGTTTTGTCATCAATGAATGTGACGAAATAGCAATATCCAGTGATTGTGGGTGGTTCAACTGGTCCCCGGACATCTGTGTGGATCAATCCCAGCTTCTCTGATGCACTGGAGGCCTGTGCCTTTGGGAATGGCGCTCTGCTTGCTTTGCTGGGTGCACAAGTGTCACAAATGCTCAAGCTCCCACTGGTTTGAATGCCCTTGGCAAGCTTGGTGAGCCTTCCAATGTCTGCAACGGTCAAATGGCCGAGGCTCTGATGCCATAGGGACAAGTCCTGACTTGATGTGTCCCTTCCAACGTTGTGGGCAATCCCAGCATTTGCCTGCCCATGTGTTGTCTCGAATGTGTAGACAAATTGGTTCTCTTTGGCAAGGAAAGCTGTCCCATCCTTTGCAATGATCCGAGCAGCCTGTGGTCCCACTTCAAAACAAGCTCCAGCTTTGGCAAGGCGAGCCAGTGATAGGAGGTTCTTGGTCATCTTGGGGACGTTCCAGCAGTTCTGGATTTGCAGGGGCACTGTCTTCCCCTCTGTGTTGATCACCCATGTGTGAAGCATTCCATGCCCCACAGCTTCCAATGTGTGATTGTCTGCCATCTCAATGGCGACAGGAGACATCTTCTCATAGTCCCCAAACAGCTCTCTACGGCCAGTCATGTGCTGAGAGGCTCCTGAGTCCAAAATCCAAGTGTTGGATGTCAGGGATGGCATCTGAGTCCCAATGGTGGTGAAAGCAAAGCCTCCAGGTGTCTGTTGAATCGAGTTGGCCTGGTTTAGGCCCTTCCTCTCGTCTGCTGCCCTCTTGTGGCATTCCTTCTTGATGTGGCCCTTCTTGTTGCAGTAGTGACAGACCGCCTCCTTCTTCCAATCTGGCTTTCCCCCAGCCTTGTTGGTCCTCTGAGCATTCCCTTTGGCATCAGCTTGTGTGGAGAAGGCTTTTGCTGCCTTTCCAGAGTTCTTCTTTCCATCTGCACACCTCATTTCCTCCTGCAACAGCCTGGATGTCACAAAAGCCAAGTCCAGCTTCTCACTGGTCGACTCCAGAGTCATCACAAGGGTGTCAAAGGCTTCAGGAAGGGAAGAGAGCAAGGAGAACACATGGTCCTCCTCAGAAACAGGAGCTCCAATGGCAGCAAGTTCCTGGGTCATCCTCTTGATCTTGTTGATGTGGATGGTCATGGAATCAGTCGGGTCCATTGTCACAGTGAGGAACCGACATCTCAGGAAGTGTCTGTTGGCAACCCCCTTCTTCTCATGCACCTCCCTGAGCTTCTCCCATGCTTCAAGGGCAGATTCGGCCTCATGAACATGCATCAATTGCTCATCATTCAAAGACATGATCAGCAGAGCCAGAGCTCTCTCATCTCGACGTATCCAGTTGTCTGATGCTGTGTTGGTGGCCTTGGCAGTTCCAGAGCCGTCCTTGATGTCAATGGCATCCCAAAGTCCCTTCTCAATCAACAGCATCTTCATTTTCAACTTCCAAAGGTGAAAGTTCTCTCCAGTGAACCTCTCAATGGACACTCGAATGTCAAAGTTGCCAGCCATCTTGTGCAAAGAGTGTGGCAAAATGGAATAGTCCCGGTGTTCAACCGCAAGTGGTCAAAACCTGCTCCAGAAAATCCACTTCAGTCCAGTCCAGTCCAGACAATAGCTCGTTCAATGGTCAGATGCAGGTGTCCTATGCCTGCTATCTAGGCTCTCAAGTGCTCAAACAGTTCTCCAAGTCCTCTGTAATAATACTAGGTCCGTTGCCAGAGTCTAGTCTTCTATTCGGGAATTCCCTATTTCTGATTCTACTGTAAGATCTCTAAGTCTTGAATACACCCTCGTTGGAGTATTCCTACTTTTCTTCTGGACCGCGGGGCAGTCCGGGTCACGTGAGGGCCATCCATGGCCATCCCTAATGTCTAGTACCCTTTGGAATGCTGACGCTAGCATCCATCTTGCGCGGGGCCCTTCCCGGCGCGTATCTAGGCTTAGGCTGGTGAGCCACGCCTCATTACACCCCCCTTAGATTCGTGACTATCTCTCAGGCTCAAATCTCTTCAGCGAGGCGAAGCTTGCCTAAGCCGAACGGCTGCGGTTGAACGGATGCTGATGTGGTTGTGGGAAGATGAGGCTGGGGAGGCGGCCCTGGTGCGGGTCGCGTTGCGGTAGTCTCCGGCGGGTAGTCTCCGCCCTTCGTAGGGCGCAAATTCGTCGAAAAGTCTATTTTCTCGTCGCAGGGGCCCTAAATGACTCACGACTAGTTTTCTCCATGCAAAATCTGATAAGTAACATCTGCTGCGCTTTGTAGGGAATGAAACACTGACACCTGAATTGCCGAGCGTTCCCAGCCAGGACGAGCCTTCAAAAGGCGCTGCCCGCTAAGTTCCCCCTCGCTTCTTTCTTTCTTCTGTAACTAACAACAGAAACAACAATGGAGGTCGACCACAACAACTCCCCGTCCCCCGACACCACCACCACCACCACCACGGCTAAACGCCGTAGCAACCAACAGCTGCAGAAGGCAGCCGCTAAGAAAATCCAGCTTGCCGGGGTGAGTGAAGTCTTGACTGTTCCCGTTGGTCACGGTAATCCCCTTACGCTGTCTCACAGGAGCCGACCGTCCACTACAATTCGACCCCGGAGGTCGCGGTCGCAACCAGCACCTGCTGGAAATGCGGCCTGCACAAGGGTGGCAAGATGTTCCTTGGGGAATGCCACCACATGATTTGTCGGCCATGTATCGTGGCCTTGGCCGACGCCACAGTACGTTCCCGCTGGTTATGAGGCTTCCCGGTGTCGTTTGGTACTCATTACCTCTCTCTCTTCTTCCCTTCTGTAGGACACTGGCCCTCTGGGCCAGTTTGTGTGTGGTGTCGACCGGTGCAGGAGGACGCTGCACTTCGGTGCAATCCTGGTCTGTTGCGTCCATGACGCCTGCCCCTCCGCCGTGGCGGCCCTCCGCTGGCTCCCCTGCGCCCATGTCAACTGCATGGCGCACATTCGCGCGTAAGTCATCTTTTCGCGTCGATTATACGCTTACCTTACCGGCTGATCCATTCTTCTTATAGCAAAATGAACATTGCGAATTTCACTCCGCTCCAATGCGGCATGGGGGAGCGCTGCCACGGGCAAAATGCCTCTTCTCATTCACCTGTATCAACTAGTTGGTTCCCCCCCCCTTTTTCCTTTTTTCTTGTACATAATTTCGTCCTGTTGCTCCCTTGGGGCCTGGCCCTCGGGCCGTAATCAAATTCAGTACCAGAATCTCATAGCTGTACTTGCCTTCTCATCGCTGTGCTCCTTTGAGCCTTGTAGCATTCCGTATGCGTCCGCTGTGTCCAATGTCACTCGGCTTCCTCCCGGCTATGGTGCTCATGGTAGATGCCCTGCATCACACTTCCCCGTTGGGGAGACCACTCAGCGGTTCCCCGGCCATTGTCCAACAATGCCGGTATCTCACCTAGTGAGGTATACTGCCTTGCAGGCTTCGGCTCATCGCCCAGCGATCCCGGTATCTCGCCCAGCAAGATATGCTGCCCAGCAGCCTTCGGCCATCGTCCAACGATGCCGGCATCTCACCTCGTGAGGTCTACTGCCTCGCAATCTTCGGCTCATTGCCCAGCGATCCCGGTATCTCGCCCAGCAAGATATGCTGCCCAGCAGCCTTCGGCCATCGTCCAACGATGCCGGCATCTCACCTCGTGAGGTCTACTGCCTCGCAGTCTTCGGCTCATTGCCCAGCGATCCCGGTATCTCGCCCAGCGAGATATGCTGCCCAGCAGCCTTCGGCCATCGTCCAAAGATGCCGGCATCTCACCTCGTGAGGTCTACTGCCTCGCAGTCTTCGGCCCATCGCCCAGCGATTCCGGCATCTCGCTCAGCGAGGTATGTCGCCCAGCGACCTTCGGCCCATCGTCAAACGATGCCGGTATCTTGGCCGAAGCCCTTCCTTTCCCCTTTGCATAGGTATGTACCACGGCCATGGTCCCCGCGGGTCTCGAGGTACGCTGCCATGCAAATCTGGTGCTGGTCACCTTGCATCGGCAGCCGGTCGATGCCCAGCATCACCCTTCTCACCCAGTGAGGTATGCCATCCAGCGGCCTTCGGCCCATCGTCAAACGATGCCGGTATCTTGGCCGAAGCCCTTCTCTTCCCCTTCGCGTAGGTATGTACCACGGCCATGGTCCCCGCGGGTCTCGAGGTACGCTGCCATGCAAATCTGGTGCCGGTCACCTTGCATCGGCAAGCCGTCGGCTCATCGCCCAGCGATCCCGGCATCTCACCTAGTGAGGTATGCTGCCCAGCAGCCTTCGGCCATCGTCCAACGATGCCGGCATCTCGCCCAGCGAGGTATGCTGCCCAGCAGCCTTCGGCCATCGTCCAACGATGCCGGAATCTCGCACTATAATGTCCTCTACCTCAAGTAGCATATCTCTTGTTAATTTACGGTACAGCTCGCTATCTAGGTTCTCTTACATCGCCTGGCCGCTAGCCTTTGGCTGCGGTCCTCTCCGGGGTGCTCCCGGAGCCATTCTTCCAGTGCAGTCGTTCCCTTCACGTGTGCATACGGCTCCCACGTGTTCTGGGTGTTGTCGTAACCTGTCCACTTGACTAAGAACTGCTCGGTGTTCCTGTGCCATCTGGCATTTAGGATCTTGTCCACTTGGTAGGCCTCCTGACCGTCTTTGTCCTTCTCGGGCTCAGGCGGGGCGGTGCCTGTCTGTACGGGGTACCGCCTGGGTCATGGTAATGTCTCAAAATGCTGACATGAAAGACTGGGTGCAACCCGGTGAACTCCTTGGGTAGTTCGAGCTCGTAGGTGTCAGGATGCGGGCCCTTGCCGCGTACTGTGAATGGCCCAATCCATTGTTCAGCCAGCTTTTTGTTCCTTGTGGTGACGCTAGTAATCGCGATACCCTCATGATGGAGTAAGACCTTGTCACCCTCTCGGTATGCTTCCGTGTGCTTCTTGCGGTCGTAGTACTTTGCCTGCTGGTCCTGTGCATCTCGGAGCCATTGCTGCACGATGCAACTCACGTCGGCGAATTCCTTAACCCGTCTCTCCACGGCGGTTCGTGCTGATTGCCTTATCATCTCTCCGGGGTTAGGTGCTACCCATTGATTCGGTACCCGGGGAACGCGGCCTAGGTCAATCTCGAAAGGGGATAGTCCCGTCGACATCTGCGGCGTTCGGTTGTAGTTGTACTCGAGTGTGGGGAGTAAACCCTTCCAGTTGGAGCCGGCATAGTCAAGAAAGGGCCCCATGATTCCCTTGATCGTCTTGATGGCGTTCTCCGCCTTGCCGTCGGTCTGTTGGTGTCGTGCCGACAAGAGTTCTTGCTTGACGTCGAGTGCCCACATGAGGTACCGCCAGAGTTCTGATAGCCACTTGGGGTCCCGATCGCTCACGATGGTGTGGGGTAACCCCGTGTGGCGAAATGCCTGTTCCAGAAAGAGTTGAGCCGTCTCCTGAGCTGTAGCACGTGTGTTAGTAAGTAGGAGTATCACGCGGCATGAAAGGTAGTCAACGATGAGGAGTACGGCGTCTGCCGTCCTGGTCAGTCTCTCGCCAGTGTGGTGCGGAGGGTTTTTCGTCACGTCGGGCTCTACCCGAGGTTCCCCCCCCTTAGAGCCGGACGTGGGGAAGAATATATCCATGCCAATTTGTTGCCAACGAGCGTCAGCGATCGGTAAGCTGCGGAGGAAACCGATCGGTGCGGCGCGCTTGTGGCATTGGCATGTAGGGCAGGTGCGGACATATTGGTACACATCACGTTCCATGTGGGGCCAATAGTACAACTCCAGAAGTTTGGCGAGCGTTCGTTGGACACCGGAGTGCCCACCGTTCGCGAGGGAGTCGTGATGAATCTGAAGGAGTGGCCCCCGCAAGCTGTCGGGGACGTACCGACGGTCATGGTACATCAAGAATCGGTGCGGAGGGGAGTCCCTTGTCCGGAATCGACGTGCATGGCCGGATAGGTTCTCCGGTGGACTGTTGATGGTTAGTAAGATGTGTTGGCCGAAATCATCCGATGCAAGCGCTTGGGTCCAGTCCGCATCGGTCGGCATGTGCGTTGTGACGGGCTTCTCCGTCGACACAATGGCGGTGACCACGTCGATCTTGGCCTGGCAGGTCGCACACTTGGGGGCGTAAGTCGGGTCGCGACTGAGGAAGTCGGCAATCAAATTCCATGTGCCGTGGAGGTATTCCACTGAGAAATCGAACTGTTGGAGGAACTCGACCCAGCCTGCTTGGCGACGTGACAGGTGGGGTTGTTCCTGGAGGTAGATCAGGGATTTGTGGTCAACAAACGCGCGGAATGGGCGGCCGATGAGGTAATGGCGGTTGGCGTGTATGGATTTGACTAGTCCCAGCAGTTCTTGTTCATGCACGGGGTATCGAGTCTTGGCGGGTTGCATCTTGCGGGAGTAGTATGTCACCGGGCGAAGTTGCGGAAGGTTGGCTAAGCCCGATTTGGTGGTTGGTAGTGGATGAGGATAAGGGAAATCCCCTTTGGCCGGCTGTGCCAGCCATCCACCGTAGGCGTAGCCCGATGCGTCCGGAACAAGTAGGTGTCGAGCGCCGGGTCGAAGTACGCTAGGGTGGGTGCCGAGGAGCATAATTCTTTTAAGCGATTGAACGCTTGATCTTCCTCGTCACCCCACTGCCATGGGCGGTTGCCGGATTGCAGATTTGTTAGTGGTAGGGCAATCTGTGCATACTCGGGGATGTATTCCTTGACATAGTTGACGAGGCCCATGAAGCTAAGGAGCTCCAGGGAGTTGGTCGGGTGAGGTCGTTCCGGAACCGCGGTCACCTTGGAAGGGGCGATACTCGGGCCATCCTTGCCGACTTGGTGGCCGCAGAACTCGACTTTGTCAACCGCCCATTGACATTTGCTGGGTTTGACGTGAAGGCGATGTTCCGCCAGGGTCTTGAGGATCTCGTCGACATGCTGAATGTGCAAACTCATGTCAGTGCTGGATATGAGAATGTTGTCGAGGTATGAGATCACGTAAGCGTTGTACTTGTCGCCCAGGAGTTTGTTGGTTAGTCGCTGGAATGTAGCAGGTGCATTAGTTAAGCCGAAAGGTAGAACATTGTATTCGAACTGCCCGAAACGTGTTCGGAACGCTGTTTTCTCCCTATCTTCCGGTCAAATCATGATGCAGTGATACTCGTCGCGGATGTCAATCGCGGTGAATACCCGCATGTTGACAAGCCTGTCGTGCAGTTCCGAGAGGTTCGGAAGTGGCGTGGCATCCTTGTGGGTCATCTTGTTCAGTGCCCAATAGTCAATGCAGCAGCATAAGCCGCCGTCCTTCTTTGGGGCAAATAGGACGGGCGCACCCCACGGGCTGCAAGAGTGTGAGATCCAACCCTTGTCCATTAAGCGCTGCATCTGTTGGCCGAGCTCGTCCAATTTGTCAGGGCTCAAATGCTGGAGTGGCTGCATCACGGGCTTCGAGCCAGGTTTGAGCCGAATGGTGAAATTGTCTTCGCCTCGGTCCGGAGGCATGCCTGACTGTTCGGTGAATAGCGTCGTGACGTATTTCTCTAGGGTCGGTCGGAGTGGATGGTCGGCCAGCAGTGCCTCTAGCGGGTCCTCTTGATCTGCCGTCTTGGCTTCGGCGTTGGTGTGGCGGCGTTCCTCCAAGATTGCCCTTTTCTTGGCGTCGACCGTCCGTACGAATTGAGCCTCTACGGCTGGGATTGCATCTACGATGTGTACCTCAAAGACTCCAGTGATCTCGCCCTTCTTCATCAAACGTTTCCATTGCTTGGCCGTGTAGATTCCTTCTGCATTGAGTGCTGGCTTCGCCGGCTGGAATCTGCGGGGCCATATCTCTCGTGGGGAGAGCAGGCGGGCTACGCACGCGGACGGTGCTTCCCAATGGCGATTAGTCAATTTGGCTCGAAGGCTGAGGGTCTGGCCGTCGTGGTAGAACGTCATCGTTGGGAAGCCCTCTTGGTCGAAGAGCCCTCGGACGTCCAATCCCAATATGAATGGTAAGCCGAGTATGACATCGACCCTGATCGGTGCAACCACGAACGGTACGGTGTCTTCCCGATAGGTAATCTTCTCCTTGGTGAACACCGCGAGGTCCCCACAGGTCATCTTCGTTGCACCGTAGTTTCCGGCTCTATCGCCCCATCGGACCTCCAGCGGGGTTGGAGAGGTGTAGGTCCGGAGGCCGTGCTTGGCTGCCCAAGTGTCGCTGATGATCAGGGTGTTACACCCGGTATCGATTAGGATGCGGGCAAAGTGCCCTTGTATCTTCCCGTGAATCACAAATGTCTTCCTGTGAATGCGGGGTCCCGGCCTGTCTGTGGGGATCTTGTCTTGCATCCGGGGTTGAGTACTGAGACGGTGCAAACGTTCAGCACCCGGAGCGAAAATCCGAGCTGTTGACGGAGCCCCCGTCGCTGACCGTGTTGTCCCCGGGCTCTTTGGTGATCTCTACAGGGGCGGCGAACGTTCTATGCTCACCGGTCTTACCTCTACCTGCTGAGCACCCACGGGCATAGTGCCCCTTGCCTCCGCAGTTGAAACATTCGTTGCGTTCACGACGTTTGTTATAGGTGATACGCTCACGGTCTGAGATCCCTTGGTGGTTGTCCGTGCCGCGTGTGGGACGACCTGAGCCATAGAGGGTGTGGCGTCCCCTTTCTCGTGCTTGGTAGTTCCCTCGATGTCCCTGAGCCGGCTGGACTGCAGCGTACTGACGTCTCCTTCCGTCGGGAGTTACCCGCGTGACATCGTCCGCATAGCCTCGAATCCTGTAGCATAGTAGAGCTTTGTTCTGTAGCTCGGTGATCGGGATCTCGGCGCCATTATTCCTCATGATTGCGGCATAGCAGTGGTCCCGAATGCGCTGGCCGACATGGTTGATCAAGAATCCCGTCAAGAAATAGTCACGCTCTTGCCTTGGGGTGAGCCGCTCCTTGTCGTCGAGCGTCGTGATCTGGGCCCGAAGGGTATTGAACTTGGCGATATACTCCGATATGCTATTAGTGAAAACCAGCCGCTTCATCTTTGCTTCTGCGGTGTTTCGTAAGTTGGCGGGGTAGAAGCGGACGCGGAGGATCCTCGTGAATTCTTCCAATGTTGTGGGCTGGTCGCCGGCATCTCTGAGCATATGCCACCTCTTGGCTTAGTGGTTAAAGCGTGGCACTCTGAATAAAAAGACCCAGGGTTCAAACCCTGGGGCGGAACAAAAACTCCTTTCCTTGCGAGCTGGAGGCTGGGGGAGGGGAAGAGGTAGAGCCTCCAGAGTATAAATAACCACTGGTCACCACGCTGTCTGTGCTATGGTGCAAGAAGCGGTATAAGTCAAGTTCAAATCTTGTGGTGCTACCATGTAATAATACTAGGTCCGTTGCCAGAGTCTAGTCTTCTATTTGGGAATTCCCTATCTCTAATTCTACTGTAAGATCTCTAAGTCTTGAATACGTCCTCGTCGGAGTATTCCTACTTTTCTTCTGGACCGCGGGGCGGTCCCGGTCACGTGATGGCCATCCGTGGCCATCTCTAATGTCTAGTACCCTTCGGGATGCTGACGCTAGCATCCATCTTGCGCGGGGCCCTTCCCGGCGCGTATCTAGGCTTAGGCTGGCAAGCCACGCCTCATTACATCCTCAGCAGTACCAGTGATAGGCACAGTGACGTGTTTCCCTTCGAGGGATAGAGGTGGAGTCAGTAATGTTCAGACAGCTGTGTCAGGGCTCATAACCTGTTGAGACGTCTTGACATCTACAAACAGGAACTCAGCATAGATAGGTTGCTAGGTTGTTGTCAAGACTTGCAGAGGGTCTGAAGGTGCTTCCCAAGGTAGGGAAGGTCGCCTGTAGTGTTTGGCAGAGTGTACTAGACAAGTAGATTGTGTTGGACTGTTATTGTATTGGTTGGGGATGCCCAGAGGGCGTCCTTTTATAACAATTTGGATCATAGTACATGTGTAGTGACAATCTAACTGTGCCCTAGCTTGGCCAGGACGGCCCTGGCCTGGCCTAGTATTGTTCCCAATCATAGGGTGTCTTTTTGCCTTTTCTTGGCGCTTATATCAGCGCTCCAGACGTGTTCTAGGCCTTCCCAGGCCCTTTCCAGCTATTCTGGATTGTTCTAGACCATTCTGGATCATTCCAGACCCCTCTAGACACAAGTTGATGTCCTCCCACATGTCCTGTGTGCTCTAAGTCCTCCCAGAGGCGCCCACAGGTAGATTCCAACACTCCCACTCACAAAACATGTTTTGTGATCCCACAGGTGTCCCTCAGTTTCAAGAACTGATCCCTAGCCAGTGGTTTTGTAAAGATGTCTGCAACCATGTCCATGCGGGATCCTCCTTGACCTCTGCAATTCATGTGGTCTTGTCGTAACGTTTGTGGCATCCATGTGGACGGTGGCCAAACAGCTCTCTTTGTCCATTCTCGTATGCTAGTGATCGGTTGAGGAAACATCCCGTGACAGGAGTGTCAGTGTAGAATAGTGAGGTTAGGGGTAGTTCGTCGGTTCCTCTTAGTCACCATGCCGCGTTGGGGATCCCTTCCTTGTCCATTGGACGCAAGCAGGTTTCTGGTGCATCGAAACCGATCTTTCTTTCTGTTTCCTTGTTGTGTAACTGCGTCTGCGGCACCCTCCCCCGTTTTTGTAGTTGGTCATGCTAGGATCATGCTGGGGGCAATTTTGGGAGATGGTGTGCAGTTTGTAGTGTTAAAGAACACCTGGCTGGTGTCGGCAGGAACTGTTTTGCGGATTTTGACAACCTCGTTGAATGGGATGCGCAATGTGAGGAGCCTATGTCTCAAGGCGGAAGAGGCTTTTTGTAGTTCGAGCAATGGAAGAGGAATGAGAGGATTGAAAGGTAAAGAGGAGTGATTTTCGATTGAAGGGAGATGGATGGGAGGTTGACGTGTTGATGGATGATGACCTCTACGGGGGGTTCTTTCCTTCTCGTTTAAATATGAGGTTCTCGGGTTCTTAGTCTCTAACTAACTTGTGGAGAACGGGGAGATCATCTAGGGACTATGGCAGTGCAGCGATGACAGTGTAGCTGCGCAGTACTGAGACCGCGGGGTAAACTTGTGGGGAGTTCTGCTTATGAGGGATTGGGAAATCGCTTATGAGGCGCGTCTGCCTTAACTTGGGATATGGCTTTTTACTAGCCGAAAAATAAGTAAAGTATAAATATGCCATTATGGCCATCTCACACCCCCCTTTGCCTCTTGGGCTTTAGTGCAGGAGGCATGAAGTTGCTGAGCCGCAGGTCGAGCTCCCATGCGGTCGTCAGCTGCTGGCTTGCCATAGGATGAGCTCCCATATGGTGTCAGCTCCTGGTGCAGCGCTTAGGCTTACACTGGCTTCAATCTCTCCGTCGAGTAGATTGGTACATCGAAACCCCGTCGGGCTCGGTAAAGTTCGGCTTATAGCCAGGACAGGGAGCGGCTCCTTAGCGGCTTTCATCCTTTGAACAGGGAGCTAATGCTTTGTTCTCTATCTAAGCGGGAGAGGGGGATTGTTGACTCGCCATATCTCGAATGCCTCCGTGTCTTTGAGATTGGCTTCGGGCTGCCAGGAGGGTTCGGGCCAGCACATGTATTTGGTTAGGAACATTCGGCGGCGGACTCGGCCTCGGCCGGTTACCGTTTCGTCGAGGATTGCCTCGACTGGGTACTCGAGTTCCTCTTCGATGAGGACCGGCTCTGGCGGAGGTGGCGTTTGGTCGCGGAGCGGATGCATAGGGGGCACATGCTTCCGCAGTATGTTAACATGGAAATAGGGCCAGATCGCCTTGAGAACCTTTTGGGAAAGGTCTAAGCAATATGTGTCTGGATGAGGTCCTTTGGCTGCAATGGTAAACGGTCCGATGTAATGAGGCGTGGCTCGCCAACCTAAGCCTAGATACGCGTTGGGAAGGGCCCCGCGCGAGATGGATGCTAGCGTCAGCATCCCGAAGGGTACTAGACATTAGGGATGGCCCCGGATGGCCATCACGTGACCGGGACCGCCCCGCGGTCCAGAAGAAAAGTAGGAATACTCCGACGAGGGCATATTCAAGACTTAGGGATCTTACAGTAGAATTAGAGATAGGGAATTCCCGAATAGAAGACTAGACTCTGGCAACGGACCTAGTATTATTACATGGTAGCACCACCCCGTAGACGACAACAATGGCACGTAGCACCAGGAACAGCCCAATGGCAGTAGGAGAAGCCGAAGTCGACACACCGACCGACAACCCCGTCGCAATGTTGGCTGCACAATTGGCGGAGACCCAACGCCTACTGCAGGAACAGATCGCAATGGGAGAGGCCCGCTTCGAAGCCCTTCTCTCAAGGATTCCGACTCCAGTCCAACCAGCGGTTGCAACACCGCACGTCGACATCATCCTGGCGGAAGAAAACCGCGCACGAATACAAGCCGAGAAGGAACGCCACGAGAACCTTCGCAAGCAGCTGACACACTTCGATGGAAAAGGGAACAGTGAAGAAATGGTGTCGAAGGTCGATGAGTTCTTGAAGGTCCACACGCGCTACCTTGAGGCAACCGACTTCAGGACGGACCACCGGGACGTCGACCACATCTCGGGGTACCTCAAGGAAACCGCCAACGAGTGGTGGCAAATGCTCAGAGATGCCGGCAACCAGCCCACGACATTGAAAGAATTCACAAGGATCCTCCGCGTCCGCTTCTACCCCGCCAACTTACGAAACACCGCAGAAGCAAAGATGAAGCGGCTGGTTTTCACTAATAGCATATCGGAGTATATCGCCAAGTTCAATACCCTCCGGGCCCAGATCGCGACGCTCGACGACAAGGAGCGGCTTACCCCAAGGCAAGAGTGTGACTATTTCTTGACGGGATTCTTGACCAACCATGTCGGCCAGCACATTCGGGACCACTGCTATGCCGCAATCATGAGGAATAATGGCACCAAGATCCCGATCACCGAACTACAGAACGAAGCCCTACTATGCTACAGGATTCGAGGCTATGCGGACGATGTCGCGTGGGTAACCCCCGACGGAAGGAGACGCCAGTACGCTGCAGTCCAGCCGGCTCAGGTACATCAAGGGAACTACCAAGCACGAGAAAGGGGACGCCACACCCCCTATGGCTCAGGTCGTCCCATGCGCGGCACGGACAACCACCAAGGGATCTCAGACCATGAGCGTATCACCTATAACGAACGTCGTGAACGCAACGAATGTTTCAACTGCGGAGGCAAGGGGCACTATGCCCGTGGGTGCTCAGCAGGTAGAGGTAAGACCGGTGAGCATAGAACGTTCGCTGCCCCTGTAGAGATCACCAAAGAGCCCGGGGACAACACGGTCAGCGACGGGGGCTCCGTCAACAGCTCGGATTTTCGCTCCGGGTGCTGAACGTTTGCACCGTCTCAGTACCCCAACCCCGGATGCAAGACAAGATCCCCACGGACAGGCCGGGACCCCGCATCCACAGGAAGACATTTGTGGTTCACGGGAAGATACAAGGGCACTTTGCCCGCATCCTAATCGATACAGGGTGTAACACCCTGATCATCAGCCACACTTGAGCAGCCAAGCACGGCCTCCGGACCTACACCTCTCCAACTCCACTGGAGGTCCGGTGGGGTGACAGGGCGGGAAACTACGGTGCAACAAAGATGACCTGTGGGGACCTTGCGGTGTTCACCGAGGAGAAGATTACCTACCGGGAAGACACCGTACCGTTCATGGTCGCACCGATCAGGGTCGATGTCATACTCGGTTTACCATTCATATTGGGATTAGACGTCCGAGGGCTTTTCGACCAAGAGGGCTTCCCAACGATGACGTTCTACCACGATGGCCAGACCCTCAGCCTTCGAGCAAAATCGACTAATCGCCATTGGGAAGCACCGTCCGCGTGCGTAGCCCGCCTGCTCTCTCCACGAGAGATACTGTTAGCACGTACAGACTCTGTCATCGAGTCACAACTGCGCCATCACAGGGCGTATTACGTGATCACGTGAGCCCACGTGATCAACTCCGATATAAGTAGTTTTCCTTCCATACTTAATATATCGGTGGGACTTTTTCTCTTTTTCTCCAGTAGAGCGGGATTAAGATACTTCGTTGTTCTGCTCAGTCAACTACCCTAAAGCTTCCTCAACTATCTACTCAGATACTCTCAGACCAACAGGTTATGAGCCCTGAAATGGTAGGCAACGAAACGAGCCCCCGGTACACTTGTAGTATGTTAAGACGCCTAACGGGTCGGCAGACCCCAGGGTCCAATACGCTACAACGAGCCGTAGAACGTGCCGCTAAAAAGAGCGCACAAGTGCCTGGTGAATGGACATCACCAGACAATGGAGGGAAATCTGCCGGTAACGATACACCGGCAGAGCCAACGCCTTTGAGCGTCGACACCAACGAGGGCAACGACGCATTGGGAGGGCGTACCCGAAACATTGACCGACGCAATGGCAAGGTCAATACCCGTCCCCTATCAAGCAGTACAGATGATCACAGAACGATCAACTACAGTACTCCAGCGGCATTCCCAAGTGGGGAATCAGCGAACACCGTGCATGTCCGCCCGCATGAGGCGGACGTGGATAGGATAGATAGGCTTGAGAATTCTCTAGCCCAACTAACGGAAATGCTCCAAATGAAATGGCGCATGGATCAGGATGTGAATATCCCGGCCAACCCTCAAGTACGTACGGCGCAATGGCGCGTACGCACACCATCACCCACTCGCAACGACGGGTTTGCTGCACCGTGGACAGAGTACAATCAGGAGATTGGAGCTCAACAGGACTACCAACGTTCTCCATTTGAACGCCGCCCTACATCACCGACATCGAGCATACACAGCATGACGACCAAAATCGTCGACAGTCGAGGTGCGAAGGCTTTCGTGGATGGAACGCTGAAAGATATTGGATCTTACAACTGGGAAGCCAATATGGTCAAACTTCGAACGTTCATCGACAAGATCGAGACAGTTGTGAAGTACGAAATGGTTCCGCCCGAGTTTCTCGTGGATTTTGTGGCTACGAAACTCACAGGATGGGCATACACTTGGTGGCAGTCGCTCTCACCAAATAAAAGGAACGCAATTACGACGTGGCATGACTTTGAAGACGTTGATTCAGGAAGAACCAACACCGGTCTCTGGTCCGCCCTTCTGGCGCGGTTCGCGCCACAAAACCACACTAGGGATTTGCTGCCGAAACTACGGGAATTGCGTCCCAAAGGCCGCATGGATGAGTACATCACTCAGTTTAATATGCTGGCATTCTCTCTGCCGAAAACACCGGATTACGTCCTTCAGGATTACTTCATCAACGCGCTAACACCAGACCTTGCGGCCTTGGTTCAGGCTAATGAAGAAAACATAACTGATTTGAGCAGTTTACAGGCCGCTGCATCCAGGATCGCCGCCAACATGGCTAAGAAGCCTAGCAGGACCTCAACGGATACGCGACCAGGTGCCGCACACACTGACGCCTCTAAGAAACAAAAGGGTGGCAAGAACCACGGGGAGAAGTCAACAAACGGCAAGAAGAACAAGGAATCTACTCCATCAAACAAAGGACAAACCCAAAAGTCAAGTTGTTGGGCCTGTGGAGACCCTAAACACCGGACACAGGAGTGCGAAGTGTTAAAGAAGTTCAAATCCAAGATGGAGAAGAACAAGACGAAGCAGTCGTCTGATGGTGCTGTTAGCACAAATGCTGTGGAAGCATTACACGTCTGGGTCCGCCAAGAACAACCGTATGAAGCCCTCATCGACTCTGGCGCTACGGACCACATGACACCTCACAAAGCGACCTTAGATCACTCAACCGTGTACAGTGATGTCAGAGCTGTTATGCTTGCTGACAAAACATCACTACCCTCTACAGTTCGAGGTACAGTACGAGTAGAAGTAAACGACTATCCGAATCCGCTCGAGTTGGGCGGAGTCCTGCATGTGCCAGGATTACGACGAGATCTTGTATCGGTAGCAAAATGCAACGATCAAGGCGTTGACGTGCTCTTCAAGTCGAATGGAGACGTCATTTTCACGCGAGACGGCAAAGAAATCGCCAAAGGCGTACGCCGCAACAACGCGTATTACCTGCAAGGTACGCTGCTGTCTGAAAGTCTATGGTCAGATTCAGAAGCATGCACTGTTGAAGTCTCTCCTACACTCGCTCATGCTCGTCTTGGACACGTTGGCAAACACGTCCTGGAGAAGATGGCATCGGTTACGGACGGTTGGTCCGTAGTGGGGGATCTAAGCAACTTCAAAGATTGTGAAGCCTGCGTGCTAGGAAAAGCCGCTCGTCTTCCATTCTCCCTTGGTAACGCTGAAGCCAGGGAGATCTGTGAGCTGATTCATTCAGACCTACAGGGACCATTTCGTCTCCCTGGTTACGAAGGATCACGCTATTCGCTGGAGTTCATTGAACACACATCCAGATACGTGACTGTTTTCCCTATTCCTTCAAAGGATTCGGCAGTCATACTCGACAAGTTTCTCATCTACAAGGCTTGGATTGAGAAACAGACTGACCGACAAATCAAGATTCTACGTACGGATCGAGGCACCGAATACTTTGGCGAGGTTCTAGAGTACCTATTGGAAAATGGTATCACTCATCAGAAGTCCGCGGCCTATTCGAGTCAGCAAAACGGAATTGCCGAACGATGGCATCGCACGGCGCTGGACAGGGTCCGCGCCACCTTTGCGGATACAAAACTACCTCGAAGATTCCGGCCTGCTTTACTGGTAGCAGCTGGATACATCTATTCCCTCACGTACAACCGCATCAACAAGAAGACGCCGCATGAAATACTGTTTGGCCGGCGTCCTGATGTCGCCCATCTCCGGCGTATCGGTTGCGTGGCGTATTCCGTCCTAACGAGCAAAGGACGTGATAAAATGGGGAATCGAGCGAAGAAGGCTTACTTGGTAGGCTATGCTCAACCCTCAGGTACCAAGGGGTATCTGGTTTGGGATCCTATCACTGACAAGGTCGAAGTGTCACGAGACGTGATCTTCAAAGAAGACTTGGGACTCGAACCCAAATATCAGCAGGATCCAGCACATCTTGACCTCCTAGATGAGGTGGGTCAGGAGGATGACGTCGAATACGCCGTGGAGGCAATTATCGTCGAGCGCCGCAGTAAGGTGCACACAAAAGAGTACTTGGTTAAGTGGGAGGGATATCAAGAACCTACGTGGGAGTCCCGACTTTCACTACTCGATACTACCGCATTGGATGACTGGGAGAATCGAGTCGCCGCGTACGATGTCGGCACACGACGAAATGACCCCATCGCTGCATACGCCGCCCGCGCGCGGACTCAAGCAACAATCAACGAAGACGCCATGACATGGAAGCAAGCAATGAAAACCCCTCAGAAGGAGGAATTTCTCAAGGCTGCACGCATCGAGTACCAATCCCTGGTCGACAACGGCACATGGGAGCTCACCAAGCGTCCACGTAACAAGCGCGTGATCGGCACAACATGGGTTTTTCGAACGAAGGTCAATCCCAATGGCACCTTTACCAAGTTCAAAGCCAGAGCAGTGGCTCAAGGCTTCTCTCAACAACCCGGTTGCGACTTTGGTGATACATACTCACCGACGCTACCATTCACAGCGCTACGCCTCTTCTTGGCGTATTGTGTTCAGCACGGGCTGGACATCCACAGTATGGACGCTGTCACCGCCTTCCTTAACAGTGATATTGATAAGGATATCTATATCGAGCAGTTTGAGGGATTCGAAGATCCGGATCACCCCAAAGGCAATTGGGTCCTGAAGCTACTGAAAGCTCTCTATGGCCTGAAGCAATCACCTCTTCTTTGGTATGAGACCTTGAAGACTGCACTGTTGAAGCTCGGCTACGAAGCGGTTTCCGTATGCCCGTGTATCTTTTTCAAGTACGCGACAGACGACCGTACACCTCCGTCGAACAACAACTTGGTCCTTATTATGGTCTTTGTCGACGACCTGCTGATTGCAGCGAAGGATCAGGAGATTCTGGCGAACAGCAAAATGGAGCTACATTCGAAGTTCAAGTTTACAGAACAAGGTCGCGTCACTAGTCACCTTGGTCTCGTCTACAAGTATGACTTCGAGTCTCCGGTTTGTACCCTCAAAATCTCAAATGTCAAGTACATCGACGATGCTCTCGAACAATTCGGCATGAGCAACTGCCATCCTGTCTCCAGTCCGTACGCCGTGTCAGCGCGTAACAAACAACCGGAGGATTCGACCCCATTCACGAATCTGAAAATGTATCAGGAAGCAGTGGGGGTCCTCACTTGGGCCTCCATTACATGGCGATGGGATATCGCCACTGCAGTCGGTTACGTTGCGCGCCGCGTTGCCGCACCTACCAACTCCGACTGGAACAACGTTAAACGCATTTTCCGCTATTTGAAGGGTACTCGTGGTTATGCCCTCAAGTTTACATCCGAAAGAAATGATCCGCGTGGCTTACGCGTATTCACGGATGCGGATTATGCAGGAGAACTCACCAACCGGACGTCCACTACAGGTATTTTGGCCCTTTACAATGGGTTTCCTGTTCTGTGGAAAAGCAGCAAGCAGAAGTGCACCGCCCAAAGTACGACCGAAGCGGAGTATATAGCTGCCAGCACCGGCCACAACGAAGCCAAATGGCTACGCCAACTCTTGGCGGAAGTTTTGGGACCTCAACCGGATTACAAATCTCGACCGGTCCCTCTCCATGTCGATAATCAGAGCGCTGGGGCCTTAATTCAGTCCAAGGCTATCAACCAACGCACCAAACACATCGACGTTCGGTACCATGCTATACGCGATTCGTTCGCGAAGCAAATTATCAAAATCATCGACACCAATACGGACGATCAACTGGCGGACATCTTTACAAAGCCTTTTCCCACTGTGAAACATAAGGACACTGTCCTGAGGATTACGAATGGGACTCTTATATTTGATGAAAGGATACGCAATGAGGGCGCGTCTACGGAAGCACACCGAGCTCAAGTGTTACTCGCTGAATGTCAGGAGAACTACTCACAACACTGGCTTACCTTGGCTACTACACCGCAATTGCGGAACCCGAAGCAATGCCTCCCAAGGAGGATGGGCCTGCCCCTCCTCCATCATCCTCATCGCTTGAGGGTGAGCGTCGGCTTGAAGAACCCGATGGTCCCTCCAACTCCTCGGCTGCCCCCTCCTCCTCCTCCTCTTCCTCATCATTATATGGAGCTTCACGCTCCAGGATGTCCCACATCCTTTTCACCTCCGCTACAGACTTCTTGTCCGCAGCCCTCTTCTTCGCCTGGGCCGCATCCTCGCCCTTCCCAACCGCCAGCTTCCGGCTCCGCCGGTCCTCTAGTATGGACCTCAGTCCATCAAGCGTCCCGGTCGCCCGTGCGCGACCCAGAGGCGTACCAGACCTCGCCCGGTCCTTCACCCGGTCTTTCGCCTGCTCAATGTGACGTTCCAGGACCCCTTGACGGTCCTTGCGGTGGAACTGTCGGGCATGCGCTGCCGACATCGTTCGAATCTCCGCTCGGGACAACCCCGCAGCGGGTGCGCCTCCCTGTGGCGCAGAGGGCACCACTGACGACGGCACAGCAGGAGCTGTGGTCGTCGCAGGAGCAGTTACCGGCGGTCCCGTCTTTCTCGCCGTCTGCTTCGCTTTGCCCGAACCTGACAACTACACTGGCACATAGTTAGAGCTTACGCCTCATTTGCGCGGATCTCATAGACGTACCCTAGCCATTCCTCGTATTCTTCAAAATGTAATAAATGGGGGTATGTGGGGTGTGTGCGCGGGGCTGTGTAGTAAAAGTAGATAGAGTAACTCTCTCACAGACAGACTGACAGGTCTGAGTGGGGGTGTTAGCACGTACAGACTCTGTCATCGAGTCACAACTGCGCCATCGCAGGGCGTATTACGCGATCACGTGAACCCACGTGATCAACTCCAATATAAGTAGTTTTCCTTCCATACTTAATATATCGGTGGGGACTTTTCTCTTTTTCTCCAGTAGAGCGGGATTAAGATACTTCGTTGTTCTGCTCAGCCAACTACCCTAAAGCTTCCTCAACTATCTACTCAGATACTCTCAGACCAACAGAACTGCTGTCTGCTCCGTTGCTGACAGTTCGGATAGGAGACCCTGGATCCAGAGTGCTTCCTTTGCACATTCCGCGAGTGCAATGTATTCTGCTTCTGCTGTGGATAGCGCCGTTGATTTTTGACGTTGAGATTTCTATGAAATAGCAGCTCCGTTGAGCATGAATACATAGCCGGAGGTTGAGCGACGCGTGTCCGTACAGCGTGCATAGTCGGCATCCGAATATCCGACAATATCTCCCCCATCTTGGAAGACAAGAGAGAGATCACTGGTTGTGTTTGCGTACGCGCAAACTTTCTTTGCGGCCGTCATGTGTGCGGCCGTCAGTGCTGCCGGAAACTGAGATAAACGGGAAACTGAGTAGGCCAGGTCAGGGCGAGTCCCTAACATCAGATACATTAGTGTTCCAATGATCGACTGATATTCCTTGATTCCTGATGCGTCGAGGGCGTCGGCTCCATCGTGCGCGTTTAGATGTAAGGTCGGGTCCATCGGGATGTGATGCGGCCGCATGCCGTTAAGGTTAAACTTGTCGATCATGTCTTTGATGTACTTCTGTTGGCCGATGGTAATGCATCGCTTTGACCGGTCGCGCGTAATCTGAAGACCGAGAAGGAAAGAGATCTCCCCCATGTCCTCCATCTTGAAGCGTTCGGTAAGCACGGATTTGAGAGCGAGCAGGTCATTGAGGTTTGATGCGAGAATCGTGAGATCATCCATGTAGACGGCAACAATCAGGATCCTTGTGTTGTCAGTCCCCTTAATGTAGAGCACGGTGTCGAGTTCTGATACTGAGAACCCGAGCTGTTGAAGAAAGGAGTCGAGAACCTTGTTCCATAGGCGCGGCGATTGTTTAAGGCCGTAAAGGGAACGGCGTAGTTTGACGACGTCGTCAGCGACGCCGGCTGGGAGCCGCATCCAGATTTCTACGTCGAGATCTCCGTTGAGAAATGCGGTGATGACATCCATCTGATGGACGTGAAGGTCGAGCTTAGCAGCAAGCACGAGTAGCGCCCACAAGGTGTTAAACTTGACGAGGGGCGCATATGTTTCGTTGAAGTCAATGCCTTCACGCTGTGTGAAGCCTCGGGCGACGAGGCGGGCTTTGAACTTCTTGATGGAACCATCGGCGTTGCGTTTGACTTTGAAGACCCATTTGGAATCAACAAGGTGAGTGCCAGACGGTGTTTGCGTGGTGTCTGTGTCCCACGTCTTGTTAGTGAGGTGAGACGAGAGTTCAGCGTCGATCGCTTGTTTCCACTCTTTCGCGTACGGCGAGGTGATTGCCGCCTGGTAAGTGGCGGGCTCGTCAATGTCAGTGCTGCATGCGGCATGCAGTTCGGCGATTACGGGTGTGCCGTCATCTTCGATTCCGGTGAATCGCGTCAGGGCCTCTGAATCCTTGACGTTGTCGAGGGGTTCCCATGTTGGTTCATTGTAGCCAAGCCACTTGACCAGGAATTCCTCTCCCCCTTCGCCGTTGCGAGAGAGTAAGATGCGCTCAACCACATATTCAGGAGTGGTGTCGCTCTGAGCGACAGGGCTGACGTAATCAGCCTCGTTAATTGTGACGTCTCGTGCGTCGATGATCGAATCCGTCGATGCATTGTAAAGGCGATAGTTGCCTTGTTTAGTGGGGTGATATCCCACTAGTCGGAACGGTCCGACAGCGCGAGCTCCGAGCTTGCGGTGTGTGCGACGGCGCACAGGTTGATGCATATAGGCCACGCTCCAGATGGTGCGGAGGTTCGATACATTGGCAGGGGTCCCAAACCAACGTTGGTATGGGGTCTCTCCGTTGAGAGACGTTGATGGCGTCCGTTGACGCAGGTAGTTGACGGCCATAGCGAGTTCTCCCCAAAGTTTGAAAGGAGCGCGGCTGTCATGAAGAATCGCTCGGACCTGGTCCATGAGCGTACGGTTGAACCGTTCAGCAATGCCATTTTGCTGAGAGGAGTACGGGTGAGTAGGGTTTAACGTGATCCCATCGGCGAGCAGCTCAGCCTGTAGGGGATAGTATTCACCGCCGTTATCGCAGCGCAGCTCCTTGATCTTGGAGTCGAGATGGCGTTCAGCGTACGCGCGATAGTTTTGCCAATAATCGTTGGTTTGATCTTTGGTCTTGAGGAGGTAGATGACGGAATACCGTGTGTATTCGTCAATGAACGTGAGGATGTAGCGGGCACCAGAGAGGGAGAGAAGATTGGCGCCCATGTCAAGAATGTCCGAGTGTATGCGATCAAGTGGTTTGGTTGCAGGTTGAGAGTTTTGCCCATTGAAGGGCAGCCGAGTGGATTTACCGAGGGAGCAGCCGGAGCACAGCGCGTGTTCCGGTTCGACGTTGTTTGGCAGATCGAGAGAGTAGATCAGATTCGCAGCTTGAAGCGCTCATTGTCCAATGTGCCCAAAGCGTTGATGCCATAGTTTATAGACATTGCGGTCCTTTGTTTTGCAGCTTCGGTCGCAAAAGCAGCGGCGGTGGTTTCAACATAACCATCGATAAATGGCAGGTTTCCGTTGTGGCGGAGCGGTAGGATAACGCAGCCGTTCTTTAAAATGGAGGAACCGTTAGTTGAGAACGTGATTTTGTAACCGTCCCGGTTCAGTGGCGATGTGGAAACCAAGTTGCGGCTCGCTTCAGGTACGTAGAGCACGTCGACGCAGACAATGGCTTCGTCCGTGTCGTTATTGCTGATGGTGAGTGTGCCTGCTTCGCGAGCGGTAAGGTTTTCGCCGTTTGCGACGCTGATTTGGACTGCCGGGATGGGTCGCAGGTCAGTAAGGAGAATAGCGTCCTTGATAATGTGGTGCGTTGCGCAAGAATCGAGGGCGATTGAGTGCGAGGACCTGTGGTTAGTTGCCAAAACGAGGTTTGCTTCGGCAGCAGGTTCTTGCTGATGTTGTTTAAGGAGCTCGCGCGCGTCCTTCATTTTCGGGCAGTCCTTCATCCAATGACCGGTTTGTTCGCAGAGGAGGCAGGGAGATCCTGGAACTGAGCGGCGGCGTTGTTTTTTCCACGATTTTCGGGGCGCGTGTTCATTGGTGGTGGCGTCCGAATTGCCATGCATCACATGGGCTTCAACGTGAGACTCGGTTTTGGGCACACAAGCGCCCCGTTCTGAGGTAAGCTGTTCCTGTCGGATTGCGGCTTCCTGCATGGCGTCCAGATCCAAGAGATCCTTTGAGATGATGGCTGAGTAGATAGGACGCTTGAGTCCCTTGAGATAGCGATGCTCGATTTCTCCTTTGTTCATGTCGGGAATCTGCATGACGAGTTTGTTGAACGCATTGTTGTATGCAATAACCGACGTGGTCTGCGAAAGATCATCCAGTTTATCGCGGATCATCGAGCTGAACGCTGGTGGTGTGAATCTCAGGCATAGCGTTGTTTTGAGATGATTCCATGTTCGAGGGGCGGTCCCCTGGCTTTCCTGGGTCCTCCACCAGATGTGAGCGGTAGATGTGAGTTTGCTTACCGCCATTTTTGCTTCGAGAAGTGGCGGAAGGTATGCAACCTCGAAAAAGTCGTCCAGTTTTGCAATGAATTCGAGAAGTAATTGCGGGCTACTCATATTGCCATCGAAGTTGGGAACTTGTTTAAGGAGCTCCTTTGCAACGGAATTCATTGAGGATGACGTGGGAGAAGAATTCTCTGATGAGCAAGAGTGTGGGCGGTCCTCCGGGAAGACGTGAGGGTTTGCAGCGGCGGCCGTCTGCATTTGCATTTGTGCGAAGGTAGAAATCATCTTTTCCATCATCTCTCGTTGGGATTCAGCCGCAAGGTGCTGAGACTCCCTTTGTGACTCGGCGGCGAGTCGCTGCAATTCCAGCAGCATGCGTTCCTGCATTTCGGCGATAATGCGTTGGGATTCCAACAGCGCCTTCTCCAAATACTCCTTGGTGACGATCTCGTCGTCAGGTCGAGCGGCTCGACTCTTGTCGTCCTCACTGTGAGGACCCTCATCTGCAGAATCCTGCGTCGGCGCAGGGGCAGTGTTTGTTCCGGACCTGGTCCGAATGGGGCTACGGGACAATGGCATGATTGAGTATTGAACAACGTGAAGAAGGATGCAGGATGTTTGTCGTTTTAAGCATTGAGCGGGCTGACAGGGCTCATAACCTGTTGTGCGTAGGTCCGGTTAAGGGGTAGTGCAACAGAGAAAAGCTAGCTCGACACTCTCGATGACAATGGAATGATTGTGTTGTTGTTTTTGTGTAAACGATGGGTGAAGGAGAGCTACACTACGAAGAAGAAAGGTGGCTGTGCAAGCTATCTAAGCATTCGCGGTCAGATGAAGCACCATTGCGCAGCGGGGGTCACGTGGAGTCTTGGAGCGCTGTCGATTTGACAGGTTTATCTCAAAAGTCCAATCTCAACAGGTTACAGCGTATATGAATACCAACAAGCACCCATTTCCGACTACATTTGGATTCGAACAATGGAAACATGAATTGCTTCAAGATGAATATGCGCTCCACATCATTGAAATGCTCGAAAAACCAGAGCATGAGCGCCCCGGTTGTTATCGCAGATTCGCCATACGACCCGATGGAATCATCACATACGAAGGCGAACGGCTTTACGTCCCGTATACAATCCGACCACACGTTCTCCGAGAGTTCCACGATGAGCTTCCTAACGGCGGATATCAAGGGCCATTAGTCACTTATGCTAAAATGTTGCATCGATACTTCTGGCCCAAGATGCAGCAAGACATTCGCTCGCTCTTTCGTCCGAACCTCTGCCAAATGCCGCTCGTTTTTGCGCCCACCACGCAATGGCCTCCTAAGACCACTCCCAATACCATCCACAGTTAACCATACTCATGGATTCGACCTATTCGAGTTACCAAGACCTCGAGGAAGTCTCGAGCGTCCCTTTATCATCTGCATTGTCGACTACTTATCCAGCCGAACACACCTTGTCCCTGCGGAAAGCACTCTCTCTACAAACGAGTTAATGACGCTCATCCTAAGCCAAGTTTGGAAACATACCGGCATACCTCTCCTCATAATATCGGACCGAGAACCCAGGTTATTAGCAGACCTTTTCTCCGCCTTTGCCAAGTTAACCGGCGTCAAACACGAATTCGCTACTATTGGAATGTTGAGACTTGCGTACTCAACGTTTGGTCCTTACATTAGACCCTTACTTGGATTCTCCGACTAGAACGCGTGACCACCATACCGGTAACGCTAAGAGCTGAATTGGATCACGTGTGATCACGTGATTGGAGAAAAAGTAGATTAGAACGCTCAAAGCGAGACATTACCGATAAGACTTTGGGACAAAAATACATTCACATACATTACATCTCTGTGCATCTGACAACGCTACACCGTCATCTGCATCACAGAAGAGCTCTGTAAACCCCCTTTACGAAGTATACTGGAGGCCACATCGAATTCGGCCAATCCTCTGCAATTCCGATAAAGTACTGGAAGTGCCGATATCTCCAATAGGTTATGAGCCCTGAGACCGGTCGAATTCGAATCATTCTTCCTTTGTAAAACCTGTAAACTACAAGTCTTCCGTTGAAATTCAAGTGCCAAGAAAGTACCGAGCACACCGTCAAGATGCCTACTGCAAGATCTCCCATTCAAAGAGTGCAGACCCGCCAACAAGCCCGTCAAGCCACACGAGAAGCTCAACGGGGTCCTGATGCTGAAGAAGACGTTAATATCTACGCCTCGATCTACCATGATTCCCACGACACAGATGCCGATGTGGATGAGATGAATCATGGAGAAATTCATGCAGACTTGGCGATAGTACCGTCCGAAGTACCGACTGACATTGTCATGGAAATTCTGCAGAGGTTCAAGATGGAAATCGACAAAAAGCTCGACCATCGGATGGACAGGTTGGAGAGGACTTTATTGACTAGTTCAAACCCTCTCGCTACATCAACTTCCCATCAACAACCCGAGAAGTACGAAAAGCCTCATATCGGTGGTCATCCTATGGCCGTTTCACCGATGAGAAGCCCAAAAGCGGGCCTTGAGTACCCTTTTCTACATCAACACATTACTCACGGCAAAGTTGAAGCCCCAGTTGCCCCTCACTTTCGTCCATCTTCCCCAACGGAGAGCACAACAACTACGAGCAGCAGAAAGAGCGATGACCGTGACGCACAACGTACATCATTCGCATACTTCAAATCTGCGATCGATGCAGTAACTACATTCAACGGGACGGGAAATCTCTCAAAACTCGCCGACTTCATTGATCAACTCACTCTAGTCTTTCGCCTAAAACCCGTATCTGAAGAAGAACAGCTCTCATTCATCTTCACGAAGCGCTCTGGCGAAGCAAAACAATGGTATTGTAATCACCAGAAAGATGCCGAACAAGGGATGGTGGAGCCCATCACAGACTGGGAATCCTTCAAGCCTCCTTTCCTCTCGCATTACCAACCAACCAATCACGAAGAAACTCTGCTCACTCAACTTGAAAGACTCCGACAAGGAAGTCATTCCATCTCGCAGTACAATACCTCATTCACGAAGATCACAAGTCAGATCCCCTTGAAGGTGCCGTTCGAAATCTACAAGTGGTTCTATCTTCGCGGAATGAATGAACATCATGCAGAGCTCGTCAGAGCTCAAAGTTTAAAGGATCTCCATGGCCTCATGGCAGCTGCCAAGTGTCTGGATAACGGAAGTAACAAGAGTAACCAAAACAATAATCGTTTTGCCAAGAAGAGCGAAAACATCCCGCTCGAAGCCCAACCTTTGAAGAAAGACGGCTCAAGTCACAAGAAGACCGACGCGAAGAAGACCACAGACTCGAAGAAGAGACAGAACTTCCCCTGTTGGTTATGCAATTCGAATGAACATACCCCATTCAATTGTCCCCTCAAAGCCAAGGCAGTCGAAACCTTAAAACCCACTGCTAATGCCAACATTGCAGAAGCACATAACACCACTACATTGGCATACCTGGATTGGGGCTGCTCACAGCACATGACGAATGACATTTCCATTCTCGAATCCTACGAAGAGCACTCAACGTGCGTCAGATTTGGAAACAACGCCTTTCTCGATGCCGAAGCGAAAGGGAACGCTATCTTGAAGCTTCCCGATGGAGATGTACCCCTCACAGATGTTCTCTATGTTCCGAAGCTCGCCAAGACTCTCATCTCGGTCTCCGCACTTGCCAAAGATGGAAAGAGAGTCACCTTTGAAGATGAGAGCGCTATCATTCAAGACTGCAATGGCACTACGAACGACATCACCATACCTCTCGTTCGAGGAATGTATCACATCTCGCCAACTCCGATGGCTTTTGCTACTCAAACTCGCTCAAGGACACACGCGTCCAATGTACCAACACACGCGTCGAAAAATACATCTACCGAATTGTCAAAATGGACAAACGCGTCCAATGTACCGACACACGCGTCCGATACATCGATTCAAGCACTCAACCTGTCGACAGACGCTACCGGTATGGCGGTCACGCATTCTACCCCACTCCAAGCCACGTCGGAGGGGCCGGCTGCCCCGAATGGGGGGCCAGCCGGCCCCATACTCTCCAGTGAGGGGGCTGGCCGCCCCAATTTGGGGCTGGCCAGCCCCCCACTGGAGAGTGGGAGTTGTGGGTGCTGTGGTGGGGGGCCGGCCGCCCCAAAGGCATCGGATGATGCCGAGGATGGTGCCCCCGAGGGGGCACCATCCGCCAATGCCGCCGCCGCCGCTGCTTCGGCGGCTTCTTCTGGGGCTTGTTCTGGTCCCTTTTCTCCTGTCAACAAAGGAACCCTCTGGCATCACCGATTGGGCCATCCTGGCACTCACATCATGAAGCAACTCAAGCTCCCAATGACCAACGAAGTCTGCAAAGGTTGCGAGTTTGGTAAGCACAAGCGCTCACCATTCAACGGTACAATGACACGGTCCAAGACGCCACTCGATCGCCTACATTTCGACCTAAACGGTCCGCACATACCCGCGGTTGGCGATGAGAAATATGCCCTCTTTGTGATCGATGACTATTCACGCTTCACATGGATCTTCTTCTTGAAGACGAAGAGCGAATCTACTGCAAAATTGATTGAATTCATCAATTTCATCGAAAAACAGACCAACAAAAGGGTCAGACGACTTCACTCCGATCGAGGGGGGGAGTTTGTCAATCACGATCTGAAAGAATTCATTTCGAAAAAGGGCATTCTGCACGAACTCACCGCTGCAGATTCCCCACAGTCTCACAGTGTAGCTGAAAGGTTCAACCTCACCCTGTTCAACACCATTCGTTCATTGGAACACTCATACGGCATCCCGAAACAACTCTGGACCGAGTTAGCGGCTACATCAGTCTACTTACGGAATCGCCTACCCCACAAGTCCAATAACAACATTTCGCCGTACGAACGGCTCAACGGCGAAGAGCCCTCACTCTCTCACCTTCGTGTGATTGGGGCCGATGCCTTCGTGCATCTCGTCAAGAGAAAACAAGTCTCAAAGTTGGCACCGCGCACCACACGTCTCAAACTCATTGGTTACGAATTTGACGGCGCTTACCGCTGTTGGGATGACAACCGTCAAGAAATAGTCATTTCTCGCGATGTAACGTTCGACGAAAACTCAGCACTCGAACTCGCGAAAGACTATATCCCGCCCGAAGAACTCTACGAAGTCGAAGAGATTCTCGACTCACGTGATGGCCCGGAAGGCCCTGAATTCCTCTGCAAATGGCTAGGATTTGAAGACAAAGATAATACATGGGAACCGCTCGAAAATGTCAATCATTTGACAGTCTTCGCTGACTACATCAACGAGAAGACGGCAATCGCTCTTTCGGCTGCAAGTACCGAAGAACCCCAAACCTACAAACAAGCGCTCTCATCAGACGACGCACCGAAGTGGACCGAGGCCATAAATGCTGAATTGAAGTCCCTTCATACCAATGAAACATGGGAAGTCATTAACCCCAAATCCTTACCGCACAATCAACGGCCCATCCGCACTAAATGGGTATTCAAGATTAAGCGAGACCTGAATGGTCAACCCCAACAATACAAGGCCCGGCTTGTAGTGAAAGGCGTCGAACAACGCTACGGCATCGACTACAACGAAACCTACGCTCCGGTTGCCAAGATAGCTACCCAACGCGTCCTCCTCGCTCTCGCCGCCAGTCTAGGCTTGAAATGCCATCAAATGGATGTAGTAACCGCATTCCTGAATGGGATTGTTACCGAGACCATCCTAATCTATGCTCCTGAAGGCTCTGGCTTTCCGCCTGGGACCATCCTTCGACTCCGAAAGGCCCTTTACGGTCTGAAACAAGCCCCGCGCGAATGATACTCCCTGCTTCACAAAGAACTGACTTCTTTGGGATTCAAGCGCCTGGCAAATGACAATGCCGTCTACATCAGAACTCTACCTGAAAGTGACTCATCGCAGTACATCTCCGTCGACGTCGACGATCTCCTCATTTTCGCAAAGACCGAATCGGAAATCTTGTCAATCAAGACATCCCTGCACAACGAGTTCAACATGACAGACCTAGGCGAAGTCAACCACTACCTGGGAATGAGAGTTCGACGCGATTACTCAAGGCACGTCATCTATCTCGATCAAGAGTCATATGTAAATGACATCCTCGAGCGCTTTGGTATGCAAGATTGCAAGCCCGTCAACACTCCGATGGACCAGACCAAGCTCGAACCCTACGAAGCCGAAAATACAAAGATTTCACCTAACCCGCAAGAAGGAGAATATCGCGAAATCGTTGGTTCTCTCATGTACCTGATGATATGCACGCGTCCTGACATCGCTGTCGCAGTCAGTATGCTTTCTCGCTTCGCAAGCAACCCTTTGCCTCAACATCTGCAAGCTGCAAAGCGCGTTCTTCGCTACCTACGGGGAACATCAGATTACAGCCTCTGCATTGGCGGAAATAACGTCACCCTTCACGGCTACAGCGATGCCGATTGGGGAAACAACATCATTGATCGACGGTCAATCACTGGCTACCTTTTCTACATTGGAAATGCGGGCCCTGTTACTTGGGCTTTGAAGCGCCAACCCACCGTCGCTCTCTCATCTACCGAAGCTGAATACATGGCACTTTCATTCGCCACTCAAGAGACAATCTGGCTTTGCTCACTTCTGCAAGAACTCCAAATCCCCGAATATCTCGATGAGAATGCTCGACCTACAACGATCTACGAAGACAATCAGTCATGCATCTCGTTGGCAATGAATCCCGTGCATCACGCCCGTACCAAGCACATCAACATTTGACATCACTTCATTCGTGATCACATCGACAAGGAGATTCACCTGGAGTACTTACCCACCGCTGAAATGGTAGCCGACTCACTTACGAAGCCTCTACCGGCCCCGGCATTCAAATACCATCGCGAAAGCATGTGCATCAAGCACTACAACAACACCATCACGCCAATGACGAAAGTGTCCATGACGGAGCTCCCGAATGAGTAAAATCCCATCATCGCGGATCGATTGCTCGGACAGGGGGTGTATTGGAATGTTGAGACTTGCGTACTCAACGTTTGGTCCTTACATTAGATCCTTACTTGGATTCTCCGACTAGAACGCGTGACCACCATACCGGTAATGCTAAGAGCTGAATTGGATCACGTGTGATCACGTGATTGGAGAAAAAGTAGATTAGAACGCTCGAAGCGAGACATTACCGATAGGACTTTAAGACAAAAATACATTCACATACATTACATCTCCGTGCATCTGACAACGCTACACCGTCATCTGCATCACAGAAGAGCTCTGTAAACCCCCTTTACAAAGTATACTGGAGGCCACATCGAATTTGGCCAATCCTCTGCAATTCCGATAAAGTACTGGAAGTGCCAATATCTCCAATAGCTACGGCACGACATCAACAAACTGACGGCCGAGTAGAAAGAATGATCCAAGTTACCAAATTCGTCACCCGCAAATACCTTAATTATAGCGGATCCAACTGGCGTGAATTCCTACCATTGGTCGAGTTCTGCCTCAATTCGATGCCCCGACGCCATCTCAATGGCCTTGCTCCATTCGAAATTGAGTTGAACCGAATGCCACGCCCTCCAGGCTGGAATACCAATCCAGAACAACTTGCTCAAATGACACCGCCAAACCGAGCTCTTGTTCGACTGTACCAGGAACGAGCTACCGAAATCAATCTCACGGTCCAACAAGCTCTCCACGACGAGCAAGACCGTTATGAACAATACTTCAACCAAGGATGCACCCCCATTGCCTTCGAAATAGGCGATCTCGTCGATCTCAATCGCGAACAACTTGCAATCAACTTCGACCAAGTTAAACCAGCCAATCTCACGGCCAAGTGGATCGGATGTAATAATACTAGGTCCGTTGCCAGAGTCTAGTCTTCTATTCGGGAATTCCCTATCTCTAATTCTACTGTAAGATCCCTAAGTCTTGAATACGCCCTCGTCGGAGTATTCCTACTTTTCTTCTGGACCGCGGGGCGGTCCCGGTCACGTGATGGCCATCCATAGCCATCCCTAATGTCTAGTACCCTTTGGAATGCTGACGCTAGCATCCATCTTGCGCGGGGCCCTTCCCGGCGCGTATCTAGGCTTAGGCTGGTGAGCCACGCCTCATTACACCCCCCTTAGATTCGCGACTATCTCTCAGGCTCAAATCTCTTCAGCGAGGCGAAGCTTGCCAAGGCAAACGGCTGCGGTTGAACGGATGCTGACGTGGTTGTGGGAAGATGAGGCTGGGGAGGCGGCCCTGGTGCGGGTCGCGTTGCGGTAGTCTCCGGCAGGTAGTCTCCGCCCTTCGTAGGGCGCGAATTCGTCGAAAAGTCTATTTTCTCGTTGCAGGGGCCCTAAATGACTCACGACTAGTTTTCTCCATGCAAAATCTGATAAGTAACATCGACTGCGCTTCGTAGGGAATGAAACACTGACACCTGAATTGCCGAGCGTTCCCAGCCAGGACGAGCCTTCAAAAGGCGCTGCTCGCTAAGTTCCCCCTCGCTTCTTTCTTTCTCCTGTAACTGACAACAGAGACAACAATGGACGTCGACCGCAACAACTCCCAGTCCCCCGACACCACCATCACCACCACCACGGCTAAACGACGTAGCAACCAACAGCTGCAGAAGGCAGCCGCGAAGAAGGTCCAGCTCGCCGGGGTGAGTGAAGTCTTGACCGTTCCCGTTGGTCGCGGTAATCCCCTTACGCCGTCTCACAGGAGCCGACCGTCCACTACAATTCGACCCCGGAGGTCGTGGTCGCAACCAGCACCTGCTGGAAATGCGGCCTGCACAAGGGTGGCAAGATGTTCCTCGGGGAATGCCACCACATGATTTGTCGGCCATGTATCATGGCCTTGGCCGACGCCACAGTACGTTCCCGCTGGTTATGAGGCTTTCCGGTGTTGTTTGGTACTCATTCCCTCTCTCTCTCCTTCCCTTCTGTAGGACACTGGCCCTCTGGGCCAGTTTGTATGTGGTGTCGACCGGTGCGGGAGGACGCTGCACTTCGGTGCAATCCCGGTCTGTTGCGTCCATGACGCCTGCCCCTCCGCCGTGGCGGCCCTCCGCTGGCTCCCCTGCGCCCATGTCAACTGCATGGCGCACATTCGCGCATAAGTCATCTCTTCGCGTCGATTATACGCTTACCTTACCGGCTGATCCATTCTTCTTATAGCGAAATGAACATTGCGAATTTCACTCCGCTCCGATGCGGCATGGGGGAGCGCTGCCACGGGGCAAAATGCCTCTTCTCATTCACCCGTATCAACTAGTTGGTCTCCCCCCCCCCTTTTTCCTTTTTTTCTTGTACATAATTTCGTCCTGTTGCTCCCTTGGGGCCTGGCCCTCGGGCCGTAATCAAATTCAGTACCAAAATCTCATCGCTGTACTTGCCTTCTCATCGCTGTGCTCCTTTGAGCCTTATAGCATTTCGTATGCGTCCGCTGTGTCCAATGTCACTTGGCTTCCTCCCGGCTATGGTGCTCATGGTAGATGCCCTGCATCACACTTCCCCGTTGGGAAGACCACTCAGCGGTTCCCCGGCCATTGTCCAACAATGCCGGTATCTCACCTAGTGAGGTATACTGCCTTGCAGGCTTCGGCTCATCGCCCAGCGATCCCGGTATCTCGCCCAGCAAGATATGCTGCCCAGCAGCCTTCGGCCATCGTCCAACGATGCCGGCATCTCACCTCGTGAGGTCTACTGCCTCGCAATCTTCGGCTCATTGCCCAGCGATCCCGGTATCTCGCCCAGCGAGATATGCTGCCCAGCAGCCTTCGGCCATCGTCCAAAGATGCCGGCATCTCACCTCGTGAGGTCTACTGCCTCGCAGTCTTCGGCCCATCGCCCAGCGATTCCGGCATCTCGCTCAGCGAGGTATGTCGCCCAGCGACCTTCGGCCCATCGTCAAACGATGCCGGTATCTTGGCCGAAGCCCTTCTCTTCCCCTTCGCGTAGGTATGTACCACGGCCATGGTCCCCACGGGTCTCGAGGTACGCTGCCATGCAAGTCTGGTGCCGGTCACCTTGCATTGGCAGCCGGTCGATGCCCAGCATCACCTTTCTCACCCAATGAGGTATGCCGCCCAGCAGCCTTCGGCCCATCGTCAAACGATGCCGGTATCTTGGCCGAAGCCCTTCTCTTCCCCTTCGCGTAGGTATGTACCACGGCCATGGTCCCCGCGGGTCTCGAGGTACGCTGCCATGCAAATCTGGTGCCGGTCACCTTGCATCGGCAAGCAGTCGGCTCATCGCCCAGCGATCCCGGCATCTCACCTAGTGAGGTATGCTGCCCAGCAGCCTTCGGCCATCGTCCAACGATGCCGGCATCTCGCCCAGCGAGGTATGCTGCCCAGCAGCCTTCGGCCATCGTCCAACGATGCCGGAATCTCGCACTATAATGTCCTCTACCTCAAGTAGCATCTCGCTTGTTAATTTACATTACAGCTCGCTATCTAGGTTCTCTTACGTCGCCTGGCTGCTAGCCTTTGGCCGCGGTCCTCACCGGGGTGCTCCCGGAGCCATTCTTCCAGTGCGGTTGTTCCCTTCACGTGTGCATACGGCTCCCACGTGTTCTGAGTGTTGTCGTAACCTGTCCACTTGACTAGGAACTGCTCGGTGTTCCTGTGCCATCTAGCGTTTAGGATCCTGTCCACTTGGTAGGTCTCCTGACCGTCTTTGTCCTTCTCGGGCTCAGGCAGGGCGGTGACCTGTCTGTACGGGGTACCACCCGGGTCGTGGTAACGTCTGAGAATGCTGACATGAAAGACTGGGTGCAACCCTGTGAACTCCCTGGGTAGTTCGAGCTCGTAGGTGTCAGGCTGCGGGCCCTTGCCGCGTACTGTGAATGGTCCAATCCATTGCTCAGCCAGGTTTTTGTTCCTTGTGGTGACGCTGGTAATCGCGATACCCTCTCATGATGGAGTAAGACCTTGTCACCCTCTCGGTATGCTTCCGTGTGCTTCTTGCGGTCGTAGTACTTTGCCTGCTGGTCCTGTGCGTCTCGGAGCCGTTGCTGCACAATGCGACTCACGTCGGCGAATTCCTTAATCCGTCTCTCCACGGCGGTTCGTGCCGATTGCCTTATCATCTCTCCGGGGTTAGGTGCTACCCATTGGTTCGGTACGCGGGAAACGCGGCCTGGATCAATCTTGAAAGGGGATAGTCCTGTCGACGTCTGCGGCATTCGGTTGTAGTTGTACTCAAGTGTGGGGAGTAAACTCTTCCAGTTGGAGCCGGCATAGTCAAGAAAGGGGCCCATGATTCCCTTGACCGTCTTGATGGCGTTCTCCGCCTTGCTGTCGGTCTGTTGGTGTCGTGCCGACGAGAGTTCCTGCTTGACGTCGAGTGCCCGCATAAGGTACCGCCAGAATTCTGATAGCCACTTGGGGTCCCGATTGCTCACAATGGTGTGGGGTAACCCCATGTGGCGGAATGCCTGTTCCAGAAAGAGTTGAGCCGTCTCCTGAGCTGTAGCGCGTGTGTTAGTAGGTAGAAGTATCATGCGGCATGAAAGGTAGTCAACGATGAGGAGTACAGCATCCGCCGTCTTGGTCAGTCTCTTGCCGGTGTGGTGCGAAGGGTTCTTCGTCACGTCGGGCTCTACCCGAGGTTCCCCCCCCTTAGAGCCGGACGTGGGGAAGAATATATCCATGCCAATTTGTTGCCAACGAGCGTCAGCGATCGGTAAGCTGCGGAGGAAACCGATCGGTGCGGCGCGCTTGTGGCATTGGCATGTAGGGCAGGTGCGGACATATTGGTACACATCACGTTCCATGTGGGGCCAATAGTACAACTCCAGAAGTTTGGCGAGCGTTCGTTGGACACCGGAGTGCCCACCGTTCGCGAGGGAGTCGTGATGAATCTGAAGGAGTGGCCCCCGCAAGCTGTCGGGGACGTACCGACGGTCATGGTACATCAAGAATCGGTGCGGAGGGGAGTCCCTTGTCCGGAATCGACGTGCATGGCCGGATAGGTTCTCCGGTGGACTGTTGATGGTTAGTAAGATGTGTTGGCCGAAATCATCCGATGCAAGCGCTTGGGTCCAGTCCGCATCGGTCGGCATGTGCGTTGTGACGGGCTTCTCCGTCGACACAATGGCGGTGACCACGTCGATCTTGGCCTGGCAGGTCGCACACTTGGGGGCGTAAGTCGGGTCGCGACTGAGGAAGTCGGCAATCAAATTCCATGTGCCGTGGAGGTATTCCACTGAGAAATCGAACTGTTGGAGGAACTCGACCCAGCCTGCTTGGCGACGTGACAGGTGGGGTTGTTCCTGGAGGTAGATCAGGGATTTGTGGTCAACAAACGCGCGGAATGGGCGGCCGATGAGGTAATGGCGGTTGGCGTGTATGGATTTGACTAGTCCCAGCAGTTCTTGTTCATGCACGGGGTATCGAGTCTTGGCGGGTTGCATCTTGCGGGAGTAGTATGTCACCGGGCGAAGTTGCGGAAGGTTGGCTAAGCCCGATTTGGTGGTTGGTAGTGGATGAGGATAAGGGAAATCCCCTTTGGCCGGCTGTGCCAGCCATCCACCGTAGGCGTAGCCCGATGCGTCCGGAACAAGTAGGTGTCGAGCGCCGGGTCGAAGTACGCTAGGGTGGGTGCCGAGGAGCATAATTCTTTTAAGCGATTGAACGCTTGATCTTCCTCGTCACCCCACTGCCATGGGCGGTTGCCGGATTGCAAGTTCGTTAGTGGCAGGGCAATCTGTGCATACTCGGGAATGTATTCCTTGACGTAGTTGACGAGGCCCATGAAGCTAAGGAGCTCCAGGGAGTTGGTTGGGCAAGGTCGTTCCCGGACCGCGGTCACCTTGGAGGGGGCGATACTCAGGCCATCCTTGCCGACTCGGTTGCCGCAGAACTCGACTTCGTCAACCGCCCATTGACATTTGCTGGGTTTGACGTGGAGGCGATGTTCCGTCAAGGTCTTGAGGACCTCGTCGACGTGCTGAATGTGCGAACTCATGTCGGTGCTGAATATGAGAATATCGTCGAGGTATGAGATCACGTAAGCGTCGTACTTGTCGCCCAAGAGTTTGTTCGTTAGTCGCTGGAATGTAGCAGGTGCATTAGTTAAGCCGAAAGGTAGAACATTGTATTCGAAATGCCCAAAACGTGTTCGGAACGCTGTTTTCTCCCTATCTTCCTGTCGAATCATGATGCAGTGATACGCGTCGCGGATGTCGATCGCGGTAAATTCCCGCATGTTGACAAGCCTGTCGCGTAGTTCCGAGAGGGTCGGGAGCGGCGTGGCATCCTTGTGGGTCATCTTGTTCAGTGCCCGGTAATCAATGCAGCAGCGTAAGTGTAATAATACTAGGTCCGTTGCCAGAGTCTAGTCTTCTATTCGGGAATTCCCTATCTCTAATTCTACTGTAAGATCTCTAAGTCTTGAATACGCCCTCGTCGGCGTATTCCTACTTTTCTTCTGGACCGCGGGGCGGTCCCGGTCACGTGATGGCCATCCGTGGCCATCCCTGAGGTCTAGTACCCTTCGGGATGCTGACGCTAGCATCCATCTCGCGCGGGACCCTTCCCGACGCGTATCTAGGCTTAGGCTGGCGAGCCACGCCTCATTACACCCCTCTTAGATTCGCGACTGTCTCTTAGGCTCGAATCTCTTCAGCGAGGCGAAGATTGCCTAAGCCGGACGGCGGCAGGTTAACGGATGCTGACGTGGTTGTGGGAAGATGAGGCTGGGGAGGCGGCCCTGGTGCGGGTCACGTTGCGGTAGCCTCCGGCGGGTAGTCTCCGCCCTTCGGGGTGCGCGAAGTCGTCGAATAGTCTATTTCTCTCTTCGCAGGGGCCCTAGATGAATCACGAGTAGCTTCCTCCATGCAGATTTCGATAAGTAACATCTGCTGCGCTCCGTAGGGGATGAAACACTAACACCTGAATTTCCGAGCGTTCCCAAGCAGGTCGAGCCTTTAAAAGGTACTGCCCGTCGAATCTCCCCCCTCTCGCTCTTCTTTCCTTTGTAGCTCGACACACACACACATCACACACACACACACATACATACATACATACACAACAACATGGCCGACGTCGCCAACAACTCTCCTCTCCCCTCCGACACCACCACCGCGGGCAAGCGCCGTCCCGCCCAGCAACTCGCAAAAGGCGCGACCAAGCGGGCCCAGCCCGCCCGGGTAAGTAGGGGTCGGTGCTCATCCTCGGCTGTGGCGATTTGTCTCATGTTCCCCGTCTTCCCTTGTTATCTACAGGACCCTTCGGTCCATGAAAAGTCCACCCCCGAGGGGTCGGCCGACTTGCCCACTTGCTGGAAGTGCCATCTTTTCCGCAAGGGCAAGATGTTTACGTCGGAATGCCACCATCTGGTGTGCCGGCCCTGCATCGTGGCGGCGGCCGACGACACGGTATGTTCCCCTTCGCTGAGATGCGGCCTGATGCCTTCCTGACGGTGTGGTTCCTTTGTCCCTTTTGTTTTCCAGAACGACGGCCCTCAGGGCCAGTTGATGTGCGGCGCCCTCCACTGCAACCGGGTCCTCTTCTTTGCAGCCGTCCCCGCTGGGTGCCAGTTCGCTGGCTGCAACCATGTCGGAGCGGACCTCCGCATGTTTCCATGCAACCATCTCCACTGCATGGGCCACGTCCGCGCGTAAGTAGTACTCTTCGGCCTACTGCTGTCTTACCTGACTAACTCAGCTCTCTCCGCAGCGAGATGAATGTGGCAAATTACACCCCCCTCCGGTGCGGGTTGGGTGACCGGTACCATGGCAACCGGTGCCAACTCTCCTTCACCAAGATTGGTTGATTAGTTCTCCCCCCCCCCTCCTTCTTGTACATACTTTCACTTGTTGTCTGTTGCTCCTTTGGGGCCTGGCCTTTGGCCCGTATAATCAAATTCAGTACCACAATCTCATTGCTGTACTTGCCTTCTCATCGCTGTGCTCCCTTGAGCCTTATAGCATTTCGTATGCGTCCGCTGTGTCCAATGTCACTCGGCTTCCTCCCGGCCATGGTGCTCATGGTAGATGCCCTGCATCACACTTCCCCGTTGGGAAGACCGCCCAGCGGTTCCCCGGCCATCGTCCAACGATGCCGGCATCTCACCTCGTGAGGTCTACTGCCTCGCAGTCTTCGGCCATCGTCCAACGATGCCGGCATCTCATCTTGTGAGGTCTACTGCCTCGCAGTCTTCGGCTCATCGCTCAGCGATCCCGGCATCTTGCCCAGCGAGGTATGTCGCCCAGCGACCTTCGGCCCATCGTCAAACAATGCTGGTATCTTGGCCGAAGCCCTTCTCTTCCCCTTCGCGTGGGTATGTACTACGGCCATGGTCCCCGCGGGTCTCGAGGTACGCTGCCATGCAAATCTGGTGCCGGTCACCTTGCATCGGCAGCCGGCCGATGCCCAGCATCACCCTTCTCACCCAGTGAGGTATGCCGCCCAGCAGCCTTCGGCCCATCGTCAAACGATGCCGGTATCTTGGCCGAAGCCCTTCTCTTCCCCTTCGCGTAGGTATGTACCACGGCCATGGTCCTCGCGGGTCTCGAGGTACACCGCCATGCAAATCTGGTGCCAGTCACCTTGCATCGGCAAGCCGTCGGCTCATTGCCCAGCGATCCCGGCATCTCACCCAGTGAGGTATGCTGCCCAGCAGCCTTCGGCCATCCTCGAACAAGGCCGGCATCTCGCCCAGCGAGGTATGCTGCCCAGCAGCCTCCGACCATCGTCCAACGATGCCGGAATCTCGCACTATAATGTCCTCTACCTCAAGTAGCATCTCTCTTGTTAATTTACGGTACAGCTCGCTATCTAGGTTCTCTTACGTCGCCTGGCCGCTAGCCTTTGGCCGTGGTCCTCTCCGGGGTGCTCCCGGAGCCATTCTTTCAGTGCAGTCGTTCCCTTCACGTGTGCATACGGCTCCCACGTGTTCTGGGTGTTGTTGTAACCTGTCCACTTGACTAAGAACTGCTCAGTGTTCCTGTGCCATCTGGCATTTAGGTTCTTGTCCACTTGGTAGGCCTCCTGACCGTCTTTGTCCTTCTCGGGCTCAGGCGGGGCGGTGCCTGTCTGTACGGGGTACCGCCTGGGTCATGGTAATGTCTCAAAATGCTGACATGAAAGACTGGGTGCAACCCGGTGAACTCCTTGGGTAGTTCGAGCTCGTAGGTGTCAGGATGCGGGCCCTTGCCGCGTACTGTGAATGGCCCAATCCATTGTTCAGCCAGCTTTTTGTTCCTTGTGGTGACGCTAGTAATCGCGATACCCTCATGATGGAGTAAGACCTTGTCACCCTCTCGGTATGCTTCCGTGTGCTTCTTGCGGTCGTAGTACTTTGCCTGCTGGTCCTGTGCATCTCGGAGCCATTGCTGCACGATGCAACTCACGTCGGCAAATTCCTTAACCCGTCTCTCCACGGCGGTTCGTGCTGATTGCCTTATCATCTCTCCGGGGTTAGGTGCTACCCATTGATTCGGTACCCGGGGAACGCGGCCTAGGTCAATCTCGAAAGGGGATAGTCCCGTCGACATCTGTGGCGTTCGGTTGTAGTTGTACTCGAGTGTGGGGAGTAAACTCTTCCAGTTGGAGCCGGCATAGTCAAGAAAGGGCCCCATGATTCCCTTGATCGTCTTCATGGCGTTCTCCGCCTTGCCGTCGGTCTGTTGGTGTCGTGCCGACAAGAGTTCTTGCTTGACGTCAAGTGCCCACATGAGGTACCGCCAGAGTTCTGATAGCCACTTGGGGTCCCGATCGCTCACGATGGTGTGGGGTAACCCCGTGTGGCGAAATGCCTGTTCCAGAAAGAGTTGAGCCGTCTCCTGAGCTGTAGCACATGTGTTAGTAAGTAGGAGTATCACGCGGCATGAAAGGTAGTCAACAATGAGGAGTACGGCGTCTGCCGTCCTGGTCAGTCTCTCGCCAGTGTGGTGCGGAGGGTTTTTCGTCACGTCGGGCTCTACCCGAGGTTCCCCCCCCTTAGAGCCTGACGTGGGGAAGAATATATCCATGCCGATCTGTTGCCAACGAGCGTCAGGGATCGGTAAGCTGCGGAGGAAACCGATCGGCGTGGTTTGCTTGTGACGTTGGCAGGTAGGGCAGGTGCGGACATATTGGTACACATCACGTTCCATGTGGGGCCAGTAGTACAACTCCAGAAGTTTGGCGAGCATCCGTTGGACACCGGAGTGGCCACCGTTCGCGAGGGAGTCGTGATGAATCTGAAGGAGTGGCCCCCGCAAGCTGTCGGGGACGTACCGACGGTCATGGTACATCAAGAATCGGTGCGGAGGGGAGTCCATTGTCCGGAATCGGCGTGCATGACCGGATAGGTTCTCCGGGGGACTGTTGATGGTTAGTAAGATGTTTTGGCCGAAATCATCCGATGCGAGCGCTTGGGTCCAGTCCGCATCGGTCGGCATGTGCGTCGTGACGGGCTTCTCCGTCTGCACAATGGCAGTGACCACGTCGATCTTGGCCTGGCAGGTTGCACACTTGGGGGCGTAAGTCGGGTCGCGACTGAGGAAGTCGGCGATCAAATTCCATGTGCCGGAGAGGTATTCCACTGAGAAATCGAACTGTTGGAAGAACTCGACCCAGCCTGCTTGGCGACGTGACAGGTGGGGTTGTTCCTGGAGGTAGATCAGGGATTTGTGGTCAACAAACGCGCGGAATGGGCGGCCGATGAGGTAATGGCGGTTGGCGTGTATGGATTTGACTAGTCCCAGCAGTTCTTGTTCATGCACGGGGTATCGAGTCTTGGCGGGTTGCATCTTGCGGGAGTAGTATGTCACCGGGCGAAGTTGCGGAAGGTTGGCTAAGCCCGATTTGGTGGTTGGTAGTGGATGAGGATAAGGGAAATCCCCTTTGGCCGGCTGTGCCAGCCATCCACCGTAGCCATAGCCCGATGGGTCCGTGAACAAGTAGGTGTCGAGCGCCGGGTCGAAGTACGCTAGGGTGGGTGCCGAGGAGCATAATTCTTTTAAGCGATTGAACGCTCGATCTTCCTCGTCACCCCACTGCCATGGGCGGTTGCCGGATTGCAAGTTCGTTAGTGGCAGGGCAATCTGTGCATACTCGGGAATGTATTCCTTGACGTAGTTGACGAGGCCCATGAAGCTAAGGAGCTCCAGGGAGTTGGTCGGGCGAGGTCGTTCCCGGACCGCGGTCACCTTGGAGGGGGCGATACTCAGGCCATCCTTGCCGACTCGGTTGCCGCAGAACTCGACTTCGTCAACCGCCCATTGACATTTGCTGGGTTTGACGTGGAGGCAATGTTCCGTCAAGGTCTTGAGAACCTCGTCGATGTGCTGAATGTGCGAACTCATGTCGGTGCTGAATATGAGAATATTGTCGAGGTATGAGATCACGTAGGCGTCGTACTTATCGCCCAAGAGCTTGTTGGTTAGTCGCTGGAATATAGCAGGTGCATTAGTTAAGCCGAAAGGTAGAACATTGTATTCGAAATGTCCAAAACGTGTTCGGAACGCTGTTTTCTCCCTGTCTTCCGGTCGGATCATGATGCAGTGGTACGCGTCGTGGATGTCGATCGCGGTAAATACCCGCATGTTGACAAGCCTGTCGCGCAGCTCTGAGAGGTTCGGAAGTGGCGTGGCATCCTTGTGGGTCATCTTGTTCAGTGCCCGGTAGTCAATGCAGCAGCGTAAGCCGCCGTCCTTCTTTGGGGCAAATATGACGGGCGCGCCCCATGGGCTGCGAGAGTGTGAGATCCAACCCTTGTCCATTAAGCGCTGCATCTGCTGGCCGAGCTTGTCCAATTCGTCTGGGCTCAAATGCCGGAGTGGCTGCATCACGGGCTTTGAGCCGGGTTTGAGCCAAATGGTGAAATTGTCTTCGCCTCGGTCCGGAGGCATGCCTGACTATTCGGTGAATAGCGTCGTGACGTATTTCTCTAAGGTCGGTCGGAGTGGGTGGTCGGCCGGCAGTGCCTCTAGCGGGTCCTCTTGATCTGCCGTCTTGGCTTCGGCGTTGGTGTGGCGGCGTTCCTCCAAGATTGCCCTTTTCTTGGCGTCGACCGTCCGTACAAATTGAGCCTCTACAACTGGAATTGCATCTACGATGTGTACCTCGAAGACTCCAGTGATCTTGCCCTTCTTCATCAAACTTTTCCATTGCTTGGCCGTGTAGATTCCTTCTGCATTGAGTGCTGGCTTCGCCGGCTGGAATCTGCGGGGCCGTATCTGTTGGTCTGAGAGTATCTGAGTAGATAGTTGAGGAAGCTTTAGGGTAGTTGACTGAGCAGAACAACGAAGTATCTTAATCCCGCTCTACTGGAGAAAAAGAGAAAAAGTCCCACCGATATTATAAGTATGGAAGGAAAACTACTTATATCGGAGTTGATCACGTGGGCTCACGTGATCACGTAATAGGCCCTGCAATGGCGCAGTTGTGACTCGATGACAGAGTCTGTACGTGCTAACACCCCCACTCAGACCTGTCAGTCTGGCAGTGAGAGAGTTGCTCCATCTACTTTTACTACACAGCCCCGCGCACACACCCCACATACCCCCATTTATTGCAATTTAAGAAGACAAGGAATGGCTAGGGTACGTCTATGAGATCCGCGCAAATGAGGCGTAAGCTCTAACTATGTGCCGATGTAGTTGTCAGGTTCGGGCAAAGCGAAGCAGACGGCAAGAAAGACGGGACCGCCGGTAACCGCTCCGGCGACGACCACAGCTCCTGCTGTGCCGTCGTCAGTGGTGCCCTCTGCGCCACAGGGAGGCGCACCCGCTGCGGGGTTGTCCCGAGCGGAGATTCGAACGATGTCGGCGGCGCATGCCCGACAGTTCCACCGCAAGGACCGTCAAGGTGTCCTTGAACGTCACATCGAGCAGGCCAAAGACCGGGTGAAAGACCGGTCGAGGTCTGGTACGCCTCTGGGTCGCGCACGGGCGACCGGGACGCTTGATGGACTGAGGTCCATACTAGAGGACCGGCGGAGCCGGAAGCTGGCGGTTGGGAAGGGCAAGGATGCGGCCCAGGCAAAGAAAAGGGCTGCGGACAAGAAGTCTGTAGCGGAGGTGAAAAGGATGTGGGACATCCTGGAGCGTGAAGCTCCATATAATGATGAGGAAGAGGAGGAAGAGGGGGCAGCCGAGGAGTTGGAGGGACCACCGGGTTCTCCAAGCCGACGCTCACCCTCAAGCGATGAGGATGATGGAGGAGGGGCAGGCCCATCCTCCTTGGGGGGCATTGCTTCGGGTTCCGCAATTGCGGTGTAGATGCCAAGGTAAGCCAGTGTTGTGAGTAATTCTTCTGACATTCAGCAAGTAACACTTGAGCTCGGTGTGCTTCCGTAGGCGCGCCCTCATTGCGTATTCTCTCATCAAATATATGAGTCCCATTTGTAATCCTCAGGACAGTGTCTTTATGTTTCACAGTTGGGAAAGGCTTCGTAAAGATGTCCGCCAGTTGATCGTCCGTATTGGTGTCGATGATTTCAATAATTTGCTGCGCGAACGAATCGCGTATAGCGTGGTACCGAACGTCGATGTGTTTGGTGCGTTGGTTGATAGCTTTAGACTGAATCAAGGCCCCGGCCCTCTGATTATTGACATGGAGAGGGACCGGTCGAGATTTGTAATCCGGTTGAGGTCCCAAGACTTCCGCCAAGAGTTGGCGTAGCCATTTGGCTTCGTTGTGGCCGGTACTGGCAGCTATATACTCCGCTTCGCTCGTACTTTGGGCGGTGCACTTCTGCTTGCTGCTTTTCCACAGAACAGGAAACCCAGTGTAAAGGGCCAAAATGCCTGTAGTGGACGTCCGGTCGGTGAGTTCTCCTGTATAATCCGCATCCGTGAATACGCGTAGGCCACGCGGATCATTTCGTTCGGATGTAAACTTGAGGGCATAATTGCGGGTACCCTTTAAATAGCGGAAAATGCGCTTAACATTGTTCCAGTCGGAGTTGGTAGGTGCGGCGACACGGCGCGCAACATAACCGACTGCAGTGGCGATATCCCATCGCCATGTGATGGAGGCCCAAGTGAGGACCCCCACTGCTTCCTGATACATTTTCAGATTCGTGAATGGGGTCGAATCCTCCGGTTGTTGGTTACGCGCTGACACGGCGTACGGAGTGGAGACAGGATGGCAGTCGCTCATGTTGAATTGTTCGAGAGCGTCGTCGATGTACTTGACATTTGAGATTTTTAGGGTACGAACAGGAGAGTCGAAGTCATATTTGTAGACGAGACCAAGGTGACTGGTTACGCAACCTTGTTCCGTAAACTTGAACTTCAAATGTAGCTCCTTCTTGCTGTTCGCCAGAATCTCATGATCCTGCGCTGCAATCAGCAGGTCGTCGACAAAGACCATAATAAGGACCAAATTGTCGTTCGACGGAGGTGTACGGTCATCTGTCGCGTACTTGAAAAAGATACACGGGCATACAGAAACCGCTTCGTAGCCGAGCTTCAACAGTGCAGTCTTCAAGATCTCATACCAAAGAAGAGGTGATTGCTTCAGGCCGTAGAGAGCTTTCATTAGCTTCAGGACCCATTCGCCTTTGGGGTGATCCGGATCTTCGAATCCCTCAAATTGCTCGATATTGATATCCTTATCAATATTACTGTTAAGGAAGGCGGTGACAGCGTCCATACTGTGGATGTCCAGCCCGTGCTGGACACAATACGCCAAGAAGAGGCGTAGCGCTGTGAATGGTAGCGTCGGTGAGTATGTATCACCAAAGTCGCGACCGGGTTGTTGAGAGAAGCCTTGAGCCACTGCTCTGGCTTTGAACTTGTTAAAGGTGCCATCGGGATTGACCTTCGTTCGAAAGACCCATGTTGTGCCGATCATGCGCTTGTTACGTGGACGCTTGGTGAGCTCCCATGTGCCGTTGTCGACCAGGGATTGGTACTCGATGCGTGCAGCCTTAAGAAATTCCTCCTTCTGAGGGGTTTTCATCGCTTGCTTCCATGTCATGGCGTCTTCGTTGATCGTTGCTTGAGTCCGCGCGCGGGCGGCGTATGCAGCAATGGGGTCATTTTGTCGTGTGCCGACATCGTATGCGGCGACTTGATTCTCCCAGTCATCCAATGCGGTAGTATCGAGTAGTGAAAGTCGGGACTCCCATGTAGGTTCTTGATATCCATCCCACTTAACCAAGTACTCTTTTGTGTGCACCTTACTGCGGCGCTCGTCGATAATCGCCTCCACGGCGTATTCGACGTCATCTTCCTGACTCTCCTCATCTAGGAGGTCAAGATGTGCTGGATCCTGCTGATATTTGGGCTCGAGTCCCAAGTCTTCTTTGAAGATCACGTCTCGTGACACTTCAACCTTGTCAGTGACAGGATCCCATACCAGATACCCCTTGGTACCTGAGGGTTGAGCATAACCTACCAAGTAAGCCTTCTTTGCTCGATTCCCCATTTTATCGCGTCCTTTGCTTGTTAGAACGGAATACGCCACACAACCGATACGCCTAAGATGGGCGACATCAGGACGCCGGCCAAACAGTATTTCATGCGGCGTCTTCTTGTTGATGCGGTTGTACGTGAGGGAATAGATGTATCCAGCTGCTACCAGTAAAGCAGGCCAGAATCTTCGAGGTAGTTTCATATCCGCAAAGGTGGTGCGGACCCTGTCCAGCACCGTGCGATGCTATCGTTCGGCAATCCCGTTTTGCTGACTCAAATAGGCCGCGGACTTTTGATGAGTGATACCATTTTCCAATAGGTACTCTAGAGCCTCGCCAAAGTATTCGGTGCCTCGATCCGTACGTAGAATCTTGATTTGTCGGTCAGTCTGTTTCTCAATCCAAGCCTTGTAGATGAGAAACTTGTCGAGTATGACTGCTGAGTCCTTTGAAGGAATAGGGAAAACAGTCACGTATCTGGATGTGTGTTCAATGAACTCCAGTGAATAGCGTGATCCTTCATAACCAGGGATACGAAATGGTCCCTGTAGGTCTGAATGAATCAGCTCACAGATCTCCCTGGCTTCAACATTTCCAAGGGAGAATGGAAGACGAGCGGCTTTTCCTAGCACGCAGGCTTCACAATCTTTGAAGTCATTTAGATCCCCCACTACGGACCAACCGTCCGTAACCGATGCCATCTTCTCCAGGAAGTGTTTGCCAACGTGTCCAAGACAAGCATGAGCGAGTGTAGGAGAGACTTCAACAGTGCATGCTTCTGAATCTGACCATAGTCTTTCAGACAGCAGCGTACCTTGCAGGTAATACGCGTTGTTGCGGCGTACGCCTTTGGCGATTTCTTTGCCGTCTCGCGTGAAAATGACGTCTCCATTCGACTTGAAGAGCACGTCAACGCCTTGATCGTTGCATTTCGCTACCGATACAAGATCTCGTCGTAATCCTGGCACATGCAGGACTCCGCCCAACTCGAGCGGATTCGGATAGTTGTTTACTTCTACTTGTACCGTACCTCGAACTGTAGAGGGTAGTGATGTTTTGTCAGCAAGCATAACTGTTAGCACGTACAGACTCTGTCATCGAGTCACAACTGCGCCATCGCAGGGCGTATTACGCGATCACGTGAACCCACGTGATCAACTCCGATATAAGTAGTTTTCCTTCCATACTTAATATATCGGTGGGGACTTTTCTCTTTTTCTCCAGTAGAGCGGGATTAAGATACTTCGTTGTTCTGCTCAGCCAACTACCCTAAAGCTTCCTCAACTATCTACTCAGATACTCTCAGACCAACAGGTTATGAGCCCTGAAATGGTAGGCAACGAAACGAGCCCCCGGTACACTCGTAGTATGTTAAGACGCCTAACGGGTCGGCAGACCCCAGGGTCCAATACGCTACAACGAGCCGTAGAACGTGCCGCTAAGAAGAGCGCACGAGTGCCTGGTGAATGGACATCACCAGACAATGGAGGGAAATCTGCCGGTAACGATACACCGGCAGAGCCAACGCCTTTGAGCGTCAACGCCAACGAGGGCAACGACGCATTGGAAGGGCGTACCCGAAACATCGACCGACGCAATGGCAAGGTCGATACCCGTCCCCTATCAAGCAGTACAGATGATCACAGAACGATCAACTACAGTACTCCAGCGGCATTCCCAAGTGGGGAATCAGCGAACACCGTGCATGTCCGCCCGCATGAGGCGGACGTGGATAGGATAGATAGGCTTGAGAATTCTCTAGCCCAACTAACGGAAATGCTCCAAATGAAATGGCGCATGGATCAGGATGTGAATATCCCGGCCAACCCTCAAGTACGTACGGCGCAATGGCGCGTACGCACACCATCACCCACTCGCAACGACGGGTTCGCTGCACCGTGGACAGAGTACAATCAGGAGATTGGAGCTCAACAGGACTACCAACGTTCTCCATTCGAACGCCGCCCTACATCACCAACATCGAGCATACACAGCATGACGACCAAAATCGTCGACAGTCGAGGTGCGAAGGCTTTCGTGGATGGAACGCTGAAAGATATTGGATCTTACAACGGGGAAGCCAATATGGTCAAACTTCGAACGTTCATCGACAAGATCGAGACAGTTGTGAAGTACGAAATGGTTCCGCCCGAGTTTCTCGTGGATTTTGTGGCCACAAAACTCACAGGATGGGCATACACTTGGTGGCAGTCGCTCTCACCAAATAAAAGGAACGCAATTACGACGTGGCATGACTTTGAAGACGTTGATTCAGGAAGAACCAACACCGGTCTCAGGTCTGCCCTTCTGGCGCGGTTCGCGCCACGAAACCACACTAGGGATTCGCTGTAGAAACTACGGGAATTGCGTCCCAAAGGCCGCATGGATGAGTACATCACTCAGTTTAATATGCTGGCATTCTCTCTGCTGAAAACACCGGATTACGTCCTTCAGGATTACTTCATCAACGCGCTAACACCAGACCTTGCGGCCTTGGTTCAGGCTAATGAAGAAAACATAACTGATTTGAGCAGTTTACAGGCCGCTGCATCCAGGATCGCCGCCAACATGGCTAAGAAACCTAGCGGGACCACAACGGATATGCGACCAGGTGCCGCACACACTGACGCCTCTAAGAAACAAAAGGGTGGCAAGAACCACGGGGAGAAGTCAGCGAACGGCAAGAAGGACAAGGAATCTACTCCATCAAACAAAGGCCAAACCCAAAAGTCAGGTTGTTGGGCCTGTGGAGACCCTAAACACCGAACACAGGAGTGCGAAGTGTTAAAGAAGTTCAAATCCGAGATGGAGAAGAACAAGACAAAGCAGTCGTCTGATGGTGCTGTTAGCACAAATGCTGTGGAAGCATTACACGTCTGGGTCCGCCAAGAACAACCGTATGAAGCCCTCATCGACTCTGGCGCTACGGACCACATGACACCTCACAAAGCGACCTTGGATCACTCAACCGTGTATAGTGATGTCAGAGCTGTTATTGTTGGTCTGAGAGTATCTGAGTAGATAGTTGAGGAAGCTTTAGGGTAGTTGGCTGAGCAGAACAACGAAGTATCTTAATCCCGCTCTACTGGAGAAAAAGAGAAAAGTCCCCACCGATATATTAAGTATGGAAGGAAAACTACTTATATCGGAGTTGATCACGTGGGTTCACGTGATCGCGTAATACGGCCTGCGATGGCGCAGTTGTGACTCGATGACAGAGTCTGTACGTGCTAACACCCGCACTCAGACCTGTCAGTCTGTCTGTGAGAGAGTTACTCTATCTACTTTTACTACACAGCCCCGCGCACACACCCCACATACCCCCATTTATTACAATTTAAGAAGACGAGGCATGGCTAGGGTACGTCTATGAGATCCGCGCAAATGAGGCGTAAGCTCTAACTATGTGCCGGTGTAGTTGTCAGGTTCGGGCAAAGCGAAGCAGACGGCAAGAAAGACAGGACCGCCGGTAACCGCTCCTGCGACGACCACAGCGCCTGCTGTGCCGTCGTCAGTGGTGCCCTCTGCGCCACAGGGAGGCGCACCCGCTGCGGGGTTGTCCCGAGCGGAGATTCGAACGATGTCGGCAGCGCATGCCCGACAGTTCCACCGCAAGGACCGTCAAGGGGTCCTTGAACGTCACATCAAGCAGGCGAAAGACCGGGTGAAAGACCAGGCGAGGTCTGGTACGCCTCTGGGTCGCGCACGGGCGACCGGGACGCTTGATGGACTGAGGTCCATACTAGAGGACCGGCGGAGCCGGAAGCTGGCGGTTGGGAAGGGCAAGGATGCGGCCCAGGCGAAGAAGAGGGCTGCGGACAAGAAGTCTGTAGCGGAGGTGAAAAGGATGTGGGACATCCTGGAGCGTGAAGCTCCATATAATGATGAGGAAGAGGAGGAGGAGGAGGGGGCAGCCGAGGAGTTGGAGGGACCATCGGGTTCTTCAAGCCGACGCTCACCCTCAAGCGATGAAGATGATGGAGGAGGGGCAGGCCCATTCTCCTTGGGAGGCATTGCTTCGGGTTCCGCAATTGCGGTGTAGTAGCCAAGGTAAGCCAGTGTTGTGAGTAGTTCTCCTGACATTCAGCGAGTAACACTTGAGCTCGGTGTGCTTCCGTAGACGCGCCCTCATTGCGTATCCTTTCATCAAATATATGAGTCCCATTCGTAATCCTGAGGACAGTGTCCTTATGTTTCACAGTGGGAAAAGGCTTCGTAAAGATGTCCGCCAGTTGATCGTCCGTATTGGTGTCGATGATTTCGATAATTTGCTTCGCGAACGAATCGCATATAGCGTGGTACCGAACGTCGATGTGTTTGGTGCGTTGGTTGATAGCCTTGGACTGAATCAAGGCCCCAGCGCTCTGATTATCAACATGGAGAGGGACCGGTGGAGATTTGTAATCCGGTTGAGGTCCCAAAACTTCCGCCAAGAGTTGGCGTAGCCATTTGGCTTCGTTGTGGCCGTGCTGGCAGCTATATACTCCGCTTCGGTCGTACTTTGTGCGGTGCACTTCTGCTTGCTGCTTTTCCACAGAACAGGAAACCCATTGTAAAGGGCCAAAATACCTGTAGTGGACGTCCGGTCGGTGAGTTCTCCTGCATAATCCGCATCCGTGAATACGCGTAAGCCACGCGGATCATTTCTTTCGGATGTAAACTTGAGGGCATAACCGCGAGTACCCTTCAAATAGCGGAAAATGCGTTTAACGTTGTTCCAGTCGGAGTTGGTAGGTGCGGCGACGTGGCGCGCAACGTAACCGACTGCAGTGGCGATATCCCATCGCCATGTAATGGAGGCCCAAGTGAGGACCCCCACTGCTTCCTGATACATTTTCAGATTCGTGAATGGGGTCGAATCCTCCGGTTGTTTGTTACGCGCTGACATGGCGTACGGACTGGAGACAGGATGGCAGTCGCTCATGCCGAATTGTTCAAGAGCGTCGTCGATGTACTTGACATTTGAGATTTCGAGGGTACGAACCGGAGACTCAAAGTCATACTTGTAGACGAGACCAAGGTGACTAGTGATGCGACCTTGTTCTGTAAACTTGAACTTCGAATGTAGCTCCATTTTGCTGTTCGCCAGAATCTCCTGATCCTTTGCTGCAATCAGCAGGTCGTTGACAAAGACCATAATAAGGACCAAGTTGTCGTTCGACGGAGGTGTACGGTCGTCTGTCGCGTACTTGAAAAAGATACACGGGCATACGGAAACCGCTTCGTAGCCGAGCTTCAACAGTGCAGTCTTCAAGGTCTCATACCAAAGAAGAGGTGATTGCTTCACGCCGTAGAGAGCTTTCAGTAGCTTCAGGACCCAATCGCCTTTGGGGTGATCCGGATCTTCGAATCCCTCAAACTGCTCGATATAGATATCCTTATCAATATCACTGTTAAGGAAGGCGGTGACAGCGTCCATACTGTGGATGTCCAGCCCGTGCTGAACACAATACGTCAAGAAGAGGTGTAGCGCTGTGAATGGTAGCGTCGGTGAGTATGTATCACCAAAGTCGCGACCGGGTTGTTGAGAGAAGCCTTGAGCCACTGCTCTGGCTTTGAACTTGTTAAAGGTGCCATTGGGATTGACCTTCGTTCGAAAAACCCATGTTGTGCCGATCACGCGCTTGTTACGTGGACGCTTGGTGAGCTCCCATGTGCCGTTGTCGACCAGGGATTGGTACTCGATGCGTGCAGCCTTAAGAAATTCCTCCTTCTGAGGGGTTTTCATCGCTTGCTTCCATGTCATGGCGTCTTCGTTGATCGTTGCTTGAGTCCGCGCGCGGGCGGCGTATGCAGCAATGGGGTCATTTCGTCGTGTGCCGACATCGTATGCGGCGACTTGATTCTCCCAGTCATCCAATGCGGTAGTATCGAGTAGTGAAAGTCGGGACTCCCACGTAGGTTCTTGATATCCCTCCCACTTAACCAAGTACTCTTTCGTGTGCGCCTTACCGCGGCGCTCGTCGATAATTGCCTCCACGGTGTATTCGACGTCATCCTCCTGACCCACCTCATCTAGGAGGTCAAGATGTGCTGGATCCTGCTGATATTTGGGTACGAGTCCCAAGTCTTCTTTGAAGATCACGTCTCGTGACACTTCGACCTTGTCAGTGATAGGATCCCAAACCAGATACCCCTTGGTACCTGAGGGTTGAGCATAGCCTACCAAGTAAGCCTTCTTCGCTCGATTCCCCATTTTATCATGTCCTTTGCTCGTTAGGACGGAATACGCCACGCAACCGATACGCCGGAGATGGGCGACATCAGGACGCCGGCCAAACAGTATTTCATGCGGCGTCTTCTTGTTGATGCGGTTGTACGTGAGGGAATAGATGTATCCAGCTGCTACCAGTAAAGCAGGCCAGAATCTTCGAGGTAGTTTCGTATCCGCAAAGGTGGCGCGGACCCTGTCCAGCGCCGTGTGATGCCATCGTTCGGCAATTCCGTTTTGCTGACTCGAATAGGCCGCGGACTTCTGATGAGTGATACCATTTTCCAATAGGTACTCTAGAACCTCGCCAAAGTATTTGGTGCCTCGATCCGTACGTAGAATCTTGATTTGTCGGTCAGTCTGTTTCTCAATCCAAGCCTTGTAGATGAGAAACTTGTCGAGTATGACTGCCGAATCCTTTGAAGGAATAGGGAAAACAGTCACGTATCTGGATGTGTGTTCAATGAACTCCAGCGAATAGCGTGATCCTTCGTAACCAGGGAGACGAAATGGTCCCTGTAGGTCTGAATGAATCAGCTCACAGATTTCCCTGGCTTCAGCGTTACCAAGGGAGAATGGAAGACGAGCGGCTTTTCCTAACACGCAGGCTTCACAATCTTTGAAGTCGCTTAGATCCCCCACTACGGACCAACCGTCCGTAACCGATGCCATCTTCTCCAGGACGTGTTTGCCAACGTGTCCAAGACGAGCATGAGCGAGTGTAGGAGAGACTTCAACAGTGCATGCTTCTGAATCTGACCATAGACTTTCAGACAGCAGCGTACCTTGCAGGTAATACGCGTTGTTGCGGCGTACGCCTTTGGCGATTTCTTTGCCGTCTCGCGTGAAAATGACGTCTCCATTCGACTTGAAGAGCACGTCAACGCCTTGATCGTTGCATTTCGCTACCGATACGAGATCTCGTCGTAATCCTGGCACATGCAGGACTCCGCCCAACTCGAGCGGATTCGGATAGTCGTTTACTTCTACTCGTACCGTACCTCGAACTGTAGAGGGTAGTGATGTTTTGTCAGCAAGCATAACAGCTCTGACATCACTGTACACGGTTGAGTGATCTAAGGTCGCTTTGTGAGGTGTCATGTGGTCCGTAGCGCCAGAGTCGATGAGGGCTTCATACGGTTGTTCTTGGCGGACCCAGACGTGTAATGCTTCCACAGCATTTGTGCTAACAGCACCATCAGACGACTGCTTTGTCTTGTTCTTCTCCATCTCGGATTTGAACTTCTTTAACACTTCGCACTCCTGTGTTCGGTGTTTAGGGTCTCCACAGGCCCAACAACCCGACTTTTGGGTTTGGCCTTTGTTTGATGGAGTAGATTCCTTGTCCTTCTTGCCGTTCGCTGACTTCTCCCCGTGGTTCTTGCCACCCTTTTGTTTCTTAGAGGCGTCAGTGTGTGCGGCACCTGGTCGCATATCCGTTGTGGTCCCGCTAGGTTTCTTAGCCATGTTGGCGGCGATCCTGGATGCAGCGGCCTGTAAACTGCTCAAATCAGTTATGTTTTCTTCATTAGCCTGAACCAAGGCCGCAAGGTCTGGTGTTAGCGCGTTGATGAAGTAATCCTGAAGGACGTAATCCGGTGTCTTCGGCAGAGAAAATGCCAGCATGTTAAACTGAGTGATGTACTCATCCATGCGGCCTTTGGGACGCAATTCCCGTAGTTTCTGCAGCGAATCCCTAGTGTGGTTTCGTGGCGCGAACCGCGCCAGAAGGGCGGACCTAAGACCGGTGTTGGTTCTTCCTGAATCAACGTCTTCAAAGTCATGCCACGTCGTAATTGCGTTCCTTTTATTTGGTGACAGCGACTGCCACCAAGTGTATGCCCATCCTGTGAGTTTCGTAGCCACAAAATCCACGAGAAACTCGGGCGGAACCATTTTGTACTTCACAACTGTCTCAATCTTGTCGATGAACGTTCGAAGTTTGACCATATTGGCTTCCCCGTTGTAAGATCCAATATCTTTCAGCGTTCCATCCACGAAAGCCTTCGCACCTCGACTGTTGACAATTTTGGTCGTCACGCTGTGTATGCTCGATGTCGGTGATGTAGGGCGGCGTTCGAATGGAGAACGTTGGTAGTCCTGTTGAGCTCCAATCTCCTGATTGTACTCTGTCCACGGTGCAGCGAACCCGTCGTTGCGAGTGGATGATGGTGTGCGTACGCGCCGTTGCGCCGTACGTACCTGAGGGTTGACCGGGATGTTCACATCCTGATCCATGCGCCATTTCATTTGGAGCATTTCCGTTAGTTGGGCTAGAGAATTCTCAAGCCTATCTATCCTATCCACGTCCGCCTCACGCGGGCGGAAATGCACGGTGTTCGCTGATTCCCCACTTGGGAATGCCGCTGGAGTACTGTAGTTGATCGTTCTGTGATCATCTGTACTGCTTGATAGGGGACGGGTATCGACCTTGCCATTGCGTCGGTCGATGTTTCGGGTACGCCCTCCCAATGCGTCGTCGCCCTCGTTGGTGTCGACGCTCAAAGGCGTTGGCTCTGCCAGTGTATCGTTACCGGCAGATTTCCCTCCATTGTCTGGTGATGTCCATTCACCAGGCACTCGTGCGCTCTTTTTAGCGGCACGTTCTACGGCTCGTTGTAGCGTATTGGACCCTGGGGTCTGCCGACCCGTTAGGCGTCTTAACATACTACGAGTGTACCGGGGGCTCGTTTCGTTGCCTACCATTTCAGGGCTCATAACCTGTTGGTCTGAGAGTATCTGAGTAGATAGTTGAGGAAGCTTTAGGGTAGTTGGCTGAGCAGAACAACGAAGTATCTTAATCCCGCTCTACTGGAGAAAAAGAGAAAAGTCCCCACCGATATATTAAGTATGGAAGGAAAACTACTTATATCGGAGTTGATCACGTGGGTTCACGTGATCGCGTAATATGCCCTGCGATGGCGCAGTTGTGACTCGATGACAGAGTCTGTACGTGCTAACAAGTTCTCATCTATGAGGACAATCAGGCCGCTATCAAGCTTGCCGCCAATCCGACGCATCACCAACGAACCAAACACATCGATGTCCGTTATCACTTCCTGCGAGACCTCGTCGGTAACGAGCGCATTCACCTACAGTACATTGAGTCCAAGCTCATGCTGGCTGACGCCCTGACGAAACCGCTACCTCGCCCATTACTTGATGATCTGCGACATCGAACTGGACTCCAAACGAAATCAGATTACGCCAAATCTCACTGATATACACCCGTTATAAGTCTAGTTGAAATACACCCGCCGCAACCACCATCTCAATCGACGGTCCGACTTGTTGCACTTTGGGCAACGTATTTCTCCACTTCGATGCACCAGACCCCGTGAACAGCTCTCACACAGAAAACAGGGGTTTCTTTCTCCACAGGCGTGCGGCGTCCGACAGTCTTTTCTTTCGTAACACCTGTCACACCGCCTTCTCGTTGCTTCCCCTTCAAAGAGGTTAATCCACTCTTTTCTGTGCAATGCGAGATATCAGTACCCTGAAACCAGCACAACGGGGCTCCTTCCTCACCTGCAGATAACACATCTGCGTGCGGCATCGTCAGGTGTCACCCAAATGTACTTCAAACACCGGAAGCACAGCAGGTGCCCGCAGTCCCCACAGAATTCGGCATCTCGAAAAAGACAAACGGGACACTTCGGAGCTCGACCGTTTTGTGGCATGTTTGGTCTCCAAAGTCGGGGGAGTGTTGAGATTGGACTTTTGAGATAAACCTGTCAAATCGACAGCGCTCCAAGACTCCACGTGACCCCCGCTGCGCAATGGTGCTTCATCTGACCGCGAATGCTTAGATAGCTTGCACAGCCACCTTTCTTCTTCGTAGTGTAGCTCTCCTTCACCCATCGTTTACACAAAAACAACAACACAATCATTCCATTGTCATTGAGAGTGTCGAGCTAGCTTTTCTCTGTTGCACTACCCTTTAACCGGACCTACGCACAACATAACCATCAGTTGTTTTTGACATTCGATGCATCGTGGTGCATATGTAGGGTTTCGCGAGAGCAGGTCGGCGATGGTGTTGAATCGGCCGGGAAGATATTGGATTGAGAAGTCAAATTCTTGCAGTGTTTCAACCCATCCGGCTTGGCGTTTACTCAGGTGTGGTTGCGTTTGCAGGTGAACGAGTGATCGATGATCAACAAGAGCGATAAAGGGCCAATTGATAAGGTAAAACCGATTCGTTTTAAGGAACTTCACGAGGGCTAGTAGCTCTTGCTCATGTACCGGGTATCGGGTCTTGGCTCCATTCATCTTGCGCGAAAAGAAGAGTACCAGTCGAAGCTTGGGCAGTTGCTCCATAGCTCGTACTCGGTGAGTCGGTAAAGGCATAGGGAGAGATTCTCCATTGATAGTTTGTCCTAACCATCCCGAGATGGCATAGCCAGATGAATTGGTGTGGACATAGATTGGTTGATCGGGATTGAAGGTCGCTAGGACCGGAGCGCTTGTGATAGCAGCCTTGAGAGCGTCAAAAGCTTTCTGCTCCTTGGTCGTCCATTCGAAAGCGCTTTTGACGCTTTGTAAAGCTGATAGTGGTGCCGCGATTTCGGCATACCGTTCAATGTAATCGAGAAAGTAGTTTGTCAGTCCAAGAAATTGCCGAATGTGTCGAGTGGTCCGAGGGATTGGCCAATCTTGAACGGCTGCGACCTTGCTATCCGCAATTCGCATGCCATTGATACTGAAGAGGTGGCCGCAGAATTCAATTTCCTTTTGGCCCCATTGACATTTGGCAGCGTTAACATAGAGCGAATGATCTTGTAATCGCTGAAGGACTTCGGCTACGTGTTGTTGATGTGTAGTCGGATCAGGCAAGAAGATAAGAATGTTGTCGCGGTAGCAGATGACGCAAATATTGTAAAGGTCGCCTAAGACTTGATTCATTAGTTGTTGAAAGGCGCCAGGTGCATTGCAAAGCCCAAAGGGCATGACAACGTATTCGAAAAGTCCAAATCTTGTGCGGATGGCCGTTTTCTCGCGATCTTCCGGAGCAATGAGCAGTCGATGGTATGCATCCTTCAAGTCGATGAGCGTGTAAAAGCGGGCGCCAAGAAGTTGGTTACGCATCTCTCGAAGATTGGGGAGTGGAGTGCGGTCTTTGATGGTAACGGCATTCAATCCACGATAATCCCAACAGACACGAATTCCGCCAGTTTTCTTGACGGCAAATACTACGGAGGCGCCCCATGGGGACTTTGAGTGCTGTATCCATCCTTTCGACAGTAGATGATCTAGTTGTTTCCGTAATTCATTCAATTGGTCCTGTGATATGGGACGTAAAGCTTGGAAGATCGGTTTCGATCCAGGAATGAGGTCGATATGGAAGTTGTTATCACCGCGATCGGGAGGTAATTCATCAGTTTCCTTGAAAAGAGTATCCTTAAATCGCCGGAGGACTGAGTCAAGGAATTTGGGCCAAGAAGAATTGGTCCCGGTTTTGTTCCCTTCCGTCGTGGAGCGTATATGAACTGCGAATGCTTCTCGGTATTGTTTGTGTCGGAGTTGTTTGTTGAACCGCTTTGATGAGACGGCGGCGATACCCTGAAATAGTTTTTGTCATTCACTTTGGCAGCTCCGTGGATCGTAAAGGTTTGGGCTTTTCGGATGAATGAATCAGGGTTCTGAGCGTGTCGCTTGGATGGGAGCGATGAACAGTTGAAAGGTTTATCCAAGGTAAACAAGATGCGGTGTGGTCTCTCAACAGTAACACAAGTGAACGTTCCAATGGCCTCGAAGAACGGGAGTCCTAAGATGAGCGGCATTCCGATAGGTGGGATTTCAAAATGAAAGGAAGCAACGGAATCGTAGTTTTGTGAAGCGTTATTGAAGATTTGGATCGATTGAGTTGTGAGCAATGTAATTCGAATCGTTTGACCGGCTCCCGCAGTGTCGATGTCATAAGGATCGTCCAGGGGTCTTCTCTTGAGATTGCGTTCTTCAGCCATACGGTCCTGAACTACCATGGTATTGCAGCCGGTGTCGAGTAGGGCTATGATTGGTTTGTTGCCTAATTTGACTCGGAAGACCCAACTGGGTGCACTTGAGGCCTTGCCGGGTCGAAGTCGGGTTTGGAGATTTGTATGATGAATGGACGTAGGATTGCTCTTGGTCTTCTCGGGTGGTCGGTTGCATGTCATCCAGGGAATGTCGGACTCAGGGAGTATGAGATGTCCCTTGTTGGGCTGAAAGGGGCCGATATCTACTCCCAGCCGTCCAGAAAATCCTGGGATTCGTCTTCCTCTTTGTCGTTATCGTTGTCTATGACTTCACTGATTTGGCTGATCCGATTGGTCCGCCTGTCTCGGTTTCGGCTACTAGTGGCGACTTCTTCGATTGTTTCACCGTTAACATCTCTCTTGGCGAAGCAGTCTTGAATAGTATGGTTGGTTTGTCCACATCGCTTGCAGAGCATAGCGTTTCCTCGCTTTGTGGGTGTCTTGGGAATTCCGGAAGATGTTGGCTTCCGTGTGGGGGTCCTCTGAGGGGTCGTGAGAGGAGTTGGTACGCCGGATCTTTTCTTTGGTGTCTGCGGAACAAATGGCTTTGATACTCGTTGTTCTTCCGTGATTGGTTTTCGAGGAGTCTGCTGTTGAAATGTACGTTGTGGAGTACGAGATGGGGCTTGTTCGATGCCCAAATAAGGGTGGAATTGGGCAGGGGCCTTGGCCTGCGTTCGTGCGGGGGTGGTGAGATAACCGTCGACCAGATTGCGGGAGGCTGCTGCTTTTCGGACGCATATCACGGCTAGGGGCCAGGTAACGGCTTGGCCAATGGTAAGCCTCATTGTCATGAAGTTTTGCAGGGCCTGGACAAGGTAAAGACCGTAAGTTGGGTTGCGGAGAAGTCCTGCGCAGAAGATGTCGATCATTTCGCTCTCTAGCAGAAGTCGTTTGGTAGCATTGCCATTGGCACGAACTGCGATCGTTTCGAGATGTCGATATCGTTCTAGTTCGCGGATGTAATCCTCAAGCGAGTTTCCAAGTGAAAGGGCCGCCATTTCTTGGTGCAAACGGTTGGTGACGTTGCGAGGCATCCAGCGTTGATAGAACTGGGTGGCCCACGAGGCAGCAACGCCTTTGGCAGGAGCGGCAGGTTGCACACAAAGATTATTCATGATAGCAACGTGCCAGGCGACGACTGAAGGGTCCATGTTGGTGATGTCGTACTCGTCGAAGTAGTTGAATTCGTTGTAAGCGATGCCTGTATAAGCCGTGATGAAATGGTTGCATGCCCTGACATTTGTAGTGACAAAGAGGTCGATCAGTTCCATATCATGCTTGCCAGAGAAGTATGGAATCGTCTTTGTATTGGCGACGAGAGTTGTATGCAAGGTGATTTCGCTAAGTCGATCACCGTCCTGCAGGGCAGGGCCCACGGCAGGGAAAGTCCAGGCAGCAGGTCCGGGTGCAGCCATCGTAGATTACTGTGTTTTCAAACAAGAAAAGAGCGAGAAGAAGTGAGTTCTGACAGGAAAGACGCTGTGGTGCTACCATGTGAGGAGCCTATGTTTCAAGGCGGAAGAGGCTTTTTGTAGTTCAAGCAATGGAAGAGGAATGAGAGGATTGAAAGGTAAAGAGGAGTGATTTTCGATTGAAGGGAGATGGATGGGAGGTTGACGTGTTGATGGATGATGACCTCTACGGGGGGTTCTTTCCTTCTCGTTTATATATGAGGTTCTCGGGTTCTTAGTCTCTAACTAACTTGTGGAGAACGGGGAGATCATCTAGGGACTATGGCAGTGCAGCGATGGCAGTGTAGCTGCGCAGTACTGAGACCGCGGGGTAAACTTGTGGGGAGTTCTGCTTATGAGGGATTGGGTAATCGCTTATGAGGCGCGTCTGCCTTAACTTGGGATGTGGCCTTTTACTAGCCGAAAGATAAGTAAAGTATTGTTGGTCTGAGAGTATCTGAGTAGATAGTTGAGGAAGCTTTAGGGTAGTTGACTGAGCAGAACAACAAAGTAACTTAATCCCGCTCTATTTGGAGAAAAAGAGAAAAGTCCCACCGATATAGTAAGTATGGAAGGAAAACTACTTATATCGGAGTTGATCACGTGGGTTCACGTGATCGCGTGATACGCCCTGCGATGGCGCAGTTGTGACTCGATGACAGAGTCTGTACGTGCTAACACCCCCACTCAGACCTGTCAGTCTGGCAGTGAGAGAGTTGCTCTATCTACTTTTACTACACAGCCCCGCGCACACCCCCAAACACCCCCATTTATTACATTTTGAAGAATACGAGGAATGGCTAGGGTACGTCTATGAGATCCGCGCAAATGAGGCGTAAGCTCTAACTATGTGCCAGTGTAGTTGTCAGGTTCGGGCAAAGCGAAGCAGACGGCGAGAAAGACGGGACCGCCGGTAACTGCTCCTGCGACGACCACAGCTCCTGCTGTGCCGTCGTCAGTGGTGCCCTCTGCGCCACAGGGAGGCGCACCCGCTGCGGGGTTGTCCCGAGCGGAGATTCGAACGATGTCGGCAGCGCATGCCCGACAGTTCCACCGCAAGGACCGTCAAGGGGTCCTGGAACGTCACATTGAGCAGGCGAAAGACCGGGTGAAGGACCGGGCGAGGTCTGGTACGCCTCTGGGTCGCGCACGGGCGACCGGGACGCTTGATGGACTGAGGTCCATACTAGAGGACCGGCGGAGCCGGAAGCTGGCGGTTGGGAAGGGCAAGGATGCGGCCCAGGCGAAGAAGAGGGCTGCGGACAAGAAGTCTGTAGCGGAGGTGAAAAGGATGTGGGACATCCTGGAGCGTGAAGCTCCATATAATGATGAGGAAGAGGAGGAGGAGGAGGGGGCAGCCGAGGAGTTGGAGGGACCATCGGGTTCTTCAAGCCGACGCTCACCCTCAAGCGATGAGGATGATGGAGGAGGGGCAGGCCCATCCTCCTTGGGAGGCATTGCTTCGGGTTCCGCAATTGCGGTGTAGTAGCCAAGGTAAGCCAGTGTTGTGAGTAGTTCTCCTGACATTCAGCGAGTAACACTTGAGCTCGGTGTGCTTCCGTAGACGCGCCCTCATTGCGTATCCTTTCATCAAATATAAGAGTCCCATTCGTAATCCTCAGGACAGTGTCCTTATGTTTCACAGTGGGAAAAGGCTTTGTAAAGATGTCCGCCAGTTGATCGTCCGTATTGGTGTCGATGATTTTGATAATTTGCTTCGCGAACGAATCGCGTATAGCATGGTACCAAACGTCGATGTGTTTGGTGCGTTGGTTGATAGCTTTAGACTGAATCAAGGCCCCGGCCCTCTGATTATTGACATGGAGAGGGACCGGTCGAGATTTGTAATCCGGTTGAGGTCCCAAAACTTCCGCCAAGAGTTGGCGTAGCCATTTGGCTTCGTTGTGGCCGGTACTGGCAGCTATATACTCCGCTTCGGTTGTACTTTGGGCGGTGCACTTCTGCTTGCTGCTTTTCCACAGAACAGGAAACCCACTGTAAAGGGCCAAAATACCTGTAGTGGACGTCCGGTCGGTGAGTTCTCCTGCATAATCCGCATCCGTGAATACGCGTAAGCCACGCGGATCATTTCTTTCGGATGTAAACTTGAGGGCATAACCGCGAGTACCCTTCAAATAGCGGAAAATGCGTTTAACGTTGTTCCAGTCGGAGTTGGTAGGTGCGGCAACGCGGCGCGCAACGTAACCGACTGCAGTGGCAATATCCCATCGCCATGTAATGGAGGCCCAAGTGAGGACCCCCACTGCTTCCTGATACATTTTCAGATTCGTGAATGGGGTCGAATCCTCCGGTTGTTTGTTACGCGCTGACACGGCGTACGGAGTGGAGACAGGATGGCAGTCGCTCATGCCGAATTGTTCAAGAGCGTCGTCGATGTACTTGACATTTGAGATTTCGAGGGTACGAACCGGAGACTCGAAGTCATACTTGTAGACGAGACCAAGGTGACCAGTGACGCGACCTTGTTCTGTAAACTTGAACTTCGAATGTAAATCCATTTTGCTGTTCGCCAGAATCTCCGGATCCTTTGCTGCAATAAGCAGGTCGTTGACGAAGACGAGAATAAGGACCAAATTGTCGTTCGACGGAGGTGTACGGTCATCTGTCGCATACTTGAAAAAGATACACGGGCATACGGAAACCGCTTCGTAGCCGAGCTTCAACAGTGCAGTCTTCAAGGTCTCATACCAAAGAAGAGGTGATTGCTTCAGGCCATAGAGAGCTTTCAGTAGCTTCAGGACCCAATTGCCTTTGGGGTGATCCGGATCTTCGAATCCCTCAAACTGCTCGATATAGATATCCTTATCAATATCACTGTTAAGGAAGGCGGTGACAGCGTCCATACTGTGGATGTCCAGCCCGTGCTGAACACAATACGCCAAGAAGAGGCGTAGCGCTGTGAATGGTAGCGTCGGTGAGTATGTATCACCAAAGTCGCAACCGGGTTGTTGAGAGAAGCCTTGAGCCACTGCTCTGGCTTTGAACTTGGTAAAGGTGCCATCGGGATTGACCTTCGTTCGAAAAACCCATGTTGTGCCGATCACGCGCTTGTTACGTGGACGCTTGGTGAGCTCCCATGTGCCGTTGTCGACCAGGGATTGGTACTCGATGCGTGCAGCCTTGAGAAATTCCTCCTTCTGAGGGGTTTTCATCGCGTGCTTCCATGTCATGGCGTCTTCGTTGATCGTTGCTTGAGTCCGCGCGCGGGCGGCGTATGCAGTGATGGGGTCATTTCGTCGTGTGCCGACATCGTACGCGGCGACTCGATTTTCCCAGTCATCCAATGCGGTAGTATCGAGTAGTGAAAGTCGGGACTCCCACGTAGGTTCTTGATATCCCTCCCACTTAACCAAGTACTCTTTTGTGTGCACCTTACTGCGGTGCTTGTCGATAATCGCCTCCACAGTGTATTCGACGTCATCCTCCTGACTCTCCTCATCTAGAAGGTCAAGATGGGCTGGGTCCTGCTGATATTTGGGTTCGAGTCCCAAGTCTTCTTTGAAGATCACGTCTCGTGACACTTTGACCTTGTCAGTGATCAGATCCCATACTAGATACCCCTTGGTACCTGTGGGTTGAGCATAGCCTACCAAGTAAGCCTTCTTCGCTTGATTTCCCATTTTATCTTGTCCTTTGCTTGTTAGAACGGAATACGCCACGCAACCGATACGCCGAAGATGGGCGACATCAGGACGCCGGCCAAACAGTATTTCATGCGGCGTCTTCTTGTTGATGCGGTTGTATGTGAGGGAATAGATGTATCCAGCCGCTACCAGTAGAGCAGGCCAGAATCTTTGGGGTAGTTTTGTATCTGCAAAGGTGGCGCGGACCCTGTCCAGCGCTGTGCGATGCCATCGTTCGGCAATCCCGTTTTGGTGACTCGAATAGGCCGCGGACTTTTGATGAGTGATACCATTTTCCAATAGGTACTCTAGAGCCTCGCCAAAGTATTCGGTGCCTCGATCCGTACGTAGAATCTTGATTTGTCGGTCAGTCTGTTTGTCAATCCAAGCCTTGTAGATGAGAAACTTGTCGAGTATGACTGCTGAGTCCTTTGAAGGAATAGGGAAAACAGTCACGTATCTGGATGTGTGTTCAATGAACTCCAGTGAATAGCGTGATCCTTCATAACCAGGGATACGAAATGGTCCCTGTAGGTCTGAATGAATCAGCTCAAGATCTCCCTGGCTTCAACATTTCCAAGGGAGAATGGAAGACGAGCGGCTTTTCCTAGCACGCAGGCTTCACAATCTTTGAAGTCATTTAGATCCCCCACTACGGACCAACCGTCCGTAACCGATGCCATCTTCTCCAGGACGTGTTTGCCAACGTGTCCAAGACGAGCATGAGCGAGTGTAGGAGAGACTTCGACAGTGCATGCTTCTGAATCTGAGCACAGACTTTCAGACAGCAGCGTACCTTGCAGGTAATATGCGTTGTTGCGGCGTACGCCTTTGGCAATATCTTTGCCGTCTCGCGTGAAAATGACATCTCCATTCGATTTGAAGAGCACGTCAACGCCTTGATCGTTGCATTTCGCTACCGATATGAGATCTCGTCGTAATCCTGGCATATGCAGGACTCTGCCCAACTCGAGCGGATTCGGATAGTCGTTAACTTCTACTCGTACCGTACCTCGAACTGTAGAGGGTAGTGATGTTTTGTCAGCAAGCATAACAGCTCTGACATCACTGTACACGGTTGAGTGATCCAAGGTTGCTTTGTGAGGTGTCATGTGGTCCGTAGCACCAGAGTCGATGAGGGCTTCATACGGTTGTTCTTGGCGGACCCAGACGTGTAATGCTTCCACAGCATTTGTACTAACAGCACCATCAGACGACTGCTTTGTCTTGTTCTTCTCCAACTCGGATTTGAACTTCTTTAACACTTCGCACTCCTGTGTTCGGTGTTTAGGGTCTCCACAGGCCCAACAACCCGACTTTTGGGTTTGGCCTTTGTTTGATGGAGTAGATTCCTTGTCCTTCTTGCCGTTCGTTGACTTCTCCCCATGGGTCTTGCCACCCTTTTGTTTCTTAGAGGCGTCAGTGTGTGCGGCACCTGGTCGCGTATCCGTTGAGGTCCCGCTAGGTTTCTTAGCCATGTTGGCGGCGATCCTGGATGCAGCGGCCTGTAAACTGCTCAAATCAGTTATGTTTTCTTCATTAGCCTGAACCAAGGCCGCAAGGTCTGGTGTAAGCGCGTTGATGAAGTAATCCTGAAGGACGTAATCCGGTGTTCTCGGCAGAGAAAGTGCCAGCATGTTGAACTGAGTGATGTACTCATCCATGCGGCCTTTGGGACGCAATTCCCGTAATTTCTGCAGCAAATCCCTAGTGTGGTTTTGTGGCGCAAACCGCGCCAGGAGGGCGGACCCTAAGACTGGTGTTGGTTCTTCCTGAATCAACGTCTTCAAAGTCATGCCACGTCGTAATTGCGTTCCTTTTATTTGGTGACAGCGACTGCCACCAAGTGTATGCCCATCCTGTGAGTTTCGTAGCCACAAAATCCACGAGAAACTCGGGCGGAACCATTTCGTACTTCACAACTGTCTCAATCTTGTCGATGAACGTTCGAAGTTTGACCATATTGGCTTCCCCGTTGTAAGATCTAATATCTTTCAGCGTTCCATCCACGAAAGCTTTCGCACCTCGACTGTCGACGATTTTGGTCGTCACGCTGTGTATGCTCGATGTCGGTGATGTAGGGCGGCGTTCGAATGGAGAACGTTGGTATTCCTGTTGAGCTCCAATCTCCTGATTGTTCTCTGTCCACGGTGCAGCAAACCCGTCGTTGCAAGTGGGTGATGGTGTGCGTACACGCCGTTGCGCCGTACGTACCTGAGGGTTGACCGGGATGTTCACATCCTGATCCATGCGCCATTTCATTTGGAGCATTTCCGTTAGTTGGGCTAGAGAATTCTCAAGCCGATCTATCCTATCCATGTCCGCCTCACGCGGGCGGACATGCAAGGTGTTCGCTGATTCCCCACTTGGGAATGCCGCTGGAATACTGTAGTTGATCGTTCTGCGATCATCCGTACTGCTTGATAGGGGACGGGTATCGACCTTGCCATCGTGTCGGTCGATGTTTCGGGTACGCCCTTCCAATGTGTGGTAGCTCTCGTTGGCGTCGACACTCAAAGACGTTGGCTCTGCCAGTGTATCGTCACCGGCAGATTTCCCTCCATTGCTTGGTGATGTCCGTTCACCAGGCACTTGTGCGCTTTTCTTTGCTGCACATTCTACGGCTCGTTGTAGCGTATTGGACCCTGGGGTCTGACGACCCGTTAGGCGTCTTAACATACTACGAGTGTACCGGGGGCTCGTTTCGTTGCCTACCATTTCAGGGCTCATAACCTGTTGGTCTGAGAGTATCTGAGTAGATAGTTGAGGAAGCTTTAGGGTAGTTGACTGAGCAGAACAACAAAGTAACTTAATCCCGCTCTATTTGGAGAAAAAGAGAAAAGTCCCACCGATATATTAAGTATGGAAGGAAAACTACTTATATCGGAGTTGATCACGTGGGTTCACGTGATCGCGTGATACGCCCTGCGATGGCGCAGTTGTGACTCAATGACAGAGTCTGTACGTGCTAACAAGTATAAATATGCCATGATGGCCATCTCACACCGGGATTGCTGGGCAATGAGCCGACGGCTTGCCGATGCAAGGTGACCGGCACCAGATTTGCATGGCGGCGTACCTCGAGACCCGCGGGGACCATGGCTGTGGTACATACCTACGCAAAGGGGAAGAGAAGGGCTTCGGCCAAGATACCGGCATCGTTTGACGATGGGCCAAAGGCCGCTGGGCGGCATACCTCACTGGGTGAGAAGGGTGATGCTGGGCATCGACCGGCTGCTGATGCAACGTGACCGGCACCAGATTTGCATGGCAGCGTACCTCGAGACCCGCGGGGACATGGCCGTAGTACATACCCACGTGAAGGGGAAGAGAAGGGCTTCGGCCAAGATACTGGCATCGTTTGACAATGGGCCGAAGGTCGCTGAGCGACATACCTTGCTGGGCAAGATGCCGGGATTGCTGGGCGATGAGCCGAAGACTGCAAAGCAGTAGACCTCACGAGGTGAGATGCCGGCATCATTGGACAATGGCCGAAGACTGCGAGGCAATAGACCTCACTAGGTGAGATGCTGGCATCGTTGGACGATGGCCGAAGGCTGCTGGGCATCTCGCTGGGCGATAAGCCAAAGACTGCGAGGCAGTAGACCTCACTAGGTGAGATACCAGCATCGTTGGACGATGGCTGGGGAATCGCTGAGTGGTCTCCCCAACGGGGAAGTGTGATGCAGGGCATCTACCATGAGCACCATATCCGGGAGGAAGCCGAGTGACATTTGACACAGCGGACGCATACGAAATGCTACATGGCTCAAAGGAGCACAGCGATGAGAAGGCAAGTACAGCGATGAGATTTTTGGTACTGAATTTGATTACGGCCCGAGGGCCAGGCCCCAAGGGAGCAAGAGGATGAAATTATGTACAAGAAAAAGGGAAGAAGGGGGGGGACCAACTAGTTGATACAAGTGAATGAGAAGAGGCATTTCGCCCCGTGGCAGCACTTCCCCATGCCGCATCGGAGCGGAGTGAAATTCGCAATGTTCATTTCGCTATAAGAAGAATGGATCAGCCGGTAAGGTAAGCGTATAATCGACGCGAAGAGATGACTTATGCGCGAATGTGCGCCATGCAGTTGACATGGGCGCAGGGGAGCCAGCGGAGGGCCGCCACGGCGGAGGGGCAGGCGTCATGGACGCAACAGACCGGGATTGCACCAAAGTGCAGCGTCCTCCCGCACCGGTCGACACCACATACAAACTGGCCCAGAGGGCCAGTGTCCTACAGAAGGGAAGGAGAGAGAGAGGGAATGAGTACCAAACAACACCGGAAAGCCTCATAACCAGCGGGAACGTACTGTGGCGTCGGCCAAGGCCATGATACATGGCCGACAAATCATGTGGTGGCATTCCCCGAGGAACATCTTGCCACCCTTGTGCAGGCCGCATTTCCAGCAGGTGCTGGTTGCGACCGCGACCTCCGGGGTCGAATTGGAGTGGACGGTTGGCTCCTGTGAGATGGCGTAAGGGGATTACCGTGAGCGACGGGAACAGTCAAGACTTCACTCACCCCGGCAAGCTGGACCTTTTTAGCGGCTGCCTTCTGCAGCTGTTGGTTGCTACGGTGTTTAGCCGTGGTGGTGGTGGTGGTGGTGTCGGGGGACGGGGAGTTGTTGCGGTCGACGTCCATTGTTGTTTCTGTTGTTAGTTACAGAAGAAAGAAAGAAGCGAGGGGGAACTTAGCGGGCAGCGCCTTTTGAAGGCTCGTCCTGGCTGGGAACGCTCGGCAATTCAGGTGTCAGTGTTTCATTCCCTACGAAGCGCAGCAGATGTTACTTATCAGATTTTGCATGGAGAAAACTAGTTGTGAGTCATTTAGGGCCCCTGCGACAAGAAAATAGACTTTTCAACAAATTCGCGCCCTACGAAGGGCGGAGACTACCCGCCGGAGACTACCGCGATGCGACCCGCACCAGGGCCGCCTCCCCAGCCTCATCTTCCCACAACCACATCAGCATCCGTTCAACCGCAGCCGTTCGGCTTAGGCAAGCTTCGCCTCGCTGAAGAGATTCGAGCCTGAGAGATAGTCGCGAATCTAAGGGGGGTGTAATGAGGCGTGGCTCGCCAGCCTAAGCCTAGATACGCGCTGGGAAGGGCCCCGCGCGAGATGGATGCTAGCGTCAGCATCCCGAAGGGTACTAGACATTAGGGATGGCCACGGATGGCCATCACGTGACTGGGACTGCCCCGCGGCCCAGAAGAAAAGTAGGAATACTCCAACGAGGGCGTATTCAAGACGGAGAGATCTTACAGTAGAATTAGACATAGGGAATTCCGGAATAGAAGACTAGACTCTGGCAACGGACCTAGTATTATTACAAGGCGCGTCTGCCTTAACTCCGGATATGGCTTTTTACTGTTGGGTTTTGGACTTGCAAAACAAACCTGTCAAATTGACAGCGCCTCAAGACTCCACACCACCTCTGCTCCATGCTCTATAATCCATTTAACCGCATATGCTCAGATAGCTTGCACAGCTACTTTTCCTTTTTTTCTTCGCATAGATCTTCCATCACCCACCGTTCAGACTTAACAACAATAACATAACAAAAAGCACCCTTGTCATAGAGAGTGTCGAGCTAGCTTCCTTCTCTTGTACTATACCTCAATCGGACCGACACACAACAGGTTATGAGCCCTGTTTGCCCGCTCAACACTGAAACGACAAGTATACTGTGTAATAATACTAGGTCCGTTGCCAGAGTCTAGTTTTCTATTCGGGAATTCCTTATCTCTAATTCTACTGTAAGATCTCTAAGTCTTGAATACGCCCTCGTCAGAGTATTCCTACTTTTCTTCTGGACCGCAAGGCAGTCCTGGTCACGTGATGGCCATCTGTGGCCATCCCTGAGGTCTAGTACCCTTCAGGATGCTGACGCTAGCATCCATCTCGTGCGGGGCCCTTCCCGACGCGTGTCTAGGCTTAGGCTGGCGAGCCACGCCTCATTACATCCTGTATCCTTCTTCTTGTTGTTGCATACTCAATCATGCTGTTGTCCCGTAGCCCCGTTTGGACCAGGTCCGGAACAAACACTGCGCCTGCACCGACACAGGCTTTTGCAGATGAGAGTCTTCACAGCGAGGATGACAATATTGGAATGTTGAGACTTGCGTACTCAACAACTAGTCCTTACATTAGATCCTCATCTGAATTCTCTGACTAGCGCACGTGACCGTGATACTGATACTGCTAAAAGCTGAAAATGATCACATGGAATCATGTGATTGAAGAAAACATAGATAAGACCACTTGACAAGCAAAACATTACCAATAAGACTTAAGACATAGAAATATATTCACATACATTACATCTCCATGCATCTGACAACGAAACACCATCATCTGCATTATAGAAGAGCTCTGTAAACCCCTTTACGAAGTATACCAGAGGGTGTCCTTGAATTTGGCCAATCTTCTGCAATTCCAACAAAGTACTGGAAATGCCAATATCTCCATTAGGTTATGAGCCCTGAGAACACCAGTCAAATTCGAATCATTCTCCTTCGTAAAAACCTGAAATCACCAGTCTTCTGTCAAATTCAAGTGCCAAGAAAGTATTACTGCTAGATCTCCCATTCAAGGAGTGCAGAACCGCCAACAAGCCCGTCAAGCCGCACGACAAGCCGAACAAGGTCCTGACGCTGAAGGAGATGTTAATATCGATGCCTTGATCTACCATGATTCCCATGACGCAGATGCTGATGTGGATGAGATGAATCCTGGAGAAATTCATGCAGAACCGGCGTCAGAATTGTCCAGAGTGCCGACTGACATAGTCGTGCATATCCTGCAGATGTTGAAGATGGAAATCGACGAAAACCTCGACCATCGGATGGAAAAGTTGAAAAAGACTTTATTGACTAGTTCAAATCCTCTCGCTACATCAACTTCCCATCAACAATCCAAAAAGTACAAAAAGCCTCATATCGGTGGTCATCCTATGGCCGTTTCACCGATGAGAAGCCCAAAGCATAGACATAGGGAAATCCCGAATAGAAGACTAGACTCTGGCAACAGACCTGATATTATTACACAAACAAAGGACTCCAGTATGGTGCTACCAAGCAGGCCCTGTCTGCCCAGGTAAATAAGAATCAACATTTTTCCTCTAGTTACAACAACTTGTTCACAGAACTCCTCTGAAGTGATCCCAAGCAAATTGCTCATGTACTTGCCTCCTGGGTCAGACCTAACAGCTTTGAGCTGCTTCCCATGCTGGGGCACAAGTGATGCTTCCAGCTCCAATAGTGTCTAGCAACTGCTCCCTTAGTCTTCATCAGGAAAACGTTGCAGTATCTGGTCTTGTCATCAATGAAGGTGACAAAGTAGCAGCATGCAAAGAATGTGGGTGGTTAATCAGGTCCCCAAACATCTGTGTTGATTAATTCCAGTTTTGTAATGCTCTGGAGGCCGTGTGCCTTCAGAAATGGCACTCTGCTGGCTGTGCTGATATCACAAGTCTTGCAAATGCTCAAGCTCCCACTGGTTTGAATGCCCTTGGCAAGCTTGGTGAGCTGTCCAATGTCTGTAATGTTCAAATGGCCCAAGTCCTGACTTGCTGTGTCCCTTCCATTGTTGTGGGCAATCCCAGCATTTGCCCATGTGTTGTCTTGAAGGTTTAAACAAATTGGTTTTCTCTGGCAAGGAACGCTGTCCCATCCTTTGCAGAGATGCAAGCAGCCTCTGGTCTCAGTTCAAACCTAGCTCCAGCTTTGGCAAGGCAAGCCAGTGATAGGAGATTCTTGGTCATTCTAGAGACATGCCAGCAGTTCTAGATGTGCGGGGGCACTGTCTTCTCCTCTGTGTTGATCACCCATGTGTGATGCATCCCATTCCCCACAGCTTCCAATGTGTGATTATCTGCCATCTCAATGGTGACAGGAGACATCTTCTGTTAGTCCCCAAATAGCTGTCTGTGACCAGTCATGTGTGGAGAGGCTCCCGAGTCCAAATCCAAGTGTTGGATGTCAGGGATGGCATCTGAGTCCCAGGGATGGCCATTGGATCAATGACTCGGGTGCATCACAGCACATGACCAGCAACAGAGCCTGGTTGAGCAACTTGCAACCTCTCAACATTGCTAGGGTGCATCTGGCTGACAACAGGACAGTGGAGGCGACTGAGAAGGGCACAGCAACCATCCAGACAGCTCTCCCTAATGGCAAGATGACCACCTGCACCTTCAAGGATGTCTGGATTGTGCCAAAACTCGAGAGAAACCTTCTGTCAGTTGCTCAGCTGGAGGGAGCAGGAGCCAACATCCAGTTTGTTGGGGGAAGATGCAAAATCAGGACCAGGAAGGGTGCGCTTGCTCTCAGCTGGGACAGTCAGGAGGGGCATTATGCCCTGGGACAACCTCGGGATGCTGCTGCCCAGTGCCATGCTGTTGCCATCAGCACAATTGCAGCAACTCTGGAGCCCTGGCCCGATGCCTGGGGCATCTCAACCATCAGAGTGTCCAGCTTATGGCCAGGAAGGGCCTGGTCCAGGGCATGGGAGCAGTAGGAGTGCTGGAAACTGCTCCCTGCTCAACCTGTGCTCTAGGCAAGGTCACTGAGCTGCCTTTCCCTAAAGAGCACTAATCCAGGGCTTCAGAAGTCTTGGAACTGGTGCATTCAGATATCTGTGGGCCAATGTGGACGCTCACAATTGGAGGAGCTCACTATTTTGTCCTCTTCATTGTGTTGAGACGTCTTGACATCTGCAAGACTTGCAGAGGGTCTGAAGGTGCTTCCCAAGGTAGGGAAGGTCGCCTGTAGTGTTTGGCAGAGTGTACTAGACAAGTAGAGTGTGTTGGACTGTTATTATATTGGTTGGGGATGCCCAGAGGGCGTCCTTTTATAACAATTTGGATCATAGTACATGTGTGATGACAGTCTAACTGTGCCCTAGCTTGGCCAAGACGGCCCTGGCCTGGCCTAGTGTTGTTCCCAATCACAGGGTGTCTTTTTGCCCTTTTCTTGGCGCTTATATCAGCACTCCAGACGTGTTCTAGGCCTTCCCAGGCCCTCTCTAGCTATTCTGGATCGTTCTAGACCATTCTGGACACAAGTGGATGTCCTCCCACATGTCCTGTGTGCTCTAAGTCCACCCAGAGATGCCCACAGGTAGATTCCAACACTCCCACTCACAAAACATGTTTTGTGATCCCACAGGCGTCCCTCAGTTTCAAGAACTGATCCCTAGCCAGTGGTTTTGTCAAGATGTCTGCAACCATGTCCTGAGTCGAGAGATACTCTAATGCAATCTCCAAGCGTCCTAGTGCTTCTCTGATAAAGTGGTACCTCACTTCAATGTGTTTGGTGCTGGCATGCAGTGTCGGGTTCTTAGCAAGAGCAATGGCACCCTGGTTGTCCTCAAAGAGTATTGTGGGTCCATCCTGTTGAATCCGAGCTCCCTTGCAAGCAGACGAAGCCAAACAGCTTCCTTGGTGCACTGGGCTAGTGCCATGTACTCTGCTTTCATGCTTGAAAGAGCTACAGTGGTCTGCCGCTTGGATTGCCAGGTGATAGGCCCGTTGAACATGAAGATGAATCCAGTGGTTGATCTCCTTGTGTCGAAACATCCAGCATAGTCGGAATCCGAGTATCCAACCAGGTTCCTAGGCTCAGAGGCATTCTCTTTGCCTCCCAGAAGGATTCCAAGTTTGCTTGTGCCCTTCAGGTATCTGATGATCCGCTTGGCAGCACTCCAATGCTCCTTTCCAGGCTTTGCAAGGTACTTGGACACAATTCCAACTGCAGCAGCAATGTCAGGGCATGTTCCTAGCATGGCAAAGATCAAACTGCCCACTGCATTCCTGTATGGCACAGAGCTCATCTCCAGCTCGTCCGTCTCGTTCTGAGGTGCCATGTTGTTTCTGAGGTGCAGTCCATGTTCCATAGGTGTGGCATGAACCTTGGCATCTCCCATGTTGAATTTCAAAACAACCTCTTCAACGTACTTCTTCTGAGACAACCAGATGGTGCGGGTGCTTCTGCTCCATCTGATGTGAATCCCAAGGAAGTAATTCAGCTCTCCAAGGTCTGTCATCTCAAAAGCTCGCCTCAGCTCCTTCTTGACATCCCCCAGCTGTTCCTTGCTTGATGAGGCCACAATGAGGTCATCCACATAGATCAGACTCTGTAGTCCCATTCTGGCTCCTGTAGTACATGCAAGGCTCTGCCGTCGACTGCACAAAGCCCATAGATTTCAGTTTGTGGTCAATCTTGTGGTGGAAACGCCTTGCTGATTGCTTGAGGCCGTAGAGGGGTCTCCCAAGCTTGCAGACCCGTCCTGGATGCTTGGAATCCTCAAAGCCCTCCAGTTGGCGCATGTAGATCACATAGTCCAGATCTCCTTGCAAGAATGCTGTCTTCACATCCATCTGATGTGCCTCCAAGTCGTCTGTGGCAATGATGGAGAACAGCAGTCTCATGGGACCAAACTTGGCAACGGGAGCGAATGTCTCCTGATAGTCCAATCCCTCTCTCTGAGAGAATCCTTTGGAAACAAGTCGTGCTTTGTGTCTGTGAAGCTCTCCTGTGTCCTTCAGCTTTCGTTTGAAGACCCACTTGCATCCAATAGCTTTTCTGCCCGTTGGCAGATCCACAAGTTGACATGTCCCATTCTTGGCAAGAGCATCCATCTCTTCCTGAGCAGCCTGACGCCATTGTGAAGCATCTGGCATGGTCTGGCTTTCCTTGTAGCTTGTTTTTGGGCTCGTTTGTGACAAAGGAGACAGCATAGGCAACTGCAACAACATTTGCAGCATTGCTTGAAGCGTCCCACCACTCTCCTGGTGGCTTCCTGAGTCTTTTGGGGGTTGGAGAAGGCTCTGCAGCACTCTCATAGTCAGAGTACGGCTCAGGGGTCCATTCCCTCACATTGTCCTCTCCCTCTGACACGTCTGTGTCCTCAGAGTCGTCACTGACATCCTGCAGCTCGTCACTGACATCCTGCAGCCTCATTTCAGGCCCAATTCCCACTTCCAGGCTCTCAGCAGGCACTTGGGGCGCGTGAGCAGACTGGAGGGATGGAATGAAGCTCTTCTCATCGAATTTGACACTTCTGGAGAACAGGATCTTTTTACTGTGTACATCCATAAGCCAGTATTCCTTGCTGTGGGAGCCATATCCCAGCATGATGCACTTGACGGCAGTATCATCCAGCTTCTGGCGCTTGTTGGGTTGAATGTAGGCATAGGCAATGCATCCAAATGTCCTCAAATGTCCCAGAGATGGTGGGATACCATGGAACATCTCATAAGGCATCTTGGGGCATGCAACCGTGGGAGATCTGTCCCTCAGATAGACTGCTGTCATGATTGCTTCTCCCCAGAAACGCTTGTCCAAGCCTGCCTGCTTTAACAAACATCTCCCCATCTCCACAAGGGTACGGTTGGCTTGTTCAGCAACACCATTTTGCTGTGGAGTATTTACTGAACTCCTCTGATGCTGTGTGCCCTTCTCCTTGAAGTGGTCCCTTAGCAAGTTGCTCATGTACTCGCCTCCTGGGTCGGATCTGACAGCTTTGATCTGCTTTCCATGTAGGGGGACGAGTCCTGCTTCCAGCTCCTGATAGTGCCTAGCAACTTCTCCCTTGGTCTTCATAAGGCAAACATGGAAATATCTCGTCTTGTCATCAATGAATGTGACGAACTAGCAATATCGAGTGATTGTGGGTGGTTCAACTGGTCCCCAGACATCTGTGTGGATCAATCCCAGCTTCTCTGACGCACTGGAGGCCTGTGCCTTTGGGAATGGCGCTCTGCTTGCTTTGCTGAGTGCACAAGTGTCACAAATGCTCAAGCTCCCACTGGTTTGAATGCCCTTGGCAAGCTTGGTGAGCCTTTCAATGTCTGCAACATTTAAATTGCCGAGTCTCTGATGCCATAGGGACAAGTCCTGACTTGATGTGTCCCTTCCAACGTTGTGGGCAATCCCAGCATTTGCCTGCCCATGTGTTGTCTCGAATGTGTAGACAAATTGGTTCTCTTTGGCAAGGAAAGCTGTCCCATCCTTTGCAATGATCCGAGCAGCCTGTGGTCCCACTTCAAAACAAGCTCCAGCTTTGGCAAGGCGAGCCAGTGATAGGAGGTTCTTGGTCATCTTGGGGACGTTCCAGCAGTTCTGGATTTGCAGGGGCACTGTCTTCCCCTCTGTGTTGATCACCCATGTGTGAAGCATTCCATGCCCCACAGCTTCCAATGTGTGATTGTCTGCCATCTCAATGGCGACAGGAGACATCTTCTCATAGTCCCCAAACAGCTCTCTGCGGCCAGTCATATGCTGAGAGGCTCCTGAGTCCAAAATCCAAGTGTTGGATGTCAGGGATGGCATCTGAGTCCCAATGGTGGTGAAAGCAAAGCCTCCAGGTGTCTGTTGAATCGAGTTGGCCTGGTTTAGGCCCTTCCTCTCGTCTGCTGCCCTCTTGTGGCATTCCTTCTTGATGTGGCCCTTCTTGTTGCAGTAGTGACAGACCGCCTCCTTCTTCCAATCTGGCTTTCCCCCAGCCTTGTTGGTCCTCTGAGCATTCCCTTTGGCATCAGCTTGTGTGGAGAAGGCTTTTGCTGCCTTTCCAGAGTTCTTCTTTCCATCTGCACACCTCATTTCCTCCTGCAACAGCCTGGATGTCACAAAAGCCAAGTCCAGCTTCTCACTGGTCGACTCCAGAGTCATCACAAGGGTGTCAAAGGCTTCAGGAAGGGAAGAGAGCAAGGAGAACGAACACATGGTCCTCCTCAGAAACAGGAGCTCCAATGGCAGCAAGTTCCTGGGTCATCCTCTTGATCTTGTTGATGTGGATGGTCATGGAATCAGTCGGGTCCATTGTCACAGTGAGGAACCGACATCTCAGGAAGTGTCTGTTGGCAACCCCCTTCTTCTCATGCACCTCCCTGAGCTTCTCCCATGCTTCAAGGGCAGATTCGGCCTCATGAACATCGTCAATTGCTCATCATTCAAAGACATGATCAGCAGAGCCAGAGCTCTCTCATCTCGACGTATCCAGTTGTCTGATGCTGTGTTGGTGGCCTTGGCAGTTCCAGAGCCGTCCTTGATGTCAATGGCATCCCAAAGTCTCTTCTCAATCAACAGCATCTTCATTTTCAACTTCCAAAGGTGAAAGTTCTCCCCAGTGAACCTCTCAATGGACACTCGAATGTCAGAGTCGCCAGCCATCTTGTGCAAAGAGTGTGGCAAAATGGGATAGTCCCAGTGTTCAACCGCAAGTGGTCAAAACCTGCTCCAGAAAATCCACTTGAGTCCAGTCCAGTCCAGACAATAGCTCGTTCAATGGTCAGAGGTGGAGGCAGTAATGTTCAGACAGCTGTGTCAGGGCTCATAACCTGTTGAGACGTCTTGACATCTACAAACAGGAACTCAGCATACCAGATAGGTTGCTAGCTTGTTGTCAAGACTTGCAGAGGGTCTGAAGGTGCTTCCCAAGGTAGGGAAGGTCGCCTGTAGTGTTTGGCAGAGTGTACTAGACAAGTAGAGTGTGTTGGACTGTTATTATATTGGTTGGGGATGCCCAGAGGGCGTCCTTTTATAACAATTTGGATCATAGTACATGTGTAGTGACAATCTAACTGTGCCCTAGCTTGGCCAAGACGGCCCTGCCCTGGCCTAGTATTGTTCCCAATCACAGGGTGTCTTTTTGCCTTTTCTTGGCGCTTCTATCAGCGCTCCAGACGTGTTCTAGGCCTTCCCAGGCCCTCTCCAGCTATTCTGGATCGTTCTAGACCATTCTGGACACAAGTGGATGTCCTCCCACATGTCCTGCATGCTCTAAGTCCTCCTAGAGGCGCCCACAGGGAGATTCCAACACATTGTCCCCTATCTGCTCAAGACCAAGGCAGAGACACTTGCCAGCTTCAAGATCTTTGCTGCAGTGGGTGCAACAGAGACAGGATGCTCACTCAAGGTCCTCCAGTCTGACCCTGGTGAAGATACCTGTCCAAGGAGTTCTCAAACTTCACTCCGTCTTTGGGCATCTGACACCAGCTCAGTTCTGTTGCCACACCTCAGCAGAATGGTGTTGCAGAGCACATGAACAGGACGCTGGTTGAGATGGCGCAATGCCTGCTGCTCCAAGCTGGCCTTCCCTACAAGTTTGGGGGTGAAGCACTCATGACAGCTGCATACCTGAGGAACCGAAGCCCCACTCGAGCTCTCCATAACAAGGCCACACCCTGGCAGATCTGGACAGGCACTTGTCCATACATTCAGCACCTTTGCATCTTTGGCTGCACAGTCTATGCTTCCATTCTCAAGCAGAACCAGCACAAGCTTGGTCCAAATGCCACCAGATGCATCTTCCTGGGCTACAGCCAGACTACAAAGGGCTATCAACTCTGGGACGAGGCTGCTGGCAAGCTGATTGAGAGCAGAGACGTCCGGTTTGATGAGGAGTCCCTCACTGGAGGTCCTGGCAGGCCAGATCCTGCTGCCCAGGGTTCCCCTGAAGTGGCAGATGAACTGTCAGATGCCGAAGATGATCTTCCTCAGCAAGGGGAGGTGCAGGAGGATGCCTCTGAGCAGGGAGACAAGCTGGGTGGTGGCTATGAGCAAGGAGCCTGAAACAGAGCTCAACCCGCATCGCACAGCCCCCTTTAGAGTACTGGAAGTCAGGGACTGGTCTGCTGCCTGAGGCAACTGCATTGCTGGCTGAGGCTATTGCACCTGGAGAGGACAAACCTGCCTCCCTCAAGGCTGCTCTCAAAGCCCCTGATGCAAGGCAGTGGGAGCAAGCAGCTCAAACTGAACTCGACAGCCTGCATGCCAACCACACCTGGGATCTCATTCCCTTGCCTGCAGGCCGTCGTGAGTGGGAGTGTTGGAATCTACCTGTGGGCGCCTCTGGGAGGACTTAGAGCACACAGGACATGTGGGAGGACATCCGCTTGTGTCTAGAATGGTCTGGAATGATCCAGAATGGTCTAGAACAATCCAGAATAGCTGAAGAGGGCCTGAGAAGGCCTAAAGCACGTCTGGAGTGCTGATATAAGCGCCAAGAAAAGGCAAAAAGACATCCCTATGATTGGGAACAATACTAGGCCAGGCCAGGGCCGTCTTGGCCAAGCTAGGGCACAGTTAGATTGTCACTACACATGTACTATGATCCAAATTGTTATAAAAGGATGCCCTCTGGGCATCCCCAACCAATACAATAACAGTCCAACACACTCTACTTGTCTAGTACACTCTGGCAAACACTACAGGTGACCTTCCCTATCTTGGGAAGCACCTTCAGACCCTCTGCAAGTCTTGACAACAAGCTAGCAACCTATCTGGTATGCTGAGTTCCTGTTTGAAGATGTCAAGACATCTCAACACTCATTCCCTTGCCTGCAGGCTGTCAGTCCATCAAGTGCAAGTGGGTCTTCAAGATCAAGCGGGCAGCAGATGGATTGCTCCAGCGCCACAAGGCCTGTCTGGTTGCCAAAGGCTTCTCTCAAAGAGAGGGAGTTGATTATGGGGAGACCTTCACTCCTGTGGCCAAGTTCTGCTCTGTCAGGACAGTTCTGGCTATTGCAGCCATTGGGGACATGGAACTGGAGCAGATGGATGCTGTGACAGCATTCCTTAACCCCAACATTGAGGAAGAGATTTATATGGAGCAGCCTGAGGGCTTTGCCATTGCTGGGCAGGAGGATCAGCTTCTCGGTGCCCGCCTCAAGCAGCTGGGCTTTTTGCAGAGCAATGCTGCCAATTGCATCTACACCCTGCATGCTCAAGACCCCAAGAGCGCCCTCTATCTGCTGGTCTATGGGGATGACATGATTCTGGCGTGCAAATCCATGGTGAAGATCAACCACATCAAGACTGAGCTCTCCAAGCATTTCAAGATGACATACATGGGCACTCTGGGCCAGTTTCTCGGAGTCGGGATTACCAAGGACCGTCTCAGCCGTCGCCTGTGGCTCTCTCAGAAGCACTATCTCCAGAAGATGCTTGCCAGCTTTGGCATGGACAACTGCAAACCAGTCAGCACACCAATGGAGACCTCCCCTCGCTTGACCAAGGCCATGGAGCCCCAAAGCGATGAGGAGAGGGCCCAGATGGCAAGCAAACCCCACCGGAGTGCTGTTGGCAGCCTAATCTTTGGCATGGTTGGCACTAGGCTCGATCTCGCAGCTTCTGCAGGCAGTGTGAGCCAGTTCATGGCCAACCCTGGGCCTGGACACTGGCAAGTTGTAAAGCGCATTCTGCACTATGTGTCAGGCACCCTGGACACTCTTCTCAACCTGGGAGGATCCTTCAGCACAACCCCAGACTTGGAAGGGTACTCTGACTTGGACTGGGCTCCACCACTGGCTTTGTCTTCATGTTTGGAGGCCCTGTAGCCTGGCAAAGCAAGCGCCAGCCCACTGTGGCTCTGTCCAGCACTGAGGCAGAGTACATGGCACTCACTCAGGCCTGCGAAGAGGCAATTTGGCTCAGGCAGGTACTGATTGAGCTAGGGTATCCCCAGGGATTGCCTCGCAAAATCTATGAGGACAACCAGGGCTGCATAGCACTTGCCAAAAACCCCACAAGCCATGCCAGGACCAAGCACATTGACATCAGGCACCACTTCATCCGTGAGGCCATTGCCAATCAACATGTGGACCTAGAGTATTGCCCCACCAAGGACATGGCAGCCGATCTGCTCACCAAGCCGTTGCCCAGCCCCCAGTTTGCAAAGCTGCGTGAGAAGCTGGGCCTGGTAATCAAGTCTGTTGTCTGAGTGGGAGTGCTGGAGTCTGTATCTCTGCCTATAGATGTCCGGTCCCCAGACTGTGGGCGGCGTTGAATAGCTTGGTTTGTGTGGCAGCCAAAGAGCCTTGTTAGAGTTAGATGGAGCCACAGCTGACCCAGTTGTAGCAGGTTACATCCTGAGGCTGGGTTTTTTGAGCTGAGCCTCTGCCAAAAATCTTGGCAATGCTCAGAACAGCCTCAGAGCGCCAACAGAGAACTCAGCATTGCTCAACACTGCTCAGCCAGGGTCTGCCAAGACCAGGCACAGCCATGTCAAGGGACTTGGCATCCTTGGCGGTGTACAGATAGTCTCCTATAAAAGACCAGTGATTTCTGGCCCCTCCCTCTAGTATAATAAGACACTTTCCACACATGATCAACACATTACAAAGCTTCCCTGTCATACCTATTCAACAGGAAGAGATAGGAAGGTTAACAGCTTGGTGAAAAGATGCGCAGGATGGCCTGCACATTGGAAAGGATCCTGCAGAACCAGCCACCCCGTTGGAAGATGGACAGTCATCCGAACCGGCCCATGGATCTGGGAGGGAAACCTTAAAGAAATTGGAGCTCCCCCATTGGAACCAAAGGAGCAGACCATGCTCAAGTGCATGCTAATGAGATACGCTGAAGCATTTGACCTCAAGATTCCCACATGGTCAAACATTCCTATGAACACCACATGGCTATTATGAAGGAAACCCGACCTATCTGCTGCCCACCACAGCATGCAGGAATGGTCAAAGAAGAGCTACTCAGGGACCATGTCAACACAATGCTTAAAGATGAAGTCATTCAGCCATCCCGATCCCCATGGACGGCCCCAGTATCATTAGTCAAAGAACCAGGAGGAGGACTAGGATTCATCACAGACTACAGAGAGCTGAACAAGCAAACCATCCCGGACAAGTACCCATTGCCACACGGTGACACTACCATTGACTACCTGGCTGGAAAATGGTAGTTCACAACAATGGATCTACATCAGGGATTCTGGCAAATCCCCAACAAGGAAGAACACAAGCAGTACACCACATTCTGCACTCCGCACAGCTGATTTGAGTACAACAAACTACCCTTCTGTTGAATAGGTATAATCAGGAAGCTCTGCAATGTGTTGTTTGTGTGTGGAAACTGTCATATGATTGAGAGGGAGGGACCAGGGATCACTCGCCTTATATAAGAGACTATCTGTACACTGCCAAGGATGCCGGATCCCTTGGGGTAGCTGTGCCTGGTCTTGGCAGACCCTGGCTGAGCAGTGCCAAGCAATGCTGAGATTTCTGTGGGCACTCTGAAACTGTTCTGAGCATTGCCAAGATCCTTGGCAGAGGCTCATGTCAAACAACACTGCCTCAGGATGTAACCTGCCACAACTCGGTCAGCTGTGGCATCATCTAACTCAACCAAACTTCCGTGACTGCCGCAGAACCCGGGCTATTAAATGCCTCCCACAGTCTGGGGATCGGGCACCTACAGGCAGAGATACAGACTCCTGTGAAAGGAACAATATTTAAGGGTCTTTTAGTTAGTTAGTTAGTTAGTTAGGTACACGTGTTTTGTATCACTCTTGTGTGTGACGCCAGATGTAGAGAGACTGGACGGCACGTGCCGCATTCTCTGTTATCGCAACGCACAAGTATATAAATGGGTGGACCCCAGGGTCCTTAGCCAAACTCATCCAAAAGCCACGTTGGCACTCAAGGCGCCATACAGCATATATTGTGCCTAAAACACCAACCGACCAGGACCCTTTCACATTTGGGGGCTCAGCCGAGAAGAAGTTCAGACTCACACGCTAAGGAGAAAAACGTCTTAGGCAGGAGGCCAATGACATCTCTGGAAACGTATACACCATCCCGCTTCAAGTGCGGCCTGACTCCAACCTGGAGCGTTCAGCATTTACCTGCTCTCTATGAGCATCTACACAAGCTAAGACCTCAGATGGTCTTACTACAGCACCATGGAAGGCTGCACCTGAATTTCAGCGCAAAGCAAAATCATCGGCCAACAAACGGCCGATAATGCATCCCGAACTACCCGGAGAATCCCCTGCGCAAGAGCAGCCAAACCAAATCCCTAGCACACCCGGTAGACAGACAACAACCAACAAGGAAGAAACCGATATCTTCCACACACCCGCGCAGCATCCTGAATTCCTGAACAACGACGTAAACGAGCAGTTCATCTTCTACACCAAACGCATCAGTATGGCACAACCCGTAAACAACCAGAGCTTCATGAGAGATCTCTCCCAAGCCCTCTGGACGCTAGAATTACCCAATAACGAAAAGCTGGACGGTGAAGATGTGGATGTGCAAGAATTCTGTTCTCGCCTAAGCAGAGAGGTCGAAATGGCTGTGCGCCAAGGGCACCTCGCCAATCGGGACGATGCTCTCAAGTATCTCTCTCTCTAACAAGCAATTTACCGGCACAGCTCTGACCTGGCTATACATGGAAGTCGACTGTTACGAAACATTTGACGAATTTCTTGAAGCACTCGTCGCATGGTTCGGCACCAAGCAGACCAGTATGGACCGCCGCATGGCAGTACTCACCCTAAAGAAGAAACCACAAAAGACATCCAGAGCCTTTGCCATCTGACTCCGGTCCTTGAACAAAGCATTACCGACAGTGTCACAACTGAACGACCAAGAAAAGAAGTACGCTTTCCTAGAAGGTCATCAGAAGCCGTCCATGAAGTCTATCACGGTTAAAGGCAAACGTTGGGACAAAGCAACCATCACATTTGATGATCTCGTTGACAAGGTCTACGAACAACACGAGCAAGGAATGGACGACGGTGACTTGTCTTCCCACCGACGCATTCAAGAATTGGATCTCAAGAAGATTGCCGAAGAAGCCGCTCGGTCGGCTGCGCAAGAGACGACGACGTCCCTAGGGAAGGAATTGGCCTCGATTAAACAGGAACTCCGCCTGACCAGTGCCAGCCGCAAGAATCCTGGCAAACCAATCTTCCTGGCAGAAGATGGTGAGTCGACAATGGCGCTGATGCAGGAGGAACACAAAGACATAGAGGTATTCCTCATGGACAGACGGCGATCCCAACAGCCATACCGCTGTGAGGAGCAAACCTACCGATGGGAGGATGCCTGGCGCCAAGGAGGAGCATGGAACAGACCCCAAGCCTGGCCATACCCTGTGCAACCGCCACATCCCAATGGTGCCAGCACCAGCAGCCAAAACCGACCGTAGAGGAAGCCCTGCAGCAGATGACGGTCCTACTGGGTCAACTGTTGCAAGCCCAGAAGTCATTGACGTCCCCTGCCCTGCCGCAGAACACAGCATCTGCCAAAGCAATTGGAGCAACAAACTCCGCTGGCAAATGCTACAACTGCGGAGACACCGGACATTTCGCCCAAGGATTTTGCCTCCCAGACCTAGCAGACCGCCTGGGTCCGGCGGCAATGGTCAGATGACATTCAGGACAATGCCACATTTGAGAATGACAACATTGGGACACCCGAACGCCCTCATGCTTCTACGCCGCCCACGCTCTGCCCTGTGTCTATTGACACACTAACCAGCAATAAAACAACGAAAAAAGTAGAAAACCCAAACACGACGCCCGAGGAGAATAAGAGCCGGGCGCCTGATCCTATTACCGAAAAAACAAACACGGCATGCCCGGAGAACAAGTTCCTTACGTCTGAAGTTTAAATCGCCTTGTACGACTGAAACAACTGGCAATTACATCCCAACGTTTTTGCCCAACTCAACATGGGACGGTGGGGTGGTCCGCAAGGCCACACGATTGACCTGTTTGCTACAAAACAGAACCGCTTGGTCTACCGCTACTGCACTATCGCATACGATGATCCATCCGCGGTGTGCCGAAACGCGTTTACACACGACTGGAGGACCGAGAACTGTTGGGCCAACCTGCCATGGGAACTCATACTGCAACTTATTGCCAAAGTCAGTGCTGATGGTGCCACCATGACCCTTGTTACACCAGTATTGAAAAACTCGCTCTGGTACCAACAACTACTCGGAATGTGCGTCGATTATCCAAAATTGCTAAAACATTCCCGAGAACTTTTTGCCCAACAAGGAGTGTGAGCTGACGGTTTGGGCATCCTCAACAAACCACCATGGCCATACACTGCCGCATGAAGGATATCCGGTGAAGTCAAAGATCAACAACGATTTGTATCTGAATTACATCCCAAAACCATCACGGACCACGCACTATACCCCGCATACCACCGGAAGACCGCTATGCAGGAATAACCCAAGGATTGCGTGTGAGATGGCCATCATGGCATATTTATACTTTACTTATTTTTCGGCTAGTAAAAAGCCATATCCCAAGTTAAGGCAGACGCGCCTCATAAGCGATTACCCAATCCCTCATAAGCAGAACTCCCCACAAGTTTACCCCGCGGTCTCAGTACTGTGCAGCTACACTGCCATCGCTGCACTGCCATAGTCCCTAGATGATCTCCCCGTTCTCCACAAGTTAGTTAGAGACTAAGAACCCGAGAACCTCATATATAAACGAGAAGGAAAGAACCCCCCGTAGAGGTCATCATCCATCAACACGTCAACCTCCCATCCATCTCCCTTCAATCGAAAATCACTCCTCTTTACCTTTCAATCCTCTCATTCCTCTTCCATTGCTTGAACTACAAAAAGCCTCTTCCGCCTTGAAACATAGGCTCCTCACATGGTAGCACCACAGCGTCTTTCCTGTCAGAACTCACTTCTTCTTGCTCTTTCCTTGATTGAAAACACAGTAATCTACGATGGCTGCACCCGGACCTGCCGCCTGGACTTTCCCTGCCGTGGGCCCTGCCCTGCAGGACGGTGATCGACTTAGCGAAATCACCTTGCATACAACTCTCGTCGCCAATACAAAGACGATTCCATACTTCTCTGGCGAGCATGATATGGAACTAATCAACCTCTTTGTCACTACGAATGTCAGGGCATGCAACCATTTCATCACGGCTTATACAGGCATCGCTTACAACGAATTAAACTATTTCGACGAGTACGCCATCACCAACATGGACCCTTCAGTCGTCGCCTGGCACATTGCTATCATGAACAATCTCCGCATTCAGCCTGCCGCTCCTGCCGAAGGCGTTGCCGCCTGGTGGGCCACCCAGTTCTATCAACGCTGGATGCCTCGCAATGTCACCAACCGTCTACATCAAGAAATGGCGGCCCTCTCGCTTGGAAATCGCTTGAAGATTACATCCGCGAATTGGAACGATATCGACATCTCGAAACGATCGCTGTTCGTGCCAATGGCAATGCTACGGAACGACTTCTACTGGAAAGCGAGATGATCGACATCTTCCGCTCGGGACTTCTCCGTAACTTGACTTACGGTCTTTACCTGGTCCAAGCTCTTCAAAACTTCATGACGATGAGACTCACCATTGGACAAGCCGTCACTTGGCCCCTGGCCGTAATCTGCGTCCGAAACGCAGCAGCCTTCCGCAATCTGGTCGATGGCTACCTTACTACTCCAGCACGAGCACAAGCCAAGGCCCCTGCCCGATTCCATCCTTACTCGGGCATCAAACAAGCCCCCTCTCGCACTCCTCGACGTACCTTTCAACAACCCGTACCGGTTACTCCTCGAAGGACAACGACTGAAACACAAACATCCAAACAATCCATTCCGCAGACACCAAGGAAGAGATCTGGCCTGCCAACCCCAAGTACAACCCCCAAACAAACTCCTACACGCAGACCAGCATTCCCCAGGACTCCAGGACCTCCCAAAACTCCAACAAAGCGGGGAAGTGCAATGCTTTGCAAACGATGTGGACAAACGAACCACACCATCCAAGATTGCTTCGCCAAATGGGACGTCAATGGTGAAACTCTTGAAGAACAAGCCAGCGCTAGCAACTATCCCGTCCGACAAATCAACCGAATTAGTGAAGACGAAACCGACAAACAAGAACAGGATTTTCTGGACGGCTGGGAGTAGAAATCGGTTCCTCTCAGCCCAGTAAAGGACATACTATCTTTCCTGAATCCGATATACCATGGATGACGTGCAATAAACCACCTGAAAGCCCTAAGGGCAATCCCACATTTATTCGACGAACAAATCTCCAAACCCGACTTCAAGCTGGTAAAGCTTCAAGTGCACCCAGTTGGGTCTTCCGAGTCAAAATGGGCACCGAACCAATCATAGCTCTCTTGGACACCGGCTGCAACACTATGGTTGTTCAAGACCGTGTAGCAGATGAACGGAAACTCGAGAAGAAACCTCTCGATAAGCCATACGACATCAATACTGCCGGTGCTGGCCAAACAATCCGAATCACATCCCTTACCACCCAATCAATCCAAATCTTCAATAATGTCTCGCAAAACTACGACTCTGTTGCTTCTTTCCATTTCGAAATTGCGCCTATTGGAATCCCTCTTATCTTGGGACTTCCATTCTTCGAAGCAATTGGTACCTTCACCTGTATTACTGTCAAACAACCGCATCGCATCCTGTTCACCCTAGATGGAAAACCCTTTAATTGTGCATCTCTTCCATCCAAGCGACACACTCAAAGTCCTGACTCATTCATCAAGAAGGCTCAAACGTTCACCGTTCGCGGAGCTGCAAAGAGCATTGAGCGTGAGGGACAGAAGCCCTTCCAGGGTATTGCCACTATCTCGACGAAACGATTCAACAAACAACTTCGACATAAGCAATATCGAGAAGCATTTGCAGTCCATATACGCTCTATCACGAAAGACAACAAAGCTGAGACTAATCCTTCTTGGCCTAAGTTCCTCGATTCAATCCTTCAACAATTCGAAAATATGCTCTTCAAAGAGACCGAAGAGCTTCCCCCCGATCGGGGTGAGAATAACTTTCATATTGATATCATTCCCGGGTCGAAACCGGTCTTTCAAGTCCTCCGTCCCATATCACAAGATCAACTGAGCGAACTACAAAAACAACTAGACCATCTTCTCTCAAAAGGATGGATTCAACATTCGAAGTCACCATGGGGAGCATCAGTGGTCTTCGCTGTCAAGAAAACGGGCGGAATTCGCGTCTGTTGAGACTATCGTGGACTAAATGCCGTCACAATTAAGGACCGCACTCCACTTCCCAATCTTCGAGAAATGCGCAATCAGCTTCTCGGCGTCCGTCTCTACACGCTCATTGACTTGAAGGACGCATACCATTGACTGCTCATCGCTCCGGAAGATTGCGAGAAAACGGCCATCCGCACAAGATTTGGACTTTTCGAATACGTCGTCATGCCCTTTGGGCTTTGCAATGCACCTGGCGCCTTTCAACGACTCATGAATCAAGTCTTAGGCGACCTTTACGATATTTGCATCATCTGCTACCTCGACGACATTCTTATCTTCTTGCCTGATCCGACTACACATCAGCAACACGTAGCCGAAGTCCTTCAGCAATTACAAGATCATTTGCTCTATGTTAATGCTGCCAAATGTCAATGGGGCCAAAAGGAAATTGACTTCTGCGGCCATCTCTTCAGTATCAATGGCATGCGAATTGCGGATAGCAAGGTCGCAGCCGTTCGAGATTGGCCAATCCCTCGGACCACTCGACACATTCAGCAATTTCTTGGACTGACAAACTACTTTCTTGATTACATTGAACGGTATGCCGAAATTGCGGCACCACTATCAGCTTTACAAAGCGTCAAAAGCGCTTTCGAATGGACGACCAAGGAGCAGAAAGCTTTTGACGCTCTCAAGGCTGCTATCACAAGCGCTCCGGTCCTAGCGACCTTCAATCCCGATCAACCAATCTATGTCCACACCGATTCATCTGGTTATGCCATCTCGGAATGGTTAGGACAAACTATCAATGGAGAATCTCTCCCTATGCCTTTACCGACTCACCAAGTACGAGCTATGGAGCAACTGCCCAAGATTCGACCAGTACTCTTCTTTTCGCGCAAGATGAATGGAGCCAAGACCCGATACCCGGTACATGAGCAAGAGCTACTAGCCCTCGTGAAGTTCCTTAAAACGAATCGGTTTTACCTTATCAATCGGCCCTTTATCGCTCTTGTTGATCATCGATCACTCGTTCACCTGCAAACGCAACCACACCTGAGTAAACGCCAAGCCGGATGGGTTGAAACATTGCAAGAATTTGACTTCTCAATCCAATATCTTCCCGGCCAATTCAACACCATCGCCGACCTGCTCTCGCGAAACCCTACATATGCACCACGATGCATTGAATGTCAAAAACGACTGATGGTTACAGCGTATATGAATACCAACAAGCACCCATTTCCGACTACATTCGGATTCGAACAATGGAAACATGAATTGCTTCAAGATGAATATGCGCTCCACATCATTGAAATGCTCGAAAAACCAGAGCATGAGCGCCCCGGTCATTATCGCAGATTCGCCATACGACCCGATGGAATCATCACATACGAAGGCGAACGGCTTTACGTCCCGTATACAATCTGACCACACGTTCTCCGAGAGTTCCACGATGAGCTTCCTAACGGCGGACATCAAGGGCCATTAGTCACTTATGCTAAAATGTTGCGTCGATACTTCTGGCCCAAGATGCAGCAAGACATTCGCTCTTTCGTCCGAACCTGCGCCAAATGCCGCTCGTTTTCGCGCCCACCACGCAATGGCCTCCTAAGACCACTCCCAATACCATCCACAGTTAACCATACTCATGGATTCGACCTATTCGAGTTACCAAGACCTTGAGGAAGTCTCGAGCGCCCCTTTATCATCTGCATTGTCGACTACTTATCCAGCTGAACACATCTCGTCCCTGCGGAAAGCACTCTCTCTACAAACGAGTTAATGACGCTCATCCTAAGCCAAGTTTGGAAACATACCGGCATACCTCTCCTCATAATATCAGATGGAGAACCCAGGTTATTGGCAGACCTTTTCTCCGCCTTTGCCAAGTTAACCGGCGTCAAACACGAGTTCGCTACGGCACGACATCAACAAACTGACGGCCGAGTAGAAAGAATGATCCAAGTTGCCAAATTCGTCACCCGCAAATACCTTGATTATAGCGGATCCAACTGGCGTGAATTTCTACCATTGGTCGAGTTCTGCCTCAATTCGATGCCCCGACGCCATCTCAATGGCCTTGCTCCATTCGAAATTGAGTTGAACCGAATGCCACGCCCTCCAGGCTGGAATACCAATCCAGAAAAACTTGCTCAAATGACACCGCCAAACCGAGCTCTTGTTCGACTGTACCAGGAACGAGCTACCGAAATCAATCTCACGGTCCAACAAGCTCTTCACGACGAGCAAGACCGTTATGAGCAATACTTCAACCAAGGCCGCACCCCCATTGCCTTCGAAATAGGCGATCTCGTCGATCTCAATCGCAAACAACTTGCAATCAACTTCGACCAAGTTAAACCAGCCAATCTCACGCCCAAGTGGATCGGACCGTTTACCATTTCGGCCAAAGGACCTCATCCAGACACATATCACTTAGACCTTTCCCAAACGGTTCTCAAGGCGATCTGGCCCTATTTCCATGTTAACATACTGCGGAAGCATGTGCCCCCTACGCATCCGCTCCGAGACCAAATGCCACCTCCGCCAGAGCCGGTCCTCATCGAAGGGGAACTCGAGTATCCAGTCGAAGCAATCCTCGACGAAACGGTAACCGGCCGAGGCCGAACCCGCCACCGAATGTTCCTAACCAAATACATCGGCTGGCCCGAACCCTCCTGGCAGCCCGAAGCCAATCTCAAAGACACGGAGGCGTTCGAGATATGGCGAGTCAACAATCCCCCTCTCCCGCTTAGATAGAGAACAAAGCATTAGCTCCCTGTTCAAAGGATGAAAGCCGCTTAGGAGCCGCTCCCTGTCCTGGCTATAAGCCGAACTTTACCGAGCCCGACGGGGTTTTGATGTACCAATCTACTCGACGGAGAGATTGAAGCCAGTGTAAGCCTAAGCGCTGCACCAGGAGCTGACACCATATGGGAGCTTAACCTATGGCAAGCCAGCAGCTGACGACCGCATGGGAGCTTGACCTGCGGCTCAGCAACCTCATGCCTCCTGCACCAAAGCCCAAGAGGCAAAGGGGGGTGTGAGATGGCCATCATGGCATATTTATACTTTACTTATCTTTCGGCTAGTAAAAGGCCACATCCCAAGTTAAGGCAGATGCGCCTCATAAGCGATTACCCAATCCCTCATAAGCAGAACTCCCCACAAGTTTACCCCGCGGTCTCAGTACTGCACAGCTACACTGCCATCGCTGCACTGCCATAGTCCCTAGATGATCTCCCCGTTCTCCACAAGTTAGTTAGAGACTAAGAACCCGAGAACCTCATATATAAACGAGAAGGAAGCCCCCGTAGAGATCATCATCCAACAACATGTCAACCTCCCATCAATCTCTCTTCAATCGAAATCACTCCTCTTTACCTTTCAATCCTCTCATTCCTCTTCCATTGCTCGAACTACAAAAGCCTCTTCCGCCTTGAAACATAGGCTCCTCACACCTGGCATCTCACCCAGTGAGGTATGCTGCCCAGCAGCCTTCGGCCATCGTCCAACGATGCCGGCATCTTGCCCAGCAAGGTATGCTGCCCAGCAGCCTTCGGCCATCGTCCAACGATGCCGAGATCTTGCGCTATAAGGTCCTCTACCTCAAGTAGCATATCTCTTGTTAATTTACGGTACAGCTCGCTATCTAGGTTCTCTTACGTCGCCTGGCTGCTACCCTTTGGCCGCGGTCCTCTCCGGGGTGCTCCCGGAGCCATTCTTCCAGTGCGGTTGTCCCCTTCACGTGTGCATACGGCTCCCACGTGTTCTGGGTGCTGTCGTAACCTGTCCACTTGACTAAGAACTGCTCGGTGTTCCTGTGCCATCTGGCATTTAGGATCTTGTCCACTTGGTAGGTCTCCTGACCGTCTTCGTCCTTCTCGGGCTCAGGTGGAGCGGTGACCTGTGTGTACGGGGTACCGCCCGGATCATGGTACCGTCTCAGAATGCTGACATGAAAAACTGGGTGCAACCCGGTGAACTCCTTGGGTAGTTCGAGCTCGTAGGTGTCAGGATGCGGCCCCTTGCCGCGTACTGTGAATAGCCCAATCCATTGCTCAGCCAGCTTTTTGTTCCTTGTGGTGACGCTGGTAATCGCGATACCCTCACGATGGAGTAAGACCTTGTCACCCTCTCGGTACGCTTCCGTGTGCTTCTTGCGGTCATAGTACTTTGCCTGCTGGTCCTGTGCGTCTCGGAGCCGTTGCTGCACGATGCGACTCACGTCGGCGAATTCCTTAACCCGTCTCTCCACGGCGGTTCGTGCCGATTGCCTTATCATCTCTCCGGGGTTAGGTGCTACCCAATGGTTTGGTACCCGGGGAACGCGGCCTAGGTCGATCTCGAAAGGGGATAGTCCCGTCGACGTCTGCGGCTTTCGGTTGTAGTTGTACTCGAGTGTGGGGAGTAAACTCTTCCAGTTGGAGCCGGCATAGTCGAGAAAGGGGCCCATGATTCCCTTGATTGTCTTGATGGCATTCTCCGCCTTGCCGTCGGTCTGTTGGTGTCGTGCCGACGAGAGTTCTTGCTTGACGTCGAGTGCCCGCATGAGGTACCGCCAGAATTCTGATAGCCACTTGGGATCCCGATCGCTCACGATGGTGTGGGGTAACCCCGGGTGGCGAAATGCCTGTTCCAGAAAGAGTTGAGCCGTCTCCTGAGCTGTAGCGCGTGTGTTAGTAGGTAGGAGTATCATGCGGCATGAAAGGTAGTCAACGATGAGGAGTACGGCGTCTGCCGTCTTGGTCAGTCTCTCGCTGGTTTGGTGCGGAGGGTTCTTCGTCACGTCGGACTCTACCCGAGGTTCCCCACCCCTTAGAGCCTGACGTGGGGAAGAATATATCCATGCCAAATTGTTGCCAACAAGCGTCGGGGATCGGTAAGCTGCGGAGGAAACCGATCGGCGCGGTTCGCTTGTGACGTTGGCAGGTAGGGCAGGTGCGGACATATTGGTACACATCACGTTCCATGTGGGGCCAGTAGTACGACTCCAGAAGTTTGGCGAGCGTCCGTTGGACACCGGAGTGACCACCGTTCGCGAGGGAGTCGTGATGAATTTGAAGGAGTGGCCCCCGCAAGCTGTCGGGGACGTACCGACGGTCATGGTACATCAAGAATCGGTGCGGAGGGGAGTCCACTGTCCGGAATCGGCGTGCATGGCCGGATAGGTTCTCCGGTGGACTGTTGATGGTTAGTAAGATGTTTTGGCCGAAATCATCCGATGCGAGCGCTTGGGTCCAGTCCGCATCAGTCGGCATGTGCGTCGTGACGGGCTTCTCCGTCTGCACAATGGCGGTGACCACGTCGATCTTGGCCTGGCAGGTTGCACACTTGGGGGCGTAAGTCGGGTCGCGACTGAGGAAGTCAGCAATCGAATTCCATGTGCCGGGGAGGTATTCCACTGAGAAATCAAACTGTTGGAGGAACTCGACCCAGCCTGCTTGGCGACGTGACAGGTGGGGTTGTTCCTGGAGGTAGATCAGGGATTTGTGGTCAACAAACGCGTGGAATGGGCGGCCGATGAGGTAATGGCGGTTGGCGCGTATGGATTTGACTAGTCCCAGCAGTTCTTGTTCATGCACGGGGTATCGGGTCTCGGCGGGTTGCATCTTGCGGGAGTAGTATGTCACCGGGCAAAGTTGCGGAAGGTTGGCTAAGCCCGATTTGGTGGTTGGTAGTGGGTGAGGGTAAGGGAAATCCCCTTTGGCCGGCTGTGCCAGCCATCCGCCGTAAGCGTAGCCCGATGCGTCCGTGAACAAGTAGGTGTCGAGCGCTGGGTTGCAGTATGCTAGGGTGGGTGCCGAGGAGCATAATTCCTTTAAGCGATTGAACGCTCGATCTTCCTCATCACCCCACTGCCATGGGCGGTTGCCGGATTGCAAGTTCGTTAGTGGCAGGGCAATCTGTGCATACTCGGGAATGTATTCCTTGACATAGTTGACGAGGCCCATGAAGCTAAGGAGCTCCAGGGAGTTGGTCGGGCAAGGCTGTTCCCGGACCGCGGTCACCTTGGAGGGGGCGATACTCAGGCCATCCTTGCCGACTCGGTGGCCGCAGAACTCGACTTCGTCAACAGCCCATTGACATTTACTGGGTTTCACGTGAAGGCGATGTTCCGTCAAGGTCTTGAGGATCTCGTCAACGTGCTGAATGTGCGAATTCATGTCGGTGCTGAATATGAGAATGTCGTCGAGGTATGAGATCACGTAGGCGTTGTACTTGTCGCCCAAGAGTTTGTTGGTGAGTCGCTGGAATGTAGCAGATGCATTAGTTAAGCCGAAAGGTAGAACATTGTATTCGAAGTGTCCAAAACGTGTTCGGAACGCTGTTTTCTCCCTATCTTCCGGTCGAATCATGATGCAGTGATACGCGTCGCGGATGTCGATCGCGGTAAATACCTGCATGTTGACAAGTCTGTTGCGCAGTTCCAAGAGGTTCGGAAGTGGCGTGGCATCCTTGTGGGTCATCTTGTTCAGTGCCCGGTAGTCAATGCAGCAGCGTAAGCCGCCGTCCTTCTTTGGGGCAAATAGGACGGGTGCGCCCCACGGGCTGCGAGAGTGTGAGATCCAACCCTTGTCCATTAAGCGCTGCATCTGCTGGCCGAGCTCGTCCAATTCGTCCGGGCTCAAATGTCGGAGTGGCTGCATCATGGGCTTTGAGCCGGGTTTGAGCCAAATGGTGAAATTGTCCTTGCCTCGATCCGGAGGCATGCCTGACTGCTCGGTGAATAACGTCGTGACGTATTTCTCTAGGGTTGTTTGGAGTGGATGGTCAGCCGCCAGCGCCTCTAGCGGGTCCTCTTGATCTGCCGCCTTGGCTTTGGCTTTGGTGTGGCGTCGCTCCTCCAAGATCGCCCTCTTCTTGGCGTCGACCGTCCGTACGAATTGAGCCTCTACAACTGAAATCGCATCTACAATGTGTACCTCGAAGACTCCGGTGATCTCGCCCTTCTTCATCAAGCGTTTCCATTGCTTGGCCGTGTAGATTCCCTCTGCATTGAGTGCTGGCTTCGCCGGCTGGAACTGCGGGGCCGTATCTCTCGTGGGGAGAGCAGGCGGGCGGCGCACGCGGACGGTGCTTCCCAATGGCGAGTAGTCGATTTGGCTCGAAGGCTGAGGGTCTGGCCGTCGTGGTAAAATGTCATTGTTGGGAAGCCTTCTTGATCGAAAAGCCCTTGAACGTCCAATCCCAATATGAACGGCAAGCCGAGTATGACATCGACCCTGATCGGTGCGACCACAAACGGTACGGTGCCTTCCCGGTAGGTAATCTTCTCCTCGGTGAACACCAAGAGGTCCCCACAGGTCATCTTCATTGCACCATAGTTTCCCGCTCTATCGCCCCATCGGACCTCCAGCGGAGTTGGAGAGGTGTAGGTCCGGAGGCCGTGCTTGGCTGCCCAAGTGTCGCTGATGATCAAGGTGTTACACCCGGTATCGATCAGGATGCGGGCAAAGTGCCTTTGTATCTTCCCGTGAACCACAAATGTCTTCCTGTGGATGCGGGGTCCCGGCCTGTCCGTGGGGATCTTGTCTTGCATCCGGGGTTGGGGTACTGAGACGGTGCAAACGTTCAGCACCCGGGGCAAAAATCCGAGCTGTTGACTGAGCCCCCGTTGCTGACCGCGTCGTCCCCGGGCTCTTCGGTGATCTCTACAGGGGCGGCAAACGTTCTATGCTCACCGTTCTTACCTTTACCTGCTGAGCACCCACGGGCATAGTGCCCCTTGCCTCCGCAGTTGAAACATTCGTTGCGTTCATGACGTTCGTTATAGATGACGCGCTCGCGGTCTGAGATCCCTTGGTGGTTGTCCGTACCGTGCATGGGACAACCAGAGCCATAGGGGGTGTGGCGTCCCCTGTCTCGTGCTTGATAGTTCCCTCGATGTACCTGAGCCGGCTGGACTGCAGCGTACTGACGTCTCCTTCCGTTGGGGGTTACCTGCACGACATCGTCCGCATAGCCTCGAATCCTGTAGCATAGTAGGGCTTTGTTCTGTAGCTCGGTGATCGGGATCTCGGCGCCATTATTCCTCATGATTGCGGCATAGCAGTGGTCCCAAATGCGCTGGCCGACATGGTTGGTCAAGAATCCCGTCAAGAAATAGTCACGCTCTTGCCTTGGGGTAAGCCGCTCCTTGTCGTCGAGCGTCGCGATCTGGGCCCGAAGGGTATTGAACTTGGCGATATACTCCGATATGCTATTAGTGAAAACCAGCCGCTTCATCTTTGCTTCTGCGGTGTTTTGTAAGTTGGCGGGGTAGAAGCAGATGCGAAGGATCCTCATGAATTCTTCCAATGTCGTGGGCTGGTCGCCGGCATCTCTGAGCATTTGCCACCATTTGTCGGCGGTTTCCTTGAGGTACCCCGAGATGTGGTCGACGTCCCGGTGGTCCGTCCTGAAGTCGGTTGCCTCAAGGTAGCGCGTGTGGACCTTCAAGAACTCATTGACCTTCAACACCATTTCTTCGCTGTTTCCTTTTCCGTTGAAGTGTGTCAGCTGCTTGCAAAGGTTCTCACGGCGTTCCTTCTCGGCTTGCATTCGTGCGCGGTTTTCTTCCGCCAGGATGATATCGACGTGCGGTGTTGCAACCGCTGGTTGGACTGGAGTCGAAATCCTTGAGAGAAGGGCTTCGAAGCGGGCCTCTCCCATTGCGATCTGTTCCTGCAGTAGACGTTGGGTCTCCGCCAATTGTGCAGCCAACATTGTGACGGGGTTGTCGGTCGGTGTGTCGACTTCGGGTTCTCCTACTGCCATTGGGCTGTTTCTGGTGCTACGTGCCATTGTTGTCGTCTACGGGGTGGTGCTACCATGTAATAATACTAGGTCCGTTGCCAGAGTCTAGTCTTCTATTCCAGAATTCCCTATGTCTAATTCTACTGTAAGATCTCTCCGTCTTGAATACGCCCTCGTCAGAGTATTCCTACTTTTCTTCTGGACCGTGGGGCGGTCCCGGTCACATGATGGCCATCCGTGGCCATCCCTAATGTCTAGTACCCTTCGGGATGCTGACGCTAGCATCCATCTCGCGCGGGGCCCTTCCCGGCACGTATCTAGGCTTAGGCTGGCAAGCCACGCCTCATTACACGTCTCATAAGCAATTACCATATCCCTCATAAGCACTCTCTGCAAGTCTCAGCTCTGTAAGTATACCCTGCGGTCTCAGTACTGCACAGCTACACTGCTGCTGCACTGCCATAGATCTCTAGAACATCTCCCCGTTCTTCACAAGTTAGCTAGAGAGATTGGAGTCAGAGAACCTCATATATAACGGGCAAGAAAGTACCTCCCATTGAGGGATAATGAATCCATCAATACATTAACATCCCAATTTGAAATATCACTTCTCTTCCCTTCTCCAACTTCTCATTCACACTTCCAAATGGTCAAACTATACATCTCCCGCCTTGAACAAATAGACACCTCACAGCAGACATTACTGGTTTAATTCCTTGGAAAACGTGAAACACAATGCATTCTTTTTTAAAGATTTATGGCCCTGTTTAATCAACACGTAGAGCATAAAGGCAACCTTGACAGTCAACTGATCTTGGTGGTGCAATCAACTTGCTTCATACACCAATGAGAAGACAAGCATTTTTTGGTAACATGCAAGCACTTTCCATAATTGCAGTGACCTGCACGAGGAAGGTGCCAACCAAGTACTTTGTCGAATGAGCTGCTTCCGGCTTTCAATTACATCAGACGTTTGTTGAGTCATCAAGTATGGCAGTCGATGGCAAGCCGACACGCACAGATGTAGTTCCAGTTCATGTATAATCAATCAGCTCGGAGGCCCCTCCTATGTGGACCACGGAACAACAGAAGAGGCCAGGATCTGGTCAGCTTTAGAATGATCAGGTCGAACTGCCCTTGGGCTTATTATCATACGCATCTTCATCCTCATCATCTGGATTGTCACGGTAGTAGCGATGGAAGTTCGCCCAGTCTTCAAAGTCGTACTCTTCGTCAGCCCAGTGACGCTCATCCAGCGGATCCAAATCATCTGTAGATGAAGGTCTTGATCCATCTTCGCTGGGAACGCGTTTGTGGGACGAAGGATTTGGTTCCTTTTGCTGTTGCTGCTGGCGTAATGGAAGGTCGCGTCCAATGTACGCGTCGTCGTTGTCGTATTCACTGTCGTAATAGTCATCGTAACCGCCCAGCGGCTGTTGTTGCAGAACTGAGTCCAGTAGATCTTGTACCGGGTCATACTCATCGTCATATAGCGCGTCCGCCACTTCCAGTGGAGCATTCCGCGGGAAAGCATTGTCGGGCTTCGGAACAAGCGGCGGATCCGTCAAGCGGCTCGCTGCGGGCTTATCGAATGAGCGGTCACCGGATTCTGTTTCTTTCATTTTCCGGATAATGGGAATGAAAGAGGGATTGGATGCCGAGACCAATGTGGGGGCATGGTACGGTGGTTCGACTACTGGTCGACAAACAATTTCAGTTGCGCGAGAAGTTTCTTGGGAAGGAACGTTTTCAGTAGCCCCTCTGAACCAAGGAAGGTCGCAAACGCGGGATGTATGAACGATCATGACGTAATTACATACAGCCATTTCACGAACGGAGGAAACATGGTCCGTAGCACAGCAATGAAACTGTATTTCAATCTGCCGGCATTGACTCGTAAGTTCGCAAGGCGTGCCATCTGACCACCGAAAACGGAGGAAGTTCCGGCCCTCATCATCGAACTCGACGAGGGCTGCGGATGAGAAAGAGTTGTGCGATGGTGAGGCCGAGCTTGCTGGGTGTCTCCCTAAAATGTAATGCAGGATGGCGGGACTCTTAGACCCAGCTGCAGGATTGTGCGCTGGACGGTGAAATTGCCGTACATGCGACATGTGGCAGAACTCATAGGACCACCATCCTTGAGACTTATAAACCCCAGGAAAATCGTGAGTAACTTAAGCATGACGCTTTGAGCTCGTTGACTCGATTTGCCTCCGACTTCCAAGAGCTTACATAAGTAATACACTCCTTCTCCAGTCCCTTCAAAGCAGCTAAAGAGCGAGAAAGACGGCTCTGGTAGGCTTCCTCACTATCCCCGAAGAGGTGTGCAGCAATTGCAGTTGACGGCGATGTCGGAATCTGACACAAATAACTATGTGCTGAGGGGCTGCGGCCGCCACGTGTAGCGCGCACTGGGAGGAATAGCATGTTGGTATCCTGTATGGGCACACGCAAAGTTAGCAATGTTCTCAGATTCGTTCGCAGAACGTCTCCAATCAGGAAGAGCACCTTTTTGCGCTCAGCGAGCTCCTCACTAGAGAGCATTAGCTTGTCAGAGGCCATGACTATCCGAAAGCCGGGGACGGTGATCCCATCAGCGTAGACAAACGCATGACGCAAATGGTTCGGTCGCGGAGAAGACGGACGCGGTGGTGAAGGGGAACTGCTGGCGAGTGATGGTGAAAAGCTCACCAAGGGGTGCAAGAAACTTGTTACCAGCAGTGGCAGCGGTAGAAGCCGCATCGCCCGAGCGCTTGACTTGTCGGATGGTTCTGGGAATTCGACGGAGGAAACAGGAACACTTGCCGAAAGGGAAAACAGGAAGATCGCTCGTGATGCACGCACGTGAATCAATCTGCTGCGCGCGTCCCTTCCGCCCAGCGAGGGTCTTGACAAGTCGATTCCCACTAAGCCAACCCTGATGACGTTCTCTTCCGTGGGTTTTCACACTTCAGCATCCAGAACCACAATCCATTGATAAATGTCATTCGTGTGATGGGCATGTGCCACGCTTCAACTCGTGCCGTATACCTCATGAAGTTCTGAAGCTCGGTGCGGACCCCGAAAGTGGACTCTCACGTGAGCTGAGGCTTGTTGTGGCGTAGCCTGCCTCTTTTTCAACTGTTGAGTGGCCTGTTGATGCGAGCCTCCATTCTCATCTCACAACGATCAATGCCTTCATCTTTCCTAGTGCGCAGGGAAGGCAGAGAGCGTCTCACACCCTTCCCTACTGCAAGAGGCAGGCATGATTGCAGCTGAGATCAACCATGAAGAACAAAGGAAATAGATGCACAACTGCCGTTACCCCCGAACAACACGGATCCTGGCATCTCAATAGCCAAGTATAATCCGCTCCCGTTGGGTCGATTGGGAACATACTCATTACCACCTTAAATTCGCTTCCTGCACCGGTTTTTTCAAACTGCAATATGGAGTGGGGAGTCTACATATCGGTGGTACATCTCATCTTGATGCAGAGTAGTTGTAGGCCGCCTCTGCGTCTTTTTGTCAGAACAAAGAGCGGAAGGGAGCATCAAACTTCGTGTGTGTCTTTGGGTTAATTACATATATGCAGTCCTTGTTGCGCACTCTTTGGAGAGTTGAACTGCTTAGAGCGAGTCGCCTGATTGCTGTCGTGGCTTCAACTTGTCGAGCGCCAAGGAAGTCGCCGGTTGTTCATCGGGCACCCCAGCGATTCTCCTGACGTTTTTAAGGTTCTCCTCGTACAGATCGTAGAATGCGCTGGACACGTAATAAAAAGGCGCATCCACGTCCGTGTTCCCGGCCTGAAATGGGTAAAGGTTCAGGCTTGTTACGCACGGTGTGCACGATTCCGCAACACTCACCGCCGAACACTCGAAGTACATCAGTCCCAAAGCTTTGGCGAGCTCCTCGCCCTGCTTGGTTGTTATGGCACGGCGCAGCGTCTGATCAATTTTTGTGGCTACTAGTACGCCAGGGCCGATCGCATCTTTGTCCTTTGCGCCTCGCGCTTTTTGAACGAGATGCAGCCATTTAGATGTCGCTTTGAATGATTCGACGTTGGTCACGTCGTATACGAGAAGAAATGAGGTCGCTCCGTCCAACTATGAACGATCGCAAGGAAAACAACAATCAGCGGAGCGGCCTGTCAGAGGTCCACGCGGGCATGCGTGTACTCACATATCGTGGCCAGTATTCCTGAAATGCGTCATACCCTGCCAAGTCGTGGATGAACAACTCTACAGACACATTGGTGTCGGGAATGTTGACCACCTTGACGCACACATCGCAGTGGATAGTCTAGCACAAAGACCACATTCAGGGGTCGTTCAGAACTTTGCAGGTATTGATGAGCGTTGTTGTTCCATACCATAGCATATGTCTTCGGATACTGCGCGCCGTCGCTATGGAACATCTGCACGATCGCGCTTTTCCCAGCGCCAGAGTTCCCTACGACATAGCGAGTGAGCACGCTGAAGGCGTGCCAGCGTCACGTTTGGGAGTGAAACGGTATTACTTACCTAGCACAACACATTTAGTTCGCAGTACCAGTTTTCCAGTGATGGTCATTGTGTATGTATCGGGTGCTGCTCGGGTCAGGCAAGCTGCTTCCAGGAAAAAACCAACGCGGCCGACGCGTCGAACAGCTTACGGAACAACGACCAACGGCGAGTGTGACAAAACCGCAAACGTGGCTTCTAACGCTTCAGCGTTCACGCTGTCTGTCCGTGCCCATTCGTTATCAACCTACCCTCCTGTCTACCCTTTGAAGATAACCTTCAGAAGCTAGGAGCATGGTACTGCTTTCAATTATCTAATGAGCCGCTACAGCCTCTGACGCTACGTTTTTCAGCGTGCCGATCTACTAATCCCCGGCGCGACGTTCCTGCTCTCGCTGCAGCGCAGACACACGGTCGGAGCGCTCGCCGCACTATTAAGTTTCGGCACAGTCTATTTGGTCGCACGGATAACAGGTTTGGTTACAACAATACTCGAGCCTTTAGTCAACTGTGCCTCACGTCGTTTCATAGCCGCAAGCTTTGTCATCTGGATAAGCCGTATCCTCCGCCTTTACTTGGTCTTGCTGTTGTATATCCGAATCAGGGCAGCATTGAAAGCACCGCAGTGGCTCAATTTCCCGATACTCGAAACGGGAAATGGTCGGGAAACCTCAATAGTCCGTTGCGTGGATGGGCGTGAGGAGAAGACGAGGATACGATGCGCGGACGATCTGGATGTTACGGTTAGCGAATGAGGGGAACCGACTATGCGTTCTTTACGCTTTCGTGCGTCCATGGCACATCTAACACACTTCCATTTCTATGGCGTGCTATAGTTTGCGGTATCATTTGACCAACTCAAAGAGCATATTACCCGTTGGATTGAATTAAACATTCAGGACCCACGAATCATTACGTTCGCTACGAGAGGAGAAAGTGCCTTCTGGCATCTTGGTAAGGACCGACTCGCTTACCGTTGTACCGCCGATGGACTGTCCATTGTCTGGACCTCTCACATTTGATCGAACAATTTTCCAGAATTTACAACGGCTGTGTGGGGCTTCACGGACGACATCGCGATCCAATGTCGCCAAGTGCCCGGCGGAGCTGATGTCAGATTAGACTGGCATTCGCAGTCGCGCTGGGCTAGTGATCTTGGGCGAAACAGCACCCGACTGAGGGCTCTTGTTGAATACCTGCGTGACAACCTATGAGTAGGAAGTGCCAGAGAGGTACGGCGTTCGCCTGGTAAGGCATGTAGATAGTAATGGTAGGAAGTATGAAATCTGTGTTTTGGTATGATATTAGTATTCGTATCAGCACATTGTAATGTAACTTTGTATATACAAATATTTGACAAGCCCCTAAAGAAACCACCAGGCTTCCTGAAGTGATTCAGTAGCCTCTAATTTCCTGAACGACCTCAGCTTGGCGGTCCGCCTGCATGTAGCCATATCCCTTCAACGCCATCGTGAAGTCGCCGGTACCGGCAGTCAACCCTCTGAGCGCGCTCGCATATCCAACGAGCTGGGCGAGTGGCACTGTGGCTTCAACTGTACGATGCGCATAATCGTCCTCGCCAGCCGTGATGTCATCCGCATCCTGATGGTCGGCACCAAGAGATACAATGTGTCCCCGCCTTGTCCCGGAGACGTCTTTCGTGATGGTGCCAACGTATTTATCAGGAACCCGAACAGATATATCCATGATGGGTTCGAGAAGTTTGGTTGCATCCGCAGTGCGGATGAGTGATTGCAGGCAGGTGGATGCTGCCGCGCGGAGAGCGGCGGGAGTGGAGAGTTCCGGACCAAAGAGCTCGACCGCGGTGCACGTGACTCGCAAATTCGTCAGCGGAAACCCCAGCAGAGGACCGCGACCGAGCGCACCTACGATTCCCGCCTTGATGGCCGCCTGCATCTCCAGTATAGGCGCGTATGGTGACAGACTTGGTTGGCCGCCGGCTGGGTTAAAGACGCCCGCGAACACAAAGTCTGAGCGTTTCAGATTACAGATGATTTCGTTTCCACCGCTTGCGTGTTGTTGGCCAGTGGAAGCAATGGAGATGAGCTCCTCATCGCCTGGGTCGACGTTCAAGACTGGTTCGATGTGGAGGGAGACCCTCACCTTGGATCGCTTGCCAAATGTTTGTTTGTCATATGTGAAGGCTTCAGAAAATTCCTGCGGGGATGTGAAATGCACTGTCTCGCGATAGCTGATCTGGACTTTGCCCATTTTGCAATTTACGCGATGGACTTCTTCCAATCGATCCGCAGTAATTTCAAGGTGGAGTTCACCCATCCCGCTGAGGAGGGTCTGACCTGTTTCCTCGTCATAGGAGATATGGATGGAAGGGTCCTCGCGGACCAGCGCTTTAAGCGCGGGCGCTAAGGCGCGTTCGTCGACCGACGTGACAGGTTCGCAGGACCGAACAAAGACCGGTGGTGGGATCGTGATTGTGTCGAGACACAGTTTGCGTGGGTCGCGGGATGAGAGTAGTGTGTCGCCTGTTCGCGTTTCCTTGAGGCCCGAAACGGCAGCAATGTTGCCAGCGGTTACATGTTCGATTTCCTCATAGTCGTCGGCGTACATTTGCAGGACTTTTGATGCGCGTTCCTTCGTTCCTGACTTTGAGTTAACGAGGGTCATTCCGCGCTCTAATGCGCCCGAGTAGACGCGGACAAAAACGAGTGGGCCCCGCTTGGCATCCTGAGTGATCTTGAATGCTAGCGCGCAGACATTCTTGTCGCTGAGAAGACACGGAACTTCGGTTCCATTCGGTCCAACCGCATGGGGCGCGGGTCTGTCTGCTGGGGACGGAAGATAGTCCACAACGGCGTCCAGTACCGGCTGAACGCCAATGTTCTTAAACGAAGCCCCGCAAAAGACGGGGATTCCCTTCCCACTCAACGTGACTCTCCGCAGTGCGTTCCGAAGCTCCGCAGCCGGAAGTTTCAAGTGATCGCCATCGCATTCGATGAAAGCGTCCACGATTTTCTCATCTATATCAGACAACGCTTCCACCAGGGCTTCTCGTGCCGCGTGAACCTCGGTATACAAACTGTCGTCGGTTGTGATTGGCTTCCGCGTTACCACACTTCCGGTCTTTTCCTGATGCCAGTCAAGGATTTCCATTGTGACTACGTCGACAACGCCTTCAAACGCAGGCCCTCCTGACCCGGGGCCACTAAGTTTACTCGTGCCGTCGCGAACGACTGGCCATTGACATACAAGAGGTCGGCCCCATCCCGTGAGTCGCTTCCCCATTGAGGCAACCGTCCGCCCGAGACTAGCGCCGTTTCGGTCCATCTTATTGACGAAGGCAATTCGTGGTACACCATATCGGTTGGCCTGTCGCCACACAGTCTCCGTTTGCGCTTCCACTCCTGCTACGGCGTCAAGGACGCAAACCGCGCCATCCAAAACCCGCATGCTGCGTTCGACTTCAATCGTGAAATCGACGTGACCCGGTGTGTCGATCAGATTGATGCGGTGTTGACGCCAGGAAAATGGGATGCACGCCGATGTAATTGTGATGCCGCGCTCACGTTCGGGTTTCAAGAAATCCGTCACGGTCGATCCTTGATCCACCTCTGTGCGCAACGCGGACACCCTGATGAGCGGAGCTCCGATAAAGCAGTCATAATCACAAGACCCACCAATGCGTACCTCCTATCCGCTTGGTATACCCAACATAATACAGCATTCTCTCTGTTGTCGTGGTCTTTCCCGCATCGATGTGTGCAATAATACCGATATTTCGAATGCGACCAACTCCGACAGCCGCCGGTTGAGGTTTGACCGGAGTGGCAAAATGGCGCTTCTGGGGTATCAGTACAGACATGCGGCAGCTTGAGAATATCGAGTTGGCAGGTCCCCGTGGGACCTGCAGTGACATTCGCAAGGCAGCCACCGTCATTTCGCGCTGTAACCGCGGTCGGATTTCGGCAGAAAATAACTGGCTATACTAACACGACAATTTAAGAACCGTAACTCATAGAATCCTGCCTTCTCTGCAATTCAACGTTCCCAGCCGAGTTCTTACGTTTTTTATAACGAGGAAAATATCTGTGGGATGCTCGAATCCGGTAAAGGAAGAGCAGAGGAGTGATATGCTAGGGAAAGGATGCGAAGGAGGGCTTGGAGCGGCTGGAGTGTGGATTGATGTGGTGGTTAGGATTTTCTGTCCGCGTTGCCTCACAAAGGCACCGCACCCATCCAACGAGAGTTGTTCCCTCTCTTTCGCTTCATTAACTCCATTCGCAAACATGGGAAAGTGAGTATCGGCCGACCAAAACATCATCACTACATACCAGTCTACCTGTCGAAAGGGGGCTCCGGCGTCCGACGTGTTCTCTGCCATATGTTCTCTACGATAGGTGACTAATGATGGATTCGGTTTCTCGCAAATTAGGGGGCAGCCTCGTGGTCTCCAAGCCGCTCGCAAATTGCGCACCACTCGCCGTGAGAACCGGTGGGCGGACAAGCAGTACAAGAAGCGCGCTCTCGGCACTGCTTTCCGTTCGTCTCCTTTCGGTGGATCTTCGCACGCCAAGGGTATCGTTCTTGAGAAGATGTAAGTTGGACAACGAAACCCCACGCCACCAACAAATCGGGTAGCGGATGGAAAGACGAAGTGGCAATGGAATCGGGGCTCTGCTCAAAATTCAGGAGTGGAATGAGAATATGACGTTGGAAGATGAGGTGTTGGGATGCGGAGAGTCAATTGAGATTTGAGCTGGAGTTCGAACTGCAGAGAAAGGGGAAAGTGATTCCTCCAAACCAGTGACTGACGTATCACTTTCCTTTTGTCCGAACGAACAACAGTGGTGTTGAAGCCAAACAGCCCAACTCTGCCATTCGTAAGTGTGTCCGTGCACAGCTTATCAAGAACGGCAAGAAGATCACGGCCTTCGTCCCCAACGATGGTTGTCTCAACTTCATCGAGGAAAACGTACGTATATATATAGACGATTTCCACTCCTTCTGCGTCAAACAATAGCGTTCTGACTTCCCTTATTTGTTATCATAGGACGAGGTTCTGATCGCTGGATTCGGTCGTAAGGGTCGTGCTGTAGGTGATATTCCCGGTGTCCGATTCAAGGTCGTCAAAGTTGCCGGTGTCTCCCTCCTCGCTCTGTACAAGGAGAAGAAGGAGAAGCCCCGTTCTTAGAGCGTTTCGCCCATTCCGACCCCTCTCCCAACAGAATCTTTCTTTTTTTAAATACATTCTCGTTCATCCGTGTCATTTTGCATACTGGGGAAGTCGGATGTGGCCTTTCAATTTGGATGTCTGGACCGTGTGCAAAAAATGTGGAAGCCAAGGTACTTCATCCTTTCATAGTATCGGAGCCTGTTTCCATTGGGTCTGTTCAACATCTGCGCATGTCATGGAAAACGGTTCGGAACACGGCGCAGCAAAATATGCCAGAAATAAAATTGCATTTCGGTCAATGGATGAGTGGAAATAATATATGCCTACTGATGACTTGTCGCCGATACCGGGGAGCCGGCGTCGAAGTCCTCATCCTCTTCGCCTTCTTCTACGAGAGCGAATTCGATGATAAAAAAGGGGATGTCTTTTGAAATGCTTTTGCTCATGAGACGGAGCGGGTGCTTGTTCAGGTACTGCAGGAGGTTGATGTTGATGCCGAGGTTCAGGTCGAATGTGTTGAGATCGATAAATGGCGCAAACATCTGATATTGAAATAGGTCATTTACTACACCCACGAGAGAATTGGAATGCTGATTCATACCTCCACATTGTAGATGTTGTCAGGCGTGAAGATCACCTTCTTCCGCGCGGCTTCCTTCTGGAAGTATTTGCGGCGCTCCGAGATGCCATCTGCAGGAATCGGTGGTTTCTCCGAAAACAAAAGCGCGTTGTCTTCTTCGAGCTCCGTAGTACCAGCCCACACCCACTTTCCAAGCACCTCATCTGGTTTCGGGGCTGACGCATTTGCGGCAACCGCCGCGGCAGCCGCTGCCGAAGATGTCGGGTACGACATCTCGTATTGGGCGTTCTTTGGTTTGCTCATGTCAGGTCCGATGTGCTCCTCCGTGCCTGATGTGCGATCGATCGGACGCGACGGGTGAGCATTGGATACAGGTGTCGTCGCCTTTGTCACATTGACCACATTGTACGAGCACAAAGCGGGACTCCATAACCACGGCTTTTCGGCGTACACGTCGCTTTTCAGCGCCGGATCTATCAGGTTGGCGAATTTCATGGCCACCCAGGCGCCTGTTGGTGGGGTCACTTTTCGCTCAAAGGAACTTCCAAAGACGACCTCATTCGCCGTGTATTCCTGCAAGCCATGATGTGATGGGTCAGCCATTGACTGTGATTTTCAATTCCTCCCGCTTTCAGTCGTTCAGCACTTACGTGCTTAAATCGTCCACAGACTTGAATCGAGAACAATCGTTTCTTGTTCTCAAAGTACGGCAGGGTGTCGATAGGCACCGAACCATCCGGGGTGACACCCTTGAAGTTCTTCACGCGGACACCCACGTAGCCGGTAAAAAACGGCGAGTCAATGAAATGCGGCTTGCTTTCGTCATTCACGCTAGCGACGGCCATGGTGTCGAGGGATGGGCCGATGCGGCATCGCAGCTTCTTGTTGCCAACGGCGGCCGCGCCGCTGCTTCCGAAAAAGTAGTCCATAAGCGAGTGTACCTGAAGGGTATGTGGGAGAAAATGCTGATGGTGATGCGGTCAGATGGGCGCTCGACAAGGATGCCGAGGGGCAAAGAAAGAGACATGACACCACCAACAATGGTACCATCACGTAAATGGACCGTGACACAATGGACACACTTGGATATCGAATGGAACAACAACAACAGGTGATGATCGAGACTTTGGTAAGCAAGAATAATAGAAACGCGTTTCCTTGCTGCCTGCGCCACATCAATTGCAAACCGCACAGCAGCTCTCTTTCTTTCATCAATTCCAATTCCAATTCCAATTCAAGGCTTCAGGGACGGACTGGCTTCTCAAGAGATTCAGGGCTCAGCGGCCATCATGTTGTCTTTGAAATTAACACTTGAAACTTGGAATTGGAGGGATCCCGTGGCTGAGCAGAAGTGACGCAAGGCAAATTATGATTCAACCGAGGGAGGGCTGTCATTCAATGGCTCTGGATTATGCGCTGCCTCCATACTCCCTCCATACTTCTGCACAAGCGACCCCATTCACGATCATTATACTACCCGCCCTGACGTTGGATTCCCTCGCCGATATTTCTTGTCTGGAGTTTCCCCCCTGCCGTCCCATCTGGTCTGCTTCCTTCCCGTCCTGCCCGTGGGAAAATTTTTGAGAAACCAAAGCCCATTTTTTCTCGAAGACTATCGCTTCTTGTTGATATATAGGAGTCTGCTCCCCTGTTGCCGTTCTGCTCTGCTTCGTTTGCCCTTCCACTCCTACACTGCCTCAGTTATGTTTTATTCAAAGGATATCCTTACCTCGAAGCGCCGCGATGGATTTGCAGTTATCTGGCTTGCTGCTACGCTAGGTCCCAAGCATTCGTTTAAAAAGGTCCCTTACTCTTTTCATCATCCTCGTTCACCTTGTTTTTGCTCACACGAATTTGTCGCCGCCGTAGCTTTCAAAGCGGGAGGTCAATCGTGTTAATGTCGTCAACGCATGGTATTGTTTCGTCCCGAACCTTTTCGTGAAAGCTGAACTTACCATCAATGTTGTGAGCAGTGACTATCTCACATCGCCCAAAGAGCCTATGGCATTGCGTTTGACGTAAGATTGTCCTCGCTTTTAAGTGGTGCAATTCTTCATATAGCTGAACAAAACCTGCACACAGCTCAAACCTCATGGTTGGCGTCACCCGCGTATACTCGGAGCAATACACTTTTTTCTATAGTAAGTTTGGTCAGAACCATGGCGCGTTTAACCGGAACCCAAAGTACTAACGTCTTCTACCCTCTCTACTCAGGTGAAGTCAATCAAGTATTCCACAAGCTCAAAAGAGCATGGGCAGTCGTTCAGACTGCGGATTTGGACATGCCTGCACCAGAAGCCAAAATCGACACCATTACTTTTCAACAAGATGATAACGCTGAGCTTCCTCGAGATCAGCCCATTGTGTTACGCAGCAATTCACTGGTACGCAAAAGGTGTTTGTTATCGCTCTTGCTTCTTCTCGCAATGTTGAATGACGTATTTGTAGTTAGAGAAGCAGCTAGATTTTGGCTGGGTTCTCCAAACTCCTGGGGCTTCCACAAACTGTTAGTATCTGCAAGTGTTGCCCTGTCTCGCGCAGTTTTGGAATAACCCGAATTGCCAGCGCCATCTGTCCTTTCTCGAAGCCCGAGTGGGTTTGCAACTATGTCCCTTGGTGCACCGTCCCTCGATACCGCGTCTCACGTCGGGTCACTCAAGTCCATTACCCTTGATCAAAGCCATGTTCGTGGACATGTCCCCTTCAGTGGCATGTCTGATAATGGGAACATTCTTCGTGAACTTGATGATCCGCTTCTTGCACCTTTGGATGACAACCTGCCATGCATCGTTGGGGGAGACGATGCCTTTGACCTATTTGTCGACTTGCGAGAGGACAACGAGGCGGTCAAGCGCAGACGCATGAACCGCCCGGTATGCGATGCTACGGGTTCAAATTGAAACACGTCCCGCACTACTAACGCAAGCGTAACAGGGAGAGGACTTCAACATCGGAACTTTCGACTTTACGGGGCTCGGCAACGTCGAGCTTGAGAATCCTCAAGAGAATCTGCCCATGGACATCGAAGGCAATACCACGTTGGATGAACAACTGGCCCCTGACGTTACTCAGGCTGTTGCAACACATGATGAGCACATTGATGAAATTCCGACAAAACTCCGTCAGAAGAGGAAACGTGTATTCATTGACGCCACGGTAGGTTGTACTCCAATGCGAGTATACAAGCGCAACTGATTTGGTCCATCAACTGATCTTCCTTGCATGATATTTGACCAAGACTGAGCTCTCGCATGCTGATATGATTAACATGCGCAATCGTGTGACGTCGGATCTGATCGCAGCAGATAAACAATGCGCCATCAAGGTATAGTAATCTTATCGGTGAACCGCGAGATGGTTGCTCACCACGCAACGACGATTCAAATAGGCTGGAATCAGGAGGGACAAATTCATCCTTGAGAGGATCTTGATCGGCCCCTCTCTAGGTAATGCAGCGTCCCCGGACCGGAAACAAAAAATGTCGCAGCTGATCATTTGTTCTGCCAGATGTCGGCCGGGATCTGGCAGATTTTTGGCGAAAGACTGTCTTGACCCGGCAACTTGATGAACGTAAGTGCTAGGATGCTGTGATGCTGCCCATAAGCAAAAACTAGGGGTTCACTTTTACCTATCTGCTTGCAGAGCCGGGTGATACCGAACAGCGAAAAAGGACCAAAACGTCAGGACCTCAGCGAGCCTCAGTCTTTAACGATGGTGCACATGACAATCCCTCTAGCGGTGATACAGGCATGCCATTTGAACCTGACGCTCCAATCGTCACAATGTATATCTTATATTTGTCTCAGCTTTCGGTGCCGGGTTCGAGGACGCATTTGCAGGCGGCTTCGATGGATCCCTGGTAAGACCAGGCGGACGTGTCGCAAAAAAGTTTGCCAATCTTATATGCCATTCTCAGGGCGATATGTCAGTCGAAGATCCCGAGATGTTTCGAGCTGACAACGAGCCACGCAAAAGCGAGATAATGCCGTGGCATACACATTCCCGCGCAGGGTCTGTTGGTTCAGGTACGTCGAGGACAATTATCACTTCCTTGCTATCTCCGACTGATTGCTTCCCCAACGCCTGGGTTAGACAACACCGGCTCTGTGCGTGGAGCATCTGCCCGCAAAGGCGGATCTGCGCGAGATTCTGTCTCTGCACATGGAGACGATTTTGCACTTGATGCCATGCGACGGTAACGCTCTATTTCGCATCCTCCCAGTTCAAATATTGGGCGATCCTCATACATCTTTTTTTGTTGTCAAGCCCAAGATCCTATTCTGGATTCGGCATGTCTCCACTGAAAGGTCTGCCCGACTTTAGCGGAATGGATGCAGGTTTGTGACCGAGTGTTCTTGAGTGTTAGGCTACAATGACTAGACGTATATGCAGGAATGGACGATAGTCTGATCTTCAGAGACGATGACCTCGGCCTTGGTTCCGCGGAACGCGAGACCATGCAATTTCTAAAGTAAGCTTCGCATACAAACTACCTGAGAAACTATGCACTGCTCCCAATTCGCCTCATCCACCAATGACAGCTACGTGAAGGAAATTACATACAACGCAGACACCAACTACGGTATGCAATGAATAACAATATGCCTGGAGCGTTTGAAGTTCGTACTACTGACGAGAAAGCTGGCCGCCGCCCTAGTGCATTTCATGGATCTGCTTCCGCAGAACGCGACTACACGTACAGCTGCCAGTCGGGCTTTTTACCATGGTACGCCAGGATTTCCCCGTGTCGCGAGCCTGACTGCTTCAACTAATTTTTGCTGGTCTTCCAAAGTCTTGTCCCTTGCCACCCGAGACACGATTATCCCTTCGCAGACGGAGGCTTTCGCCGACATCCGGATCGAACTCAAGCAATGAGTGTTTATTTTTTTTCTTTCCTCTGGTTGTTTCTGATTCTTTCCCCTGTTGAAATGCCACCTATTAAATGCTATATAGCTACCTGGGTAGACCTCTTTTGTGAGAGAAAGCCATTCTTCTCATGGCATACATATTAAATTTGAAGTTGCTGATGCATCATCAGTGATCGGAAATTGATGGTGGGGGCACGGGAACGACTTTTCCACGTCAGCACCGGCACCAGAGATATTAGGGGCCCGAGAGATTTGTTGCCCGGCTCTTCGTTGGCGGCTCTTGAGTTTATTGTTATTGGTGGCACAATCTAAGCAAAATTTGGACGAAGCCAAGCAAAGCGGAGGAGGGGCCAGATTGAAACCGCCTGTCGACCAACCAGGGTTTGGGAGCAATTGGGAGTCGCTCTTCGAATGTAACACAAGGGTGACATACCGCGTGCCGAACCCATGGAAGAGAACACGGGGCGTTACGTTTCACAGCGCTCCGCTTCCGTTCAACCCTGTTTGACAAGCCCCCAATGGCCCTATTTCGACATTTCACACCGCGTTTGTCTGGACCGACGACAGGCTTCTCAAAACCCCCCTCCTGTTAGGCATGTCGCCTGCCGCCCAAAGTCTCTCAATCCACAAAGTCTTACGAACCAGCCCAAGTCATCTCAAAAAAGGAAATTGAAGCACCGACTTTCCGCAAAGACGGAGATCAAAGGCACTCAAGTTACGGACATTCCGCAAAACGGAAATAAATGGCTGTCGCAGCGCAACGTGTGTATCTCCAGCTGGTCGTGTGTTTCGTTGGTACATGAGGTCCTCTTTTGGCTAACAAGTGAGTCTTATAGAAACGTCGAATTTTACTGCCCCACTCTCCAGCTACGGACCTTACCTGTTGCCTATACCCTCCGGCACCTCATTCGTCGCCTCCCACTTGTCGAGTTGCCACCCTTTGCTCCGCCTGTGTCTGCCATGTCCCGCAACAGACCTATTGTATCCGCCGGAAAGCGCGGTGCCGTTTGTGCTGAGCATGTCGATGGTGCGGCTGATATCCAGCGTCTGCGCCCTGACCGTGTTCATTTCGTACGCCGTGCTTCCCGGAAAGCGCCAGTATCCGCGCATATTCATCCTGTACATTAGCGGTCTGCTGATTGTGTATCAGATGCTGGGCGCGTCGTATTTTTATGGAAATGAGGGAAAGAATGTGTATTGTGCAGAGGATGGAGTCACGGCTTCTTCGTTCCAAACGAACAAAGTATGTGCGATTCAGGGAGTCGGAATCTTGTGGGCGTCGACCGCCACGGGCTTTTGGTGCATTGTGACCATTCTGAACTTGCATCTGGTAGGTTTTAAAAACTCTTCATGGCGAAATCCTACTGAAACTCACACACGCTTGGTCTCTAGCAAATCGTATGGTCTTCAACATGCCTGGCGCGCTACCCATGGGTTCTGCACATGTGCTGCTGGACGTTCTCAACGATTATCGCCATCTTTGCGATTGATCTCAAAGCCATCGAATATGTCTCCCGTGGAATCTGCACAATCACACAGGATCTCGAACCCCTCCTCGTGTTTGTTCCGCTCGGTTTCTGCGCGGGAGTCATTTGGGCTATACACACTGCTACAACGCTGTGGCTGTGGAGCAAGCGTTTGCGACTCGTCTTTGTGAGACCCTTATGGCCTTGCTCTAAGCGCGCCAACAGTCAACAAGAGTCTAGGGAGGGCAACAGGATGGATAGTGCGGTTGAAGAGGAGGGCGGGATGATGCCGCCATCATCACGACCGCCGTCTTTGTTCTCGGAATGGAGCCCCACAAGGAGCCGGCCGACGTCAATAAACACTACGACAACGTTGGTGGCAAATTCGAATCCCGGACCAAAAGAACTGGCGGGAGTTCGAACCGTCCAGTCCCGCTTGTTACTCTTTGCGGGCGTCATTCTCTTGTTCGTGTTCACCTACGCCATGTTCTATCGAAAGGACGTGCTGAGCATTCAGGACGCCATGAAACCGTCTCTGTTCAACGGCACCGATATAACGGGCATCGACACAATCGGCCTCAACATCACTACAACACCATTAGAGGATCTAGCTGCGTGTGTTCACCAGTATTTGAACCCGCGCGCGAGCCAGAAACGATTGGCAGAAGGAGAGAACGTCTACACGGTTTGCATGTTGAAATTGGCCGCCGTCAATCGCATCTCACTCCCGCCCATGTGGCGCCGCGTGCTTGCAGAACTTACCATCTCGATATCGGGCATCTGCCTCCTTTCCGTGCTTGGTTGGAGACTCGTCCCGGATTGGCAAGAATGGTGGGCCGAGAAGCCAGGGTTCGCATACCATACCCGAAGAAAGCTCCTCCGCGTCCTCACAAGCCCACTCGCACCTTCTTCCGAGGACGACGATCAGCCTAGGCGCCGGGGTGCTGGTGGAGGAGCAACCAACAGCTCAATCCCAAGTCCCAGCCTCGAACTCTCCATCTTCAAAACTAGCCCGTCCCACAACCCCTCTTCGCTCGTTTCCGCATCCCATTCCAGTAAAAGCTCCACCACCCTCAACAGATCTGCCTTCCCGACGTCATCCTCCATCCGCTCGGGCGGCAAGTCACCAGCATCCTCCATCCTCAACAACAGCAATAACCATTACCCGCCATCAACCGCCAGCTCTGGCAGCAATGGCCGCAGCGGGTATTACCTCCGCAACCACACCCTTAACAGTCCCTCACCGCCAATGCCAACGTTCCCGACTCCAGCTCACCACTTTGTTGTCGAACAAAACCTCCAGCCACCACCCCAGGGGTTGTCGCGAACGTATTCGAACGCGTCTCAGTCCCAACCACTCAGTAAATCCATGTCGGAGCGCGAAGCTTTCGGGCCAAACTTCAAAGCTTGGTGAAACAACGACAAGGACAAACAAGAGAACCATATATACCATCCCAAACAAGAAAACCTCATAGAAAAGCATGTTCGTGTGCCGTCCCACAGCGCACAACAGCTTTGGACGTTTACGTAGATGCTCCGCTCCACACCTACGTTCACGTAGCACTTCACCACACCGGCATTCACATGAACATATCCCAACTGCATTTTTTGTGTTTACAGCCACCCTCCCCCCCCCCCCCCCCCCCCCCGCGGACAACTTTCACTCAGTACATATGAACGTTCACCCAATGTAAAAAATGAACACTGTATATACAAATCTTTACTTTTTGACGTCACGACTCACGAGCTGATTTGTTACCTGGGCCAGAAAAATGAAAAATTATTGGCGGGAGACGACGCGTGCGGTCTTTTTTTGTGTTTCCTTATCTGGAGCTTCTGTAGCACACCATACTCGCGTGGCCTTTGTCTTTCCATGGCCATGACGCCGCTGCATTTTTCGCCACGTTGCTTCCTCCGATCCACGGCCCCGGGGCCAGCCATGCGGGCCAGCAAAGAGGGAGTTGATTAGTGACGTCAGAATCCCATGTCAGCGCCATGCTTGCTCTGCCCTGCAATGCATTGCTCGTTTTTTTTTTTGGCCTGCACGAGCCTTGCGACTGTGCTGATAAGCTATCAGGCCGTGCGGCCAGTTTGCGCAATCCGGGTTTGGGAAAAAGTCTATAAATTGGTCCAGTCCATGCCCGGCCCCGCGTTCGGACTCAACAAATTGATCTTTCCCCTCTCTGGACTTTTCACGATACCCATAAACACATCATAGAAACTGACACCAAAGAGACAGCAACGCGTATCGAGAGCACAGCCTGAAAGTCTCGGGGTCGCACCACCCCGAGATATTTTTTGTTTCTTGGCTCATCGCTTTTCCCCTCTCTTTGGTTGCTTTTTCTATCATATGTTGTTCGTGTTCATCTACTATTTCAATATGTGTGCTGTGCCGCCATCGCTCGCCTCCCCGTCTTTGGCTGGATGCGGCGAATCTCATCCTATATTGGCATGAATCACTCAGTCTCCCACTTGATTGGGCCGCACTACAACCGTGGACATCACACAAACTGTGCCACCTGCGCGGTTGCGACGATAAAAAGGGCGTCGCTCTCCGCACCCTCCCGGGCACAACATCTCAACTCCGTCCGATGTCCTGCACCTCACTGATCCCCGTCCCGTCGCAGTTGACAAGCCCTAATGTGGTTTTGACGCCACTGACGAAAGCGGATTTGCCGATCCTGTATGCGCTGTCCGAGTTGAATGAGGGCGAAATCTTTAGGTGGTTGCCGTATGGGCCTTTTCATTCGGTGGAGGAGTATGTTGCGTGGGGAGAACGCGTGTTGATTGGGGATGGGACGTTGGAGGCGTTTGTGATGCGGGATCCGACGTAAGCAAACAAATAACAAATAAAATCATTTCATGTTGGACTTTGATGAAAAGCTGTCAAACAAACACTGATGTCAAAAAAACAGAAACGATAATGAAATCATAGGCCACATCGCCTTGATGAACATTGTGCCCGAGCACCGACGGTTGGAAATCGGGCATATCTGGCTGGCGCCTCTCGAGCGGCTCCGTCGACGCGGGTTGGCATCCGAGGCGGCCTTTGCCTTGATTCGATACGCGTTTGAGATGACACCCGAAAAGGGAGGATTCACGGTGCAACGCGTGGAATGGAAAGCCCATTCGGAGAATGTTCCGAGCCACAAGACGGCCGAGAGCGTCGGGTTTGTGAGAGAGGGCGTTCTGAGAAGTCATGTGAGCCTCTGTAATCATCCGTTTACTCTTGTGAACCAGCGCTCATGAGCTTTGATTTGTGCCGGCTTTCAGATGTGGGTCCGCGGCATGAAGAGGGACACAGTATACTTTTCCATCATCACCGAGGAATGGAACAATGTGCGTGCCAAGGGCTACGCCCGGTTTGGCATGGCAGAGGACCATAAACTACAGTAGACTTGTATTGTGTACTATGATATTCATCTTGGGTCCTGTAAATACAGCTTTGGGACTGATGGCTGCGGGACCATTGATCGCTCCTATGTTAACTGGATCGGATTACTGTCTGTCTTTACTATATACAATACACAAAGGAACTTGAGGATGTAGCGGGTGATCAAACGGTCTCCATGTACCGTTTTACCTAAAGAATCGGGGACATGAGTGCATGATAAAACCAACTACGTGTAACTCAAGATGCTTACCTCCCAATTCGTGACGGCCGTTTCCCACTGCTTCCACTCATGAAGTCTGGTTTTACCAAAATGTTCTACAAACGCGTCACCGAGGATCTCTCGCGCAACGCTGCCCTTTGCCATCATCTTGTCAGTGGCCTCCTTCAGAGTCCGGGGCAAGCGTTCAGCGCCTGCAGGGTCGTTGCCTGTCATGGGTGGGAACTTGGGAACGAGCTTCTTCTTCACCCCATGGATGCCCGCAGCAAGACAGGCACCAATGGCGAGGTATGGGTTCACGTCAGCGCCGGGAACGCGAAGCTCGAGACGCGTCGCGCTCTTGGGGCATGTGGGAGGGGTGATGATCCGGATTGCGGAAGTGCGGTTTTCGATTCCGTAGGAGACGGTTACCGGCGCCCAGTAGTTTTCTACCAGACGCTTGTAGCTGGAATAACATGTTTCATCAGTTACACACGCTGATTCAACCCCTGGGTCATGTACAGACAAGCTTTCGAGTCACCTGTTGATTGTTGGCGCCAATAACGGCATGATGCTTGGCAGCGCCTCCAAAAGACCTGCCACGAAGCTTCGCATGACTGATCCAAGCTCCTCTTCATCATTCTCTGGAACAAATGCGTTCTTGCCGGTAGTCAAATTTGCGAGACTGAAATGTATGTGTCCCGAGGTGCCTGGCAAGTCATTCCACGGTTTCGCCATGAAGGACGCGATAACGCCATGGCGGAGTCCAATCTGCTTTGCGGCAGTTTTGAAAAGATGGGCACGGTCAGCCATTTGCAACGCCGGGGCGTACTCCAGAGCTGCTTCGAAAACTCCAGGTCCTGGTGGTTTCAACGTGTGGATAAGTGGTGGCGATTTGCGTAGAAGACACATAGGGAGCGCCTTACCTGTTTCCGTATGGAAGCCCTCAATTGGGATACCATACTCCCGACACTGGTCATAGATCTGATTGAAGAAGTCTTGATTCATCGACGGGCGCAGAAGCGAGTACCCGAACATTCCCTGTGTCAATGGCGTCAAATTGACACCGTTCTTTGTGGCCAACGTGTCAGGGGTTTCTAAGAGTCAAACAATCAGCTAATCTGTCAGGAATGTGACATTGCAAAGCATCCGCATACCCTTGAAGTTGAAGAACTCGAACTCCATGCCGCACAAGGGCTCAAATCCAAGTTCATTGCATTGTGCAATAGCTCTTTTGAGCAGACCACGAGGGCAGTTGGCGAAGGCCTGCCTCGATACTGGATCCATGAAATCAAAGAGGAAATGAGGGGTTTGGTGATCCCATGGTATCCGTCGCAGAGTGGATGTGTCCAGCTTGGCAATCAAATCCGAGTAGCCTGCGTTTGCCGAGAATGTCAGCTATAGCACATTAGAAGACGCACCGGGCAAACCATGCTGCACCTCTCTCGACACCAACGCTTTCGTCGTACGTCTTGTCGAGCATGTCCCAGCCAAAAGCAACATTGCAAAATCCTGCCCCAGTGACAGGTGTCAGAAGCCAGAACCGTAAAGTGACCGACGCGTGTCCGCCTTACCAAAACCCTCCTCCAGGGATTTGAGGAACTTTGCCTTGGTTATGGTTTTCCCTCTGAAATCATAGAATAGTCAGATATTCTGTGAGTTGGAGTCACCTCGTGGTTGTGGGCAGCTCACCTCGGGATACCGTCGATGTCACAACCAGACACCCTGACGCGGAAGTCGTCCTTCAGGATCTCTTCCAGCTCCTTGAAGCTAAGCGCCTGAGGCTTCTTCACTTCTGGCATAGTACTGGGATGGGAGATGAGAACAGTTTGGCAGGCTGGAAATTGTCGGGATGGGGAAAGGATAGAGGAAGGTGGCTCTTGAATAACAAGATGGCATGAATGAATGGATGTGACGTGATGCTTTATTTGGGATCGTGATGACACGCGCGTGTGTCTGGATCCAACCAGCGGCTCAGTAGCCAAAGAAAGCCACACCTAGCCACTTGGAACCAGTATTAGTCAGTCTAAGTGATGGCGAAATGCCTTCTCCACATTGCTGGGGCATCCCCTGTCAACATTTTTATCTTTATTCTCACCATTACATTATAATAGCATACAATCAAGCGCCTTAGATCCACTCCACCCTCCACGTACTCGCCTTTCCAGTAATGCCCGACAACTCCTCCAGCAACTCCTCGAACAAGTCGAACAACCCTGGCCGAAAGGGCAAAGGGAAGAACAATTTTGTTCCGTTTGATCACAAGAGCATTCCCGCAAAGTCCAGTGGGCTTGGTCCAGCTCAGCCGCCGCCTCGCAGACCCTCAATCCCACTTGTTAACGCCCCGGTTGCGGGTACAATTCAAATCCAACACCCTCAGACCGTGCCTGTTACCCAGGAGGAGGAAGGGGAGGAACTCTGCTTTATCTGCGCGGACACGGTGACTTGGTATGCGATTGGGGAGTGCAACCACCGGGTCTGTCATCTCTGCTCTCTGCGGCTGAGAGCCTTGTACAAGCAAAAGACTTGTGCACTTTGCAAAGTGAGTGGAGGCTCATGCCGCGCAAAGTCTTGCCTTCTGAATTGAGGAGATATCCATACTAAACGTCCGAATCCCTTTGCCTAGACTGATCTTCACGAAGTCGTGTACACCAAAGAGAAGAAGAAACTTTTTCAGGAGTTCGACCTTCCTCGCATGGCTGCCCACGATCGCAAACTGAAGATCTTTTTCGACAGCCCCGAAATTTACGAAGACGTGATGATTCTGCTTCGATTCAATTGTCCGGATCCGGGATGTGATGTTGCTTGTACGGAAGGCTGGAGAGAGCTGAAAGACCACGTGCGGAAATCTCACGGCATGTACATGTGGTGAGGATCGTTAGCTTTTCTGTCAACAGAGGCCTGAAAGGAGACAGATTACTAATATCAATATTTTAGTGAGCTGTGCACACGGCATAAAAAGCTTTTCACACACGAACACGCGCTGTATACGCGGGCAATGCTTGATCGACACAATAGAACTGGGGATCCAGACGATCCCTCGTTCAAGGGGCATCCTCAATGTGGATTCTGCCGCGTCAACTACTATGGCCAGGATGAACTGTTTGAACACTGCCGCGAAAAGCATGAACAATGCTTCTTATGTCAGAGAAACGGAGTTCGGAATCAGTACTATAAGAACTACCTCGAAATGGTAAGCTTTCCATTGATGGTAGATTTGCAGCAATGGTATATGGGTTACAAACCTGTGCGCCTTTTCCTTACAGGAAGCACACTTCCAAAGCGACCACTACCCTTGTTACGATCCCGAATGCCTGGAGAAGAAATTTGTTGTCTTCAATTCGGAAATAGATTTGGCTGGTCATCAGGTATGTGCTTCAGAAAATTTTCGTGGTTACGTAGGACGTCACTGATGAGCGTCATTTCTCGCCATGATCAGCTCGAAGTTCACGGCAACCAAAAGAGTAAAGCCAAGGGACAACATCTGGACCTTACTTTCACATATGCCGGCTCACCATCACGCGACATTGAGACCAATCAGAGTCGAAGAGCACCAGCTCCTAAGCGTGAAAAAGGAGGCAGGAACGGCCGAGGAGAGCGCGAGAATCACGAGAATGTCAACAACGCTATTAACAACAGCGGAGGAGCCATGTTTCGTCAGGCAGGTGATGCGCGTCCGGTCTCCCAGGATCAGGCGTTACCATCAGTCGGTCGACAAGAAAACGCGAATGTCAGGCGGTTGCGCCCTCCTCCTGGATTTGGATCTGCACTGACTGGATCGAAGCCCGTTGTGAGCGAGGCATCCACGGACGAGGGGCCCGTGCAATCAGCGCCAGCGGCTCGGCAACCATCACCAGGTATCATGCAATCAATACCAGCAATGCCAACCCCTTCTGAAGCGGCCGGATCCGCCCTACCATTCAATGCTTCCACAAGTTCAGGCTCACCCAGTCCGGAAGAGGCGGAAGTGTTCCAGAAAGTTCAACAGGTTCTTAATCATTCTACCACTAAGGTTACCGAATTTAAGTCATTAGCAGCGGCGTTTCGTCAATCGCTTGTCTCCGCAGATGACTTTGTATCCGGCTTCATGTCTCTTGCAATGCAAAACAAATTCGGGAAACAGCTGAAGGATGCTGAAAATGAAGCCGGAAAAGTCTGGAGACGAATGGCGGATACCGTACCGGACCCAGAAGAAGAGTCTGATCAGCCAAAGGGTAAAGGGAAGGGAAAGGGAAAGTTTGTTCCACTATACTCTGCCCCTCGCACAGGTGGAAAGCTGAAAAACGAGATGATGCGCGCATGGAATGACTGGAAAGTTCAAGCTCGTGATGAACCCGCCCCACGCCCGCCGATTCCTTCCTATGCCAATTCGGCAGCCACACCCTCTTCCATCCTGCCCGTGACATCAGCCAAAACACCAGCGGCATCTGCTGCCCGTGTTCTTGTGATCAAGAACAAGGCTAGCAAGCAAAGAGTTACCCGGGGCGGAGTCGGTCTCACTTCCTCTCGCGCTTCATCTGCCGGCAGTAACACTTCCGTGTGGGAGCGAGTCAACAAGAATTTGGAAAGTGGGAACAGCACAGGAGACGAGGAGCAGCAAGACAAAAGATTACCCGTCACATTCAAGGGCGCACCGCCACCAGAGCCAGACAGTCATAACCCATCTCCACCCCAATCTCCCGCCATTACCGCCCCCCGCCTTGCAATCTGGATACAACTACCCTAGCCTGCCAAGCAATGGTAAACCTGCACCAGCGGCGACTGTCCCGTTCTCACAGGCGGCAGTACAAGCTCGCCACAATACTGGGAGAATGGCACGACAGGTCAATGAGGCTAAAGAGTTCCCAGGATTACCCAGCAGACCGCCAAAGCCGGCGGTCGTGCGTGCTATCAATGGGCGCATCGGCGGCGGTAAGGTTGGCGGCGGATGGGGTGAAGATAGGAATCAGGCATCCAATACGGACAGCGACTCGAGCAGCAACAAGAAGGGCAAACGGGGCGTCACGCTCATGCACTTTGGCTAAATAACGATCGTTTGTACATATGCTGCATGTAGACATTAGATACGGCAGTTTACGTGCCAAATGCCCCTTCCTATCATATCTTGCACATCACAATATCTCTATGTTGCACTCACGTCCTGATAGACGTCAAAGCGCCTCTGACTAGTCACTGGAATAGACTTGCGTGCCTCATCTATCCGCGCCAAATCCACATCTGCATAAACGATATCCTCCTTGCCGTCCGTTGTGCCCACTACCACGCCCATGGGATCCACAACCGAAGAATGCCCATACGCCACGTATCCGGCCCCAGCCTCGTTCTCATCCCTCGCTGGGGAACACGCCGCCACATAGATCTGATTATCTACGGCCCTTGCCCGCTGCAACAATTCCCAATGCAAAGGTCCCGTCGTCATGTTGAACGCGCCCGGGTAAATCATGGCCACACAACCCTTTCTGGCTGCAATCATCGCCATCTCTGGAAACCGGATATCGTAACAGATCCCCACTCCAATCTTCCCAAACTCGGTCTCTACCATCGTGAGTTGGTCTCCCGCGCTCAAGACCTCGGACTCTTTGAAGCGGATCTTGCCCGGAACGTCGATGTCAAACAGATGCACTTTGCGGTGCACACCGAGCTGTGTGCCGGTCGGAGACCAGATTGTGCACGTGTTGTAGAATTTGGAGGACCCGTCTGAGGAGGATTCGGGGAACGAGCCGCCAATGAGATATACGTCTGCATCTTTGGCCATTGAGAGCAGCGCGGAGGACGTAGTGCCGTTCAGCGGTTCGGCGTATTGCGGAAAGTGCTTGGTTCCGTATGGCGAGTTGAAACATTCTGTGTTGTGGTACATGTCAGTATTGGTTCCGGGTGACGACAACATGTAATGTCATATCATACGTACCTGGAAGCACGACCACTTTGGCCCCATTCTTTGCCGCCTCAAGGACTTTGGACCTCGCTCTTAAGATATTAGCCTCCTTGTTTGCTGTCACTCGTAGCTGGATCAATGCCAACTTGAACATTTTCGATGCTGTGGTTGCTGCCATGGCTGGGGTTAATTGCGCTATCGACGTACATGAGAGACACCTTGATGAGTCAGCAATCGAACCTCCGATAACTCCGCTTCTCTTTTGACCTACGTGTCAGATTGTGAATAAATGGAGCCATACGTTTCCCGAGACAACAATGGCATGTTGGGATGTTGGGATGTTGGGGGACATTCCGAAGAACGCGCTCTGAAAGCACCGTCACATTCACGTCCATCTCGACCATCTATGGGCAAAAATTGATTTCCCAAAGCCTTTTAAGTAGACCTGCAAAGGTAGAGAGTGTACCAAGCGGCATCGGCGAGGTGTCGCCACATCGTCATGTACCCCGCTTGACCGCAGATGGTGAATTCAGGCGAGCGTGCGCTGAACGTTGACTGTTCGGTGGGAATTTGTACTTCCCATTTGCAGTAAAGGTCCGTCGTCGGAGCGATGATCTGTGAAGGCTAGTGATGTTAGATAGGTTCGATAGTCTCGATCGTCCTGATGGGAACACGCGTAGCCTGTCGCTTGTGGACCCAAACACGAGAATCGTGAGTTCCCACGGTATTATGCTCGGTCGAGGAGATCATACAAATCTTCTGCTTCTAAGACACTACGGTTGAGATTGATCAAGAAGAATAAACATCGAATTTGAAAACCGGTAATAGATATCTACATAAAATGGGAGGGGTGTAAAACACGATGAAGATAAGATGATGTCTACTTAATCCACCGCCCCGAAGAGGAGTGGATCAGATGATAACAAAAATGCAAGCCAATGCGTGAGCAGTTGCGCTGCTGCTTGGTCCCTACAGATCCTTGCTGTTACGATCTGGAACTGGTGTACACAAACTCGACTTCGGTAACGTCCACAAAATCGCCTAGCGCCACCTTTCCATTGACTGCACTTCGCATGCTGATTTCGATAAGCGGGATGGGTCATTTGAAAAAGCTTTCCAACGACCGTTAAAGAATCGATGTACTATCCCGCCGGTTCGTTGTTGCTCGGTTCATCATTCCTTCCGACTTCCTTCGAGTACATTCTTCTTCCACTCATTTCCAACAGAGACGACGTAATGTCATCATCTAAGACCGATTTTTTGGCCTGCTTGGGATCGATCAATCGATCATCCACTTCCTTTGGTTTGATCAACCACGCTTCGCAGTAATCCAATGTGAACTCCTCTTTATTGCTAAGTCGCGGACTGTCGAATGTCGTGGATCGCGGAGACGCTTTGGAATGTCCACCCTCAAACGAAGATGATATCCAAAGTCCAAAATAATCAAGCTGTCCTCCAAACCCCAAACCATTAGGATATGTCGCTGCCCCGTGATTCATGTACTGATAGTTGCTGTTATATCCGGTTGATTGGTAGATACCCATTCGCGGCCGGAGAGAATACAGGAAGCTCGAGCTGTTGCCAAAGAAGTTGGGACCAGTCTTTAGATCTGCTGCTGCAAACGCGCCAAATATATGATCTGCAAGAGCAGAACACTTATGTCTAAGTATGGCCCGCCAGCAAGTAAACTCATGCAAGTTACAAGGCTTACCGTCTTTATCTCTGAACACAAACAAAATTGATCCCGCTTCTACCACCTTGCCCATGAACACTGTCCAGCTCTTTCCATTCTGATCGCCGGTGAAGAGACGAAACCAAGTCTTCTCTGACTTGAACTCAGATGGCAGACTCGTGTGCAGGACGTATCTATCTTCGATCATCAAAAGCGACGAAGATCCACCAACCATCGACGGGAACTCCGGCAGTCGGCCGAAGAAGGCGAATTGGAAAAGGACTTTCCATAGATTTTGTAGATACCTGTTCTGCTGGAACCAGGTTTCAAATGAAGCCAGGTCAGGAAATGGGGGCGGGGAGGCTGAAGTATCGGACTGAGTATCATCCCCAGCTACTACATCATTTCTACTTTGTTCCGTCAAGAACCAGAGGAACGAGTCGTTTATCACGTAAGCAGAGTTGGCTTTAGGCTCGTACAGTCCAACGCTTGCTCCAATATCTTGCAGAAGTTCTTTGGCACCAGCTCCAGCGTTGGCAGCAGCGTAAACTTCAACAAAGTCCGCCTTCTCCGTTGCATTTCCAAAGACGAGAACTCTAGAGGCCTCAGCCAGACCAATAAGAGTCACCGTGTTGTTATTGTCCTGCCCATGTCTCTGCGCACATTTGGCGGCAAAAAGACCTATGGCAACCCGTATCCGTTCAGGCACTCGCTGCGATAGCTCTTTCGATAGCGCAGTTGGGGAGACGGTCCGATTCGCCAACTCTTGAGAATCTTGCTGGGGGAAGTTTCCTGCTTTCCGGACGCAGTTTGTCAAAGCAACACGTTCCTGCTCTGTAAGGCCCGTCAGTGCGGTAGTGCTTTTTTTGCTTCCAGAATTGCCCATGGTGTAATGTGTATAGGTGGAATGTGTGTCGAGATTCGCAGGTCAGAATCATTGGAGTGATGACGTTGGTTGCTGCGCTTATGGCTGTGCTGGTTGGACGAGCCGGAGTGAATGGGGCGTTGCACTAAATGGATCAAGTGCGAGCCATTCGATCCACATCCATGTCTGAATCTGCCAGTCACCGATGAGAGACCGTGCGATTGCTTGCGTGGACCCTTCCATTTCATAGTCGCCGTTGAACATGATGGGTAAGGAAGAAGCTGCCATATCTTTCTGCTGGTCATACAGTTCCAGCAGCAAGGTGCTCATGCTGTGTTATGCTGCTCTCTGCCCTCTGTTCTTGTCTTTGTAGGTCCGAACGGGTATGATGGCTACGACGCAAAGCCAGTGAGGACTAGTGGGAACGGGGACATGGGTAAGCGCCACTAACACGAGATCATGGCTACTTCAACAAACGAAAATAACCAGGGCGATTGCGATGATTCAGCATACGAAGACGATCCTGAGCGGGAGCGTCGCCGTGAGCGAAGGAGGGAGAAAGATCGAGGCGAAAAGAGGCGAGACCGGTCTCGAAGCAAAGAGCGTCGAAGTTCGCGCCGAGACGAGGATCGGGACTACGATCGGGATAAGGACCGTGGAGGTGACCGGGATCGGCGGCATCGGGACCGGGGAGACCGTGGAGATCGCGACGACCGCCGGGGTCGCGATGGCGGTGATCGCGACCGAAGGAGATCTCGGAGTCGAGAACGACGCTCCAGGCGTAGCAGCCGCAGTGCCAGCCCGAGAAGTTCCTCCCGTCGTCACAGCTCCGTAACGCCGATCCATTTGCGACCCAGAAAGCTCAACAACTGGGACGTGCCTCCTGCCGCATACCCTGGAATGAGCGCTGCTGAAGTGAAGCAAACTGGTCATTTCCCACTCCCTGGCCAGCCTGGCCGAATGGCCACCGGGTTCGGTGCTTTCGACATGTTTGGAATGAAGATGAGTCAAGGCGCTGCGGGACCTGTTGCACAGAGTGCCAGTCTTGCCAGACAAGCTAGGAGACTGTACGTCGGAAATATCCCTTACGGAATCCAGGAGGTATGTTGGTCACTCGGCGTTACATTGTTATCCGTGTAGTCAAATGCTGACCGCACGCTGTAATGGATTAGGACGGCTTGATGGAATTCTTTAACGGAACAATGGCACAACTGAATATCACCACAGCCGCTGGAAACCCCTGCATAGCTGTGCAAATCAATCACGACAAAAATTACGCGTTCATCGAGGTGATTTGACAGAGTTCCTGATCCTTTTCGTTAATACGGATGCTGACCCCAATCCCCCCATAGTTCCGGTCATCCGAAGAAGCCACCGCCGCCATGGCATTTGACGGTATCACTTTCAACGGACAATCGTTGAAGATTCGTCGACCTAAAGACTACCAAGCCCCAGTCGGCGGTGCTTCTGGCACCCCACCGCCCATCCACGTTCCAGGCGTTGTCTCCACAAATGTGCCCGACAGCCCCAACAAGATCTTTGTCGGCGGTCTGCCACCATTTTTGAACGACGAACAAGTCATGGAATTGCTGAAATCGTTTGGTGAACTGAGAGCGTTCAACTTGGTGAAGGACGGACTCACGGGAATGTCCAAGGTAGAAGGAGCCTCGATTGTTGCTCGCAATTTACTGACTTCCCTTCTCACCGCTGCTTATCGCTCCTATTTGTTCGACTGTCTTAGGGATTTGCATTCTGTGAATACGTGGACCCAACCATTACCGACATTGCATGCCAGGGTTTGAATGGAATGGAACTCGGCGATAAGAAACTTGTCGTGCAGCGAGCCAGTGTTGGCGCCAACAAGATGGGCGTGTCTGGTTTCCCAATGATGTCAATGATGCCCACCCAGCTCCTTTCCGCCACCGGTTCCGTCGAACCCACCACTGTCATTCTCCTGCTCAACATGGTCACCGTCGACGAATTGATCGACGATCAGGAATATGAAGGTACTTGTCAAACTTCAACCCGGCACATACGGTGGCAGTTTCACTAACTCGGGAATTTGGCAATAGATCTGATGGAGGATGTTCGGGAAGAATGTATGAAATTTGGTACGGTTCGCAACCTGACGATTCCGCGACCTACCGAAGGCCGCGAGGGTCCAGGTGTAGGAAAGGTACTGCACCCAGAAACATTGCAAAATGATACGTGCCACATTGCTCATCAACCACTTTCCCCATTCCCAGATATTTGTACAGTATGAGACCCTCGAGCAGAGTGGCGCCGCTCTCCGGTCGCTGGCGGGCCGGAAATTTGCTGAACGGACAGTCGTCGCCGCTTACTATGACGAAAACATGTACTCTGCTGGGCAGTTCTGAGGCGCCCCCAAATGGATAGGGGATCAACAAGCAGCGAGCCGACACTCCCCGAAATGAGATGTCGACAATAGAGGAAGGCGCGGGGCTTAGGGTTCCAGTCCCAAATGTGTTATTTTGTAATTCCCCTACTTTTGTTTACCATCGGGGTTGGGGTTGTTCGGGATGTAAATGTCAGGTCTTCGTGAAACGAACAAGCACTTTCCGAACAGAAGAAATCAGTTCATGTTCAGTGGTGCTTAATCAAATCCAGGGGCGTAATAGTGAATTCCATTGACCCGGTGGAATAACGAACGACATTCTCAGCGCTACATTTCACATACAGCAAAGTAATAGGTACTTAGCAACCCGGCTACGGCAGTTTAGGCAGAAACCGTCTAAATCCTCTCATGCGAGAATCGCTCTAACACGCTGATCACATGCGTATAAAACCTTATTTGATGGAAAAATGCATCATCACGCCGGACTGTCATCACTTGAAGCATGTTGCAAGTCCCAACGCTTACCGATTAAAAGGCTGGTCAGATGGCGTAAACTCGTCGTCGTCCTCGCCCATAACCGAGTCAACTTCCATAGACTGATGCATACAGATATTAATAGGCAAATGAAGTCTAAACTATGCAGGTTTAGAGGATGTTGAAGGACAAACTTACATCTCCTTGATCGGATACATCATTTGCAGTTCCATTGCTGTATCCCGCCCCGAAGAGTACGGTCAAATTTTCCTGATCCTGAGGCAGGGAAGTGAAACCCATAATGGAGACACCCATTGATAGCGCCATGGATTCTTCGACAAGGAGGATGCTAGTTCCCGCAACACGTTGAGCATTGTCGTTGATGATTGAACGGCAATAGTATCCGAACCTGACAAGGGCATCATCCACAAGCGCCGTGTCACGTAGGCAGAGCTGAGGAAGCTGGTTTAGCATGACAAGGTGTTTACCTATCTCGTCATCGGGAACGAACCTTTGCATGAGCGCTAGTCAGCCGGACCAACGTCTTTCCACAAGCTGCTGTCAGCTACATTTTGGTTTATGTAGATCTGAAAATATATATACCCACCTCCATGGTGGCAAACATGGATTCGCTCCCGTTGGCGATATTGCCGACCAACGTTCTGAGTGCCGAGAAGTATGATCGAAGCAAGAGCTGGCAGTCTTCGGATAGCCTATACCACGAAGCTGCGGGGTCAGCGCAGCTACTAACGGGTATGCGGCAAGGATGATAGTCGACATGTACTTGACTTCAATGTTTGCCGCAACGTGCAGAAACTACAGAAAACAGTTCGTACATCGGTGACATATCAGGATCAGTATCAGCCTTGAGAGAGTGTGCGAAGCTTACTTGTGCGAAGTCGTCCAAGGTCAGATGGAACTCATTCCGTATATCACATGGCTCATTCACTGGATGTGCCAGTATATGTCTCGCCAGAAGTTCATCAAATTGGCCATCGGATGAGTTTCGCAGGTTTAGCATGATGTCGAATTTGCTGGGGTTTGCTGTGAGTTCCAAAGTGTCAGCAGGATGTTGTCATTGTTTGCATACCTCAACAGTGGGCCTAGAGGTTGAGGAAGCTGATGCTGCGATGGTATGAAGATACTGATCAGATTGGAGCACAAAATACGTTCCTGAAAATACGCTTGCATATTCAACCTGTAGCATAGGCTGCTTTGTTTGTCCTTGTTGATAGCTTCGTCCATTCTTCTTGTTCAGTACCGCGGCGCTGGCCCATAGACAGAAGGAATTCACACGCAGGTTCTCTTTTCTGACTGTCCCAACCGCAGGCTCTTGCAGCTTTGCCAACTCTGTCAAATACTCCACCAATTTAGTCTTTTCGGGAAAGTAGTTGCCTGCTGCGTCATCTCCTTGCCGGACCATCATCCAATTCTTCAGCCATCCCTTTGCTAAATTTGTCCAATTCGGCCATCATGATCCCACTATTTGCTTTCGCGGAGGCAGTTGCTATAAAGTGATTGTCCATCAGCTTGATTAGGCTCCATTCATGAATTCGAAACGCGAGGTTCAACCTCGCAAACATTTTCCATCAGAGCACGCAGCCCAAGAGCTGTTAAGTTTCGAGTGCTTTGTTCCGCTTCCGAATGTCCATTTGCATGATCGGCGCAATGTTACAGCCGACGAGACCAGGCGCTCCAAAGCGGGGATGCGAGAATCACTGTGGAGCAGGATGTGAATCCCTTGTCGAGGGGTCGCCGCTTTAACCTTCGGCTTCAGCGCTGTGGGCATCGATACTAGGCTATAAAGTAGAAACAAGTTGGCGGAGAGATTTACTCCAGGACTACCTGGCCCAAGTGTTATACCTTAGCAGCATGCTAAGTTTGGCTTTTCTCCAGAACGCCCGCGGAACGACTTGGTCTTTATCCGGAACATGATCGTATCACATTGAGCGTTAGCGCCGCAGAGACGAAAACGTACCACAGAAGCTATCCACCAGTTTTTGAGTAAAGGCATATGGCGACAAAGTTTCTGATGCGACAGCAGTTGATATAGTTATCCGCTGGCTATTTTCTTGCGGATCTCATGAATTTACCGTGCTGAAGTGCAAGTATCGGATCAGGAAGCACATCACCACCAAGACCAAATAGGTCAGGCTTGCGAGCGGTTCTTAGATGATTTTCCTTGAGGTTCACTTGGTCTTTGTAGCTCCTCGAGTCTGAGAGACTTGGTACCTATCCACATGGGCGATGGCAATAAGATGCCATGCTGTACGCGCTGAACGACAAGGCACAAATGACGTACCCAATTAAGGACGTGGGCGTTGTTAACCTACGGGTTTGCAGAAAGAGGAGAGGAGAAATAAGAATCTTATTCCCGTGCTGCCGTTTTGTTCCTTATCACCTTCACAAGCATTTTATAATCTGTAACGTAGCGATAGCCCACGCAATGTCCTATGACTAAATCAGCATAAAGAGCGCATGCAGCTAGTAGTATTTTGGAGACTTACCTCTCATGGGAACAAGTGTCCCAACGAGTTCGATGTGGTCACCTATGTGCGCTATCCCAACCAACTCATCTTCTCATGGGACTTAGCAGACAGGCATAGTGTTGCGAACGCTGGTCCCCAACAAACCTTGTAGCTCAAATGTCACCGCTGGTAAAAATATTAATGTGTCGTACTTCAACGACAAACTGATTCACAAATATCTACCATTGGAGAGACAGCCTTCATTGATTCCTATGACCATCTCCCCTTTCTGGCGAGCTGCTCTTGCAAAGGCTTCTGAATTAAAGGTGCTTCGACTTCATGACACAGAGAACATACCAGTGGTCACCCGATCAACGGGCGATTCAAGCATTGTTTTCCCACAGCTACTGCACGTGAGGTCAATTTCGTGCAATGTGGCACTTTGTGGGACGTCAACAATGCTTCGAGAGTTCTGACACTAGCCGGCAGGTGGTACCTGGTCGTAGTCATCAAATTCTCCCCGTCCGCCTCACGCTTAATCACGCGATGCCTCTGCGCATCTGGCGTGATGTGTCTGGGCAAACGTACAATTCAGTACTTAGATCATCAGTACTTTCAGCGCAGCATCCAAGTTACAATGTGTTTGGATTCCGACATTTGTGATACGTGCATCGATACAGATAACTGTAGCTGTTTAGAGTGAGGAGTGAGATCAACCAAGCGCAGCCTTTTGGGCGGCAAGTTGAACTCACACGACATGAACGGTGTGATAGAGACCAGAAATCTCGCCACGAACTTTTACGAAGGTCTCATCAGCCTGCTTGTCCCCGTAACGTCTGCGAATCTGTGCGGAAGCATACTGTGCCCTGCATGAAGCACTTAAGGTGAGCAACATACCCAACATACCCTCGCATTGCATTGCTGGCATACTCCTGGAAGGTTGGCAGATACGCTAGGCGGACGGAAACGCGAACGTATTCGGGAAATCCCGCTCCGGTAGGAGATAATGCGGCATCCAACAGGTGGAAGCAGGCTGATTTCAGCGGGATTAGAAAGACATGCGCTCGAGCGATGTTTGAGATAGTGACTACCGTTTTCAAAGTCCAGATGGCTACATGTCCCAGCGATTAGCAGATTTCCGAGGCTGGCTATCCAAAGGCAGTGGATATTGAATAAGAGGAGGTAGACTGAAAACTTAGTGACTCGGTTTTCTTACCATCAAACTCCGTGAAACGAAGTGGATCCAATTTAAGAATCACATGATATTGATTAATGGTGGCATTTTTCTGAACAACAGAGAAATGAGTTCCGACGACTTCTTCAATGTCAAATATTGGAGCATTACTTCTTCTTTGATGCGCTGTGAATCAAAAATCGCTAATTGAATGTCTTTCGCATGATGTTTGCGGAGATCTGGTAGCGGGCAATGTTTAGCTATTAATCACATTATTTCCCGTAGCAAAGCTTACACTGCAGCAGGGCGTCTCTCGGTTGGACTAACTGTTGCTGATTCCCGTCTCCTGGCCCCTTTGCTGAGAAGTCAGAACTCAACTGTTGCGGAAGCAAAGTCGAAGAAGAGCTGTTTGTCGAGGACGTTGGCCTTCTACCCCACGTTGCGGAAAAGAATGAATTCAGACCGGGAGGTTTCGCTGGATCTGGTGATTGCGGCGCCGACGAGTCGCGAGATGGCCAGGAAACTGTCCCAGAGGTGACGCTTGCCGCCCTTCCTTCACTTTCTTCCGCAGCATCCACGCTAGATGTCCGTATATGATGACCTGAAAGCTCGCCCACCGCTTTTGAGGAGGGCTTCTATCAAAGGCTGTGAGTGGAAACAACTTGTGCGGATTAGGAGAAATGTCACCACCTCAAAGCGGAAGCGTTCTCGAAGGCTGTGCCGAATGCGCCGCTCATCAATGACAGGCAAAGACCCGGGAGGTACACTACCCGCATGGAGGCCCTGATCTTCGGACATGGATGGAGGTCCAAATGTGTAGTCAGGATGGGATCGGTGCAGGTTGGAAAACGCCACGGGATTGGGCTCCACGCGACGCGGACGCGTCAACGAGATTCGACAAATAAGAAAGGCATGCCAACTGGAGATCCACGCAGAAGATGTGGTAAACTGACATAGGCTCGCAATTAACGCGATGATTGTGATTTCTCTATAAACTTTATCACTACATCAAAGAATCGCTTCTCCCTCAGCATCTCAAAGTGCCTTCCCTTCACACTTGTGTCAAAGTCTACATGCTTGCCTCCCTGCCTTTCCAAATGATCTACATATCGCTGCGCATGTCCCGTGTTGATAAGCTCGTCTTCTGTGCTATGTATGACGAGATAATCGGGGAGGAAATGTTCAGCAAGCAGGGAATGCATCTGGGGTGATCCGGCTTTCCATACGCCTTGGTCAGATGTGAACGCCAATTCAATGAAGTCTTGGTAGGAAGGCCATTCTGCGACAAGAGATGGTACGTCGTAGATTCCCTCAACGCCAACAACGCCTCTAACGGCATCCCAAAGCTCCCGTCCGCCCAGATTTTCCAACCAGTGGGGCTGAAGTGCCAGGAGACCCGACATGAGCGCCCCGGCCGAATGGCCGACGAGGTAGATATCATTTGCCACAAAGCCCAGATGCGCAATTCCCTCGTCAGAACGCAGCCAAGCTACTGCGTTTGCACAGTCGAGAAGGTGGTCAGGGTGATGCGGCGAGTCAGGAGCACCCCTGCGAGACAGCCGGTACCCGATGACGGCAGTTGGTACACCTGCGCTGCTCGCAAACTGTTCGCCAAGGAACTCGTACTCCGACTTATCACCTGTTCGCCATGCTCCACCGTGGATGTATACGATCACTGGCCTAGGTTTTTCGGTTGCGCGTGGGGGTAGATCCGTGTCGAAGACAGGCATGTAGAGATCTAACGTTCGCTGAGTATCATCAGCGTCGGGAATGTAGGGGACGCTTTTATATGTTTTGACAGTCTCAGCTTGATGTAAACGTAGTGGCATTGTGTTGTTTTATGTCCTGTGTCGATAAGTGGAAGGAGGGAAGGAGAGACTACAGTAACTGCGCGCGCTTGCCCCCAGCCACAAGGTCGCCTTCACAAAACACGAGGAACACACAGCATCTTAGACTTCGTCACCTTTCTTACAGGCAATACGCACGAAAACAAACGAACATGAGCACAATTTATGATGAAGACGAAGATTGGGACTCGTCCCTACCAAAGAGACGCGGGAGCGGTCGGACGAGCAACCGGACAAACGGCAACGGTGACTATCGGGATGAGGTCGAGGAAGACCAGTATAGTCAACCCAGCAGCAGCACCTGGCGCAAAACGAAACGCCGCAGAGTAACGTCTGACAGTCTCCAAGATGATGAAGATGACGATTATGAAGCGTCCCAGCAGCTGGCGAGAGACGCTCTGAAGGCACCACAGTCCTTTAACATGCCGTTTCAGGCGCTCAATGGTACGTCCGTCCACCTCGGCCAGATTTATGCAGCTGAAATGCTTTGTCGTGGGACAAATAGGGTGGGGGATAAAGAGAAGGAAACATAGTTTGCTTCGCAGGAGCAAGCCTATGGTGACTCAAGTGGAGATTGACAATTTCTTTCGCTTGTTGAACAGAATTTGTCAAAACCGGCGTCGTAAATCTCGACGCTCCCTATCAGGTATGATAGCGTCAATCAGCTTTGACAGCCCCAATGTTCCTTCGCTCATCAGTGCTATGTATACAGAGAGATGTTGTGTGGAACAGTAAGCATCTTTGCTCGATCACCTTTTCTCACCTTGGACAAGGTCATTAATCTGAATTTATAGGTGCCAAACAAGGACATTTGATTGATTGTAAGAAAATACCCTATGCTTGATTTCTCCAGCTCCATGTTCAAGCGTGCTGAAAGCAGGTGATGTTTCATCTAGCTCTGGTCAAGAACTACTATGTTCCGCCTGTCATATTTTCCATACGGTGAGTGATTCTTACCAAGTTTCATAAAATCGCTTTACACATGCTTATGTCGTCGCAAACTAGGCCCGCGGAGAACGGAGAAGACATACGAGTGGCAATTGACGGGAAACAACGGTTGACATCCATACATCGGTAGTATTCATCACAGCACCCATCACATTTCCCTGACCTTACCTCCAAAATATCGCCCAGGTTCATGGAGGGCGAAATCCCGCAGATCGATTCTACGAATAATGATCGTGTGTGGTACAAAAAATCACGCGACTGCAAAAGTAAAAGGGGGCGGATCATGGATAGAAGCGAGCGAGATGAATTTAATAAAAAATTCCAAATCTGTGTGCAATACCGCGGCCTGAACGAGGAGCAGGAACAAGAGATCTTCAGACGGGTCCAACTTGGTGTAGCACTCAGTACCGCCGAAAGGTTGTTCGCGAGACCGGGGCCGTTAGCAGATTTTGCACGGGAACTTGTAAAGGTGCGTTTCGACAATCATCAGTTAGCCGCGTGTCTAACAATCAAATCCGCCTTACGTGTGTTTTGTTCGTTATTCCCAGACGTACGACGAGCTTCTTTCGATATTTGACGCCAAGCGCAAGCTCGGGTTCCAGGTTCTGGTACAGGTGATTCTTGTCATTTGGTACAAACCGGATAAAATCCCCTCTGCCGTCAATGTCGACAAGGAAATCAAAAAGGGGGAACCAGTGGACAACAAGGCTCGCGTACTTGTTGAATGTGTTCTCGATGTGTTCCAAACATTGGTAAAAGAACATTCTGATGTATTCCAACATCCCGTACGGCTAGCGGTAAGAGCCCTTCACCTATAAGCTCCTCAGGAACAATGCGACTTATCATTTCGGTTTGGTTCCTTTATGTCCAGCCTATAGAATTCGTCATGATCGCGTACTTGATTGCCATGAGAGACGAAGAGCCCATCGAAGTACTGCGCGACGATGTCGTAGTCCTGCGCGAAAACACTCGCAAGAAGTTCATAGACATTCGGTCCAACCAGCGTCTGTACCAGTTCATGAAGGACCATATCGATAGCCTCGTGATGCAGTAATACCCATCATTGTATCCCGCACACATATTACCACCATCCTGCAATCGAACAGTTCCTTGTCCCACCATTCCACCACGCAGTATCATTTGGGTATTGTCACCCTTCCATGCTACCGTCCCGAACCTTCCCCTCCTCAAACCCACGCGGACCTTTCTTCTCTCTCTTGCAGGCAACGATGGCGCCTAGCATGTCTGGAATCTTTCAGCTTCCCCAATGGAGCTCTCCCATTTTGTATTCTTGGAACTAAAAAGCGCTCTCGAATGCAATTTGCTCACTGTAGTTTGAGCTTTGTAAGACGAGACAGTATGAATTGAGTGCTTTCACATGAATAGCGTTCAAGTTTCAAAAGCCCATAGTTAACGCATTTGGGAAAAGAAAGGACGCTTTTGGTTTTCGAATTGTCCTCAATTGAGTATTAATCTGTTGAATCAAACGAAGTACCGGGTCAGTCAAACAATGCTGTTTCACAAAAGATTCGCCATGACGCCTTTATTATGTCCATGAATGATGTCTGCAAGGGGGATGCATGAGTTTGTTCACGAGGGGTGGGAGTCAGAAACGATGTGAACTGCGCGTTACCGATCGCTCGATCGGGCCATGGAACGCAATGACGGAGTGGCGAGGACCAGCACAACACCGAGTAGGCCGACCGCCGCGGCGACAGTGATTCGAATAAACGTGTTGTTGATGGCAGTTTCTCTGAACCTGAGCGTTTGAGCCTTCCTCGACCATTCCAACAGTGCATGTTGAAGATTAGTGTCCATGATTCGTGCTGGATTGGGTCTACTCGAGATGGCGTCCATTTTGAGGGCAAACAGGGCTGCAACGGGCTTGTGGTCACTCCAGACCACCGAGCTTGCACAGTGGTAGTAGATGGGTGTGATGGCTGATTCTGTGTGCTTGCGGGCGGCGGACCATGATGCCGGTGGCTGGTCTTGATGAACTTGACTCTTGCTGTCCGCGCCGGAGGCATGAGACGTGGTATTCGTAAACCAACCCGCAGCACGTGGCCGTCCAATCATGGAATCGCCGTGGTCTTCACGGTGAAAATCCATCGCGCGGTACATGATGCGATCACAGTAAGCGGGCATCCGGGTTTTGGAGAACCGGTCTTCCGCTCTGAGGACAAGTCCCGCATCGTGGTCGGCCGGCAGCTCTAGATCTTCAATTTTGTATTTATAGCTCGGGAGGAATGAGATCGGTGGTTCCAGCCAGCCGGCCAGTGCGCGGAAGTGCAGAAACTCTCTGATGTTGCATAGCTCGTCCATCGCAAGTAATGGCTCTACGGAGCCCGCGTCGATGTGTCTCATCACCGTTGCGCGGTATTCGCGGCGCGCGGCGGGATCTTTGACTCCGGCGCCCATCAGTCGATAGTTCAGATCACCAAAATAAAAGACTGCGTTGAAGTCATCTAAGGCTCGCACTATCTCATTTGGTGACTTGTCGTCTTCGTCGGCAGGATGTACTGGCTCGGTCTGTGGTTGCAATAGGAGTGAGTCAAAGATGTGGCGGACTTCCTCGTTCCGCCATTCGTAATACGCGTGCCCCTCATGCGGTCCCAGATGCGAGTTGGCGAAACATAGAGATGTGCGGCGTCGGGGCAAAAGATGGTGGTGATGATGGTCCACGATTTCAATGTCTAGTCCAACAGCCACGCAGCCCTTGTTTGGGTATTTTCCCAGCAAGCCAGTTCCGATGTCTCCCTCCCACAACGCTCGGATGCGAACCTTCTCCCCGTCGCCTCTGCGCACAAACACAATGATGCCGAGCGCAATCATCCGGCTGACGTAGTACGGCTCATAAGTCCGCGCTCCGTCTTCACCTCCGCCATACGCCGCCTCCAAATCCCGTACTACAAAGTCAATCCATGGATCCAAGAATTCAAGACGTCCCGCGTCTCGCTTTACACCGCTGTCTGCTGCTCCGTGGCAAGACCCGCCCAGCGGCAACCGAGCGCCCATTCCCTGCGGTATGAGCTCCTGGAACCCAACCACAACAAGGTCCGGAACCACCGCCTTTGCATCCGATGAGCTTCCCTCTGGCGGCGTGACCCAGGCGAGCAGGTCGGGGACGTCGCCGACTTCGCGGTTGGGAATCCGCGTCGCAAGATTGACTTTTTCAGAGATTCCGTTAGCTGTTTGAGCGCAAAGAGCAAAATCCAACGAGACTCGCGTGAAAAGCATACACACATGTTCCTATCAGAACGTGAAGATCCTGAAGCGAGGCTGCCTCATTCAAAGAGGCAGTGGAGGCTGGCGAAGCCGTTCTTCTTGGTTCCGCTGGTGCATCCCTATCGATGTGCATTGGGGAGCTACGACGGGAGGATGTGTGGGACGAAGACGTGGTCGGTGTTGCTGATGTGTCGATCTCGACGGTCATTTCCGATAGGCAAGCAGTTACCGAAAATTCTACTGCAAACGAGGAGGAATCGGTGCTCAAATTCCTATTCGTTTTCCTTCCTTTTTGTCCAACGACCTCACGTAAAGACGTCAACAGGTTGTTTTCATGACGTGTTGCCTTTGACGTTGACGTGTCATCCCACATCAATTGTCTACAACTGAAGTGGGATTTTCCTTAAAGCACAAGTCTGCGAACCTCGTTGACGCATGACACCATCCTTCACTATTCACTGCTTCACCATCGTCATCAATCCTCGGTCAAACTGAGTTGGGCCCCCACCGCTTTCCTGTCAACGACAACCAAGGCGTCTCGGGGAACATATATTGCATTACTCCCACGTCGTCTCCACAATTGTACGACGCTGCCGCCCTGCCTGAAGGACATCCCTGTCGTTGTCACAGAGCAGAACCCAAAAACTGTGGCAATATCCTGGCCGAACTAGACATCTCCGGAATTGATCCGTGCAAGATGCTCACGTATTTTGCACAGATCAATTCCGAAGTCCGGCGGGCAGGCTCTGGTAAGGAACATTTTGAGGCTGTGCGGCCCCGAAGCAGCAGATCTCCTTTCCTTTGGATTAGAGTTCCATATGTGCGTAAGCAGACAGCTCTCTCGACAGCGTAGACAATGACCACCACGCCAAGCTTGTTGCCGGGAACTGGTCACTGAACCCCGCGCTGAAATGGAGATTGATTGGCAGGGCGGTTAGTTGCGGGAGCTGCTGTAGCAACATCGGAGTCAACTCTGTTCCGTCTCATGACAATGCGGTAAGGTCCGGCCGCTGGTCTTCTGACCAGCAACCATCATCTCAGCGTTGCACGCACTTGTCTTTACCTGTGATGAAACGGTGTAGCCGTCGTGCACTAAGAATGACACTCAGTCAGAAAGAATTGCGCAGAAGAAACAGGCTTATGAAAGGTAAAGAGGCTGATTGTGATTCCTTCTTCTGGCTTATGAAAGGTAAAGAGGCTGAGTGTGATTCCTTCTTCTGGGTCCCTCTTCCCTTCCAAACTATCTATGCTCTCAACATATCGTTCGAACCTCCTAATCAGAGAGATGATGTCTACTCGCTAGTAGCGATAACAAAGGCGCGTTCGTAGTGTCCCGATTCTCTACGTACTCTACTTCATAGATTGGGTTCTCCCTCATGGCCGGCATTCTAACATACAGCGGGTTTTCTTGCGCCATGCGAAGCTCGGATGCCGACGGGTACGAATCTAGGATCTCTTCCTTAGCTTTGCCATAACGAGTGAACGCGATGATTCCAGCCACTGCCGCCACTGCAGTAGCGCCCCCAACGGCTCCGCCAATGACAAGCGCAGTTGGAATTCCTGTTGTAGCGGACTCATCGGGGGTTTCAGTGCCAGCACCGATGTCTCCTTGATCTACAGCAGGGGTGGGTTCTGACGCGAGAGAAGTCGTGCTGGCTGTAAGCGTGGGGACGACTGATGTAACGGATGGAGCACTTGTTGAAGTGCTGGCAGCTTTCGTTGTCGGCGCGGGAGGACTCGATCCGAAACTAGCTGCGGCCACGGTCGATGAAGTGGTGCTCGTCTCAGACCCCGATGTCGTGCCCACTGATGCGGCGTCTGAAGTACTGGCGCTTGTCGTTGGCTCAGCCGCGGAGCTCGTGGTTGACGCGATACTGCTAGTGCTTTCCAAGAGCTCAGCCGTAGAGCTGACTCCATCAAGGGTGGAGGTGGTGGCTGCTTCGGCAGTGGAGGTAGTGGTCGGTTCTGGACTGCTGCTCCTGGTGGTAGTTGTATCCGCACTGCTGCTAGAAGGCTCAGCTGTGGAAGTTGAGGACGTCTCCGCGCTGCTTGTCGCAGAAACGGCAGTGGAGCTTGTGATAGGTTCCGTAGTGCTGCTTGTGAACTCCGTCGTGGAGGTAGTAATAGGCTCTGCACTGCCCGAGCTGGAATCAGTCATTGAGCTCGAAGTCGTCTCCGCACTGCTTGTTGTCGACTCAATAGTGGAGCTTGAAGTAGGCTCCGTACTGCTGCTCGAAGCGTCAGTCGTGGAGGTTGTGGTCGGCTTCGCGCTGCCGGAGCTGGAATCAGTCATTGAGCTCGAAGTCGTGCTTGTTGTCGACTCAATAGTGGCGCTTGCAGTAGGCTCCGCACTGCTGCTCGAAGCGTCAGTCGTGGAGGTCGTGGTCGGCTCCGGGCTGCTGGTTGTGGAGTCAACTGTGGAGGTGGATGACTCCGTTGACGAGCTTGTGGCCGGCTCCGCAGAGCTACTGATCAGCACTATAGATGAATAGGAGGTGGTCAATTCGGTGCTCGTTGTTGGCTCGGCACTGCTAGTGGTCGAGGTCGAGGTCGTGGGCTCGGCGCTGCTGGTGCTGCTACTTGTAGGTTCAGCACTGCTGGTGCTCGTGGTTGTTGGCTCGGCACTGCTAGTGGTCGAGGTCGAGGTCGTGGGCTCGGCGCTGCTGATGCTGCTACTTGTTGCTTCAGCACTGCTCGTGCTCGTGGTTGTTGGCTCGGCACTGCTAGTGGTCGAGGTCGAGGTCGTGGGCTCGGCGCTGCTGATGCTGCTACTTGTTGCTTCAGCACTGCTCGTGCTCGTGGTTGTTGGCTCGGCACTGCTAGTGGTCGAGGTCGAGGTCGTGGGCTCGGCGCTGCTGGTGCTGCTACTTGTTGCTTCAGCACTGCTCGTGCTCGCGGTTGTTGGCTCGGCACTGCTAGTGGTCGAGGTCGAGGTCGTGGGCTCGGCGCTGCTGGTGCTGCTAGTTGGTTCAGCACTGCTGGTGGTCAACGTGCTGGTGGGCTCCACAATGCTATTAATGCTGGTTGCTGGCTCGATACTGCTAGTGATCTCCGTGCTGGTGGGCTCAACACTGCTTGTTGTTGGTTCAGCACTGCTGGTGATCGATGTGCTGGTGGGCTCAACACTGCTTGTTGTTGGTGCAGCACTGCTAGTGATCGATGTGCTGGTGGGCTCAACAGTGCTTGTTGTTGGTTCAGCAGCACTGCTGGTGATCGATGTGCTGGTGGGCTCAACACTGCTTGTTGTTGGTTCAGCACTGCTAGTGATCGATATGCTGGTGGGCTCAACACTGCTGGTTGTTGGTTCAGCACTGCTAGTGATCTCCGTGCTGGTGGGCTCCACACTGCTACTACTGCTGGTTGTTGGTTCAGCATTGCTGGTCGACGTGCTGGTGGGCTCAACACTGCTACTACTGCTGATTGTTGGTTCAGCATTGCTGGTCGACGTGCTGGTGGGCTCAACACTGCTCGTTGTTGATTCGACAATGCTAGTGATCTCCGTGCTGGTGGGCTCCACACTGCTACTACTGCTGATGGTTGGTTCAGCACTGCTTATGGTTGAGGTGGTGGTGGGATCCACACTGCTAATGCTGCTGGTTGTTGATTCAGCACTGCTGGTGGTTGAGGTGGTGGGCTCCGCACTGCTGGTGCTCGTGGTTGACTCCAGGGAAGTGCTTGTCATTGACTCTCCGGACGAGCTTGCAGATGGCTCTGCGCTGCTGGTTGATATGCTCGAGGAACTGCTGGATGAGATCCCAGTAGACGAGCTTGAGGTTGTAGCTGCTGCTGCTGCCGTCGAGGAAGATATGGTGGAAGACGTGGACGATGATGTAGAAGATGAACTGGTAGCGGCCGTGTTCCCGTTACATTGGCTGCTCGAGTCCATCCAGTCCACTGATCCACTAAGTGTGACGGTGGTTTCAGCGGACAGCACTCCTGTCGAAGTGTTCGATGTGGTGTTGCGCAAACAAACCGCGGACCCACAAGGAGCTGAGTTCCATCGTAATATTGCGTAATCTTCAGCAAATGCCTGCGACGTAGTATCGATACCACCTCCACAGGTTCCGGCTGTATTGTTCTGAATCAAAGCCCACTGGCCGACGTAGGCCGTATTATATGGGCCGTCATGGAAAATCCCACCTCCGTAGTAGTTGGCGCTGGAATACATGATGTTCGAGTTTCCGTACATGTTGGAGTTTCCAGAGTTAGTGTTGTAAAGACCACCACCAGATGTTGAAGCGGTGCAGTGTGATAGTGCGGTGGTTCCGTTCATATTCAAGGTACCCATGTCCTGCAAACATCGCAAACCGTAAGCTTATGGTCCATGAAACACAGCATCTGCAGTGAGGAGTTCAGCGACACATACATTGTGGATACAGCCTCCATCAGAGGCGCTCGCCCTCGTGATGGACGCATTCCCGGACATGGTGAAAGTGGACGATTGAATGCCAACACCTCCACCGGTACTCGTAGCAGTGCAGTCGCTGAGGACGCTATTATCAGTCATCGTGAAATTGGTTCCGCTCTGTACGCAATGCAAGAGATGGTAAGGCGAGGGCACACCGGAGTTCAAGCCCACCATTCGTGGATACTCACATTGAAAACGCAGCCTCCCTTCCCAGATCTCGCTGACTTGATAGATGCCGAGCCGCTCATGGTGAACTCGGTAGTACCCGTCATGAAAACGCTGCCACCTTGCGTATACGCGGCACCGTTTAGGATTGTACAGGTGTCCTGCATGGTGATCACGGCGTTGTTCTGCGACACATAGAAGAGTTACACTTTCACTTCATAACGGAAACACCTCGTAATGTTTGTGTCACTTACGCTATAAATGCCACCTCCTCGGGCGACAGTAACTCCACTTGCGTCGAGGGTGGACGCTCCTTTGCAGTGAAACTGGGCATCGGATGCCAACCTGACTATAGCTCCATTCGGACCGATTGCAGAGACGGACGATATAGCTGAGTTGGTCCAGTGCATACGGGATCCGTTGTCCAAAGTGGCTAGAGCACCGCCCGTCTCGGCATACAAATACTTCATGGTGGTCCCGCTGACATAGATTTCTGACCCCCAGTGTCCTCGAACAAACCCTCCAGTATATGCGCTAATGCTCTCTACTACGCAGTTGATGAAGTAAAGTCTGGTCCCGTCGACAAGGTTTTTAGCAGTTACCTGATGAAGGGAGAAAAGCAAGGATTATCGTCAAAGTGCAGGTCTTCACAGGTATTCGCGGATTCTTACCGTGGCAACACCCCCGTGTTGGCCCGTTAAGTTTTGGAATGTGCTGTTCGTGAAGATACTCAAGCCTTGTCCAGTCTGGGCGAGGAAGCAAACTGTTAAGTCGAGAAGTTCCGGGCATCGTACGTTGTTTAGTGAATTACCAGAGCAGCTCCATGCTTGGTAGTGAGCGTCACGTTTCGCACGGTGACGTTCAATGCGTCAATTTTCGATTTTGAACCGCCCGATTCCAGTATTCCGCTGCTCAAAACACCGTCACCCAGAATAACTAACATGTGATGATGTTAATGAGGAGTTCGTGGAAATGGCTGTCGGTTTTACGAACCATTGGAGATGTTTAAAATGGAGCCGTTGGTATCAGACTCCACGTATGCGCAACTCCCTTTGTTTCGTGCACCAACTCCAAGGCAGTATCCACCGGTCCACTTGAAAGTAGGCCCTTTGCGCTAATCCGGGAGCAAGCAGTGATTGGTACACCAACCCAAGAGCAACGTTTGCCATGCCACCAGCATCGGACGTACAATGTGAATAGCTCCTCCAGTTGAGTATGCTAAGTCCCTCCGGCCGTCTCCGTAAAAGTTGCAAGTCGAACATGTTAAGACTGTCGCCGTGTCACCCAAAAGGTAGATTGATCCTCCGAAATTGGCGGCGTTGTCGGTAAAGGTCACATTATTGAGATAGCCGGTGCTATACGAGGAGTAAATAGCACCGCCGCCATTCCAATCTGCGGTCATGTTGACAGAGTTGTTTGTAAAAACACTGTCGGTGAAGGTGAAGGTGCCGCCGCCGCCGTCCATGAAAAATGCCCCTCCCTGTCTGGCGTTTTCGTCGGTTCCCCCGTTGTTCCCGAAAGTGCACCTGGTACACGTGACAGTCCCCCCAATGTGCGACGCAATAGCGCTGCCCGTAGCAGCCCTGTTGTTCATAAAAGCAGTATCCGTCCCTTGAAACGTTCCCCCGCTAAGATAAATGGCCGCACCGTATTCGTCTAGGGCTTTATTCATGTTCACGATATTCTGAAACTTGGACCTTGTGGAAACAAGTTTTGTTGTGGCGGGTATTCGAATCAGGGCATGGTCGTCGTTGAACGGTCCAGAGCTCCCATCAACAACCACATTGACAAGCGTAAGGGTATTGTAGTTGGCAATCGTCAGGATCGGACACTTTTTGAAGATGCAATTGCTCCAGGTCCAGTTTCCCGAGACGGTAATCGGGCCCGTTTCATCACAGGTGATGATTTCATTGGCAGCGCACGCCTTGTTGCCAACTGGCCAGGTCGTTGCGGATGCAGATAGGATGGTATATGAGAAGGCCAGCGCAGAATAAACGAGCCTCAGTGCACTGACGCTCGGTATCAGCATGTCTGAAAGTTTGGAGGTTGAAGTACGAAAATCGTTCTGGTATGGCGGAAGGGTGGATTTGGGAAAAGGTTGGGGGCGGGCGTCGAAGTTGGACGTAAACATATATAGTTATTAAATGGCCACAGAAGGTGTTGACGGGTACTTCTGTCGGTAGCCCAAACATAGTAACATTTACAAAGTCCCGGGAAGGTTGAGAACCGCGGATATTTGTCTCTATCGTTACACGTTATTTATAGCCGGTCTTCGGTGAGCACACGCAATGCAATGGAAAGGAATAAACAAAAAAATGGGAGGTGAGTGACGGGACCGGTCGATCGGAGTTCCGCTTACCCTCTGGTGTGGCGCGCGGTGAAGCCAAGTTCTGCTCCGTGACTAGGAGTCAGCGGAAGTTCTTCAAAAGAAGAGGCAATGAAAGCTAAATTGGAACCGACGATGGCCAATCAATTTGAGAACTCTGTGTTCGCAACATTGCAATGAAGCGTCACTGAGCGATTGTGCTCTGGTTTCATATGTGCGAGAAAGAGCATTGCCTATCGCGCCGTCAGCCATAATGTAATGAGAACGCAAGCATTGTACAAGAGCTGCAAGGGTTTTCACACCCCTGCACCGTTGAAACGTAAATGCTGTGCAGTCAACTGGCCAGAACAAGAAAACTAAACTAAGGGCAGAGAAAAGTGGATCGCTTAGGCTAGCAAGTTCATAGCGTTTCCGCCTCGCACCATGTGGCCCTACTCAGGAGCTTGCATCTCCTCCCTCCTCTATAGCGATACGGTTTGCTTGATATTAGAGGTTTTGAGAACCCGCTGAGGAAGGGGAAAGAAAGCTTGTGTCAAACAGTGATTGTGCAACGGGCAGAAACTCACCAAACACGCGTGCATCTGGAAGAACTTTTTTCTGCTCCGTGCGTGGTGGACTGAGCAAAGAATACAGAAAAAACTGGTGACAGATTTGGCCGTGAGACTGTGGGACTGAAAAACTGCCTGTATTACCTCCTGCCCCTCTCTCCCAGGCGCAAACGGGGCTTCTTTGAAGGGTGTAGTCGATGTGTTGGTAGGTGTGGTTGGGTTGAAAGGTTTTGTTGAATGTTGTGTCTGGTTGTCGAGGGGAAGTTACTCGAAGCCCGCTTGGTGGCTTGCGTCACGCGGGATCATGTTTTTTAAAGCATTTAAAGCACGGTAGAACCAAAATATCCTCAAATCCTGCTAAGACTGGAAACAAAGAAGGTTACAAAAGACTGGCTTCGATAGAGTACACGTTCTCTATTTCCGCCTTCGAGCGTGGGCCTCGCTCTCTGGCAATTCATTGGTCACCCCTTCAGCCCATTCTCAAGGCGGACCGCAGCCGCAACCGACTCATGTCCATATTAGCTTCAGCTTCTTTTTTTGTCACCGTTCCCCTGGGCTACGCTAGTTGCGTGCTCTTGCTGCCGTCCAGCCAGAGGCCGGGGGTTAAGAGCATGCAGTCAACCGGTATTTTCATCTGTCTTGGGGGATTGTCTTAGGCGGCAAAGATCTGGTGCGAGTTAGTTTAGCTGTATTAGCTTCAATGTATTGTTTCGACCGCGCACTGTCGGCGGCCGCACGCCCAGCTCGTTTTCATGTTATTGCCTATCTTTGATTGATATCTCTCATCAAACCTCCGTCTGACTTCGATGTCCCGGAATTGGGAATTTGACTACATTTACCCACACCATTGACTATGAGGGGCAGGGCGGGGCCGGTGATCCAATGTTCCATCCCCTTGGGGTTGCACCAGATTCCAACTGAAACGTGCATGGTCATCCATCATGACGTTTGATAGTGATACGATTTATTCTAAACTCGCCCTCGCACATTCGACCAGATGATAAAAAATCATGCAGGGCTTGCGAAGAGCAGCTTATGCGTACCAATGTAAATAAAGGACGTCCGTTGTCTGTGCCAAGCCACCTGCCACCGCAGTCATCGGGGCATCATAAAGCATCAACCAAGAGGAACGCATGGACGTGTATTTGTAGACCCTTTCGTTGATTCTTATGTGCTAGTTTTGTCGTCTTCAATTGTACAACCTTCTTCTTTGTGAAATATGATACGGACATGTGCATGTTCTGTATATGCATGACCTGGTAGTTCTCTGCACTCAGACAAGATATCCGAGGGTACGATGGATGAAGAGCACGCGACTCGTTTCATTGCCCATCAAGGATTTCCTTGATGTCGAACTTCACATGTTTGTATACTTGTGGATTTCAAAGACAAAGAGACCCAGGCTACGCCATTTCGTTCAAATTCTTACTAAAGAGCTCTCTGCTCTCGTGCCTTCAGGAAACCATGAAGCATCCCTTGATGGTACTCAGTCTCCGTGTATCGCAGCCAAGATTGCAAGCGTCCCACATCACATTCCCATGGACTTGATACCAAGCCCTTCATCACTTGGTTCAGAACCTCGGAAGACGAGAAAAACGAAGTGCACACAAGCGAGACTATGTAGCCTGGCCATTTTTTTTCCAGTGCAGTACCGTCGCCAATCTGATGTCGGCAGAGGGTTAGGGACTCTGGTGTTCTCTACCAAAATTTACAGGGTTGGATGCACTTCAGCGGTCATTTGGTCCTCCTCCTTCAGCAATGCGAAACTGAGCATCGTGTCAAAAGACGTTCAGAAGGATAAGCTCTTATTTCCTTGTCCATGAGCCTGAGATGCGTTATGATCTGCATGGTGTGGCTTTGCATGCCCGCGATCTGCTTGTGACGTGAGCACTCTGATTCCAAACAAATTCCAACTGAAAGTACCAGGAATGACAGTTCTTTGCCGACTGGGTTCTCCATGCGGGAGGCCGCTCGGCTTCGCACTTTGGTTCGGCATCCCCCGGCGACAAGTGCACACGACACGCAGGCTGGATGTGGACCTGGCCTCCTCTTCACCCACCGCACCAGCAGCAGCAACCTCACCTGTTTGGCGCTCAAGCAGCAAAGTTGAAAAGTATGCTCGAATGCCGATTACTCCCGTCACGTTGCAAGAGCTGCTGCAGATGGGCGAGACACATGATCTTGTGTCAAGTGCCCGGTTTGCCAGACACGAGCTCCCGAAACGCATGGCCAGACGAGTTAAAGGTTAGCGAGTTTTGTGTTTCGGAGGCACCTCAAATGCATACTTGTTCCTTACAGCAACTGCATCCTTCGCAGCCCTGCAAAACCTTCCCTTCATAGTAGGCGTCAACCCGCATATTAAATCTGTTTACGATCTGTACCATGACTCCCTCTCCGCCCTCCTCGCTCTTCCCGAACCCGTCGATACCAAAAGCCAGATCGTCTTCACGGAAGAACTCCGGAAACTTGTGGGAGCTCACCAGGAAGTGATTCCGAAACTCGCAAAAGGGTTCAAAGAGTGTGGAAAATACATGAGCAAACACGCAAAGACAGAGTTTCTGGACAATATGATCCATGCCCGAATTGGAATTAGAGGTAGCCTTGGCGGAACATCTTCACTTTTGGCCTCGGTCGAGTTATTCACAACATCTCAACTTCATCTCACCTCCTTCCTTTACACAGTCATAGCTGAACATCACCTTTCCCTTGACAGTCCGTCGTCCAACTACATTGGCGTCATAAACACCCGTCTATCACCAGCCTCGCTCATATCATCCGTCGCGCAGTACTCACGGGACTTGTGCGAGCTCAACTATGGGGGCTCCGCGCCAGAGTTTACAGTGACAGGTCACACAGATACGGTCGTTGCGTACATTGGCGTTCATCTGGAATACATTTTCATGGAGCTGATGAAGAACGCCATGAGAGCGACGGTAGAGTTCTCAAGCAAGACAGGCCGGCTGGAGCATCCGCCAGTTGAGATTGTGGTCTGCAAGAGTCATGAAGAGGTGGTTATCCGGGTCCGTGACCAGGGTGGAGGCATATCGCAGAAAGGTATAGGGCGCGAGAGAGTTCTTGGTGATGACTTCTTTTATGGTATTGATTTTGGGCGGCAGATCTTCCACACATCTGGGACTACAGCTACACAACGGTACCCAAGTATGACGATTCCGATGGTATATTCGACACCCAGGCTAGAATGGGCATGCAGGCTGGTGTCGGTGGGCCAATGGCTGGGTTAGGTTTCGGTTTGCCAATGTCTCGGATCTATGGTATACCTCCCTCGCCGAAGTTGAGTTTTTCCTGTTAATCACTTGATCAACACTGACGGTCTCTTCCGCCTTTCGTTCCCTTTCACAGCCAAGTATTTCCAGGGATCATTGGAAATTCGCTCAATCGAAGGATATGGATGCGACGTGTTCTTGCGGGTTCCCAACATTCTCGGGTCCAGCCATGTTATTGAAGACTGAATGAGCATCTGGATATTGCTGTGATATCTCATCACTGAATGTATTTGTGTGTATATATACAAGGGCTTGGTGTGTAGAAGGCAGAGAGACACCGGATTACTCAGCCTTCTACAATGGCTTGACGGGTTATCACCGAATGACCGCTACGATGCAAAATGCAAGAGACCTTGGCGTTAGTCGCGAACATGGTTGTCTAAACTCTTTGCCCCACAATCTACGTACTCTTCATCCTTCGAAACTCTCCAATAATAATCTGCGTATTCAGACTTGCCGAGCAAGTGCATGAACTCCTCGTCGTGCGTAATGATCAGGAGTTGGAAGTTTGCTTGTTGTCGTCGAAGGTTGATAATGCTGAATCCAAGATGTCAGCGCATTTGTTGTCAATCATGGTTTCCAGAGCGTAGCACATACTTCGCCAAAGACTCTGCCAAACTCTCGATGTTGTCCCGGTCCAGATTTGTCGTAGGTTCATCCAACGCCAATATACCGCAGTTCAGACAGAACGTCTCAGCGAGCGCAAGCCTGATGATCAAGCTAGTGAGCACTTTCTGGCCGGCACTGCATCTGCCACGCATGTCGAGCGTGGTGTCGCCTTTCAACATGACTACGCGGTAGTTGTACTGTCTATTTCCCGTGACATTTTCGTTGTCGGAGCGGATCTCGATGGTGTCGATGTCGTTTCCTTGATATGTGTTAACCCACAGCTCTCGAATGATCTTGTTGATCTCGTCCATTTTCATGGAGTGATACTTCATGATCGCGTTGTCGAGTGCTTTGGCATACTTCTCCAGATCATGATTGGCCATCTCCTCAGTCTTGAGATCGATTAGCTGTTTGCGATATTTTTCTTCGATGTCTCGATAGTCGCCCTGCAGCTCCCGCTGCAGCCTTCGGACCTGTTCTTGCATTTGCTTTGATTCGCCCACAAGTCCTGCTCGCTATCGACGGAATCTGAGTTGACGGTGGCAATAACGATGGGGGGGGGGGGGGGGGGGGGATCAGCAGACATCATACCTCGCCAACGAGACGCTCATGCTTCTGCTTCAGTCGGTTATACTGGTTGGTGACCGAACCCTGATTGGATTCGGCAACACGCTGCTCAAGATCTACGATTTTTCTTTCCAGAGTTGCACAGTCTCGTTTGAGTGTCCGATATTTCAGATTGTCATCGATTTGTCTACGAAGGTTGCGCACGTCGGCGCGTTGATCGCGGATAACTTGCATTTCCTCAGTCAGCGCAGCGATTGTCTCTTGCGCTTGAGATATCCGCTTCTCTGCTGACTGCAAGTCGGAAATGCACCGTCCCAGAAGATGTTCTCCGCCTTGCTCCATGTATCTGCACGTTTTGTCAACCAATCGCTTATTTAATAGCATTCCTTTGCCTCTTCCTCACCTTGTTATGTCAGTGTTCACAGATTCTAGCTGGAGCATGGAGTGCTGCAGAGCAGAAATACCGCGTCCATGCTCTTCTTCGACGCGATTGCTGTGCTTCCTACACAAAGAAAGCTCGCCTTCCTTTTCTCGCACGATAGGTAATCTTTCCGCTGCCATTGCGTCAGCTCCCTACGGCGCGATAGAAAACATGTTGGTATTTCCCCTGACACGCCTGAGCGCATTACACAAGGCAGTAAGTCAATGTCTAACCTCGATCTCGCGTTGCAACTGCTCGATCTCAGATTTCAGTTCGACAATTGCGTTCTGCAACTCTTCCCGTTTCAGAAACTGGAAATTTGATTTCTGCAACTGTTCTCGCACATCTCGAACGCGCTTCTCCAGCGTCTGCAGCTCCGTCTGTTTCAAACTTCTTTCGCTTTCCAAACGATGTATGTCTCGACGCAGATTTGCACTATTGAACAAGGTTTATGAGGCGTTACTTCCAACAGAGAGACGAGACATAAACATGCATGTATACCTCTGCATTTGCAGTTGTTCGTTTTCTTTTCGCACATCTTCCATGGTTTTAGTCGATCCGGTGGACCTCAGGCTTCCCTGGATTGTTTCGACCTCTGAGTTGAGATTCTCGATTTCTTTTTGTTGCTTGAGAATGTCTTGCACTTTCCGGTGCAACGATGCAGCCTCGTCTTTTTCAAGCGAGAGCACTGCTAACGTCGAGTTGTTCTATACCGAGAGCAACGTAAGGGAAAGCCAGCCGCGTTGATTGCAGGCAATTACATACATCTTCAATTTCAGAAAGAAGCTTGTCCTTTTCCGACTCATATTCCGCCAGACGCTTCCTGATCTCTGGAATTTCCACCTTCTCCAACCGTTCCGCATCATCCCAATCGGTTCGCAGATTGAGCAGGGCACTCCGTTTCTTTTCAACGTCGGCCAAGTCGATTTCGGCTGCTTTGCTTGCCTCCGGGATCCTGTCCAATATTGCTTGCAACTGCAATAGACTGATTAAGCCATGACCTCACCTCACCAAGTAGAAACCTTTTTGAACATACCTTTGTAGCAAACTTCTCGCCTTCTGACCTCTCAAAGCCACGTACGCAAAGCGGACAGCAGCCATTGTCTTTGTACTTCTTGATGAACTTCACGTACATGGAACCCGCGCTGCGCATGGATGCCAGCTCACTACGACACAACATCATCAACGTTAGCACAAGTCAAAGACAAACGGCGCACGCGCATGATCGTACTCTCGCTTCTCTATGACGCTCTCTTCTATTCGGGCAACCGCGGTGTTGAAGTTGTCGTCTCCCGTGACAGCCTTTACCCGGCTCAATCGATCTGCCGAAGAGTCAGATCTGGAATCTGGCCATCAGGCAGTCAGTCACTCATACCGTTTAATTCAGATGTCTTGCGTGTCAGGTTGTTGCGGGCCATGCCAATTTGCGTCTCCACCGATGCTAGTTTTCGATTGTCCCTCTCCACCTGTTCCTCAATATGCCGAACGGAATTCTGCTTGTCACTAAATCGAACGAGATCAATGAATATTTCTCAACATAGATCAAATTGATTTACAACAAGTCACGAACCTTAACAGTTTATCTACCTCCCCTTCCATCAAATGTGGAGCAGGTTTGTGGCGGAGGAGGACCTGAAAATCTGCTTCGGCAGAGGACATCCTGATATACTACCCCATGAGATGTGGGATCAAGAGACTTGTCATCGAGTGGCACTCACGTGCGAGTCAAAGCCTCTTGTTTGCGCTCCTGCTCCGATTTCTTCATGCAAAGGCGAGCACGAGATTCACCTTGCGCGCTCAGCATAATCATTTCCTCGCTCAGCTGCTTCGATGTGATCTCCAAAGCCTGGGCTTCCTGGTTCAGCTTGTGTTGTTTTGCATCGGTGTTGTTCAAGTCCATCTCTCTGCGAGCTGCATCCAATTGAAATTCCTATATGCTGTGTTAGAGAACAACTAGGAGGATCTGTACCAGGTGCACCCAACCTGATCTTTCAAGGTGCGTTCCAGCTCATCAATGTCCGCCCTTGTTATCCTCATGTCTTGCATGTTTTTCATGTGTCCCGATATTTTAGTGCGATGGGCATCCTGCAAACCCAATCAATAAACATGCAACACGATTTGCAAAGTTAAATCATACTTACGATTTGCCGGCGTGTCATCTTCTTTGTTTCTTCAACTGACGCCATTTCGGTTTTCAACCGTTGAATTTCGTTCATCATGAGATTCTCCTTCCTTCTGTTCTCGCCCTATCAAGACGTCAGTTTATTGCAACCTGGACTGCCATTGACACTCTTCATACCTTGGCAGCGTCCAAATCGGATTTTCGAGCTTCGATATCGCTGCGTAGTTTCCGCGTGAACCGCTCAATGTCCCCAGCAGAAACATTCGTAGAGTTGAACCCAGTGAATTTATGCTCGGCAATCAGATTCTTGACCAGCGCCTCGCGCTCCTGTAGTCTACTGTCATATGCCTACAGCGAGTGAAGTCTTTAGAAACGGCAACACGATACTTGAAGGTGCAATCGACTTGCTCACTTTGCGCTCGGCTTCCAATCGACCTTTCGTAGTCAACTGTGCCTGCTGCTCGGCTTGCAAGTTTGTAAGTTCCTCCGTCAAGCCAGCGATCTTTTGCTCTATGACCAGTTGCTCTGATTGTTTCGAATCCAAGGACTGTTCGTACTCGGCGAGGAGCTCCTTCAGCTCGGCATCCGATTCTGTTTAGGAAAAAATCTTAGAGATCAGAAAGACATTTAGTTGAGTGGAACTGAAACTTCCCCACCTTGGTACTCTTGAAGGTTTGCTTTCAACTCTTCCATCGTCTTCTGCCGCATGTCTCGTTCCATTGTTGACTGTTTTATATTCAAAAACAGCTTCTGCACCATTTCTTGCTGTTTCATAAGTCCCTCCATCTGCTCCACAGTTTCAGCAATTTCTCCCCCGTCCAGAGACTCGATCCTTTCTTGAGCATGGCTGAGTTTGCTTTCCACCGTGCTGAGCTCTTCTCGAACCTAAAGCGACCGGCGATGAGATTATGCTGGAGTCAGAATGACTGGAGATATTGATGCTAACCCGCTCCGCCTTTGCTTTGTTGGCTTTCAAGTTGTCCAGATCCTTCTCAGAAAGCTTCAATTGAATGACTTGTTCCTTTCGCAGCGTTTTGATGTTGTCCAATGCTTTGGTGTAGCTGAATACATGGGGGAGTTCAGCAATCATGGATGAGAAAACGGTAGTCTACCGATGCATCTTACCGCGTCGACGCGAATATCTCATCAAACTTCTTTTTCAAAACTGAAGGCTCAGAGAGCGGCCTTCACGCATCAGAATTAGTCAAGTACTGGACGCGATGGGCAAAACAGCCTACCGTACCAAAATGATTCTTCCTGATGACAGAATATGACATTGTCGAGAATAGGCGCGGATACGCCCAGTTGTAATGGCAGTTCAGCGTCGAGTTCCGCGCATTTTGTGCTCAAGCTATGGTTCTGCAGCATAAGGTTCGTAAATGGGTCTAGTCTGCATTTGAGATGTTAGGGTAGAACGCTAGAAATGGCTATACCTCTCCTGTCTCGGGATCTTTCGTCAGCAGCACGCTTTCTAACGTCTTCTGCTGCACTCCCTTTTTGGTTTGGGTCAGAGACATCGATCGCGTGCAGACCATCTCTCTACGGTTCACATTCTTGAATCTCAGTTTGACCTGAGCTTTTACTTCCGTCTCGTGAGCGAGCTGGGACCGACAGAGAGTCAGCAAATCTGCCTTCGAAAGCGCTGCTTACTGCCAAAAGCGCACCTTCGGGTCGTGTATGAAAGCGCCATTTTTGCTGTTCGGCGGGGTAGCTCCAGTTGTTGCATATTTGAGGCACTCTATGATGGTCTGTGGCTTTGCTGTCAGTACCTCCGCCTGATACAACGCCGCGTCCCTCTATGCGCTAACCGTCTTTCCGGCGCCATTGTGTCCAATTATAATGGTGAGCGGGGTATAGAATTCGATCACATTTGCGACATTTGGATCAAAGGAACGAATCCCTCTGCAGAAATAAAACGAAAAGTCTGTGAATATGCAGTCCACCACTTCCGCAATCGATTCAAATGTCATATGCTCAGACCATGAGTCCCGGTGGTTTATACCTGATAAGAAGCTTGTCTATCTGAGACATGACAGAGGTGAGCAAGCCTACACTGCGGGGTATATCATCAAGAACAAGACCAGTTAAATGCGTGGAAGCGCAAGTTCAAAAGATTCCTTTGGGAAGAAGGGAAGGCAGGAGGGAAGGGCGAAATCCTAGACTGATGGCGCAATGGTTCATTTGTCCACAAAAGGATACATTGTCAGGCGTGGCGCAGAGCCAGTTTGATGTGCGCGTGTTTTTCCCTCCGCAACATCTTGTTGCCATTCTGCCGAAAATGTCAGACTCCAAGTTGAACCTCGTCCTCTCAGAAGCCAATGCTTCGCAAGCACGAGAAACCCTCAACGCCACTCACGGAGCGTGGGGCGCTCAACTGTCCAAGGAGCAGTATGTCACGCGGGAAGAAACTCTTCGGACGACAAAGTTTTCGCAGGAACGGCTGAAAACCTGGGTTCTGACAGAACGCTCGGCGCCCAACGTCATTTTATCATCTTGTGAGGTCAGTTTGAAAGAATGCTTGGTTGTTCTTGTAGCAAGTCAGCAATATTCTGGGTTTGCGCTGACACGACCCTTCCGTAGACGTATGCACACCCGTGTGTTCTCAATACTGGCGCCGGAGGGCAGCTGACCCACGGGACGTGCCTCGCGGTCGCATCTGTTTATACTCCTGCTGAACATCGTCGGAAAGGGTACGCGGGTATCATGATGCACCAGTTGCGTGACCATTTAGGAGACGCTGTTGCTACGACTCTCTACTCGGACATTGGCAGAGAGTTCTACGCTCGCATCGGATGGAATGTGTTCCCATCCATCTCCGGCATCATCCATGTGAAAGAGCCTGAGCCAATTGGTGAAGATATCGGCATGATCACCGCCGACAACCTCAGCGCGTTTGTTCAGCAAGCAACGAAGCACATTCAAGAGCAAGTGGAATCGAGGAAGACGGCTAGCTTCGCCGTGTTGTTTAATGAGGACAAGATTGCATGGTACCAAGCGCGTACTAATGCCTATGTCAAATTGCTGCATTTGACTATTCCACTGGCGACACTCACCACCCTGGGTTCTTACAATCTGGAGGGAGATCAGTTTGTTCTATGGTATTCAGATGTGGCAGAGAAAAGGCTCTACATCCTGCATGCGCATAACCCCGGCAAACAGGACATGAGTGGCGTATTGGCGGCAGCTGTCCAACATGCCAGCTTGTGCGGGTTGACTAAAGTAGTCATATGGGATCCACAGAATAACGGTTGTGCAGATGTCGAAGCAGTGCAGATAGAGGACAGAGAGTCTTCATTATCTTCAGCTAGCATTCTGAAGGCAGGATTCCCAGTAGACATAGAGTGGGTCGCCAATGAAAAGTATGCATGGGTGTAGGATATCTCGGCGTGATCGCAACTGTACCTAAATAGAAGCTGCAAAGGTGGTGTCTGATACCTCGTTTTACCAACTCGGAGCATTTGATTTTGTTTGCATACAAAGCTGTGTCACGTAGTCCGGACCGTCGTCTGGCGTGACGATCGAATTTCAAACGGGCAGACATCGTTTCTATTTCGTGTTTCATGATATGATTAACCGCCTAGTCCCCATGCTCTCTGTACAATCGAGCTGGGAGAAAACTACATCAGAAACGGATATTCTCCGCCGCCTTCAACATCCTCCCGACTCGTCCCCTTTAGTAGTAGTGAGTGCATAAACTCTCGCTTAAGCCTGGACAGTAGACTTGCGGGTGGAGGAAAGACGACGCTTCATGTGCAGCTCCTGACGCTTGCTGTTGCGCTCCTTGATGCGCTGGGCAAGGAGGTGAGCGTAGTTGGCAGCGTCCTAAAAGACACACAGAGACAGGATCAGCAATTGTAACATAATGTCATGTGGGAAAATTGGCGGAAAAAAGTAATTACCTCAGCAACCTTGAGAGACTGGCGGACCTTGAGGGCCTTGAGGTGACGCTTGCGCTGGATGGTACGGGGAGTGACCAATCGCTGGATCTTGGGGGCCTTGGTGTAGGACTTCTTGTCACCCTTGCCAGGGATCTCACGACGAATGACGTACTTGCGGACATCGTCCTCCTTGGTGAGGTTGAACATCTTACGGATGTTGTTTGCACGCTTGGGTCCGAGACGCTTGGGGATCTGGGTGTCGGTGAGACCGGGAATGTCGGCTTCACCCTGCTTGACGACAACGAGGGCAAGAGCCGAGATGTCGCTGGCAACGATGCATCCACGGACAGACTTCCTCTTGCGCTCACCGGTTCGGCGAGGACGGTAGCAAGAGTGGCCAGCGGACAGGAGAAGACGCACACGGCGGGCCTCCAGGACACCCTGCTTCATAGGGAAACCCTGCTTGTCGTTTCCACCGGTGATCTTGAAGACGTATCCCTTGAACTCATCGCCAAGAGCGTCACCCTTGACTTCCTGAGACATACGCTTCTCGTAGAAGATGCGGCTGCAGAGAAACTCCTGTCAGCATTGCGTTCTTCGGAAAAAGTACTCGTGCATAAACCCAGGCCGGTTTCAGCTCGGAGAGACTTACTATTTGCGCTCATCGTCAATCTCGATGGACTTCTGAGTGCCCAGGGCAGGGTACGCAATGTTCAACTATGAAAAAAGGGAACCGAATCATCAGCTGATGATTCCCGGTGAATCCAACGTGATCCATAGTCACTTATGAGCAAATTCCCTCCTCCACTTTTGCCAATCGTCGTCACAGCGCAGTATAGATACACCCAGCCTGCTTCATCTGTCGCCACTTGCCCAGCTGATCTCAAAAGCCGTGCCGTGACAAACTTTTTGTCAAAATCTGGCCAGCGGTCTGGCATGGGCCAAAACGATTCTCTATCCATTTCCGTCCCACAACAGCAAGCCCTTGGTCGGCAAAATTCATTCATTGTCGTCTATCGGTCGCAAGAATTCTCTTCTCGCATTTCTAGCTGATTCAATTCGTTGTTGGTAGGTCGCAAAGGCCCGGTCCATCCATCCATCCATCGATCCATCCATCGGTCCGGCGTAAACTCCCCATCCATCCCACCAGCTCGTCCATCCATCCATTCGTCCTCTCTGCTGTTAGACGTCGATTCTTACTTTCATTCTTGCGATTGGTCCGAAAGTCGAAAAGGAAGGAAGAGCTTGGATGGAAGCCAGCGAGACTCAACAGCGAGACTCCCTAAACCTATTCCTAGTACACACGTGACCTGCACAATGCAGCGCAGCAGACTCAAGAGCGCTGTCAAAAATGCAACATTGAGAATCCAGAAACTCTTCCTGGAGTCGAAGACCTGATGTTATTGGTAAGAAGTCCGCCACTTTGCGGGGTTGACTCAGAAAGGCTCTGGTCAGGAGGCGACCAGGTATGCTACTTATCAAGCGCACTAGGATTACAGCAAAAGATTTCATTTTTTATTACAAGACATGAGGCACAGATTGATGACATGGATGAAATGGAGCAATGTTTCGTCCGTTCATTCCACCAAAAAAAAAAAAAGATGGAAAGTCTGACAGCTTGGCGAGAACTGTGTTCTTCGCCAGACTGGAGAAGTTCGTTCGTAAGTACTGAAAGCACTAGTATGGCAGATTCTACTGTAATCAAAAGAAGGGATGGCTGTACGCTACAGGTGAGAATTCCCACTCGCTAACCCACACGTCCGAGATCGCACGGGTATCTTTGCACGGCGACGTCAAACCCTTTGACGTCAAAGAGTTCGAGGGGCTTGTAGAGCTCATTTCTGAAGGGGATGGAGACATGGACATCGGGCACTGCATAGATCCGACATCATCGTCGTATTGTACGACTTCCCAGCACGTTTGCGTCGCCGTGTCGTTGCAATATGACTCATCCCTCTCAGAGTCCACGTCGATGGCCGAGTCGCGTCCAGCGCGCAAGACCCCTAATTCCATTTCAAGCATCTCGAGCGCCAGGGCATCTTTCCGTTGCTTCGAAGCGGCTTCTGTGAGCTGGCCGGCCATAAATGCAACATTGGCCTCGCTTTGTCCAAGAGCCTTCTTCAACTGCGACACGGTACGTTGCGTTTCCTTAGCGGCCGCATCATCATCCATGGCCGCCCGCAAGCAATCTTCCAGCGCTGCTTGGAGTGCTTTGGGCCCCATACGGTTCCGCGAAACGCATCCCGTCGGACTTCCCGCGCGGGTGTCTCTGACTGCCTCCTCCTGACTGATTAGATATTCGCACAAAAAGCGACGCTCCCCTTCCGCCTGCAGAAATGCAGCTTTGTATTGATCACGCTCCGCTCGTAATATTTCGAGTTCATTGTTTTCCAAAAGTCTCTCTCCTCGTTCAATCGTTTGACTGAGGTTTGATGCCAAATCCTGGATTGGCCGGCGAGCGGCGGTTGACTTGACCGGCTTAGCTCGTGGGGGTGGTGGTGTTGGTGGTGGTGGTGCACTCCTCGTCGCGAGGGACCTACGTTCTGGGAGAATGCGAATGGTTTTGGGGGCGGGAGGCGGCGGGTCAAAGTTCCACGGAGGCTTCACCGTTGTGGGCGGCTTGATTGGTGTTCGTGTACTTTTCGTTTGTGAGGGATCATTGAACGGAATAGTCTTGGTCACTCCCCGGCGTCGTGAAAGTGGTTTATTAGACAAGGAGTGTTTTGGGTCATCCAGCAAAGGGCTGCGAGGCCCATGCATCGTGAATACGCCGGGGCCGCACCGGCTTGTTGAATATGACCAACGTGAAAATGCGAACCGCCGCTGCTGGGTCTGACTTTATACAGTCACCCGTTAGCAACAGTTACGACCCAAGAACAGGAATGGGGGTTTCGACACGGAGCCGAATGAGTGTGACTAAAGGGTTTGGTGGATGGGTTCCCGGTAGCCCGCAAAGTGGGACTGCCCGAATGAGACTTGTGAACCTGTGAGATAGTTGTATAAGGAAGAAAGCGACTTGTCCAGCAAGCACTCGATCTTGACTATGATAGCAAAAGGAATAACGAGGAGAACCCGAGTCGGACATACAAATGTAGCGTACGGTATTGCATCTCAGTTGTTTTGGTTGATTTTGGGGGCAGGCATGTAGGAGGAGGCGGGGAACGCGCAAAACAAAGATTCCGATGGAGTGTGCAGATTCCGCCCTCGCACGCACCAAGCCCACGTGTCATCTCACAAAGTGGGGCGAGCAAGTAACGCGCTTTGATGTGGGTCTGGCAATACACGTTTCAATATTTATCAACTTTTTTTTTTCTACTATTTTTGCACATCAGTAATGCGTAAAAAGACGCATCAATTGTCAGTTCCAGATATCTTACGCCGTGGCTGTCGAACCGCGTCGGGCTCCTCCGCGGCAAGATTGGTAGTCATTGATAGTGGAGCGGCCGCACCTGCAGCCGACGTCGGATTGACGGCAGGAGGAAGGGGATCCATTCCTCGGTGAATTACCTTGGCCTGACTGGCCAGGGTGTGGGCATGAGCCAGCCGTTCAAATACGTCGGCTCCCGCGCGCAGAGGTATCGGGGCTGCTGGAGCAACTGCAGGTGGTGGCAACGTTTTCTCACCAATAGCGTCTGCTGCGTTTTCAGATAATGATTGGGCGATGGAAGGTTGCGACAACGCGTCCTGAGATGAGTGGTGGCTTCGCTTCGTGGGACTGGCAGAAGGCGACGCGGAGGCCTTGTTGCTCTTTTCGGGGGAGACAGTCAGGCCGTATGTTTTGGTCGGATTCACGCCAGCGACACTACGGCGCGGAGAATCGCGCCCACAAGCCCAACTGGGACTGCGATGGTGCCGATCTCGATCGGATGCTGCGCCCGTCGGGCTCGTGGGCGACGAGCCAGCGTCCTCGAGGCCAAGGTAAGAAGAGCTTTTCGATGGAGACACGCTCACGCTTCTGGGCAAGGTGTTAGCATGTTGAGATTGGTTGGGGTGTAGCTGACGGTTCGCTGGGATCGTGAGGTTGAGAGGTGGCGGGGTGTGCCCTCTTCCGCGAGGTGAGGTGCGAAGATCGGGCTTCGTGTTTGGAGAAGAGGATTCGGGACGGTTTGACGATGGTGGGGAAGAGGATTGCGGACGAGGTCCAGAGTTTGGTATCGGCTGGTTATTCTCCTTGCTATCATCGCTGCTGAATGACCGACCTCCCTTGCTCCACTTCTTAGCAAGCTCCCCGCCACCGAGCAAGGCAAGCCGGTCCAGGAAGCTCAACTTCGGCGGGTCATCCGACAGTTGTTCCACCGGGAGACCTTTCTTGGGTGATGAAGGTGCCGGACGGGCGGTGGCCGGTTGGCTACCTGAGGCAGTGGGAGCAGTATTTTTGGGGCGACTAAGGACGTGTGGTAGAACCACGTCCATTCTATCTACCGATTCTTCTGGTTGCGGCAAACTTTCTTCGACGCAGCGTCCGTATCGCGCGGGTTCGTTTTGTCGGGGCTCCGCAACGCTTACGACGGCGGGTATGTCGTCGTCATCTGAGCCCTGTTCAGATGCAATGTCCATGGCATCCATTTGCATGGCAGTACTTTTCACGATATCGCTCCATGCATTCTTTTTCGAGAGCTTTCGCGCAGGTTTCGGCGGCTTCAGCAAATCCCCGGGTGAGCCCTCGTCTACCTGTTCTGTCGAATCCGTCGTTTCCAATCGGACTTTCTGTTCCATTGCGGCGGCAGCGGCTTCAGCGGCTTTCCAAATTTCTTCGTCTCGCTTTTTGCACTCAGCTTTGAGATGCTTGACAGAGTTGGTCAGGTCGACTACCAACGCTTCCTTTTCTTTCAATCGCGTGTGTTGTTCCGAGTTTTTGGCTTGGCTCTCCTCAAGGGCATGTCTGAGACCAACGACTTCGTCTAAATATAATTCTGCAACGGCCTCGAGTTCAAACGGATCCACAGTGCGAAGGAGGTCCATGGCGTTCTCCCACCCCAAGTCCACAGGCTGGGCGTTATACGACGACGGGGTCTGCCCAGCGGCCTGCGCACGTTTGATCAAGTCCTGAGCTTTCTGCAAGTTGCCACTGATGACCGCAATGGCCTGATCCAGTTCGGCCAAGCGCCCGTCCATATATTGCCAGGCATCAGGTTCATACCGGCCGGTGCGAGCCTCTTCGGCTCTCACGACCTTTTCGCGTTCATCAAGGAGAACTTTCTGCTCACCAACGAGTTTGTTCAGCGGTATCTGCAAAGACTCAACTTCCTTCTGGGCGCGACGCAGTGTGACACACGATTCGAGTTCTTTGTCCAACATTTCCTTCCTCAGCGCCGCTCGCACAGTGAGAGACCCATCAAGTTCCACAGCCGAAGCGGCTCTCGCATCCGGCGAGGTCTTGCCTCCCGCTTTCGTGGAGTTGGCGATGACTCTCCTCACGGGCATACTCGTGGTCGTCCCTGGGCGCGTTTCGGCTGCTGTTGTGACTTTCCAGGTCCCGTGGCTCATACTTCTCCGTTTCGGCGATGCGCTGCCACTCGAGGTGCCGGACTTCGAGATCCTGTGTGGTGTAGTGGTTCTCTTCAGTATTTTCATGACTGATTTCCTGTCGCGTGCGTCATCAGTTCGCCGCTGCATTGTGACTCGCTGCAGCTGAAGGGAGAAAGGCAACTCGTTACCACATGAGGCTTGAAGAAACAAATACGTTGCTGAGAACGATTCCCCGCACCTGCAATTGACTTTTGTATTCGAGCTTTTTGACGAGGTCAACTGCCTTCCGCTCTTTTCTTCTCAGATTTGCTATTTCTCGTCGACTGTTCATTTCCAAAGATCTCGCACGCTCCCTTTCCTTCTTGAGATCCTTCAGCATCCGCGTCTTCTCAACTTTCATGCTGGTAATGGTCTCCTTGAGTCCGCGCATGAGTCCTTCATCTTTCCCGCGTCGTTCATCTCGTGTTCGTGATGTGTCAGCCAATCTCCGCTTGTATTCGTCGATCTGACGCTCCAACTGTCGTCGTTTATCTTCGTAGCGCTGCTTGATAGCAATCGTGCCCTTCTTCTCTTGCTGTTTCCCGCCGTCTTGCATTTTCTGCAGGGCCAAATCGCGTTCCTTCTTGGACTGCATCAGCTGCGTTTGCAAGTCCCGCAGCTTCTGCTCATAGGCGGTTCGCATAGTTTCGTACTCTGCGTCACGATGCTGAATGCGGGACACAAGTTTCTCGTGCTCGGCAATGTCCGATTGGATCTTTGCGATCACCGAAAACATATCTTCGGTTGACTCTTCAAGCGTATTCGAGCCATCTTCGGCAGGAACATCAGCATCAGACGAAAACAGACTGGAGGGCTCTCGGACGAGGGAAAGCGCATTAGGAATTCCATAAAGCTTAGGACCTTTGGGACCGCTGGTGACACCATCAGCCTCATCCGTAGCTTCGGATTCCTCCGGATGGTTTCCGACATGTGACATAGCCTTCAAAACTCGTTTCTCTCCAGCAGCTTCAACCATGTCAACCGCGTCTTCGGCCGCTTCCACTTCGACAAGCTGTGGTAGAAGCGGTTTCGAAGGTATTCCCAATTCAACGTCGACTACAAGATCCTTGTTGGCCTCGTTACCAATTTCGTCCTCGGTCCACAAGCCGCCGTCTCCGCCGCGGCTAGGTGCCGAGAAAGCATTTTTGTTGTTCCGACCTTTTCCTCCTAGCCTTGCTACCACATCGTTGTACCATGTAATTTTGTCTTCCGCCTCAGAGAGCCTAAAGGTCAGGTCTGAGATGGTTCTCGCATAACTTTGAATTATTGGATGCGCAGTTATTTGTCGCCTAGATGCGGTTTGTTCTTCAGTTTCCTTCAATAGATCATAGCCTTCTCGGGCTACAAGGGTATCGTCATCGTCATTCTCAACGTCACTGTAAATCTCATCATTCGAACGGACAGCTTCGCGTCGACTTGTATCAGCTTCTTCCCAGACTTTGCGAACTTTGATGCCGCCATCATTTTCTTGTCGCGCGCCTTTTCGTTTCTTTCCAGGCGCCAGCGTCTGGCCGTATGCGATTATGACCTCATCTCGTCGCACAACGGCATCAGTGAGTTCCTTGCCCAAGTCCCTGCAGCGATCTTGTAGTCTGAAACAACGGAACTTCAACCGATCATTCTCGAACCTGATGGCTTCCCTTTCTCGCCGCATTTCATCAACCTCATTTTCGAGATCGCGCTCACGTTGCAACCGAATCTGTGCGTCGCGATCTCGCATACCTCCCGATACGATCCGACGTTGGCTACTCAGGTAGCCAGCAGCCAATGGATCACCACCACCCGATGGGAGACGGGCACCGCCATCACCCTGCATCTCAGAGCGTAACTGCGAAACGGTGGCGCGCAACATTCTGATCTCCCTTTCCATGGCAATGCTATTTGCGTTTCCACCTGCCCATTCCTGATTGATGACAACTTTGTTCTTGATATTGCGGGCGCGGTTGGCATAGTTCAAGGTGTTGAGTGTCTCAGCATAATTGGTGTCACTAGGGCTGACACACGCAAGCATAAGGGTCTGACTGTTCCCCCCTAGGCTGTCTTGCAGCATCCGCGTGAGCTTGGAGTCGCGATAAGGGACATGGCTGTTTGCGGAACGTCGAGTATCGTCTCCCAACGCAGATATTACGTTTCCCAGTGCAAGAAGTCCCTGATTAATTGATATGCCTTCCTTTTTGCGATCCCCCTCAGCGTTGGTGCGCTTCAGCCGCTCGGAACCCGCTAAATCCACAAAGTGAAACTTCGAGAGGATGGTTTGGAAGGATCCATCAAGATGTGTCAGAGGATCGACGGTTGTTGTAAGTACCATGTCGGTTTCTGACGGTTGCACCGTTTCATTGCCCTCGTCATTTGCAGCTGCGGCTGTCTCGGTACTGGCAGTCGTTCCCTCCGGCCCAGCCCACTTTTGTTGTTTGAGGATGACACTGAAGATTGCATGACTTCTGGACGAGGAAGCATTCATGTCCGTTGAGCCCGTTGTTCGGCAAAGAGATCCTTTCTCCAGCACCATCAGTAGATCTTCTGGGGAAGTGACCACCTGTTCTTTGACTCCGTACCATCGGATCTTCCCAGAACCATCTTCTCGAATGGATAGCGCATTTGGGTTCGCCGCGGAAGAGCCATCCTTTGCCCTAGGTAGCAGCAAGTCGATGATTTCCTCGTTGTAAAGTTCCAGAAAAGAAACAGATACGTCGTATTTGAATCCTTCCGGGCTGGCGGCGCCTTGCCCCTGTAGCTTGTCGAACAGGTAGTAGATCGCGCGAGGTACGATTCCTTCACTTCCCGGCTCCGCAGCGGTCTCCAATCCGGTTCCCATAGAGTGCGTTTTCCCGGAACCAGTCTGGCCATAAGCAAGAACTGTAGCGTTAAAACCCTCCAGGAAGCGGTCAACCAGAGGTCTAACGCATTCTTCGTACACTTCTTCCTGAGTGGACAATGTGTCGAAAACGTGGTCGAATGTGAAGGACTTTGCACTCGATCCCGCTCCAGCACCTCCTCCTGACAGCCCCAAGGATTCAGCCACACTTGTGCTGTTTGTCGGCGCTATGGAGACCTGAGGGATTCCAGGACCTAGAAACCCAACACATTCCTGCGCGCTAGCAAGGACCTCCTTTGGACTCAACGGCCGAACCCGGAGGGCGACCTTCACTGACGTAGAAGCCATTATCTGGACCCGAGGAGCAAGGGCCAACCTCCAGCAGCCCAGTCAACACTACTGATGTGGCACTGCGGGGAGATCAGTGACCGGAAGTGCCTGAGGAGCACAAAAAAAGAGATCCGGCTTCTCGATGGTAATAGTCGAGAGCTTGCTGACGAGTGACCACCACAGTTCTATCACAGCAATTTGCTACTCCGATGAGAGAGAGGGAGTATGGGTATTTGCCGTGATCTACCGACAAAGTGGTATTGCCATCAAACACACAAAAAGTTGCAGTCCCTGCTGGCTGGGCGCGAACACGCGCGACGGGCAACACGGGGCTCCAAAGCACACACACGTTCATGCCAAACACAGAGAGGACTGGAAACCCCAGACTCCAATTCTGCGATATTTTCTCTCAAGAGACCACAGATCATGCGGAAAACCTCCTGCCACTTATTGCAGGCAATATGCGTCTCACAGCACGGCGTAACGAGGCAATGAACACATAACACTCTGATGCTCGTATGCGAGCGTCTAAACCTTGAACTGGGCAATAGAACGTATCTCCATGCGTATCTATTTTGCTGTTCTCTTGCTTTGCCCTCTTCTTGCTTGCCTTTGTGAGAGAGAAGAAAGTAGACGAACTATTCATCGCAATTGACGAGTGAGTTGCTGATGTCACGTTGCGTGGCTGTGCCGCGCGGCTCGGCCGACGCCCCGACGTGGGATCGTGCGCAGCAGCATAAACAAGGCTCCGTCTTCCCAAAGCTCACTTCCCAATCAAAAATTAACCCATGACCCAAACGATGGAAATCTCACAGAACATCAACGCTCAGGGCTCAATCCCTTCGCAAGAGCAGGAATTTATCACAAAGAGAATTATAGCGGCATGGGATACCTCTGGCAGCTCGCAGATGTAAGTCTATCTCCTTCGAATCTCCAGTCAGGATCCCGAATCGACACTCATGCAGTGATTGCGCCCACCAGCCTTCAGACTGCGCGTACCTTCCTCACAAACTCAGCAGATGGATCCGACACATCAATGGTTGCTTTCAGGTCCCTGGTCCTGGAGCTGTTTTTTGCAGGTCTACGAGGCCTGATGGCCATAACGACTATCGGCACGTTCTTCGCCAACCTGTACAAGGACACTGCGAAGAAGACGGGTTCGCAGGAGCAGGAGAATGCGTCGGGCTATGTTGGGCCGAACGGACCGGGAGATGCTCTTACAATTCCTTCCACACTGGTGGACGCACTATGGGTCCTGGATCAGCAGACAGACCCTTCTTTGGGAGAAGGCGTGCTTCCGGAGCGTGCAAAATTGGTTGCGCTTGCTAAAGATCTTATGGTTAGTACATATGCGAACGGTTGAGTGGCCAGAGGCGCATTGAATCATCACAAGGCTGCCATGCAGCGGAGGCTGCCCTTTTCGTGCAGTTGAACACGCCCTGACCCAAAACTCCCAACATTTAGTCAAAACACTTTATACCCGAAGTCATGATGAGGGAGCGCTTGGAACTCGAATTTCAGAATGCCATAGGGCTGATCAACGATACCAGAGGAGCCGCGAAGAAGGAAGTGCGAATGCGAACTTCGATGCTCTACGTACAAACAAAGTACAATCTACTACGAGAAGAACCAGAGGGATTTTCGAAGCTCATAACAGAGGTTTTCCGGAACCTTCCCCCGCTGTTTGATTGTCACGAACCGAGTAGTGGAGGCCCAAGATTGACAAAGGAGGAGGCCGCTCAACGCCGAGCAGAAGCGGTGGAAGAGCGTGCACATATTGTGATGGAGAATATCCAAAGTCTCATTGGATATTTTGACCTCGATCCTAACCGAGTGCTGGATCTGATACTAGACTCATTCACTGCCAACATTGCGGATCACTGGGATTTTTTCGTTCGCCTGCTTGAGATGAGCCCTTGGCGCGCAAAAGAAACCACACCAAATGAGCCACGTTCGGTCTGCGGGCAGATCCTGGGCTTCAAATTTGACTGGTATCGAGGACCAACACACACAAAGAGCATCCCAGACGCTCTGATCTTTGTGGCAGCAGTGACGATTAAGCACGGCCTGGTCGCTTTGGGTGATCTATATCCTCATCTGAGCACTCCAGATGAAGGCGTCACTACACTGTATGAGGAACTTTGCAAACAGTATCGGAAAAAAGAGAGAACTGCTGGGAGATTCAAGGGTCTAGAGGTAAAGATGCTCAACATCGGGAAACCCCTCATGTGCTCAACATAAACCACTTGCGTCACTTGTAGCTGACAGGGTCTCTGGCGGATGACGGTAAAGAATCTACAGCTGCCGCTGGTGGCGCTGCCACGGTAATTGAGGTCGAACCTGAGGTACGGTGGTCCATTCGACGGCTTTGTAGCATTGAGAATAAAAGGTTGACAATCTTCACAGCTGCAGTGCGATGTGAATCAAAAAGCCGAAATCGCGGCCGCATTGATCGCGATCGGCGATTTCAAACATGGTTTCCAGATTCTGGAAAGGCTGCCCAATCTTGTTCATCTACATCCGGAGATAGCAGACAACATCTGCAGATACCTTCGCCTTCTCATTGACGAATGGGATTTGAAGCCTTTGGCCCGGGCAACGCGTCTGCCAAAGCCTAGCCCGGAAGATTACCGACCTGGCGCCAATACAATAAACGTGAAGCTAGCACCTGTTTTCGAGCGAGTCAACATGGGACGAAAAGACAATGCGCCCAGATATAAGTTTTTCTATAGTGACTGGAAAGCTGACAAGCCCACGGTCAGAACGGTTGGGGAGCTAGTTCAGAGGATCCGGATGTACCTTGTCCACGTTGGTTGTCATCTGCACCGCGATCCCCTTCTGGTCGCGCAGTTGATCCGTATCGGAGCCCTCCACGTCAGCGAGGTGAGCGGGATTCACATTTCTTCGTGCGTTGCATAAACTTACCATCATCGTTAGTGTAAGAAGCGATTGCAAAACGCGTCAGACTTGGGAAGTGTCCCTCACCCAGGGTCGGGAGACCCGTTTGAGAACGTGAAGTACGAGAGCACCGTAAATGGATGGTTGAATGTCGTTGTAAATTATCTCCTGCCGGCGATTTCGTGCTCCGATCCCAATCCGGCGAACAGTCAAGGATTGTGGACAATCATCAAGCAATTTCCGTACGAAAAGCGATTCGCATTGTACGGCGAGTGGAAAAACAGATTATATGGAGATAATGCAGAGATGCAGCTTGCCAGAGCCGGATGCGAGCGAGATTGTCGATACATCTTATCGTAAGTCTGCCGAGTTGCTACAATCATTGGATCGTGCGCTGACACTGTGCTGCTATGTCAGACGTCTGAACAAGGAATCTGCGAAGCAATCGGGGCGCCAAATCGGCAAGGTTCTTCACTCCAACCCAGTCATCGCGTTTTCGTACATCATCACGAGACTCGAAGCATACGACAACATGATTCCATACGTGGTCGACGCCACGCGATACTTGACCGAGCTCGAGTTTGACATTCTTCCTTACTGTCTGATCGATGCACTGGCGGTCGCCAAATCCAAAGTTCAGCGAAACGGTTTGAACATTTCAGATTGGCTCAAGTCTTTGGGTTCTTTCACTGGTCAAGCATTCAAAAAGCATCCAATGGACCTGGAACCATTGCTTCGCTACTTGACCAATCAGCTCTGCAGTGGAAACCTGCACGATCTTCACATTCTCCAAGAAGTCATTGGTACCATGTCTGGTGTGAAGATAATGGATGATGTGACAGAGGCGCAGTTGGAAGCGATTGCGGGATCCGAGACCTTGAAACGGGAGTCGTTCTTTTGGGAACCAATGAGAACTACTAGGAAATCCGGAAATCGCTTAATGAAAGCACTGATCGACACGGGCTTTGCGAAAAAGCTCGCGATATTGATCAGTCAAAGAAAGCAGGAGGTCCCATATATCGGCATGGGCTCTGAAGACGACAATCTGGATCTGAAGATCTTATCGTGGTTGAATGACTATGTAAGTGCCTGTGGAACTGGCAATTGATCCTCACCGACGGCATTCGGCTTACCCTGGTTTCGCACACGCAGTGCCAAAGAACATTAGCACAGTTTTTGGATTTCCTAGCAGTGACTGCTCCGTCCGAGTCATACTCTGCAGCAATGCCGGAGGTTGGGGAGCTCATCAACCTCTACGGTTTGGACCCCGAACAAGCATTCTCAATTGCACGTCCGAAGCTGGCAACTTACGTAAAGGTATTAAGCTTTGCGCGCAATGGTTTGTTGTATGTGATTCTCAATGTGAGTTGGGGTTTAGCATCAGAATCATTTGGCCCGGTTAGAAAATGCGGTTGCCATGGACGTAACGGGGCTGGTCAATGGCGATATCTCAAAGACTGCTGATTACATGGATGTGACGGAGCCGATCAATTGCAATGCGTTGAAGAACAATGAACTCCAAACGGACGAGATGCAAGTTGCCCCTCCAAAAGATACCCCAAATGCCGCCACCAAATCCGTGTCAATTGATGGGAAGTCTGGACCATCGGTTATGGAGTTCAAATCCAACCCTGTCTGGCAGACTGGACTGTACTCGACAATTGACTCTGTGATCCCCATCCTACCACCCAGCGCTTGGCGCGGCATCAGTCCAATGTTCTATGTGACATTTTGGCAGCTCACGCTCCACGACATCTTTCTGCCAAAGGAACGGTACAGCGGGGAAATTACCCATCAGAAGAAGATTGTTCGGGACTTGGAACGCGAGATTGCTAAGCTCATACAGGACTTTGGCGTCACTGAGGACGTTCGAAAGAAACGAAAGGACGTCGACAGAGCCAATCAGGTTATCAAGTCCCTTGAAGGAGAATGGAGAGCGCATGAAGATCATCACGCCAAGGTCATGGAGCGCATGACTGCCGAAAGCACCCACTGGTTTGAGACGAGCGTGGGAAGGAACGAAACGATACAGATGATGATCCAATACTGCTTGCAGCCTCGATGCACCCAGTCTCCTGTCGATGCTGTATTCTGTGCAAAGTTTATCATGATGATGCACAGACTCGGAACACCATTCATCCCAACGGTGACGCTTTACGACAAGATATTTTCGAGGGACGTCCTCCATGCCACGATTTTCTCAGCAACGGAAGACGAAGCAAAAAACTTCGGCTTGTTCTTGGCGGTTATTTTTGGTACTCTCTCCGCGTGGAATCGAAACTCGGAATTGTATAAGAAAGAAGCGGTCGGTACCGATCTCCCTGGATTTTTGAAGAGGTGGCCCACCGGACTGCCAGGAGCAAAGATAGTGTTGGGCAATGCTGATTTCATCAACTTCGACGAATTCCGGCAGGTTCATCGAAAATGGCACCTCAAGCTGAGCAAAGCAATCACGGCGTGTATTTCGAGCACTGAATACATGCAAATCCGGAACGCAATCTTTGTGCTCGATCGGGTCAACAACTACTTCCCTGCCACCAAACAGGTTGGCTACCTAATTGACAACGCTGTCAAGGAAATGCTGGAAATAGAGACAAGGGAGGATCTGAAGCAGTTGGCGAGAAGCGTCGCGGCCAGATTAGGTGCCAAGGCGAAGACGTGGATCGATGATCTTCCAAAAGGAAAGGGTAGCGGAGTTCAGGGCGCTGCTCCCCCGCCCGCCTCCACGGCTGCGCTCACAAGGGCCGAGAATAGCGTAAAACGTGAGAAAGAGATCGTGAAAGCAGAGGTGAAACCGGAAGCGGACAAGAAGGACGCCGCCTCCGCCCCAAAATTGAAGGAAGACGAGGGACGAGAGCGCGGCGAGATTGGCGAGATTAGACGTGTTCAACTGGAGCCCAGATCCGCTCCGGAAGAGCGCGAGCCAGCACGTGAAACACGCCGATCACGAGAATCAACTAGCTCCGCCACTGTTAAAGTCAAGGAATATGGAGGCACCTCAGGGAGTGCTCCTACTATACCAGCTGCCGCATCGTCACCCACAAAACCATCACAAAGCCATGGCGGCAACAACACGAGTGGGGCTCATCACCGACGGGAAGGTCCCGCCACACCTCTTCCCAAAATCCCTACCCCTCAAATTGTCGTGAAAGAGAAAGATCTACCTCCAAAAAGTGACCGTGACCGCGAGCGTCGGAACGGCGACAATAAGATCAGCAGCAACGAACCACGATCGCGACCGCACAGCGATGTTGAAAATGCAAGTCCGCCAGCGGGAGCCCCAACAAGCAAAGTCGAACCATCTTCCAATGGTCGCCATTCACACAAAGATTCTACACCAGCGCCGTCTTCGTTGATGGCCGGAGCGTCCGGTGAAGTTGTCATCAGAGAACGCGAGAAGGACTCTCGGAAGGATGAAAAGCGCGGCAGTGGTCGAGATCGTGACAAGGACCGCGGCAAGGACAAAAAGGATCGTGATAGGAAACGCAAGGACAGGGTAAGAAAATCAATCTTTTCAGTTTGGGAACCTGCCATTTGACTGTGCTTGCCCTTCTGCAGGATGATGCATCGGCTCCAGACGACAGGAAGGACCGTAAGCGCGACCGTGGTGACAGGGAGGATCGGGAGAGCAAGCGCAGCCGGCGCGGTGACGAAAGTATGTGAACTGGCCGGCAGGATTTGTGATATTTCCGATGACTATGTCTCACACGTCCACCTTTGCGGATATGGATTTCTAGTCATCGCTGATGACTCTAGCGTTGTACCATCGTCAGGGAACGGCAGCAGCCGGAAACGTCATGCTGAAGATGGTATAGTCACCGCACGCGCAATTTCATCCCCTCTTTCCACCTTTTCTGATCGGTCCTTTCAGATCTTCCTACTCCAGGAGGCATTGACTCATATCGACCGGGCAATGCCGCATTGGGGGCGACCACAGGTGGCGGCCCTGGGACCAACAAACGCATCCGAGAAAGTCCCCGCGATCGTGAACACCGCGATCGCGACGACCGCGACAGCAGGAGACGTCGCAGCTCCGGCCGGTAGAAAGAGAAATAACGAGGCAAAACCAACGCGTCATTAGGTTATCTGGGGAACGGGGTTTTCATTGCATTTAAGGTAGAAAATGAATTATCGAGGGAAAACCAACGCGTGAATAAGTTATTTGGGCATTCCTGTATATATGTAACGGCATTCACTTTGAAGTAAAGACGCTGTCAAAAGCAAGTTTATATTTCGAGAAAACGCAGGGTACGCCAGAGATGAAAGAGTTCTACGGCATGATATACGGCATGTGCGCACGCTCTACTACATCTCCGCTATTCTAAAGAAAACCGCACAGCCTATGCAGATGGGGCTGGGTCGTAAACCTCGGTGGACCAATTACTTCCAGGCACATCAGCGACGGTGAGCGAGGTAACGACTGGCACGCCGCCGATTATCAGTTCCACATTTCCGAGTTCGTTTCCAGAGTTCTCGAGACCCCATACTACGATGGCAAGCGTGTTTTGGCCGCCGGACCTCAGGATTCCCGCCGGGAGAGGATACTCCGTTTGCGGACCGAGTGCGGATACGTAGCGACCTTGGAGAGATCGAGAAAGCCCGAGGTTGATATCGCTTTACAGGTCCACGGATCGGTTGAGCTTTGTACATACCAAATTGCCATCCGTTGATGTAAATCTGAGCACGCATGGAAGGTGACGCATTGATCTCCTGCGTGAAACGAAGCGAGATAGGTGCGTACACCTTTTGCGGTAGCGGCACGGCAAATTTGGTGCGGTACCATGAGACTCCAGGCTGATCAAATCTGTGAATGAGAGAAGACGTATAGAGTTCAAGTTGGTCGCTCAGGGCCCGTCGTGATGCAGATTCTGTGGCTACATGTCCTTACTTGTGAGGCAATGAGACATCCTTCCAGCCGGCGGAAGGAAAACCAGGGAGGTGCCAGCCTTTACGTTCGCCGTAGAGACCGCCAACATTATACGGACCGCGGACTTTGTCAAGCAAATCCTCACCGCCGGCGTTGCCTTGGATCTTCCAAATGACCTTTGCTGAACTTCCTTTCAATGATGCCGAATGCAGGCCGCGGTAGTTCTTGAATTCGTTGCTGGGGCCTCCTCCTGCTTGATCAAGACCCTGTCCGATAAGAAAGTGAAGATGTTGTAAGAAACTATGAGTGGCCTGAGAGGAAGATTATTGTAGAGGAGTCCAGCACAGCACATACCATATGGTCGCAGATGATGGTGATGTTCGACTCTGCCACCGTGTCGGTGGGGAATTTCCAGCCGTGGTCTATGTCAGAGGCCCACGAATACCCGAGGTAGGCGCCGTTGAGCCATACAGCGTAAACAAATTTCTCACCACCTGCCAAATTGAGAAATTGCGTCAGAAGCTGGGAAACTCAAACTATCTACGCAAATTGTGAGACCTTGTGCACGAATCGAGATTCCGCTCTCGTTCTTGCCATTGCTAGTGAATTGGCCACGGTAGAGAATGTGACCCTGTACCGAAAGTCAGAGATAGCACCCTTCAGCTGTGGGTGATTTTCTTTGGGCTATACCTTGTGGAAACCGTAGTCATCGGCGTAAAGGACAGGAGCTCCAGCTGGGGGCTGAACAGGGTTGAGAGTCTTTGTCTTGTTGGCGGTCATCCAAGTGGAGTCATCAAACGCAGGATTGATCTCGGGACTCTCTCGCATGGTCTGCCACCTGAGCGAAGGCAGCTTGATGGCTGCCGGACCGCGGATCTCTCGAGTGGTGATGACGGAACCCCAAGGTGTGCTTTCTTTGCTCACCTGCACATCATTGATGTGGAGGTTCCGGCGCTGGGGTCCAAAGACTTCGACCTGGCTGGAAGCGGAGATGTCGAGCGAGAGTCGGACACCACTGCTGGCTACCGTTGCGCCGCGAAGCAGGTAGCCACCTCGCACGATCACAGGACCTTGTGGAGTTTCGGTTCTCCAGAACGTGTAGGCGGTGTCGCGGTCAGCAACAATGAGAATGAGGGGCTTGCCGCCCGCTCCTTTAACGGAAATAACATTGATTCCCTTGGGGATCCACGAGTTCAGTCGGACGGTTTCGTTCTCAATGGTGGACTTGAACGATGTAGGATTTGCCGCAGAGATCCGCTCGACTGTCACATTCCCAGAACCCGCGGTGCGTAAGACTAGTTCATAAGGCTGCCATTGGTTCCCGTACATGAACAGGTAGTCCGTTCCCCCGAACGTGGCGTGAGTGAGGACTTCCAGCGTAGCATACACGATACTCTGTTCGCTCGCGAAACCATAGTTTGCCACCAGAATTTGAGCGTCACGTCCTGGAAGCACGATCTTGTCTTCGACAGGAATACGCGGAGGAAGGCCAAATGTGTTGTTGCCGCTTTCAATCCAGACGTCGGAAATGAGCTCTTCCGGGCCCCATTCGTGCTTCACAACACGGAATTGTGCGCAAGTATCCGGGTTTACCAATGCACGTATGCGGACCTTTGCATTACTGCTGCGGGATTCCAGGTAGTCCGTCTTTGCAATATCAGGTGATGCTTGTAGGAAGTATGCAATCAGTTTCTGCTCCGAATACTTGGTGGTCAGACTAAGTGACTCGCTGATTGCCGCTCCATCTTTAGACATATCGACATCAGATAGGTACCCATGATGAACTATCAGGATTGAGAACCTTGCTTACAGTCATAAGACGAGTACACGCTGGAGAAAGCAAAGGATGAGACGCACAAGTCGTCAGTCGAATCATGCGGCGTAGCACATCTACAACAACTTGTACTTACCTCGGAGTAGCAAGATGGCCCCAGTTCTACAAATGTGTCGATAAGCTTTTGCTTCAGAGATGCGGGGAAAAGGATGATCTATTCGTACCGTCCCACCAAATGTCATGTAAAAATTCTGCATGGTCACACCAGCGCCAATGTTGTCCTATGCGGGGCGATAATTGCATGAGAATGGCAAATGGCGGGAGCCTCAGTGTTGCTGACACAACCTTGTAAAAAACCCGTTCAAAGTTTGCGTTTGTCAGGGTACGACATTTTTCAAAGCCGAGGCCGCCCCAAGGGTCTGTGAACAAAATGTATGAGCAGTGAAGACCGACGTTTGGCCACTTTCACCTGAACTTCGCAGCTTACCGAATGACCCGCCTTGGTATTCAGCAATGAACAAGGGAGAGTGTGATTGGCGGCGGGTGAAGTAACTGTCCGGCTGACTGTTACTCCATTTTTCTGGATTACTACAATCAAAACCATTGGGGTATCCATCCCAGGCATAGATGTCCACAGCGCCGGGTCCATCTGCCCAAACACCGAGGTTCCACCTGTGAAAGATGTCGGTTAGTGACATGTGTGGGACATGAAAGGCAGCAATGCTCGCTGCTTTAAACCAGTCATTGTGCGTCGTCGGTACAGTAATGCCGTCTGCTCTGACTTTGGCTTTCAGAGCGACCATATGAGCCGTAGTGGCATTTGTGACAGGGCCACTGTATTCGTTTTCGATTTGCACAAGGATTACGCTTCCTCCGCGATGAATCTGATGTTTGGCGATGATAGGGTCAACTGGTGAGAAAGAGATAGCATGTGTCAGTTGGAGGAACACACGAGCTTGATGGGATATTTTGGTTCCACTAACAGACCGGCTGAAAACCACTCCATCCAATACTTGGCGTAATCCGTGCCATCACTGCGACCAGGCGTGGAAATGCGATGCCCGAGCCTGAACCAGGTTTCCAGTCAGCAACAATGAAAAACCTTCGGCCAAAGTGGATTCTCACCAGCCCGGCAATCCTCCTCCCGTAGTCTCGGCGTTGATGTAGGGTCCTGCGCGGGCGATGACGTAGATCCCAACCTGAGGGGCAATGATTGATGCGAAGATTCGATGACAAGAGAGCCTAACCTGCCGTACCTCCTTGGCAATGGTAAAGAATTTGTCCATGTCTCGGACGCCGGTGAAGTCGTACTCTCCAGGCTTGATTGAGTGATAGCCCCAATGGATATAGATCTAATGTGTGATAGCGTTAGATGTCTTTCGAACCATCTTGGAAGGTAGCGACCATTTCACCTGAACCCCATTGAAGCCGGCTGCCTTCATCTTCTGAAGAACATCTCTCCAGAGGTCACTCGAAGGTAGCCTCCAAGGATGGACCTCGCCTGAATGTATGGAATATGATCAGAATATTGTGATCACAAAGTAACACTTCTGTTGCCTGCTTTCCACTATTACACTCACCTGAATACAGAGATATTCTTTTGCCATCGATTTTCAGAGAGTATTTGTCAAACGTGACCCTCCCCGGCGCGGCTTCGGCTGGAAACCAGCTGACCGCTAATGAAAGGAGCAGCAGCCCTGATATCAAAAGTGCTTTGAAGGCCATTTCAGATCTGAGCACGCGTGTTATCGAGATGGCAGACAGGCCCGAACACCAGCCCGTTTTTATATTGGCAGATTGAGCCGACGGGAAGTCGAGGCGACTTTTCACTCTACATGAATGGTTTTTACGCACACCAAGCTCCCCTGCATCAACGCATAAATTCACAGCTGTTGTGTGGTTGCACCTTACGAGCAAGCCATTCCATACCGTCACTGCACAGGACAGAAACAATATGGACGATATTCTGACTCAATTTCGTGAAAAGTCCGACTCTTGGCGGGACTCTTGCAGCACTGCGGCCTGCTGCAAATCTCGCATTCACCCGTGGGTCCGGACTTTCTTCAATCAGCAATGCATACATGGTGCTGCGTGCAAAGCCCAGATATGCTGTGCATTCAGACTCAATGCCAATGATGATCAGAGACGATGTCTCCAGGACTTATTTTTCCCGAGTACCCCAACACAGGAATGACAGCAGAATGGAGTCGTGGGCGAGGAACACGCGTGAGCAAACGACGCGGGTGCGCGCTCCGATGATGGATGAGTGTACTGTACAATGTAAGTATCGTTCCTCACCATTGTCTCACCACAGTAGCCACCATCTCACGTGTTACGCCTGAAGTTAGCAAGATGTCATCTGTCATCTGCGTTCAACGCGGGGTCGGAAGTGAGTCTGCTCATCGTCGCTGGACAGTGCAAACCAATAGCATTAAAAAGTTGTGAAAGGAGGATATGCGAGCACATGGGAGCGAAGTGGATTATGAATCAAGGTACAGATCGTTTGCCCATTAGGATTTGTGCGGGGGAAGATGGTATATTGAGGAATTTGACACAGTGCCGGAAGTGTGATGGCATACATTTGGAACTGGCTGCTTTCCAATACACATAGGAAGCCAGGAGCGATTCGGCACCTATGGTTGTCCCGAGTCTCTACACCTCTGCGCCACGTGGGCGGTGCTGTTGGGCTCTGATATAAGAGAGAAGAGCAATGCCGGAATATATGTTCTTTCACCCACATGCATAAATCTTTGGGAGCACTACAGCATGACAGTCAGAGTTGGTCCTGTTGATGCAGCGATTCTGTATTATAGGTGGACGTTGAAAGCATGGGAGTTGGTGCTGATTAACTATTAGAACATGCTAGCCTATGTACGGGATAAGGCACAAAGCAAAATGCCGTTCCTCAACAAGCTCATATGTCAGAGATCTCTCGAACAAGGAGTTACACTTCCTCCTCCTCCTCCTCTGTAACGTGCTGATGCCGGATGGACAGCGCAGATGAGACACAGCGATTGCCGAGTGGGTGTCCCGGCAGGGCGAGTACGGTTTGTGGGTCTACGATATCAGTCATGTCCAATCCGAACGATCGTGTGGGTTGAAACCCGTCACCTCCCACAGCACTCGACGCTCTTCTCCCCGCGTTACCAGCTCTTCGACTCGGTGCCGTAAATGAAAACCAGGATTGGCGCCTATCGCTCTCATAACTCATTGATCCTGGGTCGACCGAGTGCCAATCTTTCTGCACTTCACTGTCATTAAAGGCCGCCTCCCGGTTTTCGAGCCTTAACAATGTCAGTGCGGCTTTTCTCATTGGCATGTCCAGAAGTATGGGCATGATGCCATGAAGCGTCGCGTTCAGAACCATTGCTGTTGAGTTCTCACAGAAGTTGAGAGAGTTAGCGACTTTGCATCTCCGGGTACAGCGCAGCACGTCCTTACAAAAGCCTTCTAAGCTACTAAACCAGGTGGGTATCTCATAATCGAAAAATGACGTAAGGAGGTGTGTCATGAAGGGAATTGAACATGAGCATTGGACTATTGCGGAGACAATCCTGTATAACGAACTTTAACTCCTCCTTGCCCATTGAACATTTGCAGTGAACAAAAAGACCTACCCTCGCCGGATGATCTGAATCTCGATTCTATCCGCAATTTGTTTGTTAATAGCGTTCATCTCCAAATTAGTGTCTTGCGTATCTCCTGCTGCCTCGCTTTTATGAGAAGCATCGGATTTTGCCGATTGTACAATCTCCGCTTTGACCGGAGTGTGTATGTGCAACATTTCCCGCTGAGAGTCTCGCAATTTCTTTTCAAGGATGGACGATAAAAGTTTGAGTGTGCGAATATTACTCGATCCCCAACTACCTGAGAGATGCACCTGATCTCAACGTACTTTCAAAATCAGTCTGTAAGACCAGACCGCTTCGAAGAGGAATGCCACAGCTGCGAAAAAAGCCAGGCCATTGAGAATCCGTGTCTGGACATTTCGCTGATAGTAATCGGGCAAGCAGTAAAACATTGCTATTACAGCGTTAATCATCTGTTTTTCATAGTTTGATGCTACTGGTATTACCTGGTTGAATTGCATAAGGAATCTTGATGATCCATGGTATGCATCCGACGATCATTCCCATAAAGATAGCTATGACACATTGCTTTACGCAGTTCTTCACTGTTGGCTTTGCTTGCCGGATCATAATGTTAAATGGGCGTTGGCTGAGCCGATTGTATATCAAGTTTAGCACCAACCTCAATCCCGTGTACACATCTCGCTCTCCTCTCGCGACACATCGCCAAGCATGACGAATTTATTTGCAAACTTGCGAACACCTACGGCTTAGATTAATGCGCGAGGGAGAGATTCAGACTGCGAACAATTCAACCAACAAACAGGAACCCTTGTGCTTGACATGTCCAGCTGTCGCTCTCTGTTGCACCTCCTGCGGAAGTCAACCGGAGATTCGGAAAATATTGCGGAAGGAGAAAGATTGTGTGCGTTATCAATGTTCCGAGGCAGCCGGCGCCTTCCCAGAACAACAGAATATTGGATGGAGTTCGCAAGAATCCTTGGGCGGCTGTGAGATACAGCAGCAAGACATTCGGGAATATTCCGAGGATCGCAACGACAAGAACGAGCCCACGTATTGCCTGCCTATGAAAGGCATGTGTGTCAAAAGAGATGGGCGTCGAAGCTGCTTATCCCCTTGGCTTACCACCATGGTGCGTCCGTCAGATACTGAAGTTGTTCGCTGATTGCCAATGGATCATCAAATGGGTATAAAGTCATTGCAGAAACTGGGTAGGCTGGGACGAACAATTTGGAACTTGGATGAATTCTAGGAACTGCCAGGTTGGTTTAAACAACAGCTTCTTTACTGGCCCCCACGCGCCGTCTATTTTTAGTTAAAAATAAATCGCAGAAAGAAGGAAAGAGCGGAGAAGGAAGAACGCGTGCGCTGCGCCGCAACGAGTCATCTTACGCGTAAATACGGTATTGTGTACTCTACAACGAAGGCGCTCTGAATGCTCATGCACCCAATGGCCTCGTACTCCGCATCCTCGCTCTGCCGGGCAGTACGCACGCAAGCCTTATATCGTAACCCTCTGGCCTGGAAGATCTCTCCTGCGCGTAACGTTGCAACGTCGAGCGGCACTGCCACCAACAATGTGGCGAAGTGGGAACGCGAAGTGCGAACAAAGACGCTGATCGACACTGACACCATAACAGCTGGCCACGCGCACCTTCTGGCCCTCACGCTTGATCCTAGCATTTCTTCGGATTATCCCAGCATATTTGCTCAGGACCGGGTGATACCCCCGGGTTTCCACCTCGCCCTTTTCCCGCCGAGGATACCGGAGCCGTCCCTCGCCCCCGATGGCTACGACGCAGACTTCTCGCCTCCTGAGCCATTTATACAGCGAATGTGGGCTGGGGGCAGTTTTGAATTCAACACGGACAATCCTCTCAGAATTGGGCAGAGTGTAAAGCAAACCACCACATTGGACGGTGCGCAGATCAAGAACGGCCCGCGAGGCCAAGCTGTGATGGTGTGGCAGAAAAAGCTGGTTGAAAACCAGAATGGAAAGAGTGTGGTTGAAAGGAGGTGTCTGGCGTACATGCCGGCAGAAAGAAACCCAACTCGAGATTCACGGACACTGCCCAGTACGTTGCATCTGGGTCTTTTTTCTTTTGTAACCGTTATACAGCTTGGGGCTGAACTTTGTCTCCTTTATAAAGTCAAGAATACGCACGAGTTTGAGCGGACGATATGCCCGACACCCGTTACTCTCTTCCGGTACTCAGCACTAACATTTAACAGCCATCGGATTCATTACGACAATCACTATGCGCGAGAACTGGAAGGATATCCAGGTGAATTAACCAAGATGTCGAAACTCGTTTTTACCGTTTGATTTCATAACTGCCGTCTTTCAGATTGCCTTGTACATGGACCGCTAACTACGACCCTTTTGATGGATATTTTGGAGCGGAACAAACCAGCCGGCACACAAATTGCATCATTCAACTACAGGGCCTTAAGTCCCCTTTTTGTTAATGAGCCCATCACCTTGTGTGGAAAACAGACAGGACAAAATCAGTTTGAACTATGGGCCAAGTGCAGCAAAAAGGACTCGCTCGCGATGAAAGGGACTGCTATCGTCGTTTAGTGTAGTTAGTGCGTCAAAATCTAGAATATCTACAGCATAGTTGCTAATCTTCAGGAAGCCATACATCCTTATCCTTCCAGTCTCTCGAGTTTTGTGCGTCATTGTCCTAGAGACCCATCTTTGCCAGCCCATCTTCGAGGTTCTTGATCGATGTCTCTCCGCATATTGGCAGGCTAAGCCAGTTTCCTGCAGTGAGCATTTCCGTCCGAAGCATCTCACTGCAGCTCTTGTACTGGAGCGTTCTTTCGCTTAACTCTTCCATCAACTTTCGCTGAGACATGATAGCCGCGCGATCCTTTTTGCTCGTCGAGCGCGGTATAGGCGCCATTCGTCGACTGAGAAGCTTGTCTATCAAATAATGTATCCACTGGGAAGCAGAATAAGCGTTCGTTAGAAAACGGAATGCTTCAACATGTGTGAAGAATCACGAGTGCTCACAAATATGTTTGTCTTCGGGAAAAATCCCTCCCATTCACCGTTCGTTTCAGCCTTCATCCATCGATATATGTCAAACTGCAAGTCGCCTCCCCTTTTGCCGTTACCGATGCCAGTAAAGAGACTTGGATCCTCGAGAGGTATGAAGGTAAGGTCCTCGCCTAAAACAGACACCGTAAGAAAATTGAAAGCAAAAGTTGGCTTGTGGAATTGCGCCCACCTTTCCGTATCCGCCCCCAAGTGTAATCGATTATACACACTTTCACTCCTTCGTGTGCTACTTCACATTGTTGCCCTTGTACTGTAGCAATGACGTGGCCAGAAGTTTCTCCTGCATCCACACTTCTGACGAGGACATTTCCCCAATGCAAGTCTCGATGTTCGAATTCCATGTCTTCCTCGGCGAATGCAATGGACATCACTAGCTGCTGAATCATACTTTTGCACTGTTGTATCGTGAACGGAGCACTGTGTTCAAGGTCCTTTCCTCGGTTGGGCAGTACGACTAGAGCGTACAACTGATCGGCCGGCATGTCAACAGGATGCGTATTTTCGGATGCTTCTGGCCAAGCGTCCCAGACATCTATCAGCCATTGTGGCCATGGACCGTGGCAGACTCCCACTCTGTAAGAAAGGCTGGTGAGCAATATTAGAATCGCGATTGCTGACATGAGACTTCGCATACCCTAACAACTTGACAAATCCAACCATGTGCCCAACGCGTTCTGTCACGCGCAGCTCTTTCACGACGTCTACGACATCCATTACCTCGCTGGCACCATTCTCCGCTGAACCTTCCAACGAGAAAGGAATGATCTTGAGAGCTGCCGGAGTGGAAGGGCAGTCTGCATAAGTCATCGAAAAAACCGACGAGTAACTAGCTTCGCCAATCTTTTCCATGACGGTGCTTTTCTCAAAAAACTCATCGAAAGATATTGCGTCGCCGTAGGGCGTAAATTGTAAAAGATCATTTAATCCACGTTTCAAATTCTAGAAAAAACACATCAGTGTTTTATCGTTTGGCGTGATTGTTTGAGTGGTGTGGCACCTGCTTCAAGTCAGGCTCCGGGATGCTGCCTTTTGCATCCGCTTCAGGTGAAGCTAATGTCATCGAAATGGTCTCAGGATGATTTGCTCTTTTGAATGGGTCAATTGCCTGCGCCTCTGATGAAGTGTGTACCGTATATACTTCTGAACCGTTAAGCGTCTGCGATTCCGACGCTTCGTCAATCAGAAGGGTATGATGATCGCCGCCCAATTGTATCAATGCTGCCTCCTCCAATCCATTGACAGTGTCCCGAGTGGTGCTCTGTGAAGATGTTGTACCAATGACTGGTAACCCGCTCTTCCCACTGGGCGCTTCAGCCTCTGAGTACAATGATTGTTCTCCATTGAGAATTTCATCACCATTTGACGTGTGAGGAGACACGGATTCCTTCGAATGAGGAGCCATCACTTCTTGCTCAAGTGACTGGCTCATACCCGTGAGATCGATCGTCTTGTGCCCACGTAGGGTTGATAAATCAGAAGAAGAGCAGATGCTCTCCATATGCAATAAGGGTGAGCTGCTTTTCGCATTCGGCACAGGTGGATGTAGAGGTTCAGCCTCAAAGGTGCTCGCATGTGGCCCTTTTGCATAGTCCTTGACATCTTGCAAATTTTGTCGGTACAAATCACCGTTTGATCTCGAAAGCCCCTCTGAGGTTGGTTGAGATATGTCGGATGTGGGGATGTGTCCAATGCCAGCATCCACCGACATGTTCAACTTCTCCATCGTCTCCAGCATCTCCGAGATAGTAGCTGCAATCAATGATCCTTCGAAGTCTGGAACATCGAGTGTCGGCCTCAAGGCGGCGACTCCTGCCTGAGGGATCGGGCTGAGCTCGCATCCATTCTCGTCTACTAAGAATGGACTAGGATGTCTTCCGGACTTTCGCTTGTAAGACAAAGGGGAGAAAGTAGGCACGGGCGTCGATATGGAATGTAGCTCCAACTCCTTCAGCGCTACCGGGCCAGGCGTAGATGCCTGCGCACCCTTGTCCGCCTTTTCGGCAGTCACTCTGCATCCAACAGCCGGAAGCGAACTTGTGCGCACGTTTTCCTTGTCGCTATTCTCTGAGCCGCTGCTGTTCAGTTCGTCAGATTCGATATCGAAAGTGTTTCCTCCTGGTTGCCATATGCTGTTCGTTTTATTGCCTTCTCCGCCAAGTGGTCCGTTAGGCGCGTGAGCTGACCAGTTTTGTCCACGCCTTGAGGCGCGGACTGCGGGCTGTGCTGGACCGACGCTGTGCTCTTTATCTGACACCCTTTGAAATATATCCTCCGCTTCCGTCCACGCAGACCGGTTGACCACCCGATGTGAACGCTTCCCGTACTGTGGAATATCAAAACTCGAGTCATTTCTGATCCCAATGCGGAAGTACTAAATGTGTACAATTAGCCATACCGTCCGGATGGTTTTCGACTTGGTAGGCAACATTGGCCGTATGTGTCGTACACTTGCCTCCTGGCCTTTTCTCCAAGGCAGTCAGACGGCTTAGGCTGCCCAGACAGCAATCAAAGTTCGAAGTCACCTTCAAAGGCAGTTTGTTATGGTGACAGCAGTCTGACGCGTCGACGCGACGGCTCCCGGACCAAGAAGAGACCAACATTGCCATCCCGCTGCGCTCCATTTCGCACTGTCTCAACCAACCTGCCCGATCCCAATACACAACATACCACACACACACACCAACAAATATGTTGGCAAGACCATGCATAGGACCATCGCCTGCTCTCACGATGCTCAGGCTCTCCATGCGCAACGAGGCAGGCGCCTCAGACGCTAGGAATAGGGTTGCACGTGACGGCGGAAGTTCGCGATGCGATCGCCTCGACAGCACATTTCGACGTCGCTTCGGCAACACTAGTTACAATAATAAGCCGTTCAGGAAGACCATGACAGCTGTGCGTTCCGTCGGCCCGAATGGGAAGGCACCCCCATCACACGTCAAGGAACTCATATTCCTCGGCACAGGTAGGCTTTGGCGGAATCAACGTTGTCTGGAGATTCTGAGTTTTCACGCGTTGTGACGATAGGAACTTCCGGAAATGTACCAAATATCTACTGCCTAACGCAGGAGGTTCCGGATTGCAAAGTGTGTCTTGGCGCGCTCAACGTCCGTATTCCTTCTGAGAACACGCCGGGTGGGGGTTTGCCGCCAGCTCCGATATGGGGGAAAAATAAGAGGCGGAACACAAGTGCCGTGGTGCGATATATGCATTCGGACGGAAAAATGAGGTATGTGTCCCACAACCACCTCTCTCCCACAGGAGTGGCCAGTCCCGTGCTGAATTGCTTGCAAGCACAAGACCGTTACAATTCTCACTGCTTTTTTTGGCCCGCTAGAACTATACTGATTGACTGTGGTAAAAACTTCTACGAATCTGCCCTGACCTGGTTTGTACAGTATCGATTGCGGCGAATCGATGCTGTAATTATAACGCACGGACATGCGGACGCCATGCTTGGCATGGATGACCTGCGGCAGTGGACTATCGGCGGCGCTAATTATAGCGTGCAAGATCATATCGACGTATACCTGAGTTCGCAGTCCATGGAAGTCGTGACCGGGGCTTTCCCGTATCTTGTCGACAAAGGAAAGGCCACAGGCGGTGGCGATGTACCCAGCCTGCAGTTTCATGTGTTTGATAAGAACGGTCTGAAACCCTTCAAGATCGAGGAGCTAGAGGTTGTCCCGCTGGAGGTGGAACACGGGAGAATCCCAGAAGGCCCTTTTATGAGTCTTGGCTTCAGGTTTGGGGACCTGACGTATATAAGTGACGCAAGCGCCATACCACAGAAAACAAAGGAGTTGATCAAAGGAACCAAAATTCTCGTGCTTGATGCACTCCACTGTAAGCTTGGTGCGTCCCACGTTGTTGTATTTTTTTGATTCTAATCTTTAATGTCAGATGTGACACACGCCTCACACCTGTCCATCCCTGAGTCGATCGATATGTGTGCTTCCATGCTTCCCCCTGGAGGCCGCGCATACCTCACTGGGTTCTCACATCGCGTTGATCATGACACGTTGGCGACAGAACTCTCAGAAGACAACACTCTGAGGAAGGCGAACGTCAAGGTCGAGCCTGCTTACGATGGTCTTCGCGTCCACCTCTGACGCGCGAGCCCTGATTAGCCATTCCACAATCATCGCAGTGGTCAATTTCGGATGCACATGAGTAGACAGCTACGGGGTTCCTAGTAGAGACCAACACACATATTCAAGGCTCGAGCGCAGACAAGAGCACGCTTCCAATTTTTGTAGATAGTTTGATTCATAGCGCCCGCTTTTGAGGGTGATAGAATAGAGCGGATTCTCTCCCACCGCACGCCGTCGCTCAAGCAGGCTGCCCCTACGTCGCAACAATCGGTTGCATCTCTTCCACGCAATCTACAAGAACATTCGCTTTGCACACTTCTTCAATATATGGCTCAAAGCGTGTTTTTCGCAATGGTGTATCCAAAATTACGCCGTCATCCACGCGCGCTGCTTGTCGAGCATCTTCCGGCAAAGTGACCATGCCCATTCGATTGGTGCGTCTGCAGGGAATGCGCATGCCAGAAGAGCAAAAAGCAAACCATCGTTTCTGGAGATCACTGGTCCATCAGGATTCCAATAATGCATCAACCCGAGCTCTGTGCAAACGCCTCGGAGTGTCGCGGCGTCAAGCATATCAAGCGGCTCACTCTTTTGAGACTCGTCATATTGACAGGTAAAAGCAATGAGAACTCGAGGGATGTCTTGGCCAGGGAAATCACTTTCTGATCCATCGTCAAGGCACTCCAGACGAAACGTCATGCGATCCTTCAAAGGCGACACAGTTGTTTAGTGGACCACGTTTTGTCTCAAGTCTCGCCTGTCTTGTGTGACTTACTTGCAGTCGGAATTCTCCCTGCATCTGATCTTCTCTCACAGTGAATCGGAGCAGCCAATCATCAAAGTACGGGGTCTTTTGAAAAGTTCCCTGTTCCCACTGATACTTTCCTACCCGCTGAAGGACGTCCCTTTGTTTCTGCGAAAGGTAGCCTGCCCGCTCACACCTGCTGATGATTGCCGGAATAGTTGTTTGAACAGAGGTGCACCAGCTCTGAGATCCGTGCATCAAATCACGCATGCATTTGGCCCCCACATAAGGCGCCGCGTCGCGTAGTAAACCGTAGGCGGGATGCGTCACAGCAAGAGCAGGAAGATGCTGAAGAAAGACTATTAAGTTTCAATTCAGTCTTGAAAATGTTTCCGCCAAAATTACCTCCTCAATCTCTCTGCTCGGAAGCTGGCCTGTCTCGTCGTCAGAACTCCATTCTGCCGGCTTGAGCCAGGACAGAGTTATCGATTTCTTTAGTGTCGAAGAATTACACAGGTCGAGGAGCCCGTCCCACACATCCACAGTTGTCCAGTTGTGTCGACCAGCAAATGATATAGAGTTGAACAGCGTTGTCATTTTTGCAATTATGCCTCCGGCGCAGGTCGCATTGTAGCGCGTGATGTGGAAGAGCTTCACCTGCACAGTATTGGCAGTGAGAGACAACGCCTTCGCAAGCTCTGGGGACATGTCCATATAGAGGTACGTGGAATAAATGGTCTTCCAGGTGGAAGACTTTGGAAATTGGGCTGACCACCATAGGAAATTGATCTTTTCCTTGACCAAAGGCTTGCTGGGATCCAGGGGAATCTCCAACTGAAGCACGGTTTTGACTTGTTCGTTCAACATGCCTTTCCACACTGTTCGGAATTGACTCGAGAAATGTTTTGACCGCTTTTTACGCAAACTTTAGGGAGATAAATCTGCGGGCAACCACTCAGCGCTGGACCTCACCTTGAAGCTTTTCAAGGCCCCACCGTCAGCTCCAATGTCGGCGCGGAGGCCTTCAATCGCACCCTGAAGCCACCATGATAGTTGTAGATCCTGGACAGTCCAAGCAGGTAGGGTTTTGAAGCGCTTGTTGACAAGAGGCTCTAGACGCTTGGCGATGTAGCCGTGAATTGCCCGACTTGCTTTTCCAAACGTGTAAACTGCCTCAAATGGAATATAAAGCAGGATTTCTTCCAAGACCTCTCTTGGGAGGACCTCGAGAATGTTTTTCTGCGTAGCCATACTGAACAATCAGCACACTTGTGTCCACGCTGTACTGGAAATAACGCGAACTATTGGCAACACGCCAACGTGAAATACACGCGAGCGGAGTTTGGCCACGCGCCGTAAGCTAAGCCCGCTGCAGTCACGTGGCTCGTTGTGGCTTGATCGGCATTCTCGCGTGTGTCATCTTCATTAAGCCGTATTGGGAAGGCCAAGCGCAACACCGCGACCTTCACAAATGCTCTTCCTCTTTTCCATAGTGCTTTTTAGCGAAACGCAGCTCGTCTTTTTTTTTTCGGCAGCGGCAATGGACAACGCCACAATTTAAGCTTCATATATCAGCAATTAGATTACAATGTCTACAGCGTTGGCTTCAGACCCATTGTTGAGAATATTGACCGACTTGCGATCACGGTGAGTGTGACATGCTCTCTCAGTTGACGTTATGTACTAACCAAGCAAATGAATTTAGCACCGATGAGGTTCGAATAAGAGCTGCTAACGACTTGAGGGAGCATGTATGGATATGTTGGGAATGATTTGCATTTATGTGCCTTCCTTGGCTAAAGCTTATTGTGCACACAGTTCACTGCCGTATCGCGCGAAGTCTCCGGAGAAGCATTCACAAAGTTTGTGAACGATGTGAACCGTCGGATTTTCGAACTTATCCACAGCAATGATAACAATGACAAGATCGGTGGTATTTTGGCCATTGGTATGGAAGAGCCGAACATCGTAAACCATTGCAACCTCTCGTGCCACTCGTGCTTATCAATCTGGCAGACAAATTGGTGGACTTTGAGGGGGAGGAAAATACAACCAAAACAACCCGCTTCGCGAATTATCTGCGAATAGTTCTTCCCGGAAATGATCCTCAAATAACGATTCTAGCTGCCAAAGCCTTAGGTAGATTATGGTCATGGGACGGTCAAAGACTGTCAAGCAAAGACTGACGCGAGGCCATACATACAGGACGATTGGCATTGGCGGGAGGCACGCTGACCGCGGAGTTCGTTGAGTTCGAGGTCAAGCGCGCGTTGGAGTGGTTACAAGGTAGGACATCCAGAGATGCAGATCCATGGCGACGATTGGATTGACAACGAACACATGTATCAGGGGACAGACACGAGGCCCGGCGATATGCAGCAGTTTTGGTACTGCGTGAGCTCGCAATCAGCGCGCCCACGCTGATTTACGCCTTTGTCGGACAAATCCTAGATCTCATCTGGGTAGCACTGAGGGATCCGAGAGTATGTAATTGCACGATCCTTAACAAACTTCGCAAGCCCTGACATCTAATATGTTGCATAGGTTGTCATACGAGAAGGGGCTGCTGAGGCGCTAAATGCTACTCTTGCCTTGGTGCTTGTTCGTGAAAATCGCCAGCGAAAGCAATGGTATTCCAAGATTTTGGAAGAAACGCAAAGGGGCTTCAAAACGGGAAATGCAGATGCAATACACGGCTCCCTGCTTACTCTGAGAGAGCTCATTAGCCAGAAAGGAATGGTAAGCATAGATTTACCATGCAAGCGCATATGCGGGAGGTATCTCATATGTGGCTTGTTTGAAGTATCCGCAAGAGCAATACAAAGGACTCTGCGAATCAGTGCTGAAATACAAGGACCATCGCGATAAACTGGTTCGCCGCACTGTGATCTTGATGATTCCAGATTTGGCACAATTCGACCCGAGCGATTTCGTTGCGGCCTATATGAACGGATGTATGGCGTACCTTTTGTCTCAATTGAAGAAAGACAAAGAAAGCTCAGCGGGTATATTGCGATTTCAACTTGACTGAGACAAACCGATTCTCAATGTTACTCGTTGCCTTTAGCATTCATCGCTATTGGTAAAGTTGCCATAGCCGTGGGAAGTAGCATTAGCCCCTATTTGGATGGCACGCTGCAGAACATCAAAAACGGCTTGAATGTGAAGGGGTTAGTGTGACATGGTGGCAGGAATGACCATCTAGTGATCGGATCTAACAATGTGGCAACAGGAGAGGAAGAATGGCATACGAAACGCCAATATTTCAATGCATCAGCATGCTGGCCCAAGCTGTGGGACCTGCCCTAACGAAATACATGCACGAGCTTTTGGAACAAATGTTCGCTGGAGGTCTTTCAGAGCCGCTTCGACAGGCGCTGGTCGATCTGTCGATTTACATCCCCCCGCTCCTGCCAACCATACAAGGTACATGATGCAGGAGAATCCAAATTCAAGTGGATTGGGCCCTCACTACTTTTGATGCAGAAAAACTTCTCAACCTTCTGTCAATGATCCTGTGTGGACAACCTTACCGCCATCCTGGATCTCCTCAGCGAGCAAATCAGGTTACCCTGAGTACAAACATTAGAGAATTTCAGGTATGTATAAATGCTGCGAAGCCCCTGGCATACTGCATGTTCTTAGTTCCAAACTTTAGGCAGCGGCAGACCCACGAGATGTGGACACGACTATTCTTGCCTTGACCACCCTTGGGAGCTTCGATTTTGCCGGTTTGTCATGGTCGCCGCATGCAGAAGTTGTAAATGGCATTCAACTAAATCTTATCACATAGGCTACATGCTCCATGAATTGATACGCGAGTGCGCTGTATCGTACCTAGAGGATGATAACCCGGAGGTGCGAAAAGCTGCCGCTTTGACGTGTTGCCAGCTTCTCGCCCGCGACCCCGTCTGCTACCAGGTATGCGCTTCTCATAGATGCTTGACGGAATACTCTCATTGGCTAAATCAACAACAGACTAGTAATCACGCAATCCAAGTTGTCGGTGATGTGCTAGAAAAGCTTCTGACAGTGGGAATCACTGATCCGGGTAAGTGATCCATATTTGCAACCAGACGCTTCACCTTTGGCTGACTCATTCGTTTGACGTCACAGACGCCATCATTCGACAGACGGTCCTTGCATCGCTTGATGAACGTTTTGATTTCCATCTAGCGCAAGCGGAACACATTCGAACGTTATTCATTGCTTTGAACGACGAGGTGTTTGTTATTAGAGAGCTGGCGATTGCCATCATCGGCCGTCTCACGGTTCACAATCCCGCCTACGTCCTGCCGTCATTGCGCAAAACTCTCATACAACTTTTGACGGAGTTGGAATACTCTGGGGTTAGGTAGGTTGACATCGTCAACTCATCTACACTCAAGTCCCGCGGCTGATGTCAGAATTCTAGCCGACAGCGTGAGGAAAGCGCGCGGTTACTCAGCCATCTCGTATCCGCTGCCCAACGATTAATTAAGCCATATGTCGAGCCAATACTGAAAGTTTTGCTGCCGAAGGCAAAAGATCAGAGCTCCGGCGTTGCTTCCAGAGTTCTCGCTGCGATCGGAGAGCTTGGTCAAGTTGGCGGAGAAGGACTATTACCGTTTTTGGATGATCTGATGCCCATCATTATGGACACGCTTCAGGATCAGAGCAGCTCGACGAAGCGGGAAGCCGCCTTGCACACGCTGGGACAGCTTTCAAGCAACACTGGCTGGGTTATCGAGCCATATAATAAGTATCCAAATCTTCTTGGAATACTGATCGACATTCTCAAGACGGAGCAGACTCCTGGTATACGGCGGGAAACCGTCAAAGTTATGGGTATTCTAGGAGCTCTCGATCCCTACAAGCACAAGGTTTGAGAAATCCTGCGTTCCGTTGTCCGAGGCTCATGCTTACCATACTTATGCTAGATCTCTTCGCGTGACCCGGAAGCAGTCGCTAATGGTCCGAGTGTTGAGATATCCACAATGCCCTTGAGCATGAGTCCATCATCCGAAGACTATTACCCTACCGTGGCTAGCAATGCTCTCATGAAAATTTTACGAGATCCATCACTGAGCATTCATCACACGGCTGTGATACAAGCCGTCATGTACATATTCAAGACGTTGGGCTTGAAATGCGTGCCATTTTTGCCACAGGTAGGTTTCAAGATATGGAGGTAACTGGGTAACGATATCGCTTTTAAATCATCACTGGAATGCAGATCATGCCACCATTCTTGAGCATGATGCGAACATGCCCCATTGGAATGTTGGAGTTCCATTTCCAGCAATTGGGGCTTTTGGTATCCATTGTCAAACAGCACATTCGGAGCTACCTGACAGACTTGCTCTCTCTTATTCAAGAGTACTGGAGCCCCACCTCTAACATACAGATCACGATCTTGTCACTGGTGGAGGCAATTGCGGTGGCCTTGGACGGGGAGTTCAAAGTGTACTTGCCAACACTTTTACCGCAAATGCTGCAGATTTTCGATGCAGACACTAGCGAAAGAAGGCAACCAACTCAAAAGGTTCTGCACGCTATGATAACGTTTGGATCGAATCTGGAAGAGTACCTGCATCTGGTAGTTCCCGTCATTGTGAAGCTTTTTGAACGACCCGACGTTCCACTGCACCTGAGGAAGCATGCCGTGCAAACAATTGGACAGCTTTGCAAAAAAATCAATTTCTCTGATCAAGCCTCTCGCATAATCCATCCCCTTGTCCGAGTGCTTACATCGCCGCACCCGGAATTGCGAGCGGTCGCAATGGATACGCTCTGCGCCTTAATCTATCAGTTGGTGTCCGATTTTGCGATCTTCATACCCATGATAAATAAGGTGAGATCGATATTAGACGGCTCGATGGTGATAAGTCTCGGAGCTAACATCTTTAATCAGACCCTTGTGAAACACCACATCCAACACCCGAAGTACGATCTGCTTGTGTCAAAGCTACTTAAAAATGAGCCATTGCCTCAAGAGATTGGCAGTGATGGCGAACAACGGTACAACGAACCGCCTGCTGATGAGTCACCTGCCGAAGCCTCGACCAAGAAGCTGCCTGTCAACCAACAGCAGCTCAAGAAGGCATGGGAAACATCTCAAAGATCAACCAAGGACGATTGGGCGGAATGGATCCGGCGCTTTAGTGTAGAACTACTCAAAGAATCGCCATCACACGCACTACGCGCTTGCGCTAGTTTAGCGGGCGTATATTTCCCGCTGGCGCGAGAGCTCTTCAACGCAGGGTTCGTCTCTTGTTGGAGTGAACTCTACGACCAATTCCAAGACGAACTGGTGCGATCTTTGGAGACTGCTTTGACCTCTCCCAATATCCCACCTGAGATTTTGCAGACGTTGTTGAACCTGGCGGAATTCATGGAACATGATGATAAAGCTCTTCCGATTGACATCCGCACCCTAGGACTTTATGCAGCGAAGTGCCACGCATACGCCAAAGCGCTGCACTACAAAGAGCTAGAGTTCATCTCCGAGCCACTCACAAACACGATCGAGGCTCTTATCAGTATCAATAATCAGCTGCAGCAACCTGACTCCGCTGTTGGTATTTTAACCTATGCACAGCAGAATCACGATGTGGAGTTGAAAGAGTCTTGGTATGAGAAATTGCACCGATGGGAAGATGGACTTGCAGCGTATGAGAGAAAGCAGGCCGAGGATCCATCTTCTGTGGAAGCCACGCTTGGACGTATGCGCTGTTTGCACAATCTAGGAGAATGGGAAGCTCTGTCTCAACTTGCGCAAGAACGCTGGAGTTACGCCAACAATGATGTGAAGAAGGCCATCGCGCCATTAGCGGCCGCCGCCGCCTGGGGCCTTGGACAATGGGACCTTATGGACGAGTATATTGCGGTCATGAAACAGGAGTCGCCGGACAGTGCCTTCTTTAAAGCGATCTTGGCCTTACACCGAAATCTTTACCCGCAAGCCGCACAGTTTATTGATAAGACCCGAGACCTGCTTGACACTGAGTTGATGGCTCTCGTTGGGGAGAGTTACAGTCGTGCCTACAAGTAAGTTTTTCACGCTCGTCGTCGCAAGCGAACCCTGTTGTCACTAACACCCAAATAAAGCGTCGTTGTGCGTATTCAGATGCTTGCTGAGCTGGAAGAGATTATCATGTACAAGCAGCTCTACGATCAGGCTGAGCGACAAGTTGCAATTCGAAGGACATGGCTCTCCAGGTACCATGACCTCAGAGAGTTCATCCCAGAAAAGAAATTCTTACCCTATTTACAGGTTGAAGGGCTGTCAACGGAATGTGGAAGTTTGGCAGAGGATCCTCAAAGTCCGAGCTTTGGTCATATCGCCCAAGGATGATATGGAAATGTGGATCAAGTTTGCAAACCTCTGTCGAAAGAGTGGCAGACTAGGATTGTCACAAAAGACATTGGCAGGCTTGCTTCACCCTGAAACGAAGGATCTGACGTCGCTGTCAATTCGAGAGGACGCTCCTCAAGTTGTTTATGCATGCTTGAAGCATCTTTGGGCATCGGGCATCAGGGAACAGTCGTTTGGACAATTGAAGGAGTTCACCAGGAGCATTGTTGAACGACTGGGGATCACTAGTCTGAACGATATTAACGCGCAAGTTGACGGTCAAGGTGGAGACCCGAGCAGAGTGGCATCAGTGCGTTTGTTAGCACGATGCTATCTGAAACTTGGAGAATGGCAAACTGCTTTACAAGAAGAGCTAAATGATGTAAGTTGCAGAGCTGCTCGACTTTCTGGCCTTTCAACTTATTTCATTCCTTGCATAAAGAGCATTATTCCTGAGATTCTTCGATCCTATCTGGCCGCGACGCATTGTGACAAGGATTGGTACAAGGCTTGGCACGCCTGGGCATTGGCAAACTTTGACACCATCACTCATTACGAGAAGGTGCATGAAACCATTCCGCCTCACATTTTGGTAGCACACGTCGTGCCGTCGGTGCAAGGTACGCCGCCAAAGTGAACGCAGATCCAGGTGAATCTATCTCATAGCTCTTCAGGTTTCTTCCGATCTATTGCCCTATCCAAGGGGAATTCGCTTCAGGACACTCTCCGATTGCTCACTTTATGGTTCAAGCATGGATATCAACAAGATGTCAACATCGCAATCGGAGAGGGGTTCAATAGCGTCAGCATCGATACATGGTTGCAAGTCATTCCTCAGGTATGTGTGCTCTGATTAATTGTTTGCATTTTTATGTCCTGCTTGCTAATCCCATCAAAGCTTATTGCCAGAATTCACACTCCAAGCCCACATGTGCGCCGCTTGATACATCAACTCCTGTCCGACGTTGGGAAGGAGCACCCGCAAGCACTAGTGTACTCGCTAACGGTGGCCTCGAAGTCACAAAGCTCGTCGAGAAAGAAGGCCGCTCTGGCAATTATCGACAAGATGCGGATGCACAGTGCCATTCTGGTCGAGCAGGCTTTGCTTGTAAGTCAAGAACTCATTCGCGTAGCCATTTTATGGCACGAGATGTGGCATGAAGGTCTGGAAGAAGCTTCGCGGCTGTATTTCGGTGACCACAACGAGGAGGGGATGTTTGCTACGCTAGAACCTTTACATCACATGCTCGAACGAGGACCGGAAACGTTACGAGAAATATCATTCAATCAAGCGTTCGGCCGTGATCTCCAAGAGGCACTGGATTGGTGCAAGCGCTTCCGAAGAACGCAAATCGTGGAAGAGCTCAATCAAGCATGGGACCTTTACTACTCTGTATTCCGACGCATCGCCAAGCAACTGCCGCAGTTGACAACTCTGGAACTGCAATATGTTTCGCCGAAGCTGATGGCTGCCCGTGACTTGGAATTGGCAGTCCCAGGTATGACCTCGATGTCTTTGATTTCATTCCAGTGATTATTGACATAAGCGATTGCGTCCACAGGCACGTACCGCAGTGGCGACCCCATCGTAAAGATTGGTTCCTTCGTGCCCACGCTCACAGTGATGACATCTAAGCAAAGACCAAGACGATTGACCATCAAAGGAAGCGATGGAAAAGAATACCAGTATCTCTTGAAGGGTCATGAGGATCTCCGACAAGACGAACGTGTCATGCAACTCTTCGGACTGGTCAACACTTTGCTCGCCACGGATGCAGAGACGTTCAAGAGACATCTTAGCATTCAGCGCTACCCTGTCATTCCTCTTTCTCCCAATTCTGGTCTGATCGGATGGGTGCCTCATTGCGATACTCTCCACACTTTGATCAGAGATTATCGTGAAAGCCGCAAGATCCTGCTGAACATTGAACATAGACTAATGCTGCAGGTAATTAAGCTGCGCCTGCTTTGTAGATCGAGCAAAGAAGTAAACGTTTCTGGCCCGTTACAGATGGCGCCAGATTATGACAATCTCACGCTATTGCAAAAAGTGGAGGTGTTCGAGTACGCTTTGGAAAACACAACCGGACAAGACTTATACAAAGTGCTATGGTTGAAGAGCAAAAACTCCGAGGTAAGCGGTGTGTCAGCTCTCCACAGTTGGTTACTCTGTGCCCTGCGATCTCACAAAGGCACACTTTTTGCGCTCAGGTCTGGCTTGATCGGCGAACAAACTACACTCGTTCGCTTGCGGTGATGTCGATGGTGGGATACATTCTCGGACTTGGTGATAGACATCCGTCCAACTTGATGCTGGATCGCTTCACCGGCAAAGTGGTTCATATCGATTTCGGTGACTGTTTCGAGGTATGATGGGATAGCAAAATTCTGGCCATTAGGAATACTTCTTGATGTTCTATTTGCATTCAGGTTGCCATGCATCGGGAAAAGTTCCCGGAGAAGATTCCATTCCGACTAACGAGAATGCTGATCAATGCAATGGAGGTCTGTTTCCTATGCAAACTGTCCAACCTGCTCGAATGATCACTAAGTATTTGAACCCACAGGTCAGCGGAATTGAGGGTAACTACCGGATAACCTGCGAAAATGTTATGCGTGTCCTGCGAGGAAACAAGGAGAGTTTGATGGCTGTGTTGGAGGCCTTCGTGTATGATCCTCTGATCAACTGGAGGTTGCTTTCAACAGCAAGTCCCAAGCCTGGTATGTTCATGGCTCTCATCGTTGGATCCTTGACTTTATGATACTAAGAGACCCAGCGGGCTTTGTAGATGCCAAGCCAATGCGACAACCGAAAGTCGAAACTGGTACGATTGCATGCGTTGGCTTGATCTCCCCTAATACAACCGTACTGATCCTTCTTCCAGACTTGTCGGATGAGCCGGGACAAGGTCGAAACTTCCCCGCCAGTCGGAAACTGCAGCGGAACGAGAACGATCTGATCGCAAATGGTGAGTGAACAGATTAGAAAGTGCAAGAAATCTCGAAATTCTTTCATAGACCGGATCACCCATACTCTCCGTTTCAGAAGATGACCCGATCAACAAGCCCGAAGCTCTCAACACGCGAGCTGTCACTGTCATCAATCGCGTGTCAAACAAATTGACAGGTGACATCTGTGATATCTACTATGTTGCATTGCATGCACTAACGCTTCAGCGACACGCATCATTATTCAGGTCGCGACTTCAAAACGACTCAGAACCTTGATGTTTCCAATCAAGTGCAGCGGTTAATCATGCAAGCTACGTCGCTAGAAAACCTGTGCCAAGTAAGTGGCAAGCATTACGCCCATTTGAGTCATGTGGCTATGTCTGACTCTTTGCGAATCGCTCTTTCATTACTCTAGTGTTATATTGGGTGGTGTGCATTCTGGTAGAAAAGGGAGTGTACAAGAATGCACGGGTTTTCACAACCCTACACCGTTGAAAAGTAAATGCTGTGTAGCCAGGCCAGCGTCAACTGGCCAGAACAAGAAAACTAAACTAAGGGCAGAGAAAAGGGGATCGCTCAGGCTAGCAAGTTCGTAGCGTTTCCGCCTCGCGCCAAATAACATCCAGCCCTACTCAGGAGCTTGCATCCCCTCCCTCCTCCATAGCGATATGGTTTGCCTGATCTTTGAAGTTTTGAGAACCCGCTGAGGAAGAGGAAAGAAAGCTTGTGTCAAACAGTGATTGTGCAATGATTGTGCAACGGGCAGCAACTCACCAAACACGCGTGCATCTGGAAGATGCTCAATGAAAGTGCGGTGCGGTATGAACGAAGCGCGATTGACTGCGCGCGCAGCACCCTACATTATGCAGCCGACATATTGGCTACAGGTTGGATCCAATGTCACGAATCAGCCAAAGGAGCCAGCAGCCTCTGAGCCATTTGAATTCGGTCTTATATGGAAATGGTTGAACCTCCAGTTTTGAGCAAACGGTGGAGTGAAAGAGACAACGTGCATTCCCAGCTCCAGAACCCCACCTCAAGCAGACGCATAGAGCTGTGTTTCGACTGTCGGCAGTGCTGTATCATTTTTTTACGTAGGATATAGCCCCCAGGAGCATTCAGTCGGCGATCTTGATCTCCACCATGCATTTGGACGATACCTCGAGTGCATCGCTCAAAGACCTGCTGACGTCGCAACTGACGCCAATGTAAGACACTAAACAGTTTGGCGGGAACAAAGTGGGACGGAGAGGAAGCGGAGAAAAGAAGCGCTTGATGAGAATCACAGAAACATTGTATAGAGGATGGCCACCTGGAAACACGCTTGCTTGACTCGCTGACCTCTGAATCTGAATTCTCTCTCTAGATGCGACGCTGATCCTACCGTCTTGGCCGACTACGTCATCGCTTTGTTGAAACACGAAAAATCCATTCCTGATCTCAAAGTTCTTTGCATCAGCCAACTGGATGATTTTCTGAAAGAAGGTAATCGTGATGGAATAGGCCGTGGACATGAACCATGATCTCTGATGCAAGAAGAATTCTTCTAGAAACAAAACCCTTTGTAGCGACGTTATTTGATTCATTGGTATCACAAGGATACCTGGAATCGGACGAGAAGCCCGCTGATCATTCCGGTATACCCATTCAGTCCGCCACAACAGCAAGATCAGAGTCCAAACGTACCTACGAAGAGGAAATATCGGATGACGAGGATGGTGATCGGAACTTCAAGCACACTCGGAGAGGACTGCTGGAGGGCGCCGCAGATAAAGCGTCACCCGGTGTGGACATGGCTGCAGACCGGCGCCTTCCGCGGGATCGCACACGTTCTGATGACCTCAGTGCAAGGAAACGTGGCCGACCAGAGGAAAACCAATACGCAGCTCAGCCCGAAGCCTATGCGAACAACAAGTTTCCCCGACATGAGGTAACTGGCAGTGCCACTTCTGAACACAAGAGGAGGCGCTCGGAAGAGAAACCATCGGAAGGCTCCGAAATGCATCGCAACAGGGACTACAATGGTCCAGGTCCGACGCAGTTCCCTCCTGGCCCGGGCCGGAGGGACTTTGATAGAAACGCGCGTGATGGTAGGCCGGGTGGTCAACCACGGTTTCCTCATATGATGCCGAATCAGCCTATGGGCATGGGCCCCGGTCGATGGGATGGGGGCCCAGAATGGGGAAACCCGCATATGGGTCTCCCATTGCCTGATCGAGACGGCAGATTTATGGATAGAGATGCCGGTGCGTTTCGTGGTCGCATGCAGGATCGGCAGCCGGGCAGGGGAGGCCCCATGCGAGGCGGCTTCTCAAATGGACGAGGTCGCCGCCCGTGCCGAGATTATGAAGGTAAGATCTCGTTTGCATCCCATTGGCAGCTCCCTTTCCTAAAGTCTCTATTATAGAACGTGGATACTGTCTCCGCGGTGATGCTTGCCCTTATGACCATGGATTGGATCGTATCGTCGTCGATGACCTTCCCATGGTTGGCGGCCGCCCACCATTTGACATGATGGGTCCTGGTCCGATGGGCAGTGTAATGCGGCCTCCGCCGTTCAACGGCCCGTTCGGTACCAACGGACGTCCACCGTATGATATGGATCACTTCGGTATGTCTGCTATCATGCATACCGTTAGTGCGCTCACTAATGTTGATCTTTAGGTGAACCAGGTATGCATGGGCTTGGGCCTCCAGCAGAAGCGTACGATCCCGAACGAGCATCGTTCTCAGTCGCAGGACGAGCTGGAAAAGATGTTTCGGACGCTTCACAAGGCGATGGGCCCGCACCTGATCGCCCTGCGTCTGATCTGGCTTCAAAGACTGGGGCATTCCCGTCTGGAGATACCTCTCGAGGTGGATTCCGTGGGCGTGGATTCCCGCGCAGAGGAGGAAGCCGCGGAGGGATGAACGACGCCCACGGTGGTTTTGGTGGGCACCACGGAGGCTTCAATGCGCAAAACAATGCTTTCAACGGACAGCCACATTTCCCCGGCCAACAGGGAGGATTTGGCGGGCATCAAGGAGGGTTCAACCGTCAGCAAGGGGGCTACCATGGGCAGCAACAACGAACAAACGATACCTTGGTTGTCCAGAACGTTCCAACTGAACATCTTGCTATCGATAAGATCAGCGACTTTTTCAAGAAGTTCGGCACTATCACGAACATCAAACTGAACGTACCGGCATCTAGAGCGATTGTGCAATTCGCACAACCTCAGCAAGCGATGGCCGCTTATCGCAGTCCCGACCCTATCTTTGATAACAGGTTCGTCAAGGTCTTCTGGGCATCACAGGAGAACCCGGGGGCGGACAGTGGTGCGGCCGACGTCCCCCCTGCGCCTGCCGCTGCTGCATCGCGCCGATCGTTTGTAGTGAGCGAGCCGGCTCCAGCGGCTCCTGTTGTCCCGGAGGACGCTGCCGCGGCCAAGGCAGCCGCTGAGGAGAAGAAGGAAAAGGCAAAGCAAATGTTGGAGATGCAGCAAAGTCTCATTGGCAAACAGCTGGAAGAACAAAAGAAGATCATGGAAAAGTTAAAGTCAACAACCCTGAACCCCAAGGAAAAGAAGGCATTGCTCGACCAGTTTGAAATATTGTCAAAGTCTTTGAAAACCGTGATGCAATCGGCTTCAAGTCATGTATCAGCCGCCCATACCCAAGTCAAACCCGCCCCTTTGTCCAGAGAAGACAGGGAACGGCAGCGCCTGGACCGTGAATTAGACGCGTTGAACCAGTCCCAGCAGGCGCCCGCCGCGGCAGGGCCGGACTCAAACTTGGTTGCGCACTTGGAAGCCCTGAAAGCCCAGGTAAGATTTTTGTAGACTCCGTGGGTTGCGTTGTATGCGGTTCCGGCTGATTTTGCTTTCATTGCAATCTTAGGCTGCAGAGCGTGGAATCGATCCCGCCGCTGTCTTGGCTGCCGGAGAGAGCCGTGGCGGTGGTCATGCTTTCGGACGTGGTCGTGGACGTGGCGCCTGGGCCGCAGGTGGCCGTGGGGGAAGCCGTATGACTCTTGACAATCGGACAACGAAGATTCAAATTAAAGGAATTGTACCTCCTGCTCACTTGCAGCTCAAGAGCTATTTTGAGGTACGGACGGCTCCGTTTTCACAGGATTTGCCCATAGGGTGATAGTAACAAGATCATATCTTTCCCGTAGGCATTTGGCACTGTGTCTGGACTGACGTTCAGTGACAATGACACCAATGCCATCGTGGAGTTTGCTTCTCGGCGGGATGCAGAGCGGGTAAGCCATCGCTCATCAATGCTGAAGCTTACATAAAATGCTGATCAATCACTCCTTACCTTGCAGGCCATGTCCGAGCCCGTGAAATTAGAAGGCGCAGAAGCCGTTGACATGTCATGGCTAACTGCATCATCCTCATCCCCCGACGCGGCGGCCGCATTATCATCATCAACAGTATCAGCATACCCAGCGACTGCCCCCGCTGGACACCAAAATGGCAAAGGAGGGGGAGAATTGACTGCAGCAACGGGCGCCGATGCGACAAAACGAGCATGGGAAGAGGAGGATGAGGACGAGGACGACACGGAGACCTCGTGGAAGCGGCGGTAGGGGAAGCATTCGGGAATAGGAGGGAAAGTCAGGAGTAATACACTTGTAACATAAACCGAAGTAGTAGTGATTTGATGCAAAAATACATTTATACGCGAGCTCTCAATGAGATTCACAGAAATCACAATCTGCAAATATAACTATAGTTTGCTTGCTTAAACGGCGCCGACCTCCAAACTCCTTGTATATGCATTTTGCACAAAAAAATTAACCTTGTGTCCGACTAAGGAGCTTCGTCGCCAAGTCCCCTAGAGAATCTTGACCAAGCACTCGGGGACGCTTAACTCACCCAACTATTGGGCTCTGACTGTGCTCCAGTTGTTGGTTGTGTCAGACACGTGTTTACCGCTTCGCATCTTGTCTGCTCCCTCCTCTGATTGATTCGACCGCGAGATTGACAGTTTCCTTGCTGCGCCACAAGAGCATTCTCATGACGTTCCTATCGCATTGCACTTCCATCTACTTGTTTTTCATAGGATTCAGTCTATCTGACATGAAATCTGAATGAATGTCATATGCGACAATATATTCATATATGCATGCTGTTTTTTAATGGATCAACTGGTGACGCGTCGGATCAGAAAACAAGGACAAGGGTCGTTGCGTTTACAAAGACGAAATTCTCAAAGAGAATAAATAGCACTGCCCTAGTATGGACATCCAGCTACTGAGCTACATTTGGTTTTTCTATTGCTAACGGCTGGAAGCAAAAAAAAGGGAGTGCACAGTGCGCGGAGGGTCCGATCAACCTCCTTTCACCAGCGGGGTATCCACAAGACAAAGAAACTCGGATAAGAAAAGGGGCCGAAGGGCAAAAAATGTGGGAAGAGGGAGGATTGGCGGATAGGGGTGAGAAAATGGTGAGCTACTGGTATTGAAATGGGGTGGGAAATAAAAACACAGGGGAAAGTTTATGGACGCTTACAGTGGGACAAACCGGCGTCAAGACACAATGGGGAGGGAGAGGGGAGATACGAACCAGGGGAGTTGTGGGAGGAATGGGAGGGGATGGGAACAGTATAGGGATTAACTACAATAGACCTTGAAAACAGTATATCCGCGAGGTCGTGGGGATTGGAGGTCCAGAATCGTGCAACGGGCGGCTAGTGGCTTAAGCTGCGGATGCTTGGCGACGAACCAGCTCACGTGCCCACTTGGCGACCTTCCTGTGTTCCGAATCAAAGTTGCGATCAGTTCGGATTGATTTGATGAAGTTGTTGATCCAAGGGGCAGAGAACAGTGGCTTGAAACGACCCGGAGGGAACGCTTCAGCCATGTCACTAAAGGGACGAAGTGCGTTAACAAGAATGTACGGTTTGCCTTGCTGATGTACGTAGCCATGTGCAGTGGTAACAAGTATGCTAGTATGATTTCTCAAACGTACCCAATCAAACCAACTAGGCCCATGGATACTTCCAAGGACCTGGGGCTGTTGGAGGTAGCAACCTCTTGGACAAACGCGAAGATTTGTGGAGCCACGGTAGCAAGCATTTCAACTGGAGAGTCATTCATAATGAGTATTCCTCGGTCCACGGAATTGAAGGATTTGACACCGTTGCTTTCTAACCTTTGTTGGCACCTTTGAGACCTTGAGCAATTCCAACGTAGGCTTCAATGATCCCTTCGCGAAGCTGGTTGCCGTATTCCGAGTCGTAGCCAGTCTTTAATGGAAGAATGTCGGCCGTATTAGTGAATGAGCAAAAATACCGTCGCCCACAGACACATAACATAAATTCGTACCATTACTGTGCTTGCCATAGCGCTGGCTTGCTGCAGCACTTGCACAGTCACGTCCATATACGTCGCAAAGTGACCTCCTATGGCAAGAGCAATGTCCCCAAATGAGGAGAGAATCGATGGCTTGACCGTCTTGTTCAATGCAGGGTTCTGCAGGTCGGTCATCAGGATGTTCATCAGCGTGTCACAGTATGGCAGCATCTTCTCCCCAAGGCTTCGCGTGATGTCGCCCACCAGGCCGACGGCGATGGCGCACATCTGGTATTCCTCGACATTTTGCAAAGCCGCAAAGAGGGGAGGAGCGAAGGCATCCATGTATCTGAAGAAGTCTCCCTCCAGAGCATTGGTAAGTCCGCCGACGGTGAGGAACGCGTCTTCCATCACCGTCGATTGCCTGGACGCAGACGACATAACCATCAGCAGAGCTTGCATGCTTCGGTCCGCAATTGGGAAAACAAGGCCGTGCATACGACGGATGCAAGAAGCCAGAAGTCCGCAAAGGTTGGATTGGTGCTCGTAGTGATTCCTCTTGTCATCAGCGCTAACAAGTTGGTTCTGAACTGCAACACTGTGTTCCAGACGTTCCAAAACCATGACGGCGAGTTTGGTCACTGTATCAAGGCAGTCCTGTGCGCTGTTTGCAACAAGGGACGACATTGCTTCGTAACAGGTCGCCTTAAAGTTAGGGTCCGTAGAACGATCAGCCGCGGCGTTGGTGGCTTGCACCATGGCATCGAAGAACGGGGAAAGAACGTAAGTGTCCGCTGCTCCTTGAGCGACGCCGAGGTTCTCCCCAATGTTCATGATCGCCCAGGAACAGTTAGCGGCCACACGGGGGTTCTCGTTCAGTCCTTCCAGAATCGCAGAGATGAAAAGAGGGAGACAGTCCGGAGGGATGTAGGTTGGCAACATCTCGCAAACGCGACCCAACGTCCACGCCGTGGTGTCTTTGACTTGCAGTGATGGGTCCTTCATCAAGCTGATCAGAATCGGAAGGGCCTGGGCAGTAACTGGTCCTAAGACGTCAGGGTTGGGACCATCCAGAATGGAGCCGAATGCCATCACAGACGCATCCTTGTAGCGCCAGTCAGAACTGTGGATGTGAGTTTCAACAAACGTCAACACTGGTTGAACCACGTGATCATGTGCGCAGCTAGCGAGCAAGGCTAGACACGTCGAGGCCGCCATCGAAATGGTCCATTCGTCCTCATCGTCATCTTCCTCCTTCTTCGTCATGAGCCACCACAGTGCCTCTATCAGTTCTGTTACATTGGCAAAACCAAATTCGTAGTTCTTGCGTGGACCGTCCTCGAGCTCTTCCTCATCCTCGTCCATGTCATTCTCGGCCATGATCTCAGCCTCAATCTCACAAACGGTGGACCAGAACTCTACAGCCTGGATGGCAATCTCTTCCTTCTCCTGCTTCAGACCCCAGAGAGTGAGCTGCTTCAAGGCTTTGTTCATGTACGGCTCCATGTGCTCATAGTACAAGGACATAATCTTGACGAGGCACTCGAAAGCGGCCACTTGAACTTCCAATGTTGCACCCCTGGTGGCTTCACAAACTACGGTCATGATGTAGTTCCGTTCACCTGGCTCGTTGAAGTTGCTCTTGACGAACTCTAGAGCATTGTACAGTGCTTTCAGCGCGGTCTCTTGCACCTGAGCGCTGGGCTCTTCCTTTCGTGCGCCGGACACGACTGCTGTGAGAATGGGGTTCGAGTATTGAACGAGCACTTCGGGGTCCACGGCTTCGCAAACAAGACCCAATGCTTGCAGGGTGTTGCGGCGCAAGTCAACATTGTCTGTTTGGTTGGTGACATTCTCGAGCATGGTGGGGATGAGCTCTGGCCATTGATTCAGCGGGAGTTCAACCTCCGCGACGGCTTGCACAATCTGGACAGGATTGATCCTTTTAGAGTTTGTCGTAATTGAACGAGAATGAGCATACTTGGCGGAACATACCTGTGTAGCACCGCTGGCGGCGTTTCTTACAGTTGAGCTCAAGGCCATCAGCGCCTAGAACGGCAAATGGTAAAAATCAGAACTGAATGGCTTTGGTTTCCACTGCACGTAATCTTGCCGCAGCTCTTACCGCCCCCTTGACTCCAGTCCTGGTCTGCAAATCTAGTCCAAGCCATCGCTGTGCATACTCCTGCTTTTTGGGAAGCTCCTATAAAGATGGCGAGACGTAAGACGACGTGTGGCGATTGTGCTTATTGGCGGATTGTTTACCTTCGCGGTGATGGCATTCTTTATCAACAGCGCAGCCATGAACCGAATCTCTGCAGAGATGCTCTCGTTGAGCAGTTCTGCGCATAACAAGCTCAAGTATTGAGGCTGCAGCATTCAAGTGGCAGGATCAGTAAACAAGTCTCGTCACGAGCGTTGCCGCCGCCATTAGTGACTTACAAAGTTTTGCGCGGCAAGGGTGTTGAGGTGCTCCTCGGCCTTCTGATGATCATCAGCTGCAATACGAATCGGAGTCAGCAGACGGGAAGGAAGTCAGAATGGTCGTTCAAGTACGCACGGCTCAGGGTCGCCTGTAGGATAGGCGTAATGCTGCTCATAGTCATGGAGTATGTGATTGTAAGGCGTATGAGTACGTCGTTTGCTTAAAGGCAAGGACAAGTCAATCAGAATCGAATCGGAGCACAGTTTATCGCAAAGCTGTTTTAAGGGGTGATTAAGTGTGAGACGATCTAAAAAAACATCTGCGAGTCGCGAGGGCAAAATGACACGTCGAAGAGGACTTACAGCGGAAGTCTTGATGCAAGGGTGTATGGAGATTACTTGTATCTGCAACTGGCGATAGTATATAGATGTGTATGTACGTTGCAGTTTGGCGCTATCAGCCTCTTTTCTACGAGGGTGGGAACAGAAATGAGCGACTTGGCCAACTCGACCATACATGACATGCCCTCCCCTCTCGTTCCTTCTTCTGTGCAGTCGAGACTGTCAGTTAGTCTGTCAGCCAATTCCATCGCATTCCATCCCATTCCAGCCATGTGCATAACAAACCACAACTCACGTGGACTGACTGCGCCCTGCACGTGCTTTTTGTGCTTTTTGGGTGAGAGAGGGGCGGGGTGGCCGGGGGAAGGCCTTTGGTGGGAAGACGAACTAACGCCCCCGCTTCTTTCTTTTTCCTCAGCTTACTTCTCGCAAACGGTTAGCAAGGTAGAGTATTTGCAAGAGAACAAAACGACGAAAACGAAGAAGGATGGGAACGATTGCACGAAAGCACCTTTGTTGACCAGGACTAACCTGGTTTACTTTTTTTTTTGTTGGCAAAAGATGTCATCCGACTTGATTTGGCTGTTGGTATGTTGATGGATCTCATACTCGAATCTCGTCCCGAACCTATGTCGGAACTCGGAAACTTATCGTAGTTTCCTGTACTTTGTTGCGCAGACCCGCGACCAATCCTCCTTCCTCGTGAAGAGGAACGGCATCCAGCTCACCAGGGAGCCTGGAAACCTTCTCAACTTGAACTCCCTCAAGTACTCTGGCCTCGCTCAGAGGAAGGTACAGTCTTGAGATTTCTTCCAAACACCCAGTATGCAGAGCAGATTGCTGATTTGGGTCATTCTTGCTGGATTTATAGTCCATCCACATTGGCGCTGCTGAGTCTGGCAAGGGCGTCACCGTTGTCACCCAGAAGACCTCCGTCCCGTTCCACAAGGTCGCCAAGGCCAGCCACTCCACCACCATCTCCAAGGGCACCCGTGGAGGCCACAAGAGCATCAAGAACATTTTGCACACTTACCGTCCCGACCTCGAGAAGGCCGCCCTCGCCCGTCTCAGCCGTGTATCTGAGTCCCAGTCGAAGAAGCCTCTTGTGCAGAAGCCCAAGAAGCTCCGTGGTGTCCGTGCCCGCAAGGCCGCTACCGCTTAAGTAGTTTCTGAATATATCTGATTCGAAAACATCAAATATATTGTGGACTCTTGTCTGCTATCGAGAATGTACATTTTATCCCACCCATCCATTTGCTACGTCTCTATCCTTAATTTTGGTAGAGTGTGGACTAGTCTATCTGAAGGTTCAATTCTACATGACCGTGACCGCTTTGGCTCATGTTTGACAACAGGAGGACCAGGCGTTGCATGAAAGAGCTTCCTTCTATTCGCAGTGCCGAACACTGGCTGGCTGGCCATGCCTCCTGCTTCCATGTGCGTCGTAAGAAATGACGGAGCCAACCCCTGCTCGGACACTTCACCCGGTACCACCGGAGCCATTGTGCTGACACCCAATCCTGCCAGAAAGTTCCTGTGATATGGCGCTATCGAAAGCGGCGTCTGCAAGTTGAACGACATGGCTTCCGTCAGTCCATGATTCATGCTCCGTTTCCAGCGGGTGGACGGTATCGAATGCAGGGACGACTTGGTGTCCGTGCGAGACTCGAGAAGGTGTTCCGCCAGTGACATTGCCTTGTAGCTGAACAAATGAGAGATTCGAAATACGGGTGACTTTTGCTGGTGATGAAGAAGGGTTTGCAGAGTGGACATCCCGGCGTCTTGATCGAGCATCCGTATGTTCTCCACCGCCATCAGAGCAAGGGAACTCGCTTGACATTGCTTCCATACTGCCGCAAGCGCGAGAATGGCTCCGGTGCGAATGTTTTGCACATGTTGCTCCGACATGTCCTGCCCGTCCCCTCTGTAATGCAGAAAATGCAAGAGTCCACCTTCGAGTGCCAAGCTGCCAATGGCAGACTTTTCATGATGCTGAACGACAGCCGCCAGTAACATTGTGCCATAGAACAAGGTCGGCCAATCGTGCTGTAACTTGTTGGATTTCAAGCAGGCCAGAAGGCAGAAACACGCGAGCTCGTCTCGCATGGCCCCTGTTGCGAGCAGTTCCAGGAACTCTCGCGTGTTTCTTCGGCCTCCTTTAGCCATCTCCTCCATGGCTGTTATACACGTTTGAGTGGCTGAGGCAGAGTCCGTCCAGACTTCCCCTCTGAGCGTCTGTGAGAGGATTATGGTTGGCAACGCGTTGATGGCCTGGGCCGAAACGGGGGAGCCTTCTGCAATTGCCCGGAGCTGCATGCAGACCCAACAAGACCAGAGCGATGAGCGCAGAATCCCTTTTCCTTATCAGAGCTTTCGTTTGCTTACCAACTCCTGCGCGAACTCCAGAATGATTTCCATGAACGGATCGTCTGTATTGATGTTTTGCATTTCCTCGATGCACCGCTCAATGTTATTTCGCGATTCTCCGTCGACCGAGAAGTGCTTGCGGTCATAAGCGTATTTTAAGCGTTGTGCAACCATCGACAAGCACTGATAGTGCGAACAGAGACTTGAGATTCATATCGCTCTGCGAGTGATGGTGGAGCGCTTTTACGTACCAGGACCAGTCGGCCCACAAGCGAGGCTTCCATTTGTTGATGATTCTGGTTTGCGTTACGCCGGAGAGTAGCGATGGCGTCCGCCATATCTCCCACCAACGCAAGCAGATTCTCCAGTTCCAGCTCATCATGCCGGAGCTCGTTCCCACAATCAACGGCCTCATACAGGTACTCGAGGGCCATATCACGCAACGGTGCATGTGGGCATTGCGTAAAAGCCACCAACGACTGCCGAGCGCGCAACGCATGCTTCCTCGTCGCGTATGCCGGCGTGCAACGTTCATCGTACCTGCATTGATGTGCCCGCCGAAGTCGGCCACTGGCTAAGCGGGGCACTCCCTTTGCTGGTTTGTACATGGACGCGGACGATGGTGTCGCGGCTCGACTAACGTTGTCGCGTTTGGCGTTGGCTAATGCGGGACCCATCACGACATGGTGCAGACGGTCGAGTAGATCCACAGCCTGTTTTTCAAATCGCCGGGATGCGGAATGTGTGACCGCAGCTCTATAGTCTCGGAGGAAAGCCGTGACTGTCTCTGGGATCAGCGAAACACCACCTGCAGATCGTCTCCGCGATGTTCCCCCCTGCTCCGTGGCTTGCCGTGGTGTTGCACCGCGGGAGGAGGTGGTGGGCTGAAGCGCCCAAGCGTGCTGCACAAGAACAGTGACAAAACCCATTGCCGAAATTCACAATTTTCGGCCGTAATCTTGTATGCTCCCCGTGATTCTCTTCTGACAAAAAAACGATCAGAGGAGCAATAGAACGTTCTGTCAAAACGGGGCGTGACCCTGCAAAGGAGGACCACTTCTCCGATCGCTGACTCAGCATCTCACTCTCAAGTCACGTTTCTCGCTCAACTTCAAGGCACGTGATGGGCAGAGGAACCGATAAAACTGCAGACCGGCGGGGGCTCTCGAGCGGTTTCTTTACCACCCATCCCGTATTACGATTATCCAAGTGAGTTGCTGTGAAAGTCGCAGGAGAAGATGATCCAAGGCCAACGCTCGGACCATGCGTGCACCCGTCCATGATGTCGTGATGGATGGATGAAACAACATGCATGCACGATTGTGATGAATGGATGGATGGATGGATGGCTCGGGGCGTTGGTCGGCGAGATCACGGAATGGCGAATCTCTTGTTTTCACTTTGACTTACGCGGGCTTTTGCTGTTAGGCATGCGTGATAAGTGGAGGAAAAAGCGTCAGAGGAGATTGAAGCGTAAGAGGAGAAAGATGGTAAGTGTCGTGTTGACTTGCCCCTACTACGTGAGAGAAATAGCCAACTGACGGGCCGTACCTCTCCACGTTAACAGAGGGCTAGGTCCAAGTAAACGCGGCCATCTTCATCCGACACACCCTCAAGAGTATGACCCTCGGGCCTAACCTCGGCAGTGTGTAGACGCTGATCTGGCGCACACGACGGGCTGAAGCAAACCTCAACCGACATCTCGAAAATTTAGTCTACGGTTTCCACTGAAGACTCGTTTAGAATTGTCAATGCAGATGTCGAAGCATGTCACGGAATGAATACATTTATTTCAGTTCCCCACATAAACTCTTTTCTTTTGAGTCTTGAGTCACGTTAAATTGGATATGACGGTAGCGTGCCCTGTGCACACTTCCTACACGCACCATAGACCGACCTACGGATGAAAACTGATAAAACAGAGCATTATGATAATCAAGATAGGTAGTGTGTGATGATCATGTTTGGGCAATCGAAATTATAGGGTAAATTAAAAACGGGGAATGCAAAAAGGAACTATGAGGAGATGGGAAGGCGAATGCAGAAACGCCTGTTATCTATTTGCCCTCGAGCATCTTCTTCAAGTGAGCGGTGCTGAAAGACTTGGGTCGCTCAATTGGGAGACCAAGAGCACGGTCCCAGATCAGACCATTCATGACACCGAGGGCGCGCGACACACCGAACAGGACAGTGTAGAAGTCCTGCTCGACAAAGCCGTAGTGCTGGAGGAGGACACCGCTGTGGGCGTCAACGTTAGGGTATGGGTTCTTGGTCTTGCCGTGCTCGGTCAGAACTCCGGGAGCAATGTTGTAGATCTGGCCAACCAACTTGAACAGAGGGTCTGTTGGCAGGTGCTTGAGAGCAAACTCGCGCTGGCATGTGTAACGGGGGTCGGTCTTGCGGAGCACAGCGTGACCGTAACCGGGGACGACCTGTCCGCTCTTGAGGGTCTTCCAAAGGAACTCCTTGATCTGCTCGTCGGTAGCGTCGTTGCCAACCTGGTCCCTCATCTTCATGGTCCATCGCAGGACTTCCTGGTTGGCAAGACCGTGGAGAGGTCCAGCCAGACCGTTCATACCAGCGGCGAAGGAGAGGTAGGGGTCGGACAGAGCAGATCCAACCAAGTGAGTGGCGTGAGCAGAGACGTTGCCTCCCTCGTGGTCAGAGTGGATGGTGAGGTACAGACGCATGAGCTCAACGAACTTGGGGTCCTTGTAACCCAAGAGGTGGGCAAAGTTGGCTCCCCAGTCGAGGTTACGGTCGACCTCAGGGACCTTTCCGTCCTTGAAGACGTTACGGTAGATACGGGCAGCAATGACAGGGAGCTTGGCGATGAGGTCGTTGGCGTCCTCGAAGGTGTAGTCCCAGTATTGGGTCTTGGGAACTCCGCTCTGGTAGGCCTTGGCGAAGCTAGACTCGTGCTGAAGAGCGGTGATGGCGAGGGCAAACTGGGACATGGGGTGGAGGGTGTTGGGGCAACGGTCGAGGAGGTCCTCAACGTAGGAGGGAATGGCGGAGCGAGCGGCCCAGTCGGCGGAGAGCTGCTTGACCTGTTCAGCGGTGGGAATCTCGCCAGTAACCAGCAACCAGAAGAGAGCCTCGGGAAGGGGCTCCTCACCACCCTCAGCAGCGGGCAGGAGCTTTTGGCACTCGGGGATGGTGTAGCCGCGGAATCGGATACCCTAAAGATGCTACATGTCAATACTGAGCGCTGACATACGAGAAGACCGACGCGTATGTTTTTCACCTCCTCAGAATCGAGAACGGAACCTTCCCACACAAGACCTTTGATGCCACGCATACCGCCGTACATCTGACAGATTCGATAACTGTTAGCAAAAGCGCCTCGAATAGCCATGTAACAGTGTACACACCATGTCAACGGTGGTTTCACCCATGGATTTGCTGCCGAACTTGGCGCGGACTTCCTTGACCTCCGCCTGCTTCTCAGGAATCAGCTCCTTCAAGCGGTCTTTCAGGCTCTGCATCGATTAACATGTGAGTCATTGATTCTCCTTCAGCGTAAGACCAGTTTAGTTTGTACCTGAGTCTTGGCGGTGGAGTAGCATCGGACTCCGTTCACGCCGGTCAGGGCGAAGCGACGGGAGAGCAGCTGCAAAGGGCATCTTGGTCAGTCAGAGATTCATGTGCGGGCCGCGTGCAGGCTGAACTGAAACATCAGGAGCAACAAGTACATACGGAAGAGGCTCCAGGCAGAAGACGAAGGGAAGACATGACTGGGCGGGTTATGATCTGTGAATGTGGAATGAGGATCCGTAAACGTAAACCGGAAGGCGGGGGATGGCAGAGTGGGATAAGATAATATGAGGGGGAGCGAAGGCAGCCGGTAGCTATGGTAGCGATCGCGTTGGGCCGGACGGGAAATCGCGCGCGAGTAATTCACTCACTTGGGCTCCTTCCTTCCTTGCTTCCTTTTCCGTTTAGGCTTTGGTGAGGCTGACGTTGTCCTTCCCATCATCATCATCATCATCCATGAGGCTGGCTGTTCGGTTCGGATGGGGCATTTCCCGATAATTGATTGATGAGTATACTGATTGGCTCCCATCCCCATGGATTTCCTCATTCATCATCAATTGGGAGGACTGGTTCTGTACTCCCTTGCCGCGTCCCAACGCCACGCGCGCGCAAATGCTCCTACATTCAGCATCTCAAGCATCCGTGCACCCGCAGAATTCCGTTCCTGCGCATGCCGTCTCGTGCTTGGTGTGGCAGTTGTGGCTCATTCGGAGGTTTTTCGTTCATATTCTTTTTTTCACCCACGTCCTTCCCCGGCCCGATTTCCCGGGCTTTCCGTCTCATCGATTGCACAGCACGTGATGGTAAACTCCAGCACAACAATTTTGAGCAAACATTTTGGGTCATACCGTGTAGTAGGTAGGATCCACTCAAACTGAAAGTGATTTTAATTTCACCTCGCTACGGAGTTACTAGGTCAACGGGCAGTCGGGAACCCGAGAGTTTAACATAAATTCACAGTATTTTGGAGATGTGCACAAGCAAAGTTTTCTGCTGGAGAGCAACGAGCCGGCGAAAATGTGCTTTCAGAGTCTGGAATCCAAAACATATTGGACGACTAACGACTAGTGGTGTTGAATTGAGCAAAGTATGCGTCGGTGGGCTTGTTTGTGTACAAAACGCGGTTCATGTAGAATTGTCTGAGGGAGTGAGCAAAGGCATTAGTGGTCTGTCAGTTGATCCTGCCTTGGGATGAACATTAAAAAAATTGTCCTGCCTGTGATGCTTACTTCATTTTGAACTCTTCCGCCTTCCTCTTGTTCTCTTCGCGCAACTCGACCGCTTCTTCCCGCACTTGCCGTGCTTTCTCCCGTTCCAATAGCATCGCCGCACGGATGTTGCAGGCCTCTTGTCGGGCAATCCGTTCCTCCTCTCGCTTCTGCTCCTCTCGTCGAGCCTTTTGAATTGGCCCAAATCGAGTCAATAATCGGGCATAGGTTGGCTGCATCAAATGTCTGGTGTCATGTTACCTCAGCTTCAGCGCGTTGCTTTTCTTGCACTTGGTGTATGTAGCGCTTTTGCTCTTCGGTCATGCCCTTGAACATGTCTACTCGCACTCTGCAACGTGACATCAAGTTTAGCACACCGTTGTGCTTCGATGAGCAAAGCTTTTTTGTTGTTCTCTACTCACTGGTGGCCTCCACCAATGTTGAATACGTCAGGGTGCTCTGTGAGGAAGTTGCCGTTCACTTGTCTATTTATCTCCGCCACGTTCTGCTCTTCGTCATAACGGCGCTCTTCTGCTTCGCGCTGTCTCTTCAACTCAGCCTATCCAGCAATTGTCGTTAAAACTCTAGACTATGCGCGTTCTGGGTCTTTTGTGGGAAGGTTCCGTGGTTTCTTACCAGTTGCCAGTTGTACTCTTTGTCTGCTCGCGCTTGTTCAGCTCGGGCGTCTTTCACGGCATTTTGGAGCGTGATCACTTTCTGGTCCACGTCATTCTGGTACTTCTCGTATAGTCTACATTCAGACCAGACTACATTAGAAAATCGAGATCGGGCGATGAACGCTCAAAATCGATCAAGACGGAACGACACCCACCTCTTTTCCTCAGCTTCCTCAAACTTCTTGGCCCTTCGTTCCCAAACGCCCTCCTGGCTCCAAGTTTTCATTTGCTCTTTCTGCAACCGTTTCCTTTCCGCGCTGGCCAGATCTTCTCCCTCAAATCTTTGACATGAGCTTAATCCGATCCTTTCATCATCATCGCCCACGCGCGCTGGGCGATCGCTCTTCAATGCCTTGGGATCGTAAAGGTCGTAATCACGGCGCTGAGATGGCTGCTGGTTCATAACGCGGTAGTGATTGAGAGACTTCAACTGCGCTCGGTTCTGTGCAATGGCTTCGGCGTCGAGATGCTGCAAAATGGCGTTCGTATGGCGCATGGTCTTGTCTGCATTTTGGTCGGAAACGATTTAGTGTTGATACATTTTGTCGCAATGGGCTACCCCGCTGATGAAATGCTGGCTGTGCCATACCAAATGCAACTTCTCGCTCCTTTTCGACCTTCTTCATCTCATTTTTTGTTCGAATCTGATCCTCTAGTGCACGGACGTCAATCTAAATTCGTAGTTGTTAGCTTGAGCGTCCCAGTCTAATCTCGATTTATCCTAGCGGTGTCTCGTCATTCTCACCCCCAAAACTCTGATCTTTGGGTCAAATATCCGTTGTTTTCGCTCCTCATCCAAATTCTTTCGTCGCAAGATGGCAGCATCTCGGAGATTGTCGGAAAGGATCTCGACTTTGTACATCCTGGCGATGGAGCTAACTGTTGCAGCGTGTGAAGGGTGGAGCGGTGTTGGCGAACTATCGAATCGTTGATCTCAATTATTTGCCAATTTTCAGGATCGCCTGTCGGAGATTTGCGTTACGCGTTTGTGCAGCGCCACACCCCTCGTGTCTCCCTCCGTCCCGTGTCTCACCGCAGTGCACCTCATGGTCCTTCTTCACCATGAGTATATAGGAGTGTCATAGCCCCAGAACTCAACTAACTGAAGAAAGGAAGCCCTTGCTTAACCACTCACATGGAGGACGAGGGTTCATTTCACGGGAGCTGTCTTTGTCAGCGTATCCGTTACAAGTACACAGGGAACCTGGGACCCATGACGGTGTGCCATTGCCAGCAATGTCGAGTAGGAACCACATCCATTGAGTTTTAATAAAATACGATGAAAGATCTTCTGACCCGGCCGGGCGTTTAGAAGGTACAGGGTGCTTGTACAGTCGCGACGATAGACACGGATGCCTTCACATGGCAGACCGGGACCGAGTTTATCACCGAGCACGAGTCAAGTCCCGGGAAAATGCGGGCCTTCTGCTCAAAATGTGGTACGGCGCTGTATTCTCGGAAAGAATCCGTGCCTGGTGTTTACAGGTTGGTCTGGCGGCATTTAATGAAGCTGCGAAAGTTTTTTGGTCCATTAAGCGCCTCCCTCTACTATAAAGAATGCGTGTGGGAACGTTGGATACCCCAATCACTCAAGTTCCAATCGCCCACATTTTTACAAAAGAGTTGCCTCCATGGGCGTCTGTGGACAATGACTGGCCGAGATGCCTAGAATATGAGACTGGGGCGAAGCGCTGAGGCATAGGCTCAAAGGTAAAGCTATTTGTGGGAAATTTGTGACTGTATTGAACTCAAAACTCAACCCCCAAGCCGAAATTTGGCAATCTATGCACGACATAAGCTCCCCGACAGGTAGTTCTACATAACTAGAAAACTATCGACTTCCAGGGCTAGATGCGGCTTTCTATATACTGGTAATCAGACTCGCCGTAGAACTCATACTGCAGAGGAGGCTTCGAGCTGCAGATAGTTCGATGGAGCAATGCCCACCGAACCGTCCGCTTTGCGCACTTGCCACCATTTGCCTTGATTGTTCAGTACTTCCAACAGATCACCCTTGACAAAGGATATCTCGGACGGATCCTCTGGGTTTGCCTCATCTATCATGACCGAAATATGAGCGTACGGCTGAGAAAGGACCACGAGGTTTAGGACTTACAAGGAAACAGAGCGGATGCCTTTGTAAATTGCGGTGTAGGCTGCGACATTGCAGATCCAGCGGCCATCGGAGGAGCTTTGATGATACTGTTGCGCTCATATTCCTGGGGCGGGACAGCAGGGGCAACACCTCCAGGGGAAGCCATACTGTAATTGGGGGAAGGCTCTGCCATCGCCGAGTTGCGATTTTGGCCGGCCCTCTGCTGATTTCTGTTACGCAGGTGGCTCATCGCAGCTGGCACGTTGAACGAGAAACCACCATCAATGTTGCCCACTGTGTTCAAGAAAGCTTGCTCAGCAGAGCCAAGAAGTATGATCCAGGGCAGCTGATCAAAAAAACATGTGAGCAAATCAAAGCTGCCACTTTGTGATCAATGTGCACCACATACGAAAGCAAAGGACAAGAAAAACAATCCGGAAGCGAAGAGACCAACGGCGTCTTTCGTCGGTGAATCCAGTAGTGGGTTGTTCCTATTGGTTCCGAGCACCACGTCCAAGTCGTTCGCAACAAAAACAAATGAGATGGCCAACAATGCAACAAACTAGAGGAGAGAAGAAAGCGGGCACGTGAGCACACCACACCAGCACATCCATACCCTTCGAACGAGCTTAATGGGGAAACACACGTACAGCTAAGCGATAGTGTTCAAGAATGCCAGTCATAATGACACAGACGAGACCAATGATAACGAATAGGAAGAAGAACAGATGGAACCATTGGTTCGAGAGGGGATTCAGGCCCGTATAAGGGCGGTTGTCAATCCGGCTTTGGAAGATGCACAGACCGATAAACGCCAGGAGCCAGCCAAGCTAGAAACGTTTCCAGAAACACAGAGATTGTAAGTTAATGCCTCGAAAAGCTGGTATGTACGCCTGTCATTATCCTACCGCGGCGAGCGCAGTGGGCACAAGAAACTTGACATTCGAGGTGAGTCGGTGAGTGGTGAGCATTTTGTCGTTCAAACAGGGCGGAATTTGCTGCGAGGCAAAACCAAAACGAGGAAGGGATACGATTCTTGTACAGCGATTCACGAAGTGAGACGTTCGCTTTATCTATGGCTGATAGCCTTGCGGGCTGGTGGAGTTCCTGATTCAAGTCTACAGAGAAAAGGAGACAAAGTGGACGGGTCTCTGAGACTATTATTGGCAACGGGCGGCGCGTGGCTCGTGGCTCGTGTTCCCGCCCCGTTTCCGCCCTCCGAGAAGAGGCCTCTCTCTCTCTCTTTCATCATCGTCAGATTCACGCTGATCAACCAACCATATTTCTGCAATAAACAAACACCCCTAAAAAAGAAACCTTCCACAGTCTGACTACTTCTCCTCTCAATATTAACTGCCTAAACCAAAGCTCGTAGCTCACAAGCGCTTTCATATGCCACTGGATAAAAATCGCTGTTCATGGCGCCAGTCATGTGCCCTTGCCCCGACTTGCTATCGTTGACTTTACGAGGAGGATGGCTTATCCCATGATCATTAACAACATGCAATGAGCTTATCATCGCAATTACATGCCAGCTCTTGCAGCAGAGGCTAATGGGCCCAGCTAAACGAGAATCTTTAGGCAAGGACCATTGATTCATCTCCTGCAGTTGGAGAATAAATCGGCAATCTCGTACTGCATCCTCCATCCCGCTGCAAGTTCGACTATAGGCTTTTGCAACGACAGATGTCTTGAATCTATCTGAATAAATTTCTATTCCCTGCAGACTGCCCGCGACTGGTCGAAAGGGCGCAGTGTGAGGCGCAGCGCGTCATCATCTGTTTCACCTCCCCTAAAAAGTCACTTTGAAATCGAATACCACAGGCGATTCGCCATCAAACATCTCCCGCTACAACGCCATGGGTACGCGGAAAGAGCGCGCACAGTGGTCTACGCCTGGAATCCGGGAGAGCAGAAGAGAGCTCTTCTACCACTTGAAGCCTAATGCGGCTGCGTCTCCAAGAGTGGTTTGAGCCAGAATCATACAAACCCACCCGCAGCGCAAAGGCCCGAAAGACTCTATGCGGCAAGACTGCTGCTGGTATGCGGATAAGCTACAATAGCATTGTTTACAATCTGGGGAACGAGCCTTTTCCGCCTCCAATCTTTTGCTAGTGCTCTATCTCATATTGATTCCAACTTTTCAAGGAATCGATATTCCTCGTTTGGAGGATTTGCTCTGTAGTCAGGAGCGCTGTGTCGGTTGTACCTGTCGCCAGGCAGGTATATGCGCGGATATGAAAATTCAGCAGACCAACTGCTGTGTGTCGAGAGCGCTGGGCAGTAGCGCGACGTTCCAGTCTGCACAAACAATCACGCGGTCCAAACCTGCTGGGAGGTCCATGGTATTGTGGAATCGAGACCCTGCAATTCAATGACCACGGCCTAGTGACGTTTATGTTAAAATTCATCTGATTATAACGGGGAACCTCTGGCTGGACCGACCTTAGCATGGGCTCTCAGATTTGCAGCAGAATTTGATAGCGCCAGGAAAAAGAGGTTAGTAGAGCGGACATATACTCATTTCTTGATTTTCCAATTGCCCCATCTGCTCATCTGGGCAAGGCAAATAGATGGACTCAACAGAGTAGCTGGGGGTGTGATGATTTCGGTAGCGAGCAAGCAGGAAATCCCTGAGCTATCTGTGCACCGTCAGCAAGCGACTGAGGAGAACAAGATGTGGATCCTCATACTCGCTGATGATGACGAGGTGGAAGGAAGCTTCATGGATTACTCGATTGAAGATCGTTGAGAAATGGCTCCTCGGGCCTCGGCATTCCGTAATGCGAGCTAAGCCACCGATGTGGCGCGCGTGAGAAGGCTCTTGGGTTGAACCTGGGAAAAGACGTGCTTGACGAGCCAACTGCGGACTGGGAGCATGGGAGAATCGTTGACGAGCTAGCGCAGAGTGACCACCAGTTTGAATAGCTTGGAGCTGGGGTTTAGTGTGAACCTGTCTGCTCCTTTTGTGTACAGTGGAAAAATTGCTTGCGGATTTCAATTCTATCGATCTGCGCATTATCTTCTTTTGGAGCTTCGTTCGGAGATCAGTCACTCGCGCAATGCTAGACGCTGAACGATACCCCTTGACCGCTGGTCCAAGTCGTGATGATGAGAAGCGATATAAGTCCGAGAAGCAACGGAATGGCTCTCGTACGGGCCATGACTCAATAGCAAATGGGCATTCTCATGCCTCGCTGGAATCGCTGGAGTTGTTGCAAACGCAAACGTGGGAAAAACCAGTCTGCGCCTCTCCGGAAGTCCTTGAGAAAGTTATCAAGGTGTACACTCATATCATGCAGAACGAGTACATGGGTTCGGCGAATGGGCGCACCAAAACTGAAGAATACATGGTCTGCGAATGCCAGTATGACCCAGGTATGCTAATTCGTCCAATACAAACCCCACGATAGCCGATATTGACAGGCAGAGCTGAACTACTAGGACGAGCGATGAACACACAGGCCTGTGGGGATGATGCAAACTGCATAAACCGAGAGCTCTTTATTGAGTGTATCGCAGACTCTTGTCCGTCGGGGCAATATTGCCAAAATCGCAAGTAAGTCACCTCGGTGGATGTCATATCGTGACGACCGGATGCTCAGACCACGTTGAACTATAGGTTCCAAAATCGACAGTATGCTCCTATCGAGATTTTTGAGACTGAAAAGAAGGGTTTTGGCCTCAGGGCAACGGCCCCCATTCGAGCGTAAGTGTAAAAGTAAAAAGTAACTCATGTTTAGCATCCATTGTCTCACTGTCCATCTCTGATGTAGGGGCTCCTTCGTCATAGAATACTGCGGAGAGGTCATCACAGCTCCCATGTTCAAGAAACGGACACAGGAATATGATAAGGACGGCGTGAAGCACTTCTACTTCATGAGTCTTAAATCAAAAGAAGTGAGTTGGATTGTTGTCTGTACTTGAAGCATGTGACTCACGTCATGGCTTTTTGGCATTAGTTCATCGATGCAGCCAAGAAGGGAAATATGTCACGATTCATGAATCACAGCTGTGCCCCAAATTGTGCACTGCATAAGTGGATCGTCGGGGATAGCTGGCGGATAGGAATGTTTGCACTAAAGGATTTGGACTTGGGAGAAGAGTTGACCTTCGACTACAAGTTCCAACGTTACGGGTAATACGTGCTTCTTTCCAAATTGACCTCTGATTGTTAATTGTCACTGAACCATGTTCTGGTCAATAGGGCAAAAGCTCAAGAATGTTTCTGCGGGTCAGCAAACTGCTCTGGGTACATTGGGGGAGAGCAGACGGAACTCACTATCGGATTGGGAGATGGTGAGATCGTTGATAAAACAGACAGCTGAAACTGAATATCTGCTGAGAGCATTTTTTGTAGAACTTGAAAGTTATATCGATGATGATGTCGATGCGGGGAAGAAGACTGCGCGTCGTATCATCCGACGAAGCGGACATGATAGTGACTATGAAGCGGAGGTGCATGAGAAGCATGTAAGAAATTTCAGACACCGATGAAAGTCTTTTGCCGATGTTGACCCCAACAATTGCTTCTCTTCACGTTCAGGAATTTGGAGTTGTACGCGACATCGATGACATTAGAAAGTTGGTTCGCGGGATTTTGCGGCATGTTACAGATCCTCGGCGCCTTACGAATTTGCTCACGGACATTGAGGTTGGCAATGGGAAGCACTCGTCAAGTTTTCTCAACGCGCTTTGTTCATCAAGCCATTCTATTTAGCAACTCGACCTATACTTCCTCCGAAGAGTCATCTGGGTACATGGGCTCACTGTTCTAAAATGGTGCTTGGATAGATACATCTGCAAGAATGATGGGATATGTCTACAAGTAAGCACATCTCAAAATCGCGATTCATTTCACAGATCCTCACATTTCTCATTACATCAGATTTTACGAGTACTTGACCTCCTTCCGATGACATCGAGGAACGAGCGGATAGAAGAATCTGTGCAGAAATTAGCGGATATGCCCGACGTCGAGATTTCTAGTTTGGCCAAAACGGTAACTACAAAAACTGCGAATCCTTCGGGAAGCCATTTGTCTAAGTATGGGCTTCTCTTAGCTCTTGGAAAAATGGTCGATCTTGGAGAAGGCATATAAAATTCCCAAGCGATCAAGCGTCATTCCTCTTGTTATCAATAGCGGGAACAGTGGGAGCCAAATATCCCCTGTCACTAGTGGAGCACCGAAACGGCCGCTGGATGATCAGGACTACTATCGCGCAGCCGGTACCTCCCCCACGAAACGCTATCGGATCGAGACCCGCGATGATCGACGGAACTCGTCAGAATCAGCTGCCAATAGGAGCGAAGCGTATCGAGCGTCGTCGGTATATACAAAGCAGGTGGAAGACCCATCGCAACCCCGTCCGGATTATGACTCTCGACCGGCCTGGTCCAGAAGCAGACCTGAACAGTACGAAAGTTATCGCCGCGATAGTCGTGAGCATCGCTCATATTCGCCCAGGGACCGCATCCCACCTGCAGCCTCTCGTGACTGGGATACTTCTGGCCACTCTTCTAGAAAGCCGGCTGCCGCGCGATTGCTCCCCGAGGGCTGGAACGAAGCCAGATGCCCGGAAGGACAGCCGTACTACTACAACAAGTCGACGGGGGAGGTCCAGTGGGAGTTTCCTGGCACAACGCCGAACGCTCGGAGGAAACCAGAACCTCGATCTTCTCCAGACCGCGCCACATCTGCATCACATCTCGAGTCGGACTCCCCATCGCAGCAGCCTCACATGTCGATAGATTCTGTCACGGATGACCCGCCCGCTGGTAGCGAGGCAGTCAGCACTCCTTCTCATGCACCATTAGAATACCCAAAACGGCGGAAACGCGAGGTTAGTAGGAAATGAGTGCAAAGGTGGTTTTCATTATCTGAGTGTAAGGCATTTTCTTCAGCTCGGAGACCATGTCGCCAAAGTACTATCAAATTACGAGATACCACAAGACATCTTCAAAGATCGAGCAAAACAGGTATGTTGCAGGATTTTATTCCAGGCATTTATGACCCCATCGGCTCAACTGTGAAAAATATGCTTTACCAGATATCTCGCGCTCTTATGGAAAAGGAGCAGAAGAAAGGAGCACATATCAGAGATACGCTGTCGGATCGGTCCAAGGTTTCCATTACCGAATACGTCAAAGACTGGTGTCATCGACACTCGTTCAAGAGAAAGGAAAAGCGAGGCAGACACGGCAAACGCGAGTAGGACCTGCCATATCGATGTGGACGCTTGGGGCGTCGGATGTGCATACGCTGTTTAATTTACAGATTGCATTGGCCCTTTTTGGTGCAAATCCGAATCTGCCTGCGTGATCAACTGGAATTTCTGTGCATCCTTCTCGCAGATGGTTAACCGCCGAGCTCCATGGCGCTGTGGGTCATGACTGCAGTGATTACCGCAAAAGTCAACACAACGCTGGAAGCCGCGACCACTCACTCTTCCCCTCAATCGCAAGCTGATATGCAAAATTCCAACTCAACAAGTATTTAAATGTGTTTTGTAGAGAGTAATATTTGTCGATTGAACAGAAAACCGTAGGTCGAAGGGATCAAAGCCCCGGTCGCTGCGCCGCTGCCCGCCCGAACGTCCCGCCAACCAGATCCAGTTTCTAATGTACACGCATGGTGCTGATAGTGAACGTGATTTGAATGTTGGTGAGTTTACTGAGCGTAGCTCCAGACACTAAAAGAGAATTCGCGGGTAAGTCTCTGTAAATTCCGAATGGGCAAAAATCCAAATCCAGGTATAGACACCCACCCCTTCAAGTATCCGTCCTGGGTGGCGAGCCTGTTGATGGAGTCGTCAGACTCTCCGAGGGTACGGACAAAGCCGGAGAGAGCGTAGGTCTCAACGGTTCCGGTCAGACGGCCAGAGGCGTCAACATCACCAACGTTGATCTGGACGGAAGCGTGGTCCTTGGCAGTGATAAGACGACCAGTGGCCGAGCACTTGCGAGGAATGTAGAGGTCGACGACCTATGTGTTTTCAGAAGAAGGAATCACCAGGACAAGCAGTTGTTAGTTGAGACTGCAATGAGCAAGTGGGGACCGAGAACCCTCCTATTCCGCTATCGAATGCTGACTTCGGAATTGGTAGCGGTTCTGGATGGTCCGTGAGCGCCAGAGGTGAGGCTAGAGTTTGCATTACCTGTCCCTTTTCGTTCTCCATTTTAGTACTGTGAGGGTTGTGGAATGAGCGGAAAGGATGGACAAGTGTTGCCGTGCAAAGTGCTTTTCTCAGGGGCTGACAGCGTCCCGCCTGCTTTGCCATCCAATCGACATCCGAAAAAAAACAGCATCACGTGCTGCGCAGCCTATGGCGTATATTTAGCATCCTCATCTCGGACAGCCCTTCCTTCAACCGTCGTCCATTCATAGTATTCCAGAGGTACATCGCCGTGGGTTTTATTAAGATATCATCGTCCGTTTATGTCAATGATTTGACAAAGATGGTCAGCTATCGCTCCAAAGCGGTCATAAGTTCCTTAGAAACCCATCCACTCCACTCTGGACATTCACGACCATACGGACGAGATGTTTCCAACCCAGTCACCCCGAGAGCAACATAACACAGAAGCTTCCTGTCCCCTTGTTTTGATATCCCCGTAACAGCATATTCGCATGAGATGCAGTACAAGCAAACAGTCATTTGTAGATCAATTTTCTTGCTGGTGTTTCGAGGTGTGGTTTAGTCGCGCGCTTGTGGCGAAGTGACAACCTAAGCACGGCACGGTTTCTTGCTAATGTTTCGAGATGTGGTTTAGTCGCGCGCTTGTGGCGAAGTGACAACCTAAGAACGGCACGGAGCTCGTTGTTGGGAGGACCGGCGTCAACATTGTCCGCCGGGCGCCGACACAATGCATTCTGCAAATGGGAATCCGAGAAGGAAATGACTCTACGACGAAGTATAAAAGGGGCCTGGTACTCCCAGAATCACCAAACCAATCCGCTACAGGTACATTTCTGCACTATCGCACGTTACTCGCAAATCGCATCAGCTCCAATCGCCACAGATCACATACAACAATGCACGACGAACCAATCTACTTCTGGAAAACGTCCGAAAACCCATACGGAGTATTTTCGCAGTGGGCGACAACACCCTTCATCGATCCCGACACCGGCACTCAGTACCGGACGGCGGAACACTATATGATGCACCAAAAAGCGCTCTTGTTCAATGATACCGCAGTTGCTACACGGATCCTTAGGGAAACCCGACCGATAAAGGTCAAGCAGCTCGGACAGCAGGTCCAAGGATTCTCGCAGCACATTTGGGAACAAAATCGACTCAGCATTGTCACACGTGCAAATCTGCTTAAATTTGGACAAGATGAGCAGCTCAAAGCACTGTTGGTCGGCACGGGAGACCAGGAAATTGTCGAGGCCAGTCCCTATGATCGAATCTGGGGAATCGGTTTCCAGGCCCATAAAACCAGTGTTCGAGATAGGCGTCGTTGGGGACTGAACCTATTAGGAAGGGCTCTGATGGATGTTAGAGCGGCCTTGAAATGATAAATAGAGCCGTCAATCTACATATTTCTAATAAAGGCATATACAAAAACGTGTTAGTCTGTGCATTTGTGGCTTGATGTCCGTCTTGGATGGAAGGGCGATCGGGCGGACACGTTCGTGCTTACTAAGCACCTTACATAAGCCAGATTATGCTTTTCTTAGCTGCTTAGTCGTTCCCTTTTGGACAAGCCAATCAAAAGAGAATTTCCTTTCACGGCCTCTTTCTGCTGCGCCAGGCTGTGTCTCTTCGTGTCCGCCGATTCTAATACAAAAAGGCAGACGCTGGTCGCGCTCCCTCCCTCTCTTGCTTGCTTCTCAACCCAACAAACACGCAGTCGGCCTTCTCTTCCTAAAACCAACCAACCATCTACCAACCCACCCACTCCCACCACACACATAACACAACATGCCCAAGGTTGCCAAGAGTGACAAGCCCGCCGCCACCAAGAAGGCCGCTGGAAGTAAGTGCTGAGTCTTGAGGATCTTCCCCAAACGCGAGGTCTCGACCTCGACATCTTTGTTATTCGTACTCACCGTCCGACCTTCTTCTCTCGTCGTCTTGTTCTTAGCTTCCAAGCGTGGTGCCAGCCCATACAACATGTTCATGAAGGTGAGGATCTTGTTCGCCAAGACACCCTGCTCCCTCTCCTAGATGATGCTAACATTCAAGTTTTCCTTAGACAGAGTTGGCGAAAGTGAAGAAGGAGAAGCCTGACATTGGTCACAAGGATGCTTTCAAGCTGGCAGCATGTAAGTCACTTTTGAGAAGATGATCGCGCATGCCATAGGCTATGTCTCTGACGCGTGTTTCCTTCTTCAGCTAACTGGGCCACCGCCCCAGAGAACCCCAAGAACGCCGCCAAATAGATCCTCCATCGTCGTTCTTCCGGAGACAGTCATGATAAAGCCATCCTCAACCATTGATCCTACGGATCAATCATTATACGCAAAAATCGGCCCTAATCTGTTATGGGCTCGTGGTATCGCCACGGACTTTGTAAATAAATCAATGAAACTATCCTTATCACAATTGCTGCGTTCATGACATGACATGATTTGCTCGTGAAGTCTAGCAGTCCCTGTCTTTTGCCGGTAGATAGTGGTAAAGGATTTCGTACACGAGGAATGCGGATGAAAAAGAGCTGCTCCCTCGCGATAGACTGCATAGAACCGCAATGGCATCTATTCAAACTAGCTGGGTGGCGATTAACGATGTTGGTTCAATGGTGCAATAATGTCATGGCACCCACAGCTGCCGGTGTCACTGGTCAGACATGACGCTGGCTCGATGCTCCCGATGAATTGCATTGTCGATTGCATTATTCTATTCACTTGGTTGCACTTGAAGCACTATGCGTTGCTTGCTCCATCTCATACCAGCCCTGATAACCTGTTTGACAACAACGTATGCATTTCTACAAAGCAGCAGTGTCACGTGCGACGAGGTGCGGACCTGTGAAACACGTGCGCAGCAAAAGAGAAGGTTTAGAAGGCGTGGAAAGACGCGTTTCTGTCCGATCGCTTTGCGGTTCGCGTTTCGTAAAGTAAGCTAATTTCACAAAGTGTTCCTTCGCCCCGCTCACTTGCTCCTCCTCACACCCCGCCCTCGCCTCGCTGCGCTGTCTTCTGTGCGCGTTTTTACTTCTTTCCCTGCCCATACTTTTCTCTTACTACGAACGAATCCGCACAGCTACACGTAACTCCGAAGAACGCCATGATGCGTGCCCCGTCTCCCGCTGCGTCTTGTGCCTCTGAGCAACTCTCCGCAGCAGCTCCTCCTTTGGTGGCAAGGAGTGCCTCGGCGTCGGATGTCACCGCGTCGCCGTACATGCTCAGGCGCAAGAATCCCCCTCCGCCCTTGCGACCTCTTTCGGTTCACGATTTGCAGTCATACCATCAGCAGCAGCAGCCGCCGCAGCAGCAACATCATCATCACCACTATCATCACCATCATCATCATCACCATCCTCAGTGTTGGAAACACAGTCAGCATCAATGTGGCAGCGTGCCTCCTTCGCCCCTGGCGGGACAGATGAGTCCCTTGCCCATTCCTGGCCCTAAAAGCACGCTGCACATCGCCGCCGAAGCAATGAGTCCTATGCCTTTCTCGGGGATCCTGAGCCCTTTACCGTCTGCGGGGACCATGAGCCCGCGATCGGTCACTTCGGGAGCCATGAGTCCCTTGCCCATAACTCCCTTGCCAAGTGGCGCTCCCACGCCTGGAAACGCAACCCCAGTCGCAGAAGCCGCAACGCCCGTGGCGTGCTCGCCTCGAATGCCAACGGCCAATCTGCCCCCGACCTCGTCGACAGGCGCAGTCACGGTGTCTCCAGTCGAAGTAGCCATTCCGGCGCCGACGGCAGGCGCCCGCATTCACGAGAGCAACAGGAGAAGATTGACAATCCTTAGAGATATCTTTATGGTGAATCCTTCGGGTCACTACGAAGCCTGCCAGGAGCTGAAAGATTGGTGCAACGATAAAAGAGCTTACGCGGCGGAACTTGCCCCTGACTTAGATCTGACTTTGAGAGTGAGTTGTCATAAGGGCAGCACCAACAACTTTCTATGAACCACGTTTCTGATGACGCATTCCCAGGCCGCATCAGAAATGGCATTGATACCCGGTTTTGACACGGGCATTGCTTTGGAAGTTTTCAAGGTAGTGGCACGACACCAGTCTTTCATGACAGAAATGGCTGCAGGTAGAGTAGACGATTTCTGCGAATACTCGTCTACCAGGACGGTCTTTCTGAATCCCATGCTGTTTCCTACAGAAAATTGTCGCATATACACCCAAACACTCATCAATGTTGTGCGAGGAAAAGAGATAGCCGTCCCGTTCTCACACAGCCACAATCAATCATTGAACTTTCCCTCGCGCAGTCCAAGCTCACAAAGCCCATACGAGACCTTCTTTGGGCAGACTGAGCGCATCAAAGAAGAGCAGCCGTCAACGCCAATGGTCGGATTCATGACGGGACCGACATCGTCTATGGACTGGGACGAAGTTGATATTGGCTTCTTGGGAACGGATGTGCAATCACAAGTGCTTCCAACTGCGGGTGATGCCCCGCGTAGTCTAAAAACCTCGGCCATCTCGATGCCAACCAACTTCCGGGCCGACCTTTCAGCAACCAATACCACTACCATTTGGGATCCATCCTACCTCAACTTTCAGGGAGCCTCGTATCCCGCTATATCTAGCAGCCATTTATCGGACATTGTGGCCCCCTCATCTCCAGCGACCGCCCTGGATACCATAGACAACAAAATGGACTTCTCGTCGATGGTGGCACTCTCGGAGGCAAACGTGCAGATTCCGACCTCTTCCGCCCGCGACACGTCAAAAGACTCCATGTCCAGCTTCTTGGAGTCTATGGACCATGATTGGAATTCTGGGATGAAATAAACTTATTGATGCGTAATCACTTAATGTAAATAGTCTTTGAACATAGGGAGCCGCCTCCATCAAGTTTTTGAGTCGTAAAATATCTGTAATAAAGAACGAGTACTAAGCCAGACTTCGAGTCGCACAACCTTGGATCCCAAAACAATAAGGCTTGAGACTGTAATCTAGATCCATGCTATTTTGATAATATGAAATGCTTATGTAAATTCTGCAAGACTAAATATGTCCTGCGCCCTTGTCTAACAGGTAGCGTGGATGTCTACCGCAAAGAGGGCAGCGGGTTGGCGGACAGCCTGGCTACTCCGCTTACATGAAGTCGTCGAAGTCATCATACACGTCTGATGGTTGATCATGCCTTAGCGTATGCGATAGATTAGCTTCGACATTTCGGCTACTCACCGTCATAATTTGTAGTGTCCATTCCATCGCCAGCTTTGCCGAGCATAGCCTTTTTTGGCTTCTTCTTCGATGCAACGGTAGTCTTCGTCGCCTTTTGCTTCTCATTGATCATGGCAGAGATGGAAGATGATATGCGTCGAGTGTCTTCCACATTCAGAGGTACCAGAAGTCCTCGCACAAGAGCCTCCACAAAGTATGAGTACTGGGTCTTTGACTAAAGATCAAGAAAATAACCGAGAACATTAGCTTTCGATGAGACATTGTGATCCCTATTACATGTATGAGACGAACCTCAAATTTGGAGAACTTCGCCATGCATTCTTTCACATAGTCGTCGAACTCGGGTCGAGTGCTGGGGTTCATTGTTTCTATCTTCGAAGAGCTCTGAGGTGTGGAAACACCAAATAAGTTCTTCGCGTTCTGCAAATCCGAGTCGATGACAGCTTGGGCCAAGCGAGCCTTCCTCTCCTCAGGTGTTTCGTCCAAGTCTTCGTCGTCAGCTTGTTTGTTGGCCTGGTGTTTGCTAAAAGGTGAGCTGCTGCTGCTTCACTCCATAAACTCTCAGCAGCTGCTTGCTTTACGCACTAGTCTCGCTGCTTTCTCAGCTGCCTTTCGTTCTTCCTCCTCCTTTCGTTCAGCCAATTTCTGTGCTAGCGTCGACTTCTTCTTGGGAGGCGCAGCGACGGGCTTGGCCGGGGCGGCCTTTTCAGCGCCGTCATCGGAGTCTTCCCAGGAGGACTTAACCTCATCTTCATCAGCATCCTCATCGTCCCAGGCACCCTTAGTCACCACAGTGGATGCGACCACAACTTCGGTCTCTTCATTCTCTACAATGCCTACGGATGAGAATCAAATCGTCCACACTTTCCTCAGATACAGAAAAAACGCTCTTACCCCAGTCAGACATTGTGAAGCAAGTGCAAGCAGGTGGTTGTAATTGATATGAGTTCTAAGAGTGGTGGAACGCACGGTCGAATGACTTCTCAGGCGTGTGAAAATCACCGGAGGAGCCAAAAAGATGCGCGGAAGGGCGTGAGGCTTGTGGTGCCGGTTCCATGTGGCTTGAAACGATGACCGCATGCACTGCAGCCAGAACGCCAGTTGTCTTTTGGTGATCTGTCAGCAACTACGCGCGCCCAGATCAACGCATTCTTCCTGTCAACGAACTTTGAAGGTGTGACAGGACAGGTACTAGGCATCAACAGCAGTGATGGACCTGAATGGAAAAGGTGACAGTACTATAACCCTAGCATGAGCGCAGCTACTGCTTTTTTTTGCAGAATAAAGCGACGTGAGCAAGTTAGGCCCTCGCTTGGCAATTTGCGACAACGATCTGAACGCGATCGCACCCATTACCGCTGAACAAATATAAGGTCCCTGCTGTCCTTCTGAACAATGGGACTCGCGATATCGAAGAGCGCGCGGCACTCGTGTTCTCGTGTCTTTGATGGCTGAAACACTTGGTCCCTTGAGAAAGGGACGCATGGTTGGATCACCTGCCCGATCCACCACAGATGACACGTTGTTGCAAGGCCACGGAAATGTTTCATCACTCTGAGAGTGTAGTAGCCCTTCTGTTAAGAGTAACGGCCACACTCCATTCAACAACGGCTGCCGCTTGGTGCACTTCACTTGTCGTCAAGGCATTTGAAGGATTCAATGTGTACCACAATGGCGATGACTCTGAAGACGACGATTCTGACAATAATTCTGAAAGGAGCGCCGATGAGCCGGACCATCCCTTCGAATATGATGAGGAAGATCACCGTGATTTCAACTGACATCTTTAGAATGCTATTACCATACGCTCCTTCTTGCAGTTAAACTATCACTGATAGTGGCTCAAGTGGCTCTTGGTGAGGAGAAGGATCAAGGTTGATCAGGGCCAAGCCTCTGGACAACGTCCCCGCGTTCCTCAGGTTGACAGTCAGTCTCTTGATGATTTACATAATAGCCTCGACGCAGCCTCGTCTTAAGAGCGACGGTGACACGCCGTTCAAAAACGAGGTCGACAAGTCGAAGCGCCTGGAAAGCTTCCCGTTCAAGGACGGCGTGCGACCTGGCGACATGGAACAGAATTTTGAGTCCAGCTTATGGGCAGCGACAGCAATGGTAATTCTTGAAGGCAACAAGTAAACAGCTGGTGTGATCTGGGGGGACGCCATCTCTTCAACGTACTAGCTCTTGTTAAAATCCCAAGAAGTCATCAGAGATTTTGCTTACATCTAGATTTTCAGAAAATTACATCTTGACATCGCCAGCCGGACGCAGGCCGTTTTTTGGAAGTTTGACATGCGGAAGAGTGCGCACCTGACGCCGTCTTTGTGGTCAATTGATGTGGGAAGGAGGACAGTCTGACATTGCTATAATTGGCGGGCAAAACAGTCCACGGTCTGGTGGTATATATAATGATTCTTTATTCACAATAAGCTAGAGGGATTATCTACAAGACGGCAAAAATATTGAAGAGAGGTGACCTCTGAAGAGGTTGTTCGCAACGTAAGCATGCGGGAAGGGAAGCGTTGTTTGGGATATGATGGAGAGGTTCCATTGCTGAAGGCGATTGCTAGCCCGGTAAAAGTGATCTTCAGAGTCGAGCCATGTAGGAAGCGTCCATTTGACAGAGTTTGTGAGGATTGACGGCGTTTGATATTAGATCAAGTACTGTTTGGTTGGCGGGTTCACACAGCTCTAGACCCTGTACAAGAGAAGCAAAGAAGTCAGAAGAAGCTCATCTCAGAGACATCAATTAGCTTGCATGTACCTTCTCTCGTTCCTCTTTGCATGCAATTCCGGTGGTGCGCTTCAGGATAAGGTCCACGTTCTGCAATGTGAACTCCCGGAGCTGGCTTTCTTGCACCGGTGGCTTGCGGACAATGTTTTGCCATGTGACCAATTCATCACGGACGAAGATACTGAGATAGTCCTCGAGCTCGTACTATCGACAGGAAAATGATGAGCATTCGATCATAGACCGGGACGTTACGATTACTGGACTTACCGATGGTTCAGTCAAAGCTCGCCCGATAGCCTGTAAAGATGATGCGAAAACTCCCTCAACACCAATCGGGGTCAGGAAATGCTGGATGTTTGGCGTAAATCTAAATGGAACGGGCTCGGCATTCGAGAAAAGGAAGGTTGTGTTCGAAATCCCTGAGGATAGAAGGAACGATGATAAGTGACAATTTCGTATAAGTAAGTGACGTGGCGCCCATGAACATACCTGGGAGCAAGTCCGAGAACCAAATGTTACCAGTTTTCCGCGATATCGAGAATTTGTACGGTGAGCGCTGACCAACGCTCAAGACGTGAGTGATGAAAGTGTTTGCAGCCAGAGAGTGCGTAAATTGTTTTCGCATCGTCCATAGATCTCCGTATGATGTCAGCGTCTTCGTCATGTACTTTGAAAGTGACACGTTAGTTTCGCGCAAGATACTTTATGAACAAAGGGAGCCACATACCTTTGTCAAAATGGTCTCCGGCATGAATTTGTTCGCGATATCCTCCAGGAGCTCGGCCTTCAAGTTCAGAACTTCCACCTTGTCCATTTTCTAGAAGAAGGTTCATCAGAAATATGCGCACAAAGCTAACCTACATCTTTGGCAAATCTCACCCCTCGTTTGATAGATTCTTCAGACGCGTACACGTCTCGCATACGGTCAATAGAATACATTATGGAGATGTCCTTGTGTTGGCCCCTTCCAGCGCAATATTGTTCCCAAACTTCTTGCAGGGTGATGTAGCTCGGGTCATCTTCCACCAGTCGTACAGATGGAGCAAGGGGCACGACGATAGGCAAGTGGAAAGATATGTTCCGTCGGCGAGTTTCATTCCGCCTCTCCAGCACGCTATTGAGGATCCGGAAGAGCTGCATGATCCTTTCTTCCCGCCGGCAATGTCTTTGAGCGGGATGTTGCACGCTGAAAGGATGGAAGCTTCCGTCGTGACCACGTATTGTGACGCGACGATGGCAGGCAATGTATCCCCGGATGAGATCGACGCCAGATTCGAATCGTTCGATGCGCACAAAGTCCTTATTGTTATCCCGGATCATGAAATACTGCCCGGGAACTTCGATATCCTCGAACTTCTGGTACTCGAATTCCGCTAACCAATGACTGAACTGTTCGAGGTATTGCTTCCGTGGTCGACTGTCAAGCAGGATTTCCAGTTTGTCGCGCCAGTCTCGGAATCGTTCAACAAGCTGTGCAAGATTTGGTTTGCTTTTGATGAAGTCGTGCTCGAAAGCAGCCTTATACTTGATATGATTCGGGTGCATGCTTTCGGCGAAGCGAACGAGATTCATCTCTGTGGCCGGCGAAAGCGCCCCGCCCTGATCACCAGAGTCTCTCGTCAATTGCTGGACGAACATTTGCACGCCATCGTTCAGAAGTGCAACAATCAACCGATAAATGTCTTCATCAGTTGTCGGTTTCAATCGCTGCATGATCTGATCCAACATGGTCTCCATAGATAGGGCAAGTAGAGGAAATGCGGTTTTGACCACAGCGTTGATTTCCTCGATATGTTCCCAAGGCGAGGGTTTTCTGATAGGAGGCGCTGCCCCTGGGTTGAGCGCTGAGCCTGCAGTTCCATTCTCCGCAGTCTGGCCGGTTGCAGGACTGTCCGGCTGGGCAGATGTCTGGGACGCTGGCTCTTGTGGGCGCGCCGGGGTAGCTGCGGCTGCCAGCTTTTTCATGGTGAGAAGGTCCTCCCTCGCAGTGCGCAGTTGGAAGTAGAGTGCCTGGGGATACTGTTTCGCAATCTTCTTCAGGATCTCCTTGGCCTGCGGCGCCTCTTTGCTGGACAAGGCAGCAAGTAACTGGGGTATGAAGGTGATCCAGTACCATATTGGCATCTCGCCCTTGTATTCGTCAAACGCCTCTGTGATGCTGTTGTCCGCATCATCCAGGCTGAGTAACCACAGAATTCGCGCCATGAACTTCCTCGCGCGGCCATTCATGTACAATCCGGCTGCTTGGAGGTAGCAGTTCATGGCACCCACTCCGTATTTGATCTCCTGAGGACGCTCCTTGAACATGCGGTCATTGTACTGTGCATGCGCTGCCCAACCTTTCGGTAGGCTGGTCTCCAACTGGATCGACGACGAAAACGCTTTTTCGGCATCTTCATGCAAATTGAGTTTCGCAAAAAAGATTCCTTTGAGTGCGAAGAACTCGGCCTTCTGCGCGGGATTGAAGTACAGCAGGTTCGTGTTGTTGATAACGTCCAGTCCCGTGGCGTAATCTGTGGCATTGACAAAGTAGCTTTTCGCCTGTTCTCGGAGTTTGAAGAACGCTTCATGAATCTCGATATTTGGTAGTGTGTAGATCTTGCTCAATGAATCGTTGCAAACATCGATCAATTGGTGTTTACGCGCCACGTGTGCAAAACGATTGATGATCCATGCCGTCTCATGGTAACCTCTGAAAGCATGAGAACTTGGGTTGTCTCGTGGGTGAGTGCCAGTATGTTGCTGCGCCGTAAGGAGCGGAATCAGAGGAAGGTACGCTTTGTTGATAATCTGGAAGACATGTTGGCGCCAAGCTACGAGGGAACTCCATATCGAAATGTCGTCCCACAGATTTGGCAGCCGGTCCTTCCACGTTGAGAGCACTCCCTTCATCTCCTGGGTTTTCTCCACAATATTGCCAGCATTCGTGGTGCCCAGGATCGTTTGTATTTGTGCGCCCTCTTGCAGCTCGACAAACTGCTGGAAATTATGCAGCAGTCCCACATGGGCGCTGGTCGCTTGTTTGGGAAGAGCGTACCATCGCTTCAAAGTATTCTGGACGCCTTCATCGCAGGTTTTCTGGAACTCCGTCACAATGTGGGGACCTTCGTGTTGTCGCACGAGATACATGAAGGCTTGATAGAGCTTTCTTCTGGGATTAGCATCATGCAACGACTCGAATGCCACTTGCAGAGTTTCGCGATCGCTCATCCAGTCCGACAGTCGCCATGCACATTCGAGGAACAACTCCGCATTGGATTCTTGCTTGGCGAGGTCTGTAAGCAGATCCCACTGTTGCAGTTTTTCGGCACAGTTTACCCAATGTTCTTCCCAGAGTCGGTATTCCGATTCAGTGAACGGCATGACTCCCGTTCGAGCCTTGGCTTGCGCAGCCTCGTAGAGTCGCTGAGCCTGAGCCCACATGCCGCCAGCCTCATATGAGACCGCGGCGTTCGTTTCTGCAAACAAGCTGCGCCGCCGCCATAATCCAAAGAAGTAGTCATTTTCCGATAGATTGTAAAATAGCTCACACATTGCATCCATGGTGCTCTCGCGAATCTTTTCGTCATCCTTTGCCGCAACGGTTCCAGCAAAGCGGGTATCGGCCAGAGACTGCTGCAGCAATTCCACAGCGATGTACCAGGCATCGTAGTTCTTGCCAAGGTATCGAATCAGTTGTGGTGGGAGTCGCGGCTGGATTGACACGTCGCATCGGCTGATCCCTTCCAAAAGCGCTTGAATAACGTTGGGGCGCATATCCATTTGCTTGGAATGGAAGTCTTTTGCAAGAAGCGGTATGATTGCTTTGTGCATGTCGTGTCGTTCCCGGGCCGTGAGCGAACCCCAATACACTGGGAACAGCTCAACCCACATTGTGTACGTAACGTAGTTGTCAAAATACAGCAGCTGCCGCATCGAATCAATCAAATCCTCAACATGCAATGACTGCATGTTGCCCAAGAACTGCCTGTGCCGCTCAACCAGCTCTGAGCGGGTCGGTTGATCCTGTTCGGGCCCATGCACGGGGAGTTCCTCCTCGGTAACTTCCTCCATTGCTTCCACCATTATGCTGCCCGCCGTCCGAGTTGTCGGAGCGCAATTACAGATGGGATCTGTTGCGATGACGCACCCCAAAAGGAGGTCCAGCGCTTGTCGAGGCCAAAAGTGCCCTGCCAAATGATCCCAATTCTGCACCCCAAGCACGTAACTCAAACGAACGGAAACCGAGCGACCGATGCTCTGATCAAAGATTGTAGCAAATCTCCTACGAACTGCCGGATTGCGGTTCCTGGTTCCCAGTAGGAATGCCTGCTCCAATCGAACTGTGACTTCCGATTGAGAGAATGTCGAAGTGCTGTAAATGGTAGCGACCAAATCCAGGTATTCCTCCAGCAGGTCTTGATCTTTCTCGGAGCAAACCATCATCTTGACCATGAGGTTGGATTTCTCACGAGGTGTTGGAAAGGCTTCCTGCCCACCAATCACCCAGAATCGTATCATCCCAAGTATCGTCCGTAGGAGAGCCTGATCTGTTGAGAAATCCATCAACTGAACCAAGGCTTGCAAGAAAGTCTTACGATGGTCACCCATATGTGACACGCGATGTTTCAATTGCTCCAATAGCATGATCAAGAGTCGTGACGGATAGTCAACGGGCAGAGGATCCGGAGGAGCCCCCTGTTCTTGATGATCTCGAACCAGTTTTGCCAGGAGTTTCATCAAATCGGCCAAATGACGCTGATCAGATTTGCACTGCACTCCTTGCACCAAGGCAAGGATACAATAAATGTGCGCTGGAGAGTTGTTGGTCGCAGAGCCGCCAACAGTTGATGGGGCCGAAGTCACCTCCTTCAAGCCAGAGGAGATTTTCGAGTCAATGAAGCGCGTGAAGTTGTGTACCGCGTCCGGAAGGTCTTCTTCTTGAGCGTCTTCGATAGCAGTGTAGATACGCGAGATGATCGGGGCGAGGTTTTTCGATATCTTCAGGTTTTCAGACTTGACCCATTTTTCCATATGCTTCTGTATGTTGCTAATGTTTGCGAGAATCCATTCGGAGGTTTTGACTTCCATCACTGCCCTCAATATTTCAATTGCATTGACCATCTGATTGAGACTGGCTTCTGCCTCCGTTGCTCCGTTCTTTTCGAAATGGGAGAGATTCACTTCCGCATCAGGCCAGACTCGCAATGCCTGTCGCACAAGAGTAACGACGCGGAAAGAAACACCTTTCTTCGCCATGGGATCTGCCAGAATACTGGCGATCCGTGTAAGATATGAGAGGGTCAGGTTGTGTTCAGCGGGTGATAAGATGCTTTGAGGAGAATCCTCATTTTCTCCTTTCAGTTGCTCCGGGGTGGGATCGAGGTCCATTGGGTCATCAGAAACTTTCGGCAATTTCCGTTTTGTGAGCTGATCAGCAGTCTCCAATCCCCGCTTCGAGCTTGTGGGACTGCACCCGGGTGTCCATGGCATGGTGGGTTGGGCATCGATGCCGAAATTTCGCATATCCCAAAGGACCAGTAGCTCGCACAGATCCGCCGTCAAGAATCGGGACTCGGGCGTCGAGTGGCTGGAGAAGGCCAATCTTGGAAGCGTTTTGGTGATTTGAGCCACGAACACAGACCGATAATCGTAAAACAGGTCGGGGTATCGCACAAGTAGCTGATACAGAGTGACCAATTGAGCAAAACTATGCCCGTCCTCCACGATAATCTTGCGCGTCCAGCGAACATAGAGCGGCAGAGCCGATTGTGCTTCCCCTGCAACGTTTGTCCCAATCCGTTTGGGAAGAATGGGAACCAGGATATCCAATGCTTGTCGCACCAAGACGCGGCCTTGCGGTGTGTCGGACTGATGCGCTCGCAACAGCGCAACATAAATCTGCGCAACAATCTTGGGCGGCGTTTCGTACTCTTCGATGAACCGCGCCAACAACACGTACGCAGCCTGCTTGCAGATCACGTCCTCCACCTTCAGATTGTTCCATGCGAACTTGATCACATCCTTACGGGTTTCGCTGAGAACTTGCGGTGTGTACTGAACGAGCAGTGTTGTGAACTGCAGCAACTCCACCTTGAGGTAATCGTAGAGATTCTGGGCCGCTCCAGTCTCCGAAAGCAGCGGGACCCATATCTTTCGATGTATGGTATTGATCATGTCCCCGTCAATGAACCCATCTTCAGCACCTCCGCTCTCAAACGTAGCGCGCATTAAGGGTGTCACCAAAAAGCGCAAGATGTTTGCCTTACTTCGCTGAGATCGGCTCTCCTCATCAAACACCTCTAGGTACTGCTGAATCACTCGTCGTTTGTACGGAATGCTGTCACTCATAACGACATGCTGGTACAGGAACTGCCGCGGTGGTGAAAAGTCCACAACATCCTCTTGCTCAAACACCCTCATCAACTCAAACAGGGTATCGATATCGTCGGGTGCGGTTTTCAAGTAGGCTATGAAGATCTGGACCACAAGCTGCGTGACTCTTCCCGGTGAGAACACTGGGTCGTGCCATTCATTGGGTTGTTGCAGATGAGAGTCCCACAATGAAGTTATGCTCGCGAGGATTGGCGGATTATCTCGGATCCAGTTGGGCTCCTTGCTGATCAGAACATTGATAAGCACAATGCCCAACCATCGACGCCCCTTGACGCCAGGCCTGGTTGCGGGGAAGCCGATCGATTTCTCAACGAGACTGTCCACGCTGCCCATCACGGCATTGCGAAATTCACCAGCGTCGTCTTCCCGCATCAGGTCTATCAAGAGCTGCGCATACTCATCTCTGTGAAGGTTGTTAAGAAAGAGCTCTGCCGCCTCAGCATGATAGCGATTGAGGAACTTGATCAGAGACGGCCGGAAGGGGCTCGATATTGTGCGGCGAAGTTTACTCTCCAGCTGAATGATCTCGTTCACCATGTCCTCCATAAACACATTGGCCGTCGGAGGCAACAGCGGGAAGATGTTAAGGATGGCAACCATCACCTTGATATCTTCAACCTCGCTCAGAGGTTTCCCGGCTGCCTCAGCCAGCATGACAGGATTACCCCAATTGCGGAGATGATCCAATAGTTTTTTCCCGATCTCGACCTTGAAATAGTTGGTCAGAAGCTCCAGAAGGCGCGCCAGTCCTTCCAACCCAGCAACGGTCAGTCGTTTATGGTCCGAAAGGTTCACCAAAATCGGTCGAAGACCGGACTGCAATTGATCCTTGGGCAGCTTCCCTTGCTGTGAAATAATTTGCTGCAAACCTGTGGATATGGATAAATCATAAGCGGTTGATCCAAGTAGGTAGTTTTCACGATATTAAGTGGGAAGATACAGTACCTTTGTACGATATGTTAACAACTTCCGGAGATTTGGAGTACAAGGACTTGAAGAAGACAGATACGATGCGGGATCGGATACTGGCCTGGCGCGGATTCACAAACTCTGTGCATGCCATCGCAGCCGACAGCAATTTGATACAAATGACCCGCAAGTTAACCAGCGCATTCATGTTTTTTGTCTGCGACGTCTTGCTGATCAGTGCCTGATCTTCCGCGTCCGCAAGAGCCAGAGCTTCAGAAATCAACCTCATCAACTCATCACCAAACATCAGGAGTGGGGGTTGCAAGGTGAGACAATAGGTGATGGCGTCAATGTGGCCAATCTGCATCGCGAACGGCAAGGCCCGGAGAGGCTTGGCAAAGATCCTCGACAACAGGGTTTGTTTGACGGGAGCCAACAGTTCAGTAATGTCGCTTCCGGTGAGTTCCGCCAGAAGTCGTAACGATGCCTGCATCGCTTCTCGTACTGCACCGCTGGAATCCGAAAGCTCGGAAACGAGGAGTGAGATCAGGCTGTGGAATTTGGCCCGGCGCTCCTGAACCGTTAGAGATGCCTCCACTCGATTGCACACTCTGAGGACGCGCGCGAGGGTCTCCGTGGCAACCTCCACATTTCCCATTGCCATGTCAGGCGACCTGTCTTTGAGAACATAAACGAGAGCTTTGACAAATTCCATTTGATGAGCCAGCATCCACTGCGGTCCAAGATCAAGGTCAGTGGTGAACAGCGAAATTCCAAGACATCCTCCGGTCCGATGGAACCACTCCTGCTTGTAGCAGCATGAACTGAACCTTGAAGCCAGACGATGCAGGGCAGGCAGCTGATCAATCGCCTCCTGTGTTCCGAGCAACGTGAGACAGACTGTGTAGAACTCTTTGACTGCTCTCTCGGCAGCTTCTCTTCTTTCCCGTATCTCTGAGGTGATGACTTCGATGATAGCTTCAATGAAGCCAGTGACATGCGATGATCGGACATTGGCAAGGAACGTCTCAGACTTGTAATTCGCCAGCTTTTTCCTTTTCTTGAATTCCATCATCTCTACAACACTGAGAATGGCAAAATGGCGGATCAAATGTTCCACCAGGGACCAAGCTTCATAATGAAGTTCTTCGTCCATGCTTGCCGCGAACAACGCCACAATAACGCGCGTCAAAGCCTGATCATGTGCTTCCTTTTTGTCGGCCGAGATTGGGGAAGGCTCTATGAAGGGAGACGCATCTTCCGGTGGTTTGGGCTTTGCCGGCTCAGTCGCGGTTTCCGTGGCCTTCTCAGCAGCTTCCTTCTGTGTCTTCAAAAGGTCCATGGTGAACGACCGGATGCGAGCGTCCAGGCGGGTTTGGAAATCCTCCCCACCATCGTCAACATCCAGAAGCAGAGGAATGCAGGATTTGTTGAGATTGAACGCCTCGCGTCGGGCATTGGGCAGACTGGTAGGATCGTCCAACAGTTTCTGAGAAAGCCTCAAGATGGCATCCAGGGCAAAGGTCTTTGGCTCGACGGAATGGAAGGACAGGGTGACTTCCATCTGCTTTTCCATGTTAGCTACAACTTCCATCGTTAATGGCTCTTTCACGTAACGTCGGTTCCGTCCACCCAGCTTTCCGAGGATTCTGACCGCCGCATGAGAATGCGCCTGGTTATACGGTGCCGGTTTGAGGTGTTTCCGCAAGGCAGCCATCAACTCCTTGAGCACAGGGCTCATGATCGGTTCTAAAAAGTCCTGTGTCAGGTTATCCACACAAAGCTCCAGCGTGCGCACTCCCTGGCTGACCAAGTCGGGACCCGCCTCCAGCGCCAGCACCAAAGGCTTCATGAGATAAGATAAATAAGGGAGAAGAACGCTGAGCCGCACAGGAACAGTCAGGCATAGTTCCACGAAGAGCTCACGGAGATTTGGTTGACGGGCAGTAGCCAAGAGTCCATTTAATCCTTCCAGCAGGACTTGCAGCAGAGGCAGAACCTCTTGGTATAGAAGCTCGAAGCGACCACCACCGATGCTACGGAACAGGGCCCGAAGCAATAGGAAGTAGTTCAGAGAGCTTTTTGCCTTCGCTGAGAGTTTCATGGACATCAGGATGATGTTGCCAATCTGAGGCCTCAAAACCGCCTCGTTTTTTTCCGGGAAGAGGGTCACCGACATAAAGAGGAGTTTGAAGAGTCTCAGCATCACTGATGAGTAGAGTGCGTCCGAGTCGCCCAGCTTTTCCAAGCGGTCGACCAGGAATCGCAGCATCAAGCCAGCAAACGTGGACGACACCACGGTACTGGCAAGAAAGTACTGCGGGAGCGCCAACACAGAGATGTTGCGCAGAATCTGCTCGAATATGTGTTCCAGCTGGGAAGTGAAAATCTCTTGAAAAACCGCAGGTTCAACGATCACGAACAAGGAGGCAAAGATCTCAAACACTTCCTTCTCCTCTTTTGCATGAATGGACAGCGGTGCAGTCTTCTCCACCAGATTGACCACTTTGCCCTCGCTGTTGACCAGATCCACATTCCAGTAATCAAAGCAGCACAGACCGTCGCGAAGAATATCGACCAAGACTTTGACATCATCTCCAGTAAATTCAAGTGCGAACGGACTGACCTCGGGGGTCACTCCCGGCGGGGGAAAGGCAGGTTGCGGGGTATTCAACATTCTCAGGCTGTTGAGGACGGATTTCAAGCCCAATACGAGGTTACGGAAGAGAAAGCGGATGTCTCGCACGATATCGACCGCATTGTCAAAAGCTCTCAGATACGTTTGAATGGGCTGAGCAAAACCCAGGTCAAGATACCCATCGGAATCAGCAAGGCTTTCCAGCACTTCGGGCGTTTTGGCCGTGTCCAGCGACTTCTTTGTTCGCCCTGGTCTCCGGGTATGGGCCACAACCATTGGAAAAGCGTTTTTCAGCGCTGTGCATTTTTGACTTAATGTCCGCATGATCCGTAGTAGCAAGGTTCGAGCTATGGACTGGCATGTCAGCCAAGACGGCGGAGAAGCATTTATTGACACGGTGACAGAAGGGCAGCCTACCTTCCACTTTATCTTCGATGACACCCAGACAATCCACGATATTCAGCAAAAGCTTTGCGCACATGGTCTGAATGTTAGGCGCAAACCCCGGGTCGTGCAAGTTCCGCGAATACATATGTATGGCCATTGCCAACTGTGACGGGGAAAGATCATTGCGCACGTGATGAATCAGGTCCACCAGCACACTATGCGCTATCGGTCGCAGCGTTTCCTTCGCCGTCACACCGGTCCCCACAAGAACATCCTCATTCAAAAGAACGTCCACGTGCGTCACAAAGGAGTGCCGAAAATCAGTGTACCAGATATGTCGTGTAGCGACCAACAGCTCTTTTCGTGTTGCCGCAGCATCCGGAGGGCAAGACCGCATGAGAACCACGACAGCATCGGCAATCTCTTGTTGGAAGGGTTTCAGTGCCGGGACAAAGCTCCGCAGAATGTATGCAATGAACGAGACCGTCTTGACTTGCAGCGTAATGAGGTCATACATCGCCGGCTTATTCTTGATGTCGGGGCTGAGTCCCACATACGCGACCTTTTTGGTATCCGCATCTTCCAGAAGAGCTCGTTGCGCACTCGGTTTCAGTTTCAAGCAGTTGACGATCAGCGGCACAAAGATGGGAATGTTGACATTGACGAATCTTCGGTAGAGCTGAAAAAGAAGCGCAATGATTATCGGACACTCTGTCAAGACCTTGAAACTGCGCTGACTGTGACGGAGAATGCGCGGGATGTCAGCCCCATCAGCAGTAACTGGAGATCCTGGGACCGCCTCAGTCGGGGCCACGGTCTGCAGACAGACGATTAGTTCTGCGATTTTCCATGCGCGCGCGCGAGAAAAAAAGCTCAAGACTTACCGGGGCGTCATCCTCAAACGTTTCTCGTAAAGTGTCGTCCATGTTCTTGTACATCTGCTGTACAGTTGAGAAGAACGGCTGGCCCCATTCTTCTAGATGTGGCTTATATGCCTTATGAAGATCAACGAGGATCTTCAAGCAGAGAGCAGCGTTCTCCTCATTGTCATCCTTCAGAACGCGCATGAGGGCGTTCATGATCCCCGGTAGAAGTTGCCTCAATGTCTCGTTGTGAGGCAATCGTTGAATGATTTCCAGTAGCGCTATTCTCAGTTTCTATCCAGAAGGATCGTGAGACAAAGGAAAGACTAATCAAATACAAAGTTCTGTGGTACCTGCGCGGGCGAGTTGCTGATATACACGGCGGGTTCATTGAGCAAGATGGCTGAGACTTTCGGGACTATCTTCAGTAAGATTTCGGGATGCTCCTCATCTTGAAAGGCTTCGATCGACTCCCGAAGGTCGTTTACAGTACGGAGTCGTGCCTGTACATCTATTAAGTGATACATATGGTAAATATCACATTTATCACATCTTGGCGGTTTAACATAAGAGAACGCACCGAGTGTGGTATCTGCCAACCGCTCCGCATAAGCTGCAAGACAAGGGTTCGATGTGAGTATTTCCTCATCATTTCATAGAGTGCCTGATGATCAGCATAATCTGTTTTAGTTATTGGTGACCTACCATCACAGTTGGACGAATTCAATTGCTGCTGCGAGTTCAGGTGCTAAGAATCATACGGACGGGTCAACAACGAACAAACAGACCATAGCCCACTTCCGAATTAGTTTCTCTATCCACCTGGGGTATCGAGGATTCCATTTCGTAGGAGTAGAGTTCGAGGATCTACGATTCTCGTCGAATAACGGCGTATCACACCAAAGCGACCCAAAGCGTGCAATTTTCTTGATTTCTTGGATAGTTATGTTGTGAAATACCCAGAAGGAAGCAATAGTCCATTGCTCACGGGACAATGGAAACAGAGTACTGGGTCCTCCAGAGTTGTTATGAGTATTTGACCGTCCTATGTACAAGAATGTGCCTCGAAAATCGCAGGTCGAGTCGAATGGGGTCAAATAATGCTTGCCCGAGTCATATTTTGGCGGAAACGCTTGTATTGTCCAATCACGTGGTAAACTTGGGTAAGCCATTTGACACGCGTTCGTTTAAAACCCTTAAAACCATTTGACACGAGCGACCAAAAATGGAGAAACGCATGTTTGACCGAAACAAAAACCGGCGTTGTCTGCATTCACTGAGCACGTAGCGTGCAGAAGATCTGCACGCAATCTGTGGCCACCACTATGATGATATAAGTGGGTACTGCACATATCGTCGAGGGTAGTTAACCGTGAAGCGGAGCCTTTTGATGCAGCTTGTGCAGTGGAATGAAAAGTCCATTTTCCCAATGTGCCCAACTGTCCATCAAAGTGCCCTGTGTGTAGATCTGTACACGTGGAGATGCTCCAAAGGCTGGCCGCCGACGACCCAGCCCGCCCACCGGTGTTTCCGAACAACTCGTGGCTGAGTTTCTTGGCTCCGAATGCTCATGGCCAAGCCACATGTCATCTTGTCGCATGACGGTAAATAACAGTTTTTTTACTATTATTGGAGACTGGGTTCCTCATTGACGGATTGCTGCGCACTGGCTGAATACAAATCGAAGCAAAGCCCACGCATAAGTGAAAAATCCGTTCTTCTGAAGGAAGGCTCCGAGTCACAAACTATCGATAACTATGATGCACACCCAACCTTTTCGACACGCGCGCATTTCTCACTGGCTGACTGGTTGAGTTACAGTTGTTAGTTTTGTTTGCCTTGTTTCCAGCCACAGCCTATCTCGGTTCGCCGCCCGTGGGAAAGATACTACAGAGCACCGGCTCTGATAAACTTCCATAGAATACATATAAAGAGGCCCTTCCTCGTCGACCAACCCGCCAATTTCGCACCCCGAAACCCAATTCCGAAACCAATTTATTTCTCACTGCAACACAAACCTCTCAACAATAAACATGTCGCTGACACCACCCGAAGACTCCTCGTTACAGGTCCCCACATCACCAGGAAAGTCAAGAAGGCTCTCTGTAACAGAAGGTACGGCCTGTGCCAGATCTCCATGCGGGGCATAATAACGTCATTGACCCTCAAGAATGTGCATTGCCACAGGTGGAATAATAAAAGAAACCCGGGACGCCGTCTTCCGCGAAGCCCCCGACGGCCAACGCACCCTCAACCAATACGTCCTCCAACACATTCTCGGCCGCGGAGCGTACGGGACAGTATACCATGGCATTGACACAGCCCACCCGGACGGACCAGAAGACGTTGCCATAAAAGAGTTCTCGAAAGCCAAGCTGCGACGACTGAAACTGCAGAAGGAGGGAGGGGCGTTTGGAGCGAGAGGGAGATTCAGAGGACGGGGACGAGGCGCTGCGGCCACTGTCCGTGCTGATGCGCTGAGTAAAAGCGATAACCCGATTGATTTGGTTAGAGGGGAGATTGCGATTTTGAAGAAACTGGATCATCCAAATGTTGTGAGACTGTATGAGGTCCTTGATGATCCCAACCAGGTTCGTCACTACGATATCTTAAACGCACGGGGGGGGGGGGGGAAGGCGCTGCAGAACTGAAGGCTAACCAGGGTTGCCGACAGGATTCGTTATATATGGTGTTTGAACTTTGCGAAAAGGGCGCCATCATGGACATATCACTCGACAAGCCTACTGTAGCGCTACCGGAAGCGGAGGCGCATCGGATATTCAGACAGATGATTTTGGGAATAGAATATCGTACGTGGTGGCGGGTGCAGCACCTTTATCATTCCTCCCCGACACCTCGAGCCCACGCTAACTCGCAATCTTCCTTCCTCCAGTGCATGAACACGAGATCGCCCATCGGGACATCAAGCCCGACAACATGTTGATGGCGGCCGACGGCACCCTCAAGATTGTCGATTTCGGCGTGTCGGAAATGTTCAGCCCCGAAAACGACAAGATCAAGACCTCGGCTGGGTCGCCCGCGTTCTCGGCACCCGAGGTTTGCGTTCGTAAGTGTTTTGCGGGCCGGTCTGGACACCCTCATCGGGTCGTCTGTAACTCAACGCCCCTTTTTCGCTTCCCCACATTTTAGCACATCATGGCGACCACTCGGCTCGTGCATGCGATATCTGGGCCATGGGAGTGACTCTCTACTGCATGGTCTTTGGCAAGCTCCCTTTTGTCGGCACATCCATCATCGACCTCTACGAAAGCATCCGGAACGACGAACCGCCGATCCCGAAAGCCGCGTCGCCGTCACTCAAACATCTTCTCCTCAGCCTGTAAGTCAGTCGTCCCACCCATACCAACATCTCACAACACTCAAAACTAACCTATTCCTTCACGTTCCCCCCCGCATTTTCTTTCCAGTCTGGAAAAGGACCCAGCAAAACGCATAACGATGGACCAACTCCGCACCGATCCCTGGGTCACCTCGCACGGCACCGCGCCCCTGCTCCCACCACGATGCGAAAACTGCATACCGGTCCCCGACATCACGGAGGAGGATATTGCGCAGGCAGTCAAGGGCGTCAACCCGCTGTTCACTGTGGTAGGTTTCCCCCTGGTCTAAGGACACCCTATAGCGTCAACACATCGATCTCCTTTTGGCCGCGTTAACCTGACTGTTGCTTGTTTTCTTCCCTTTCTTTCTTTTGGTTGTGCTTGTCCAGCTCAAGGCCGTCAACAAGCTGAAAAAGCTAGTGGCCAAAGGAAACAGCACCGACAGCGAATAAAACAACAACCCAGAACCAACATTACATAGATCAAGAGAGACGGAAGACATGAAGAAGACAAGGAAGACGGAGCAAAACTTTTTTTGGCAGCAACGACACACTTCACCATGAATTTTTTTTATATATATATACATAGGGGTGCGCAGGAACGTGACGTGACGTGGTCGCGGAACCCAGAAGCACGTTCTTTTCTTTTCTGGTGTTGTGCAGAGGGGCGCGCAATCCCCCCCTGTTGGGGGGAATGTTTTGACATATATTTACATAATACAAAAAAGAAAAGACAAAACAAAAAGGCGAAAAAGGAAAAACAAAAACTCCCGATCCCAACTTTTTGCGCCCAATCTACACTGTGCGACAGCTCGTTTGTTTCCCACATGATCGATCCAAAATACAAAATTTACGTAGTAGCAGTTTCCGCGGGCGGCACCTCGGGCGCAGCCGGTGGTGGCGGTTGCGGCGGCGCAGGAGACGGCGGCGGGGTATGTGACCCCGAGGAGGGTAACGGCGGTAAAGACATGATGACATTGTTATTTGCCCTCAGGCCATTATGCCAGCGCTGGAACATGGCGCCGCTCTGTTCGGTGGACTGGGCGTCCATAGACATGCATCGGCGCTGGGGGAACCATTTCCGGCTTCCAAACTGCGACAAGGATCCGAGGTTGTCGCCTCCTCCTCCAGCGGGACTGCCGCCCGTACCCGAGCCCGGGGATCCGCTGATGGGGCCATCGGGGGCCGAGATGATCGAGTACTGGGACGCGGTGTTCGAGTTGTTGCTGCTGGATACGTTGCTACTGAGAGTGTCTTTATGTGAATGGTTGTTGTTGAGGTTGTCGGAGAACGAGTCGTGTGGGGACGACAGCTCGTCAATCGACGAGTGATGGATATCGTGAGAATGGTGGTGTTGCGGGTGATGTGGCAGTCTGTTGACGCTTCGTGCTCGGAATCCTTGTAAGATGTCGGAATCTAAAGAGTCGAGAGAGGTGACCCCCGACCCACCCGAGTCGTTGCGCGACCCGACGGACCACATGGAGGAGGAGAGGACCGAGAGCGGGAGGATGCCGCGGGAACGGCCCGAGGATAATGAACGAGATGTTTTGTAGCGGTTGCGGTATCGTTTGGCCGCGTTCATTACGTAAATGTCAAACGCTTGTGGGATCTCGATGGTTCCGGCTGCCAACGAGAGGCGGCGACCGCGCGGCATAACGCCGGGGGCGGTGGGTTCGGTGGTGGTGGAGGTGGCGGTGTCGGTCAGGGTATCATGTTCGCCGGTGGAGCTTGGTGGGCCGTTGCTATCGGTGGTACCGTCGGGGGTGATACTGCTCGGTTTCGGTGGTTTGGCGGCGGCTCCGCCAGGTGAAATGTTTGCGCCCATGTCTTCCCAGCGGTTGCGATTCACGATCAGGTTTTCGATAAAGGGCCGTGTGGACGGCAGTAATTCGCTGAGGATTTCAAAGTAGGGACGCGCGACGTACGTGTTGAAGTCGAACGCGAGCTGGACTGGGTTAGTGGTTTCCCGGTCCATGTTGGGGGATATGGGGAGCGACATGCGTTTTTCCTTTTCGCCCTGCGAGAAAAATTCTTCGACTACCATGTCTGACCACCTCTTACATATCTCTGCCGGGCGTGCCGCATTGCTAATGTCTGCAAGTACGATGGAAAGCAATGAGAATCACCCAAAATGGTAAACGCGCAGGGGTTTTGTCACTCACCGGCAGCGTGCAATATGACATTGATCATCTGCTGTCTCTGATGCTTGCTCAGCGGCAGACTCGTGCGTCGCGGTGCGTCGGGGGCGTTAAAATCAACTGAATTAACGGTACTAGTGGAACCCTCAAACGGGCGATTGTGGGAATATCGCCGCGGCGGACCATCGACGTGAGGGTGTATGCGTTCAGGGGAGACGACGATCGGGGGACCCAAGTCGTCGGTGCTCAGTTTAAAGTGCACGGGTGAATTCGTACGACTCGATGATGTGGCACCGGATGGCGACGTTGGTCCGTCGTCCAGAGAAGTCCTCTGCATTGCTTTCAGAGCTGTTTTCGGGAGCTCTCGGTTGCTGATGGATGGCCTTTGTTCACCAGAATGATTGCAACTCGGCCCATGTTGGTGTTGTTCATCAGATTTCCCACCGGTTCGATCTATGCCCTCAAGACTGGCCGCCTTTTCCTCGTTCTCCTCTTCGTCGGTATTCAGATCCTCGTCACTGCCACTCGGTGTCCCAATGACTTCCTCTGTCGTGGTGCTGAGCTTTTCGAGTAGACCGAAATGATGGCACATGTCCGTATTGAGGATCGCCTCGATGGCAATGTGTTCGATCAATACCGGTGGGTGTTCGGTAGTGGAGAGATGTTCGCCATATAAAAGATCGGACAGAAACGTATGCTTTCGGAGTAGCAGGGACAAGTGATCGCAGGATTGTCTCTCCAAGACGGATTTGTTGTGATAGTGCTTCGCAAGATCCGTTTTTGCATTGACCTTTAATGACGAGGAGGAAAAAAGAGAAGCATTGTGCATAGTCAATGACAGTGCGAGTGGGCGAGAAAATGTATGCACTTGCGCTGCATAACACTTACATGAAAGAGATTGTTGACGCCCGGGTGCAAGACGTCGTGCGCCAGGGCTGCAATGAGCAACGCAACAAAATCGATGGTAGAAAACGCCAATTCCTCAGCGAGAGCCAAATCGACCAATGCCCAATACACCATATATGTGACATCTACCGCATGGAGAAAGCTATGATATGGATTGTCAAAGTACCCCTCCGCGATGTCGATGATGAAATTCAGCAATCCGCATAGAGTGGCGCTGTTTGGCACGAGTCCATTCTTGACAAACATTCCGAGAAGCAGTCCGTACATTTCTAACCATGACGATTGACGGAACGTAAGGAAGGTACTTCATTGTGCGGAATTAGGAGCCGTATGATATATTTCTTACCTGGTTTCGTCCAATCCCACACCTTGAAATTCATGCCCAACTGCGCCAGAGTGCCCTGAGAAAACTCGCACATGACCTGTTTGAATGGGGGCAAAAGAGGATTAAGAAATCAAAACCTTGGATTTCGCTGCTGGTCCTCGGCGCGCTTCACGCTCATCCACAGCAGACGCTTTATCCTCCCGAAGTTTTATAGAAGAAGCGGGACGTTCACCTCGTTCTCGGCTTGTGCTCCGCCTTTCCTTCCGAGCTGCGCAGCGAGTCGCTTCTACTCGAGCCCCATCTGCTTCTTTTCAGACCTTTTTTTCCGCTACGTTTTGCCGAATGATCCTGCTCCGCCATCCATTCTTCCTCGGGCTGTTTGGCCTCGCGTTGCTTACCCTATAGACCGTCGCAAGGTCCTCCTTTTGCAGCTGGGAGCATGCTGACAAGTCAAACTCTTCGAGTGGCACCATGGGCAAACGGTACAGAGCAGGTGGTGTCATCAGATCATCCTCGACTGCCTGCTCTGGCGGCGGGTGTTGTTGTGGTTGTTCTTGTTGCTCCATGGTTGCTTTTTTGGAAGAATTGACTCTGGGTGGTGTTCCGCGTCGGCTGACAGCTGCGCTGGGACTTGCGGGGCCCAACTTCCAGAGCGAACGGGAGAGAAGAATGTATGCAGCTGCAGCTCTCCAAGGGGGCTTGGCAGACTGGAAAGTGTATTAGGTTGACCAAAGCCGTGGCCGGAGGTTCCTCAGATGCGGGCCAGCTGTCCAAATGAATACGGGTTTGTGGTGTGTTCTGACGGTGGTAGTATTTCCCCGAGCGTGGCACTCGAGCTGTGTATCCGGATGGGTGGTTTCGCCGTGGTCGCTGCTTTCTTGTTTCTTCCGTCGTATTTGGCAGTTGCGGTGATGAGCTATTTTTGTGGTGTTGGTTGGGAAAATGCGTGAGTTGTGATTGAGGGAGTGGCTGTTATTATTTGCACAAGGACAGGTTACACAGATTGGGGGCGCGTAATAACAATTAGAACGACGACGATGACGGCAGATCCCTCAAAGAAGAAGACGAACATGTGTGTGTGAAAGTTGAGTGAGGGGGGGGCACAGTCATGCAATCCACGCGTACTTGTAATAGGTACAAATAGATCACGAGACGAGCCATCACCTCTACTGTATTTAGGATTAAAGTCATCATCACGTCAGTCATTTCCATCTTCAGTCAAACCTCATCCAAGAGTCTTTCATTCAAGTCTGTCGTTCAAAGGATGGCATGCTACAACCAGCATCACAAAGTCACTCAGTCAGTCAGTACGAAGGCATTCCTCATCAGTCACTCATTTCCCTCGTCCGTCCGTCCAGTTCAAAGATAACATACTATAACAAGCATCACCAAATCAGTCAGTCAGTTCAGTCAAAAGCCAAGAGGGACAGGGAGGGACGACCTCCTATTAAGGACCTCCTCATCTTCACGGATGCATACTATAACAGGCATGATTACCCAATCAATTAGTCAGTCAATCAATCAGTCAGTAAGTCCGTGACACCCACGTGACGCCTAAGAAGAACACGTTTCTGCTGTGCCACTGGAAATGTTTTTTCTTCCCAAAACGCGCGCCGTTTTTCAAAAAGAGAAAAGTTGGCTTTGACTCCTCGCTTTGACTAAGGAAAGGGGATTGATTGATTGATTCATGCATGGGGTTACTAGTAGTTCATGAATCTGTCCCACTTTTTTCTTTTGCTATAAGAATCTCCTTGCGAGCCCCCCCGGCGCCCTCGCGCTTCTTCTTGCTCTTTCCTTTCCCCTTTGCTGCCGCTGCTGCTGATTTCGACAAACCCGAAATTCAACTTACAGCCAGTACCCTTCCCTCCCTCCCTCTTCACAATCTGCCTCTGACAGAACATGGCTGCCAAGGCGGACCCCAAGATCGCCACTCAGGTCGGTGAGCTCATCACAAAGCTCACCTCGGCCCCATCAACCGAGGAGCGCAATGCCGCCGCCAAGGAACTCGCCGCCGTCGTCAAGGCTGCCGGTGCCCACGTCGGTCTGACCCAGTACGGTATTATCGACGCTCTCGCCACCGCCTCTGTCCACAAGAAGAGCACGGCTCAGCGTGAGGGCTCCATGCTCGCCTTCTCGGCTCTCGTCGAGGCTCTCGGCCACTCTGCCGAGCCCTACCTCATCCCATCCCTGCCCGTCATCATCGAGCTGTTTGGTGACAAGGACAAGGATGTCCGCACCGCCGCCGAGGCCGCCGCAGATGCCCTCTTTGCTCTCCCTGGCCGATTCTCGGTCCGCACCCTCGTTCCCCTCTTCCTCTCCCAGCTCACAAACGAGAAAAAGTGGCAAACAAAGGTCGCCGCTCTCAAGTACCTCGGTCGCATGTCTGAGCACTCGGCCAGCCAGGTGTGCGCGTCTCTGCCCGAGATTCTGCCCGTCGTGTCCGGATGCATGTGGGACACCAAGCCCGAGGTGCAGGTCGCCGCCAAGGAGGCCATGACCCAGATCACCGGAACCATTGACAACATTGATATCGTCCCCTTCTTGCCCGCCCTGATTGGATGTATCGCCGACCCCGACGAGGTACCCGAATGTGTCTTCAAGCTCGCCGCCACCACCTTTGTCACCGAAGTCCAGGCGCCCACCCTCGCCATCATGATTCCCCTGCTCACCCGTGGTCTGTCTGAGCGCAAGCCTGCCGTCCTGCGTCAGACTTGTGTCATTATTGACAACATGTGTAAGCTGGTCGAGAACCCCGCCGAGGCCCACCAGTTCTTGCCTCCTCTTTTCCCGGGTATCGAACGTATCATCGAGGTCCAGGCCGACCCCGAACTCCGTAGCATCGCCTCTCGCGCCAAGGCCACCCTCATCCGTGTCGGCGGTGGTGCCGACGTGGAGACCGAGAGCCCCGAGACTGTCGCTGCCCGCAAGGCCGAGGTTCACAAGGAGGTTGTCGACACCCTCAACAAGACCATCAAGGAGGTTGGCGGTAGCTCAATTGACGAGCAGACCAACCTGTACGTTGTGGCTCACATCCAGGCCATGTACGACAGCCGCGTCTTCAACACCCCGGACTGGCACGCCGCCACCGTTCCTTTCACCACTCCTTTTATTGGTGAGGAAAAGTCCAAGGCCCTCGCCAAGCCCCTGCTCGCTCACTACATTGCCATGGACAAGCTTCGTCAGAAGACTGGCAAGGAAGAAGACCTCGAGGAGGGTGAGGAACTCTGCAACTGCGAGTTCTCGCTCGCCTACGGTGGTATGATTCTGTTGAACAACACCAAGATGCGATTGGTTCGTGGTCAGCGTTACGGTCTCTGCGGTCCCAACGGTGCCGGAAAGTCCACTCTTATGCGCGCCATTGCCAACGGCCAGTTGGACGGTTTCCCCCCGGCCGATGAGCTCAAGACTGTGTTTGTCGAGCACAACCTGCAGGCCGAGGACGCCGACTTGTCGGTCCTGGACTTTGTCCTTGCCGACCCCGCCATGATGCCCCGCAAGGAGGAGGTCGAGAGCAACCTCCGCAGCGTCGGTTTCGACGACGAGCGTCTCGCTCAGGCCGTCGGTTCCCTGTCTGGTGGTTGGAAGATGAAGCTTGAGCTGGCTCGTGCCATGCTCGAGAATGCCGACATTCTGCTGCTCGACGAACCCACTAACCATCTCGATGTGGCCAACGTTACCTGGTTGGTCGACTACCTGACGGGTCTCACCAACGTCACTTCCATGATTGTGTCCCACGACTCTGGATTCTTGGACCGCACTTGCACCAACATTATCCACTACGAGAACCGCAAATTGAAGACCTACCGCGGAAACCTGTCTGAGTTTGTCAAGCAGCGCCCCGAGGCCAAGTCCTACTACGAGCTGTCGGCTGCCACCATCAAGTTCAAGTTCCCCGAACCTGGATTCCTGGAGGGCATCAAGTCCAAGGACAAGGCCATTCTCAAGATGATTGGTGTCGACTTTACCTACCCCGGAGGAACCAAGCCTACCCTGCACAAGATTTCTCTGCAGTGCTCGCTGAACTCGCGTGTGGCCGTCATTGGTCCCAACGGTGCCGGAAAGTCCACCATGATCAAGCTGTTGACGGGTGAGCTGGTGAACGAGGTCGGAGACGTTTGGAAGCACCCCAACTTGCGTGTCGCCTACGTTGCCCAGCACGCTTTCCACCACGTTGAGCAACACATGGACAAGACGCCCAACGAATACATCCGATGGCGTTACCAGTACGGCGAGGACCGTGAATCCCTCGTCAAGGCTGCCCGTCAGCTCACCCCCGAGGAGGAAGCTGCTCTCAAGAAGCCCATCGTCATTGAAGACGAGAAGCGTCTGTTTGAGGAACTTGTCGGTCGTCGCAAGGCCAAGCGTTCGTACGAGTACGAAGTCAAGTGGTTGAACCGTCCTCACGACGACAACACCTGGCACTCGCGCGACCGTCTCGAGATGTGGGGTTTCGAGAAGCTCGTCAACTGGTTCGATGAGAAGGAGGCTGCCAAGGAGGGTATGTACGCCCGTCCCCTGACCCAGAAGGGTGTCGAGAAGCACCTCGACGATGTGGGTCTTCCCGCTGAATTTGCCACCCACGCCCGTATCCGTGGTCTTTCCGGTGGACAAAAGGTCAAGGTTGTTCTCGGAGCCGCCATGTGGAACAACCCCCACATGTTGGTTCTTGATGAACCCACCAACTACTTGGACCGCGACTCTCTCGGTGCCCTTGCTGGTGCCATCCAGGACTTTGGCGGAGGTGTCGTCATCATCTCCCACAACCGCGAGTTCACTGGAGCCATCTGCCCCGAAGTGTGGAACGTTGAAGCCGGTCACCTCAAGATTGAGGGTGCCAAGCGTGACATGCCCGTCGAGAAGATTGAAATGAAGGAACAGGAGACGGTTACTGATCAATTCGGTAACGTCACGAAGGTACGTTGTGTGTTTTTTCATTCGTTTGATTGCTTCCTTCCAGTGTACTCACTGTATTCCGTCCAACAGGTCAAGAGCAAGAGAAAGTTGACCCGTAAAGAACTCAAGCTCAAGGAGAAGCGGAGACAGGACCGTATCAAGGCCGGAGGCGACGATTACGATTCTGATGAGGAGGATTAAATATCATATCAACGAGATTATCCAACTGGGAGTGCGGGCACGCAGAGCTCGCTGTAGAATTCTGGATATATAGAGCTCCCCTTCTGGTTTTTTTTGTTTTTATTTTCGCCTCCCATCACATATGTCTGAGTTTATCCTATCCCCCCCGTTTTGCATTTGTGCATGTCTCGCTTTTGTTTGAATGTATTTAAGTTTGTGCTTCTTTTTCAACACTATCTTTGTCCCCAGTAGTTTCTTCATATTTGGATCTCGGCGGCAAGGTATCATCACACAGCGTCAGACCATTAAGAACTGACGCAGTCCATTCCATGCACTCGATGTTATGGAGAAAGCATGGACTTTGGCGCACTGGGAGATGGGATGTGACCCCTCCCTCCATTACAACAGATGTGCCTTTGCAGAACATCAAATTGCCACTGTTTTAGATTCACGTCAAGAGCATAATGTACAAAGATGAGAGTAGTGGAGGAGGGAAACACCAGTAGTAATCACGATCATTTTGCTGACAGTTCGGACCCAATCTTGTCTATAAGAGAGCATGAACCGATGAAGTAGGGTCAGTAACGTACAATGCCCGGGCAACGGGCCGGAAAGCGAGAGAGTGACGAGGGGGGGGGGGAGAGAAAATGCAGAAAGGAGCCAAAGCGCCCCTCACTTACAAGTCGCGATCGAGTCCCAGTTGATCTTGTTTCGTGTTATCGGGAGGGCGCGACGGAGGGTTTTGAAGATGGTGTCGGCGAGGTCGGCGAGTTTCTCGCACAGTGCTGCTTGGAACTCGCCCTCGGCTTTGGTGATCAGGCGGAAGGTGGTTTGGGCGTACGCTGCCGGGTCCTGCATTTCGCCACATCATTTAGCAAGCCCATCTCAGCGATTTCTTTCTGGTTGAATTTTGCACACCAAAAACGTACGTTGGAAGGAGGCACGATCACGGCAATCTCCTTGCTGGCCGTCAGCTGCACGTTTCCATCCTCGTAGTAGTGGACATTGACGGTCAAGGTGCCCTTGATTTCGTTCTGCGCATTGGGCGCAGACCATTGCGACCGCCACCGGCCGTTCCAGAAACTGTTTGGGTTGTACTTGTTGCCGACGATCGCAAAGCCCAGGTCGCCGAACACGGTCACCGTGCCTTCTGGGTAATGGTCCGAGACGTATTTTGTGGCGGCTTCGTCTAGCGCGTGTCTGGGGGGACATCCAATTGAGAGTATAGTTAGGGAGATACAGCCGCGGAGAAGAGGACAGAGACAGGACCGGTTACCTGAAGGGCTCGGTTTCGGCGTTGGGTTCAGTGGGTTGTGGGTCAGACGTTGTCTATTGGAAAATAGGTGGAAAGTTAGCTTGCCGTCGTCAAACCAAACGTTGGAGGGTACAGCTGGCATTCTCTTTATCACAAAAATGTGTTGCCTTGATTCCACTGCATCCCCTTCGTCGTCACGCCAGCTTTCCATCATGGCCAAAAGCTGTTCGTTCTCGCGGAATACTTCTATGCCCACACAACTCCCCGTCCCTCCTCTGAGGTCCCTCACTAGAACAAATCGCACGCACACATACCTGTCGAATGTGATCCACGGCGAACGAGATACTTCCACGAGGATCGACAAATCGGTCAGCTTCCTCGGTCCTGTTGGACGCCGACAGAATCACCTGGGCGAGAAAAAAAGGAGGGGGTCAGTTAGAGTAGTGAACCAGAGGACGTTCACTATAGTCCACTTGTTTCCGCCGTAATCTCCGTGGCCGCCTCATTTTTTTCCAGCCCCCTTTTTGCATTCGCAACTGCGTTTTGCCGTCCATTCACGCTATATGTATAAATATATTTACCTTGTAGTCCTTTCCCGGTGGCACGACCGTCGTAAACTGCTCCACATTGTAGTCTTCGAAAAAGCTCACAACTCCGTTCTCAAGCAGCGCCTCATCGTCCATCAGTACACGCACATCTTGAAGCACCCAAGAAAAAGAAAACAATCAGGAGGAGTTAGCAAAAAACACGACTCTGTCGCCCGTGATGGACCGTCGTCGTGATCGCAAACCAAAGTGGAGGAAAAAACCGTGTTTTGCACAATATGTATACCATTGAAGACATCGTTTATCTCGCCAGGAGGGCTGTCCTTCAAAAAGCTTGCGACAATGTGCAACTTTGTTTCGTCAGGTAGGTCAGACATTTTCTGTGTGGAGTTGTGGGAGGTGGGAGGTGGGCAACTGAAAGGGTGAGGTCAAACTTCAACTGATGAAGTCGGCCGCTTCTGACGCGGCGCGCGTTCAGCTGTTGAATCTGTCTGAAAATGAGGAGGACAGAACAGACAGTTATCCCAGGAATGTACAAAATGTCTCGATTCCGATTCGGTGTCAATCAACATGCTCACAATGCTGCGCAGGCTGAACGAACTGTAGCTTTCAAAGTAAATGTGAAATTGAGTGGAAAGCTACCGGTAGACCAGTTGACCGGGCTTGGAATGCGAACCCCCACTGCGTCGTCCAAAAGCTTCCCGTACTCGATGTGCTTCTGTTTATCCAAAAATTGATCCTACGTCTCTCTCCGGCAACGGCTCACAATGTATCAGTGGATTTTATAAAATCGTGCACGCTGTCCCCTCGGTCACGCCCGTTCTTCTCTACTCTCTTGCTTTCATTCCTGCGTCCCAAAAGCTAACGTATTAGAAACACATATTATGAGTTTGAGAACGTTGTTAACCCTTCGCATTGCCCAAGAATGGAGAGGTGTGGCTTTCTATGAAACATGGCGCTCCGACAAGGGAGGGCTGATTCAACCCATCATTAGCAAATGACGAGGCGGTATCCCGGTTCAGCTACAATCGGAGAGTATGCCGCCGTGCAGCTGATCTTCCAGGAATGTCTCGCGAGTCCATCGCATCATCATTTTGCAGAACCTGGATTTCAATCTGCAAGCTGGAAAATTCGGAGCGCAAAGTCGTGATCCGTTCACGGGATCAGGTTTTTGCTGGAATGTTAAGCACCTGCAGAGATCATTTTTTGCATTGTCCAATTCTGGCATTGTAATATGTTACACCACGTAACGCAGCCCAGGTGTAGCGCAGGCTTCTGCTCCTGAGACGGGGGACGCCAACCGTCGTTCCAGAACATATTCATTATTCTTAGCGTGTTCCTTGCGTACTAATGCAGTCCAGCCGGAGTTATCAGATCTTCAATCGGAGATTCTGTGCGTGAATTTAAAATGGCAACCTTCTTTCCTTTGGTGCTGCTCTTGCCCTCCCTCGCCTACCGCAGCGCCCATTCGAGGAACGCGACTCTCGCTGCGCCACTCTCATCTCCGCGTTCCCCGAATGCGTCGATTCCACGATCCTACCACTGATCAAACAAACCCCTTTGCGTTCTTTTCTGAACGTTTCAGCCTGCCGTCGACAAGTAGGTCATGTACTCCAAACGGGTTATGAACAGGCTAGTGGACGGATAGAATATGAGCGGTCAATTCCCTTTCTACCAGTCTGAACAGAGCATTGTTGCATAAAAGGTGCCTCGCGCGACGTTCTACCACGGAAATGTCTTATGTCTTTGTCGCCCCCCCCCCCCCCCCCTGACGCACAGATTTAGATCCCGACGGACGGCATCCTGTAGGCATAAACCGCCCCAATCGCTCCCGCACTTCAACAGATTTCTTTAGCGAGTCATGATTAGAATACGTATGACTGTTGAATAGCTCTGATTAGGGTATTAAGTAGCTCCACAAAATCTAATTCTACAAAGGGTTATAGATAGCTACACAATATCTACCGATAGACACACGGACATTCTCGCCAACGTCGTAAGTCCCCCCTTTTTGCGCCCTTTACATCCACCCAACATTGTCTAGCTTCACTAAAGACCGCGAAGTGGGCAACAGTCACGACTCCCCGAAGGGACAAATCGCACAGCTTCGGGATTCGTTGTAAAGCTCGCTGTCTGGATTTGCGAATTATCCAGAACAAGGGTGTGTAATTCTGCAAGATCCCCAAAAGACGTCGTCGGTATCGGTGATGGTGGCGTTTCGTGCAGAGAAACAGTGTAGATTCCGGCAAAGCAGGAACAGTTGACGCTGCAGGCTCGCTTTGCATGAATCCAAGGTAAGCTTAGTAAAAGAAGCAGGAGGACGCAGCTCGTCCGGGAGACGCAATTTCCGAGAGCCGGTTACGAAGAGGACGGTCAGGTTTGCCGCCGTCGCGAAAAGGGCAAGGAAAGCTTGAGTGTGCATTAATTGGCCACAACCGACAAATTCTAATTCTCGAAGCGCAGTACCTCCTTCCAATCCATCGGCCGTTTGAAAAGATGACCTACCGCGGATAGAGAGCCGCGACGGCTTCCGGAATGCCGAAAGGGCCTCGCAATCAAGTGTATGCGAAATACCGCCGGTTCCGATAGTAATAAGCGACTGCAGATGTGCCAACTTGATGGGCAGCTCAGCAAGGTAATCTCCCGTGTACGGCAAATCAAGCGTCTCGAGATTCGGGAACCGCCATAGAAACTCTGTCGACCGGCACGAGTCGAGCACCGCCAAAACGCGTATGTAGGTTATGTTTGGGTCCATCGTTTCGATATCGGAAGGGATATCCGGACGAAGCTCGGTGCGACGAAATCTGCAATGGTGCCAGGAAGTCTCCGGCTTCACGGTCTGCATGAAACGGCGTGTCAAATTCCGCCGTGAAGTCAGGATGCTGAGATGCGAATCGTTCGACGACCTCGCCATTGAGGGGATCGGCGAGAGCTTCCATAATGGAATTGGGATCCCCCGGCGTCGACACGTGCCAGTGATGCCAGTTCGGGGCAACAGTACGGTTGCGTTCAATTTGCTCTGGTGCAAGAGGCTCGCGACGATGGCCAAGTACGCTGTATCAAAACGCCGCGACAGCTCCTCCCGCTGATCGCACGAACGCAAAAAGCTCGGTATCTCTCAAAGACATGCAAGATGGAAGCGTTAGTCGACGAATCCCGAGCAGAGCAAGATATGCGGCAGCGGCAATCGACAACGGAGCAGGCTTTCGATAGGACTGCCTCCACAAGTCTTCCGCAATCACCAACGCCTTATCGTCAAGGTTTCGCAGGGTCTGCTCCCATACGGGACTGCTCAGCTCAAGCATTGCAATCGGAAGTAGGCTGTGAGTCAGAGGCTCACAGGTGAGCAACTGCGGAACCGTTAGGCGCAACCGTACCCGGTGGCCAAGGTGTTCCAGAATCGCGTACCGCCATCTGCGGCAGACACTAGCCAGACTCAACTGATCCGAGACGCGGTCCGTTTCGGTCCGTATAATCGGCAATGCAGAGGATAAGGTCTAGCACGGAAGAAAGGACGGGTGTACTGAGTCTCGCCGATGTCGTCTCCATCGTGCGATGGATGATTGGTTGGAAGTCGGAACTTGCATGCCGCAAGCCTCAGATGTACTTATGCGCGCCACGATACTGGTAGCGCGAAGAATCGAAGGAATCGGAGCCCTCCATCTGGCTCTGACACAACGAAATAACTTACTATATTTCTGCTCTGCAATCAGGAAATTTTCAGGTTACTTGAGTCGTGACATGAGAGGTCCGTTTGAAGAAGACGCTACACGCTGCCGGTAAGCAAATGTACTGGTAATTTCACTTCGTTCTATGGGTACTTGTATCTGGCAGCAGCTATGACTTCAAGTTGGCCAATTTTCGGTACGAGAGCGATATTCTCATTGGGAAGTAAAATTATGATAAAGTTTTTAAAGACCTGTATTAACAATAATGCCCTCAACCCAAAGGAGGTCTGCCAGCGCCCTCCTGTCGCATTTGAAGTTTGGAAAGCTGCGGTTTCTTGGGAAAGTTGACCGTAGTCGCGTGGTTCAACCCAATGTTCAGCTTGCTGTTCTGCTTCACGTACACGATCGATGCATGCCCTACCACGACCACAACAATTTGCATTAACTGCAAAGAGCATCGCCGAGTCAACAGTACGAGGTGATTTTGTCACCACTCAGTCGCCATCTATTGCCGTGCTAATGACAACTGCGACATCGTGTCCTTGTTGCTATGACAACGCGCCGCGACGATTGTGTTCATCATGCATCTGGAAGTGTAAGTTCCAGAACGCTCATCCTCTGAAACACAAGTCGTGATGGCTGACGTGCAAACAGGAGCGGCACCGCCAGAGACCCGTGAGACCACAGAGGTAGTTAAGGACTCCTAGGCTCTTGCTCAATGGGCTGGTTCTGGATTGTGATAGTGTATTAATGCTTGAATGCTCTTGTCCAGCCACTAGACTTGGTGCGGCTCTCCCTCGATGAACGGGTATATGTGAAGATGCGAGGGGATCGAGAACTGAAGGGAAAATTACATGTAAGCGCTCTTGGCCTTTCAACGTTGCAATCCCGCAGGGCAAATGGGGTTGCGCGGGCAGCTAGTTCGGCGCTGACTGTGGACTTTGTCTCCTTTCTGCTCCTAGGCGTATGACCAGCACATGAACATGGTTTTGGGGGACGTAGAAGAGTTCATAACGGTGGTGGATGTGAACGATGAGACATATGAGGAGATCGTTCGAGTAAGTGTTCTGTGGTTGTGAACATCTGTTGTGGAAACGTTCGAGTCTGACTCGACTAATTTGCAGACCGTGAAAAAGGACCACGAGATGCTGTTCGTGAGAGGTGATGGGGTGATCTTGATTTCGCCGCCTACTCGATCATAATCAACGGCATTACGCGGCGGTGAAGCAGGCCAACTTATGTATAAATATCTTCGCAAAAAGCATGGCTTCAGGAAACATCATCCCCTCCCCTGCGTATTCATGCGAGAGAGAACCGTTGCACTTTTTTCTTCAAATATTTATCAAGTCTGTTAGATAAAAGGAAGTTCCCTCCATGGACGTATCATTGGTTATGAGACGTTGCACGCGAACCCGTCAAATGTATCAATCACGCGTAATGCACTGCCCCAACATTTGTCGTGCGCAGCAACCGCAACCCCCGCTGAGCCGAGCGCAACTTATAAAGAATCACGAAAGCGCTTCACAGAGTGCCGTCGCCCAAACCCAAGTTTAAATTTCGATGACTCCGCTCTATCGTCTGAGCACATGCTGTAGACCTGCTGGCGGGTCGTGGCTCAGCATCACCGGGAAACGGGCGAAGCCGACGACAACGCCTTTGTCGCGTTTGCTATCGACAGTGCCGGCGCGACACACTTCCTCACAACTCATCACACGTACAGGAAGCTCACTAATAGATAGACCGGCACAATGCAGCTCGTTGTTGCGATTGGGGATCGGGTATTCAAAGCACCCAATGGAGTCACGGATACAGAAGCAATTCGCGTGGTTCTCGACAACTCCGCTTGCGAACCGCTTGGTTCCGACCAAGTCACCAAAGTCGCCCCGTTGGTGGGGTTTGGGCGCTCTGGGATGTCTAGCATTCCTTCCGTTGCTGCATATGGAAGAATCTCATGACGATAAGCTCGTGTCGGTATTACAGACAACACCATCCGCGGAACTCGGTCCGGCTCCAATTCCAGCTGTTCAGTTGCCGTCCCTGTGGTCGCCCATGACTCTGCTCAGAGTGTGCTGCCGTATCATCACTCTCACGCTCCTGCTGACACCAGTAGTTCTAACATTCCCCATCTGGTGGTTCTTCAACCGAGGACGATTGGAGACAAAGAAGGGAGAACTGAGAACCTGGTGGGTCAGGTACCTTGCGTGGAGTCTGCAATGTTGCGGGGGACTGTTCATCAAATTGGGTCAATGGATGAGCTCGCGCGGGGACCTACTTCCCCCGGCTGTTTGTGTGGTTCTCGCCCGGTTGCAAAATAAAGTCAAGCCGCACTCGGCCGCTCACTCGAAGGCGGCGATCAGCGCCTTGTATAACGGCGCGTCCATTGAGGAGATCTTCATGGAGTTTGATGACGCACCTGTCGGAGTCGGGGCAGTTGCCCAAGTTCATCGTGGGATCTTGAGACCCACAAACGATCGTCCCGTGGACACCTCGACTACCATTGCCTCTCCGCCTCTCGAAGTCGCGATCAAAGTCCTGCACCCAAACATCCACCAGCGGATTTCGACCGATTTTCTTCTCGTGACTCTTTTCGGCAACTTTCTGTCGATGTTTCCGGCTGCTAAGTATCTAAGCATTCGGGAAGAAGTCGCCAACTTTACGCAAATGATGCACAATCAGCTGGATCTGCGGCTCGAAGCTCACAATCTGCAGGTGTTTGCGAAAAACTTCAAAGATGTGCCCGCTGTGGAATTCCCAACGCCGATAGAGTGGAACGAACGCGTTCTCGTCGAGAACTTCCACCCTGGACTGCTATTGCGCGAAGTGCTCGACAACGGGCCAACCCCTTATGACCATATGATCGCGCAGGCAGGAGTTACGGCATTCATGCAAATGATTCTCCACGACAACTTTTTCCACAGCGATCTTCACCCTGGCAACATTCTGTTGACCTTCACTCACACCCCACACCCGGCCAGCTTTGCGGAACAGGCAGGCGCGTGGTTCTCCACAAAGATTGACCCCTCGCCTTCTACACGCGTTGCCACGCAAGCACTCTTTCAGACGCGAACTCTGGACCCGGATACATTGGACAATCTCCGACGCGCCCCGCAGGATTCATGGACGCCTATCTTGTCCCGGCTAAAAAAAAATGGTAAGTGCACTGCGCAAATTTGGACGTTTGACAATGGGGTTGCTGATATTCTTGCTCAGGGTTTGTGCCTCGTCTGGTCATTCTTGATGCCGGAATGGTCGGTGTTCTGACGGATGATAATCTGCGGAACATGAAGGCCGGTCAGTAATGTGTTGGAGCTCAATAGCTTTCCGCGCAATTGTGTTTCGCTCACATTTTTCCGATTCCACAGCATTCTTGGCCGGTCTCGAATTCGACGGCGAACGAATCGCCGAACTCCTTCTCACCCGCTCCCGACACCCAGAAGGCGTTCGCGATCCCGACGGCGCCAAACGCACTCTAGGCAAAATCATGGACGATCTCAAAATAGACACGGGCGGTCAGTTGCCGCTCTCCCGTATCCACAGTGCGGATATCATCACTAGAGTTTCCGACTTGCTCCGGACACATCATATTTCGTTGGATGGGTTTGCATCGCTTTTTGTGTGTTGTGTGTTGGTGGAAGGCGTTGGCAGGAGACTACACGCGGACATGGACTTGGTACAGCCTTTGAGCGAATATTTGTAATGCTCCCTTCCCTTCCTCGCACATATCCCCATGCTCCCCTGGTCACGAAATTCACCATATACACAACACCAATATTTAATCCACTGTGAAATACACATGCCGGGCGTCCGCGTCCGTCTCATGAGTGGTACAGAAAGTCCCAGCACGTTTTGTATAAACGGCGCCTGCTGTGTCGAAACTACTCATAGACCCCAATCAAAGAGAATGCAAAAAGACGATCATATCTGAAGAATTGGGAGGCCATTTAGAAAGACAGAGATTTCGTGGAAGTCGAAGTATATTGAGAATGCAAAAAGGAGCGGCACGTATGGCACAATTACACGAAAGCGCTTTCCACGAATCGTGAGTAATCGTATCCTTCTCCACTTTGGGGCATAACCTGTTTGAAGTACTCCACGAGAGCAGGAGCAAGCCCTCCGCGGTAAAAGTCCGCTTCTGTTATGTATGGCTAAGAAAAAAGACGAAATCAAAAAATGGTCCAACTAAGGTATGATATGAAAACGGAGCGGATGCGCCTTACCTTGTCTTCCGCGAGGGTTTGGAAGGAGACAATGAGCTGTTCCGGTGTGGCGCGGTCTTCTTGTTGAGCTCGCATGAAGCTGATGAACTGATCAAAGTTCACTTCGTCAGTACCCTGAGACGCCCCAGTGAACAGACGCTCAAGCGATGCATCCTGATGGTAAAGCCACGGCCAGATTAGTCTCTGGTATGATGTGGACGGCAAATGTTAGTTCGAGGAAACTCACGTCAAAGTCGGTACCCTCGGCGTGAAGAGCCGACTTGAACTCTTCGCGATTGAGAGAATTTGAAGAATCTTTGTCGCAGAGACGGAAACTCTGGATTGCGAGAAGGAGTTCAGTGAGACGTTCACATTGACGCGCTCGCATGCATTGCATTGAATACCTCTGAGAACGCTTCCATTTGTTCCGGCGTGATGTTGGTGTGAGCTCTTGCCACAATTTGGTTCTCGATGAAGGCTGACTTCTTGACGACCGTCTGGGTAACGAGGCCAAACTCAAATAATAGATCATCCACAGAGTAGATGGTGAATCTATCAAACAAGTGTGAGGTGCTGGTTTCACTTGACAGTAATTTCAGAAATCACTCACTCGTTGTCTGTGCAAATGAGAACGGCATGAATTCATTTAGACTCAATACGGGGTGATATTTAAGACAATCCAAAATCAACAACGCACCTTCGATGTTTGCCTCCGTGCAATCGGTGTTCAACTTTTCGATGTGATGCAGCTCGTTCTTGAGCGGTTCCAATCGGAGGACCAAGTCTTGCACCGTGTCGAGTTGGTTCTAATACCAGAATGATTACTTTTGAGCGCTCACGTCGCCTCGCAACACGGTCCTACCTGCAGATCGCCTTCCAGATCCACCAAAGCCAACGAGATCTGGTTAAGATTGTCCTGGAATTGGTTTGCTGCATTGGCATACTTCTTCTTGAGGGATTCCTTCATACTGCAAGGCGGGAGTCAGTCCATTGAAAGGCTGAACCAGACAATACGCGAGCTTACTCTCGAATGTAGGCGCTTATGTTCCGCTTTCGCTCTCCCTCTACGTTGACAAGAGCTTCCCAAGTGGCAGACAAGTCCTTTCGGAGCGGAGGTTACATCAGCGGAGGTTCTGTCAGCAGATAGATAGATAGATAAGAACAAACCTGGAGTGTGAGTCCCGCAGGTGGAGTGTACGGTCGCAGATTGTAGGTTTTGAGCTTTGTTTGAATGTTGCCGAGTAGCTATGTCCGCATCAAGGTAAGCTGACCGGCGACTACAGAAGAGAGAACGGAACGACTTACACTGTCCAGCTCTCGCCTTTCCGCAACCCATCCCCTTTTGGTGGTGTTTTTGTAGGTTTCAAACTCGTGAAGCTGGCGCCTAGCATCGGTGTATCCACCAAAGCTTGAACGGACCCAAGTAGTCTGCATACCACCAATGTCACTCATCAGAGTGCGAACGCGCTCCTCATAGTCATTCTGCATTTCCCACGCCTGCTGAATGATTTGCCCAAGCTGTCCAACTCGTCTGCCGGCAGTACCCATCTTGTCTTGCGCAGAGAAGGCATGGAAGTATTGCGCTACGTAGGTCATGACGGACCGCTCATCAGGCTTCGCGACATCCACAATGTCCTCGACTTCAAACAATTTCGGGATGCCCAACTGCTTGTCTGCAATGTCAAATGCAAGCTGAGTGTTCTCATGCTTCTTTGACTTGTCCAAGCCCCAATAATCCAACAGGTCAGGACGATGTCGGTGGATCAAAGCACAGAGCGCAAGCCCATCTTGCCAGCTGAAAGTAAACTCTTTGATCTGGAAATCGCGCGAATACGGGGTGGTACGACGCTGGCACCAGAGCAGAAGACCTTCCTTTGCGGAAAGACCTTCTTCGCTAATCTCGGAGATGGAGAACCGCAGAATCACTGGGAAGACACATGTGCATCAGCCAATCGCAAATGCATGTTTGATATGTGCCAACTCTTAAATTCACCCACATGACCAGATAAGACCGAGAACCAGCTTAGAGTTGGAGTCGACAATGTCCTCTGCTCCAATGTTGGTGAGATTGACACCACGACGACGAATGAATTCCAACGCCTTGTTCATGTTTTCAACTTTTTGGATGCGGAGCTTCGGGTTCTTGTTGTATCGTCCAAGGGACTCATCTCCAATGATTTCTAAGTAGGATGAGTGAAGCTGTCAGTCGCTAGGTCAGAAGAAGATGCAAGCGACGCGAGTGGGTTATTTTTCTCTGACCGAGCAGTTGGATAAGCTTTTCGCCAGAACCAAAGTCAGTATCGATGTTTTCCAATGGTGCCACGTCTTTTGTTTTCAGCTGGTTGTTGATCCAGTTTGTGAAGGCTACAAGAAGAAGGTGGTATCAGCAGTCAGTCGCACAGCAAACTTCCTGTTGTTTGGATATTTACTTTTCTTCTGAATGGTTTCCCAAGTCTTGTCCATGACTCTATAGACGACATTTCAGTCAGATCATGTCGGTGGTATTACAAAAGAAGGCGTGAACGTGCCTGGCATTGTCGACGACGGCCTGCTGAGAAGCCTTGCTAGGCGTAAAGTCTTGCGCGTTGTAGAACGACATTGTTGTTGTAGGACCGGTTTCTCAAAAGGGGGTGTGTGTTATAAAATCCTGTACAGCTACTGTTGTTGGTGCAAGGGTGGGAACTGTCTAACGAAGGACGATGGACGGTGGTTGGTGATGAGATGGCCAGCAAGATGAGTGAGTCTTGCGCCAAGCGGGGATTGGCGCAGGAGGCGCAGGCAATTCTTGAATTGAATGGCTGCTGACGTCAGATTGGCTGGGCTCCGATCGTCTCAGATGGGCCGGTTGAAACAAAACAAAAACAATTGCCCAACAGTTTGATTCCGAGTAACAGTGTTCGTAATAGAGTCGAGAAGACAACAATCAATCCTCTATTGCGTCGATGGTGATTCCCAATTTTATTACAGCCAAGCACTCAACCATCTTGCCAAATAGCCACTTTGAAGATGAGGTTGGAGTCACCCGCTAACTTGGCACACTATTAAGACGGTCACGGCAATTACTTGGCTTTCCTTTTTGTCGTTGATCTGATAATTCATCAATCCCTCGTCTGGGAAACCTGGCCTTGTTTGATTCGTTGGGCTAATGAATGAATGAGGCGATGCTTTGTTTGTGTTTCCACTTGGCGCCTTGCTGAGTCTCCCTAGATCAAGTATGGCTTGGGGGCTGCGGCTGCTTACGTGTTGCGACGCGGCTTCTGCTCGGGCGTTCGCTATAAAAGGCCCTATTGTCGCGACAACATCCCCCCCCAAGGCCACTGACAGCAACAGCATCTATAACAAAACAGAATCATGGCTCAACAGGGCTATCCGCCTCCGCAAGGCTACCCTCCTCAGCAGGGCTATCCGGCCCCCCAGCAAGGGTATCCTCCTCAACAGGGTTACCCTCCACAGCAAGGATACCCGCCCCAGCAGGGATACCCGCCTCAACAAGGCTATCCTCCCCAGCAAGGATACCCGCCCCAGCAAGGATATCCCCCTCAACAAGGATATCCCCCGCAGCAGGGATACCCTCCTCAAACCGGATATCCGCCTCAACAAGGTTACCCTCCTCAACAGGGTTATCCTCCGCAACAAGGCTATCCTCCGCAGCAGGGATACCCACCTCAGCAGGGATATCCACCTCAGCAGGGCTATCCGCCCCAACAGGGTTATCCCCCGCAGCAGGGTCAAATGAGACCCGGCGCGATCTCGTTCTACACGACAGCGACCCCGCCGCTCACCAAGCAGGAGCTTGAACGCGACGCGAATGGCTTGCGCAAAGCAATGAAAGGATTCGGGACAGGTACTGTACCACCACACGACGCAGCGCAAAGGCGCGCAATCTAGAAATTGCCTACTCATACTAACTCGCCCCGCCCCTTCTTTGCGCATCATCAAAGACGAGGCCGCCTTGATTGAGATTTTGTGCAAGCGCACGCCGGATCAAGCTCCCCACATTGCCCACACTTACAAGGCGCAGTTCGGAAAGGACCTCCTGAAGGATCTCGAAAGCGAGTGCGGCGGGAACTTGAAGAAAGTCATGTCACTTTTAGCACAATCTCTTGTCGAAGTCGACGCTATTTGTCTGCGAGAAGCCATGGTTGGTGCTGAGGGAGAGGTAGCGGCTGCTTGTTTCTACCCAGGAGCAAACGTGGAAACTAAATCGATATTTCTGGTTTCATCAGAAGGGTCTCGGAACGGACGAGGATGCTCTGATTGAAATTCTCGTTGGTCGTACCAACGCCGAAATCCTGGCCATCAAGAACGCCTACAAGACAAAGTATGGAAAGGATTTGGAGCGAGACATCCAGTCTGAGGTTTCTGGAGACTTCCGCAGACTGCTGACCGCCATCTTGACCGCCAACCGGGATGAGTCGGGTAGCGGTTACGATGTCAACGCGGATGTCGAAGCGTTCTACAAGGCTGGAGTTGGCAAAATGGGCACGGATGAAGGCGCTTTCATTAGCCTCTTGGTCAACCGCCCAGATGCCCATCTGCGAGCTGTCTTCACTGCGTACCATCAAAAGTATAGCCAAACCATGGAAAATGTGGTCAAGAAGGAGTTCTCAGGAGACCTTGAGCGCGCAATCCTCAGTTTGGGTAGGACTTCCTTGTCCCTGCACACTGTCGTTCCAATCCCAGCTTCTAACTCCACTTTTATTAGTGCGTTCTGTCGGTTCCCAAGCATGGCACATTGCAAACCTGTTTGAAAAGAGCATGGCCGGAATGGGCACCAAGGACAACAAGCTCATTCGCCTAACCGTCCGCCATCGCGATCCCAAGGTGATGGCTCAGGTCAAGCAGGCTTACCAACAGCAGTTTGGTAAATCTTTGTACTCTCGCGTGGAAGGAGAGACATCCGGCGATTACAAGAAAGCCTTGTTGGCTTGCATTGGAACGTAATCAGTCAAATTCATGGAAGGAGGCTATGAGGAAGGGTGAAAGCGCGCATTTCGAATTTGACGGAAAAGTTGACACAGATAGATGGATGTGTAATAATCCAAAAAAAAACAACGATTTTGGCTCACAAAGCTGCACGTCTCGGCCAATTGTCTACCGGCTGGCTTCCTTGCCGTTGATCATTTTCGGCTTTGTTGTGTCTTCCCCTATCAGTTGCTTTCGCATCGCATACGCATCCTGAAACAACAACTGTAAGTTCGACTGCAGATGACACCTCAAAGGAACCATAAGCAATAAACCAACCTCTCCATCGGCGTAGTATGATTTTTCAATGTCGTAGCACGTGAACTTCAGTGTGTCGCGGTACAACTGCAAGGCAGCCCGGTTGCTCTTTCTTACGTGAAGAGAAACATACTGAGCTTGGAATGCCTCAGCCATCGCCTTTTCTGTATACATATGCGCATACGCACATGTTAGTTCCGATCGTCCGCAAGCCGGGCAGATGGACGATTGAACGTAACAGCCGACGTACGTGCTTGACTCATGAGCTTCTCTGCCAGACCCAACCGCCTCCAGTTTCGCATGACAGACAAGCTTGTGATGTGTCCATGGGGGACTTCTCCCGACTCTTCCTCCCTACATGTTAGAAGCGGAGATCAATTAATAGGCATGCATAAAACGAACCGAGCCGACTTTTGCGAAGGTCGTACATTTTGGCCAAGACGTAACCCACGATCCGTCCTTTGTGATCTTCAGCAACGTATGAGAGTTGCGGCCAAGACAGCGCATGGTAAATATAGTATTTCATTTGGTAATTTTCGGGCAAATTCATCAGGTTGCAGTTTTGCATTGACAGTAGATCGTCCACCTGAACAATGATAAATCAGACATGAGTGAGCACATAGACGATGGCACATGAAAAGCAGGTTCAGGGAATCCTGCACATAACGTCCACATACGGTTGCGGGGCGTATGTCGATCATCTTGATATGTACGTTTCGTGCGTATGAATTGTGGAAATGGTTACTTCGGAGACACGAATTGACAGCGTCGCGATCGAGACCCAAAAAAGGTTGAACCTCCCGTCATTTAGCCCTGCCCAAACCGATTTCCCCTTTCTTCACCAACTGATCTCTCATTCCTTTAAACCCTACACATCACTCACATCAATATGGTAAGTCAAGACTGAGCTTGGGCTGGCTTGTGCCTGTGGATCGGTTTCAGCTGAAAACTCAGCTACTGTGGTGTTCGTTAAACTTGGATAGTCAGTTACACTTCATACCGATATGGGTGATATTAAAATCGAGCTCTTTTGTGAAGGTATGCACTGAGCGAAACATCTTTCCCAAATGTGTGCATCGGTTAGAACCGTGCTGTAATGAGAACTCATGTGATATATCTTCTCCAATGACCTCAGCTACCCCAAAAGCAGCGGAGGTAAGACGACTTATTCTTGAGTGACAATGTAAAGTATACCTGACCTCATATGTCCACAGAACTTCCTTGCTCTATGTGCCACTGGCTACTACAACAACTGTCTGTTCCATCGGAATATGAAAGGATTTATGGCCCAGACTGGCGACCCCACAGGTAGGGATCTTGAGGAGCAATTGCACATAAGCTCATACGGAGCTACGTGCTGAGTAAACTCTTAATGACGAAGGTACCGGCAAGGGCGGCACTTCAATTTGGGGCCGCAAATTTGATGATGAGATCAAACCCACTCTGAAGGTACGCATGCAAAGATTGGACATTCGGAACCGATGGAAAGTCGCTCAATGCTCGATGTTGCATAGCACAACGCACGGGGAATTGTCTCCATGGCGAACAAAGGCCCAAACACAAATCTCTCCCAATTCTTCATCACATACGGAAAGCAGTCACACCTTGACTCGAAGTACACCGTATTTGGCAGGTACGTAGCGTTGGACGGTGACTGCTACCAGCAACGCATGTCTTGTGTGTGTTTTGGTCTTGGATCCGACTGACACCCGTCTTTTTCAGGGTCATCGACGGGTTTGAAGCGCTGGACTCTTTGGAAAAAGTTCCAGTCGACGAAAAGTCACGGCCATTGCAGGATGTCAGGATCCGCTCGGTCACAATGCATGCCAACCCCATTGCAGAAGGTGTCGGCAGATGAGGTCGTCAAAGACACTCTCGGTAGATCGCCCTGCTTGCGGTTGAGCATGTGCAAGCCGAACGAAGCGTAAAGTGCCGTCAATACACAAGGGCATCATGCCCCAATTATGTGTCAGTCGGGCACTTCGCCACAGCCCATTCATAGTTCAGGCGTCATCGAGCGGCCCGTGAGCTCTCAGACCCCTCCGAGCAATGACACCGAGAACGATGGCCGGACGTCCCGCAACCATCTACTAAGTGATATCGCGGAGCGAGAGACATAGCTGATTTCTAATGGAGCAATCATTGTAGAAATGTTCATATCAACAGAACTTGTTTGTATATACTTCTCTGTTCGTCGAGGTAGCTAATCCGAATGAATGAACAACAATACGAGACCTGTAACAAGTATGGCCCGCGGTGTATCGTTTTGCTCCTTTGGTTTTCTCGTCTTGTCCAGCAACCTTATGTTGACGGTTTGGAAGCCACGAGAAAGCTCCGAAATGCGGAACAGCGCGTCGCGTGTGAGGCCTCGTGAGTTGAATATTGACAGTTGACGGCACGCGCTCCATTGTTTGCCCTTCCCCAATATCATAACCTTTTTCTTGATTCTTACTGTTTTCTGTATTGTCTCTATAAAGCTATATAAATTGGCAGCCGCCTCTCATCTCTGTCTGTCATTCCAAAATGTTCTGGCCCTTTGGAGCGGCAGCAAACAATGACAACAAACCGAAACACACGCAATCCCGAGAAGTGTTGGAAGATTCCTTCATGCACGTTGAACGAGGAGACCAGGACTTTTTTCCAGCCGCACAACAGCCCAATGAGGCCCGTCCACCCCTCAAAGTGACAACCACCGCGTCCTCTTCTACACTGCCACCTCAGGACCTGATCGCACCCAGACATAGTGTCGATACGGCACCAGGCACTACACCAGTAGAACCGTTTCCTCCCTCCCTCTCTGGTTTCTTTCTCGAAATGTTGGGAGTGTCGTCCCCTACAATATCCGAAACATCAAATGGACTCCCAATGTCGCCAAAGCATGATCTTTCGGATGCATTCAATGAATTTGAAGGCTTGGACGCAGGACACCAGCAAGCGCAGCCAATACCGCAGCAGACGCCCCTGCATCCTCGACAGCCAATGCAAACGCAGCCGCAACAGCAATCACCGCAACATCCTATATCGCCCCCATATGTCCCTCCAAAGCTGCCCGTTCAGATCCCAGCATCTGTGACGCGAGTTGCCAGCTATCCAGCCGTTCTCTCGCAGTCCGCTCCCGATGCACCCGGCGGATTATCCAGTCTTCAGTCCCCTCCAACGACATCGACATTCTCCACCAGTCTCAACTCGTCAGTGCGTTCGTCTCTCGACACGCTGATAAAAAAGAGCGGAGCGGCGGTAGAAGCGGTGGCGACGGCAGTGAAGACAACTGCAGACGAGGTCAACACCATTTTTTCACCGCTATCGTCCTCCGAGTCCCTGGATCGCCCTTCGCCTTTTGACGAGATCCGTAGACCCGTTGTATTGAGTGGGCGCTATGACGACACGGAAGGGGTAGTCGATGTGAAGTTAGCTGATAAGGCAAGCATGATACGCATGACATTGCTGGTCATAGGATTGTATCCTCGATCGTTTTGTCGTTTTCTAATTCGTCCAATGCTTTCCTCTTGGTCTCTCCAGATCCGGCCCCACCTGCCCGCCCTTCTCCGGGAAGCGTCAAAATGGTCGCTGACCTACAGCATGGAACAGCACGGCATAAGCCTGAACACTCTATATCAGCGATGTGCAGCCCAACAAGGCGACGCTGCTCTTTTGGCTATTCGGAATGCGCAAGGGGATGTTTTCGGCGCCTTCGGAAGTGAGGCTTTCCGGGTGCAGTCAGGATACTATGGAACGGGCACATGGTGAGTGTTTCTTGTTCGTCAAGACAAGGCATTGCAGCGCTGTCCTCTGAGATGGGATTGGTGGATCAGCGGGGGGTGCATGGTACTTCCATCTCTGTCATTGGTGTACTGACATTTATCCCCCAACAGTTTTCTATGGAAAGTCGACTCCGCAACAGACGAGATGAAAGCTTATCACGCCACTGGAAAGAATGACTACCTGATGCTCAGCGAACCTCACTACATTGCGCTTGGAGGAGGGTATGTGAAGCGTCTCTACATGGCGTTCAACAGTCAGAATACCTGAGTGTGACGGACTGACGTTATTTTGCTTTGAAGGGAAGGCCATTTTGGGCTATGGATAGACGACCAGCTTTACAATGGGCATAGCGGCCCATGTCAAACATTTGAAAACGAGCGACTATCAAGCACCTCTGAATTCCAGGTTGTCGGCCTTGAAGTCTGGTCCTTCCACGTTTGAAGACAACCTTTTTGTTATCGGCGACGGCTCGTGGTGACCTGTACATATACCCTCACAACACCACGAGCACCACAAGATTGTGGATGTTACTACGACCACCGTAAATTACGCGTACCTGACCAATCGAGAGCATTTGATTTCTGTTTTGGTGCTGCTGGCATTTTGTATTTGGTGGTTGTTTCAATTAAGATTATTTTGGATTTTGGATTGCTAGCTCTCTGCGAGTGAAAGATGACTACATCAGAGAAGTGTGTATATATTACAGTGAGGAGAAGAAGCAAGAAAGGTTCTTGCAACTGAAGACGATTACTATGTTTACCGCACCAAGTACCTGACGAGCACTCTGCCCGCAACCAGGGCCACTGATCCTGCTATTATGTAGGGAACTATGCGATCTACGCTAAGCCCTGATGATTTGCAAACTGGTGGAGCCGCATCCGGTGAAGCCTTGGCCCGCGAGCCGTTTGTCCTTCGGGATTTGAGAGTGGGTGTCCCTCTAGATGGGCCACTACCACTCATCAGATCCTCCAGATCAGCAACATTCGAGGGCTTCACGCCGTTTGTTTGTTTTTCTCCAGCATCGGTAACTGATACACCTTTGGAGTCGCAGCCTCCTGCCTTCTGGCCTCCATTGTCGATGACCAGCTGCCCGCAAGCACTGGCTGAATCTGCACCCATCGTCTGTCGCAACAGCGTGTAGACGCCATACTCCCGCACGGTTTCCGCAAACCGTCTGGAACTCTCCCTGTCAGGTGTTTTGTAGTCATACGGCACGCTTGTGGGGTTGTAAGGAATGACGTTCAACAAGACCTCGCGGCCTTTCAGCAGTTTGCCCAGGTCATGGGCCGTCTCCACGGAATCGTTAACGTCTTTGATCAGCACGTACTCTACCAAGATATGTCGGCGGCGATTGTTAGACTTGATTAACTTGTTTTGGTTCTCAATGAAGGCATCGCAAGCAGCCAAAATTCGATCCACATGCCACGCTTTCGCTGTTGGCACAATCTGCTGCCGTAGTGGCTGGGTGGGAGCGTGGAGGGAGAGAGCGAGGCCGACATTTGGTGCGTCGTTTTTGAGGGCAAGGATGCGGGGAACCACCCCAACGGTGGAGACGGAGATTCGGGAAGGAGAGAGACTGAAGCGGGAAGTGTCGACCATAGCTTTTATTGAGCTGAGCACGGCGCCGTAGTTGTCCAGTGGTTCGCCCATTCCCATGAACACAATATTTCGAATTTTTTCGACTTTGTTTGCATGGTACAGCTGTTCGACAATCTCGCCACTGGTCAAGTTTGAGAGAAGCCCCATTGTTCCGGTTGCGCAGAAGGTACAGCCCATGGCTAAACAATCGTCGAAGATTAGGATTAGTTTTTACAAGGAAGACAAATAACTCGGCATTTATGCCACACGTACCACATCCAACTTGACTGGAGACACAGAGCGTCGCCCTGGACTTTGATGTAAATCCGTCCACCACCTCCCCCTTGGCGGCACGTCTCTCCTTCCGCATCAACTTGTCCTCAGGAAAGCTGTCCAGCTCAACCTGTCCGTAACGCATGATCACACTTTCAATCCTCTGGCCGTCCTGCAGTTCAATAAGCAGCTTGGTGGTGCTTCCATCTTTCGCATCTGTTCGTGACAGGACTTTGGATGTGGTGAGGGCAAACTCTTCGTCCAAGATCTTTTTGGCGGCTTTGGGGAATTCGGGGATTTGATCGTAGCTAGTAATTTCGGGGTTCTGGATAAGCAGACGCCACAGCTTTTTTGCGGCACCCTCCTTCACTCCTTTGGCGCGGAAAGCCTCCAGGACGAGGTCTTCGTCAAACAGAGGCTTGGGGTTCAAAGTGCGGGCTTTGACCATTTTTATAAAAAAACAACGTATCAGAAACTCGGCAGGCGTAGTATGAAATCGGATGCGGAGTTGTGCTCTCTATCTCGTTCGGTCAATGATTCTGTTGGTGGCTTTTTTTGCTTTTTGTTTTTCCAATGTCCAAAGCGTTCTGGTCAACAAGGAAAAGGTGGTACCTGCCCGTCAGCAACTGCTGCGCTTCGCGTTTTGAAACTTTGCAATCCACGTGGAATCACGGGACCAAATTTGGCTGGAGTGTGCAGCCAAAAGCACCAGGAATAACCGGAAGGATTGGAATTCCTGGTACGGCATACCGGTATTGACAGCATGCATGTGGAACCTGAATTTCGTAGGTTTCGCCATTACCTCCTAAATCTCGCCCATCCAACTTTGCCCCGTACAGCATACTACAGTACATCGCGTTGCCCGCCCCGTTGCCTCCGGTCTTTTTCTGTTAACGTTCACCTCGGAACCGGAGCTCCGTCCCGCCTGTGCTCATTCGAGCCCTCATAAATATTATAGCCATTAGAAGCTTGGTGAAAAGCCTATCACATACGCGCCAACAATGGCAAATAGGAAGCTTCTAGGTACATGAAGACACTCCTGAGTTATTTGACAAAAGACGTTGCCGCAGGAGTTGATGATTGCCGCCTCAAATTTTTGGGCTCATATGCTTCACTCTTCCCCGCTTAGGCGAGATTGATAAGGTTTTGAAGCGAGTCGCAGAAGGAGTAGAGATCTTTCGCGAAACCTTTGACAAGCTAGACGCTGCGACGACACCAGCGCAAAAGGAGAAATATGAGGGGGATCTCAAGAAGGAGATCAAGAAGCTTCAACGACTAAGGGACCAGATTCGAACATGGTTATCGTCAAGCGAAATCAAAGACAAGCGGAATCTGGAAGATAACCGGCGACTAATCGAAGAGGTAAGCGGCAGTGCTGAACGTTGAATCCACGGGCCACGAAGAAGCATCCCTCGCGGAACCGGTGCAGGGCGGGTCTGGTGGCTTCTGGTCGACTTTATAGTGTTCGGCGACCCTTCGCACTTTGCAGCGATTAACTCGTCAGTCCTGAGATGGAAAACACTCTGGACTGTGTCATTCTGATCCCTGGGTGGCGATGAAGGACTTGCGACGAATGGAACTTTGTCACTCGACTGACTGAATGCGCGCCTCTCTTTATCAGCAAATGGAACGTTTTAAGGCTGCGGAAAAGGCCTTGAAGTTAAAAGCGTTTTCCAAAGAAGGGTTACTACAGCCACAAAAATATGATCCTGAAGTGAAAGAACGAGAAGATCTGGAGGATTGGATCTCAGATACAGTGAAAGAACTCAACCGACAAGTCGAAGTCTTCGAAGCAGAGCAGGAAAGCCTACAGCTTCTTGTAAGGAAAGGAAGGAAAGGCGGGGATGCAGCAAAGGCGGAAAGACTCGCTGCCATTGATCATCAGCTGGAAAGACACAAGTGGCATATGGTGCAACTGGAGATCATTCAACGCATGGTGGCGAACGAGGAGTTGAAAGTCGAACAGGTGCGTTAGGATGTTGTCTTTTTTTGCACATGCGTGCTTAACTTGTCAGAACTCAGGTCAAGGAGATCAAAGAGGACGTGGACTATTATGTAAAAAGCAACCAAGACCCAGACTTCGACGAAAACGAATACTTGTACGAGGACCTTGATCTTGAGAATTTGGAAGCGTACGGCTTGAAGACAGATGGCGATCACGAACAAGAATGGGGAGGTACGGCATCTACTACGAAGATCCGCCCTTGTGCAAGTCGATTGACACATTCTTCTCAGATCCACAAACGCCTCCGAAAGAGAAAGAGGTACGAATGATGAATTCTTTTTTGGCAGAAACAGAGCTTAGACAGTTGCGATCTATTGCTGATCATTGAAACGATTCTAGTTGGCCGAGTTAGTGACACCAGTGCGAGAGTCGAAACACAGTGAAGATTCCACTCGCAAAAAGTCGTTAAAAGACAAATCCGAAGCAGATGATGTGAGAGACCGTTTTCCATGTTCCTCGACGCGAAAGTTTCGATGAATTGACCCAATTTCATGCCATCCAGGTTGCTACACCGACGAAAGCTACGCCCACCAAAGCTGCTCCTCGAGGACAAGGTAGTTAAGAACATTCTTTACTCAACTCCGCTCATGTGACTTACATCATGAAGTGGTACCCAAAGCAACACTACCGATTAAAACCCCTGTTAAAGCAACCCCGATGGTCACGCGTGCGACACTCGCCACCCCACGAGTCCCTGAGCCCGCTCCCGTGCCTAGCATAACACAACGGTACTCTGCAGCAGCGGCAGCGTCAACACCGACCCCGGCGGACGCTCCTGTCCGCTCAGGATCCGCACACACGCCGACAGCGGATAAGCGATCGATTCCAAAAGGTATGCTTCACCTCGAATGCATCTAGATCGGTCAGGCCGCTAAATGCGATTCTTAAAACAGACACATCGAGCGTACAGGTGCCACCATCCTTGATGGTGCAGCCTACATCATCACAGCCATCAGGCATTGTGCGATCCGTTACAATGTCGCAGAATGTCTCCGTGGATCCACCATCAACAACATCACTATCAACGCCTTCTTCTGCCAAGGTAGGGGTTCCTCCTCCGATTCAGAAGGTTGCTCATATGATGTTAAACCCCCGTTGTTCCAGCCGGGCTTGGCAGATCCGGCGAAGGATGACAGCGTAGCTGAGCCGATCGACAATCGATTACCCCCAACGCTGGCAGATTTGGTACAATCGTTCGAAGCTACGCGAGACCGATGTAAGTCCCCAGAAGGCTTACTGGAACTGGTGCGCGGACTTTTATGTACCATTCTACGCATGAGAACTTATTGTGCCCCAACGGTCTCTTCATAAAGCCACCAAAGCCAAAGACGATGCCAGCTTTCTTCAAGACATGCTGCAAACGAGTTTCCAGTTCTTGCCAGATCCTCTGGATTCGGAGCGGTACGCAAGCGTCCCTAAAATATTGTGTGCATGGGTGCATAAAGCTAATGGAGTTCGCTTGGCAGACCGAAGCACTACATTCCCAAGAACCCATACCCGGTTCCAGCCTACTACCCCCAACTCCCGCTACCCCTTTTCGAAAACCCGAACGTTTTCGAGAAATTTGATACCGACGTCCTTTTCTTCATTTTTTACTACCAGCAAGGGACATATCAACAGTACGTATATCAGAATTGTACTTCCCAATGGCGCCAATCAATTCTGATTGAACCGTGATATCAGATACTTGGCGGCGCGCGAATTGAAACGACAGTCATGGCGATTCCATAAAAAGTACCTTACATGGTTCCAACGCCATGAGGAACCAAAGCAAATAACAGACGAGTTCGAGATGGGTACTTATATATATTTCGACTACGAGGGAGCGTGGTGCCAGCGAAAGAAAGCAGATTTCAGGTAATACTAGGTTCACTGTATTTCCTCCTTATGCTTCATAACTGACAAGCACATTGTCCTGTACAGATTCGAATACCGATATCTGGAGGACGCCGAGATGTAGCGCCTCTCGATTAGATCTTTCTAAACGTAACTGATTCCCGTCGGCCCCATCACACACTGTCCAATGGACACAGATGGAGATCACTCTTTCTTTCTTTGTACATTTACGTGTTTCACATACTATAATCATTTGAGTTTCACGACCTGTTGTTCATGTGATTTGTTCTGGAACACATATGTCGCCAGTTGGGAGCTGATACCTTCCTCCCGCAACACGGAATCAAACACTTTGTGAAGTTCAAGTTGACTGAAGTGGTTCCAGGTGCTGGTATCTGCAGCTTGTGCTCCGGTGTTGACTTCATTCTCTGGCGGCTTTTTCATCTGCAGGCCCCGTACGCATCTCTTGCAACGGAAAGTGTCGTGGGTATCGCACATTGTCTCCTCGTTGAGCTGGAACAGCTGGCGCAAGTTCTCTAGCGTGAAATGTCTCTCTACATCTTCTTCAGCATCGACGACACAACTGCTCAAGGACTGCTTGTGAGCTTGTCCTGTGAAGAGATTGTGGATGAGTGCGTGAATGTCGGAAGGTCAGGTTTCTTGCGCCTTACTTTGAAAGATCTTCTCCTCGATAGAACCGGTGGCGATGAAGCGGTATATGAAGCACGTCTTTTTCTGTCCATCTAAACATCACATCGTGTGAGTAGGCGCAACAGTTGGGACTCAGTCGGCTGAAAAGCATACCTCGCCAGACTCGCGCCAACGCCTGCGCGTCATTGGCAGGATTCCAATCTGGGTCGAATAATACAAGTCTATTCGCTCCAATCTGAAACCACAGGTGAGACAGTATTTCGGTTTCGATTGAAGGAGGCATGATACCAACCAAATTGATTCCACATCCTCCAGCTTTGCTGGATAGGAGGAACACAAATTCAGGGCCGGCGGGGTCATTGAATCGGTCCACCAGCTTCTGTCGTTTTTGAATGGTCATAGAGCCGTCCAGTCTCAACTGGCCCCATTTGCGTTGGCGACACATTTGCTCAAACAGATCCAACGTTTGGGTGTAGTTGCTGATGAGAACAATCTTATCGGTGCTCGTTTTCCTTAAAATCCGCTGATATCAAAACTCCGTGACCCAAGCTGAAGCGGTGCGAGTTGCGAATACCTCATTTTGGCCAGCATCTGTTCCAGCAAACGCATCTTCCCTGAGAATTCTGGTTGACAGCCTTGCAAACTGAAATTCGGTGGTATTAAAGAGTCTGCTTCGGCCCCCAACACTTTACGATCGATGAGCGCCGGGTGATTGCATAGTTTCTTCAAGAAGGTGATAGCTTTAAGCGGCTGTGACCCAGATCCCGAAAGAAGTTTTTTCACTTCTTTGGATTGAGTGAAGAGCTTGTAAAGATTGATTTGCATATCGGTGAATTTGCAAAAAACGACGTGCTCGTATTTGACGGGTACTGGCAAGATTCTCATATTAGCATACGATTGATTTGAAAGCCACTTCTTTGACCTACAATATTTTGTCAGGAGCTCGGCTGTTCTTCGGATGATGAACTGGTTGGCAATGGCGAGAAGTTCTTTCAGCTTCTCTTCACTCAGTTGACGGTCTTTTTCCGATGCCTCAGCATCGCGACCCCTTAGAATCGGAAGCTCAAAGTTTTTGCGGAAATCTGATCCAGTCCCCAGTACATCTGGAATTGCAAAACTGAGTAGCGCAAAGTACTCAGTTAAATCGTTCTAGAATGAGTCGTTTCAATGAAAGGAGCGTGTGCAACTAAACAAAGCCAAACTGCTGATAAACTTACCTGGATGGGAGTACCAGACAAAATGACTCTGCGCTTCGCGTTCAGCTTATTCAGATTGACGTATGTTTGCGATTCCGCATTTTTCAAACGATGGCCTGATGGAAGGATCATGAGAATTTCGCCAAATGGAACTGGAATTTGCCCTGGCTAACCTTCATCGCAAAGGAGCAGCCCAATCTCAGTTTGACAGAGAATCTCACTGTACGCTCTCAGCGTCTCGTATGATACAATCAAGACAGGCTGGACTATAGCTCGCCCTTTATCCGATACAAACTTTCTCATGTCCTTCTCAGTTTGCTCTTTACTTCCTTTATTGTCGCACGCATAGGGACGGATGCTGTGAGGTCCCAACCACTTGATGAGCTCGTTTGCCCAGTTCTTCACGAGACTTGAGGGACATGCGATCACAGCCTGCAGTCAGAGTAATACTGTTAGTAGCTCTCACATGCATGGCTTTCCCGTTGCGATCTAGAAACCTTATCAATGGTAGGTTTGCCAGGCTGTGGCGATTGCTTCAGCAAAGTCCAAAGCAAAGTGATGCCTGTAACAAACAACGATGAGTGGCCTATATGTGCAGTCTGCAACAGTGAATCAGGAATCGCACACTGTAATGTCTTTCCAAGCCCCTAGACATAGAGGGTAAGTCGATGCAGAAAGACACGCGGAAACGAAACGTGTCGTACCATCTCATCTGCCATGATGCATCCATACGCATTTTCTTTTGTTCTCCCGGTCACACAATTGTACAGAAACCGCACTCCTTCGATCTGGTGAGGCCGTAACACCTTTCCTAGCATTGGATCTACCACTACGTGTACTTCAACGTCAGGCTGACCGCCAGAGCCGGCCTTTGACTTCAGGGCTTCCAGTTTCTCGGTGGCTGACAGCACTCTGGGATGGTGAAGCACGATAGCATCATCGGCCTCGGGATCATAGAGTGGACCTTTGTACACGTTGGACCGCGGCCTTGTTCCAAGAGTTGTTCCCACTCTTACTCCGCCGCCAATGGGCTGACCAGAGGTGAAAGTGGGAATCTTCGGGGGGTATCAGGAACATGCACACTTCTATGGGTCTAAACGCAAATGCAATAGCGTAATACCTTGAACTTCCTGACCAGCGCAGTTCTATCTATTGTTATAACAACCGGCGTATTCAACAGATTTCCTCGTTGCGCCAGAGGCCTTCGGAGCAAGGCATTCTGTGCTTCCTTGCGCGACTCCGCAAAGTCCGCGTCATCGTTATCCTTCTTCAACTTTTTGCAAGTGCCTGACGCATATTCTCCATCGTCATCCGAGTCTGAACCAGCCGCCTTTGCTTTCCGTCCTCGTCGCGGCGCCATCACGATTGGGCTGGAAATTTAGACTGCGAGGAGCGAGAGCGTGAAGGGGCAGATTTGTCCGTCAAAGCCAATGAACTCCACAGCCACCCGTCCCACCGCGACACGCGCTTGTGGCTTAGAATGTTTCCACAATGGGCAGTGTCGTTACAAGAATGCAAGGGTTTTCACACCCCTACACCGTTGCACGTAAGTGCTGTGCAGCCAGGCCAGCGTCAACTGGCCAGGAAAAGAAAACTAAACAAAGGGCAGAGAAAGAGGATCGCTCAAGCTAGCAAGTTCGTAGCGTTTCCGCCTCTCGCCTAACATGTGCCCTTCTCAGGAGCTTGCAACCCTTCCCTGTACGGTTTGCTTGATATTTGAGGTTTTTGAGAACCCGGTGAGAGGAAAGGGAGAGAAAGCTTGTGTCAGACAGTGATTGTGCAACGGGCAAGCCACATGAAATTCACCAAACGTGCGTGGTGGATTGTGCAAAGAATACAGAACCGTGAAACTATGGGACTGAAAAACTGCATGTATTACCTCCTGCCCCTCTCTCTCAGTGGCTTCTTTGAAGGGTGTAGTCGGTGTATTGGTTGGTAGGTGTGTTTTGGGTTGAAGGGTTTTGTTGAAAGGCTGTGTGTCGGGGTTACTCGAAGCCCGCTTGGAGGGTGCGTGGGGGGATGCAAGTCCTTCTTCTTTCATATCTGCACGATTGATGGCAGCGCAGACGTGTTCCGGAATGTTCCAGACGGCAGTGCATCACGATTGATGGCAGGGCTTGCGTCACGCGGGATCACCACACTTGACGGATCAGCTATTAAAGAAGGTAATAATCGATGCATGCATCGGGGCTTTAGGACCCGGAGCTGGGACGTGGGTGGATGTTGGTATGGATGATGATATGACGCTCAAAGGATCCATTACTGACAGGCGACACGTCTCAAAGCAATGGAAAAAAATAGAAATAAGTACAGTAAGTTTTTATAGTTCAGCCTTTGCTCTGCAAAAGGCGCAATGTCCATTGGAAAGTATTTGATACGCCCACTCATCCTCTAGGAAAAAGTGCTGGCATGTTGAGCACCGAACTAGGGGAACATCCGTTAGCATTGTACGATAGTACTCAGGCCGCAGACAGCTTCGATCCCAATCCCGTATGAGCACCGCGTGTCTGTCCATAGCCATAAGCGCTTTTCTTCCCACTTTGATTGGCGTGTATGCTGCCCCTCCGCCTCGTTCTAGAGCAGCAAGCTGGCGACTGAAGGGATCGTCTTTGATTGATCCACTAGCTGTTGACGGACGAGCAGCGCCAACCAGACCACCACGCCCCGTCTTGGCCAATTGGTCAGAGGACCCAGTCTTGATGTCTTCACTGGATCTCACTGCTTCTCGCTTCCCGTCCAGCGATGGTGGCTCCATCTGAATAAGTCGCATAGCCTCTTCATTCGTAATTCCAGGTTCGATGGCAAATTGGACCAAGGGGAGGCTGACGAACGAATAAAATGACGGGACGAATGGCTCAAGACAATTGGTGCAGTGATTGCCTTTGGCATTCAGCAGAGGATTTATGGTCGAGCATTGGTAACAGATTGGTTGTAATGTTTCCTTGTCAAGAAGAGGTTTGCTTCGGATGGTGAGGGTTCCGACATCAATAACTTCCTGCCATATTGGCGGTATGCTCATCGTTTGGAGTTTGTCGTACGTGTAGCGCGCGAGCTTAAAGGCCTCCAGGGCTTGCGAAAGCTTTGCAAGCGCATACAAGGTATACACTTTGGATACCCCCTTTGGTGATTCGTGGTGATTCAGATAGTGCAATATGAATCGCGCCATGTTGAAGAGAGTCTCGGGCAGGTGGGAGGTGAACGGCTCATCAATATACCGCGATATGTTGTGATAAGCATAGTACACCTCGGCGAGGTCATAAGCTTGTCGGAATCTCAGCAGAGCCTGTTGTTGAGGCTGTGACAACGCCTCTACTTCGACATCGCGTGGCAAAATTTCCAGCTGCTCCGAGCTCATCGTCCAGTAATAATATGCTGCATCGTTGTAGCGATGCTCCGTAACAGCGCTTTCCGTGAGCTGCTCCAAAACTTTGAGGGCCTCGTCGATTCTTCCCGCCTTCCGATAGTTCTCCTGCGCTTCGATGAATTGCCCATTCGTAGCCAGCCAGGTTGCGTACGGAAGATATATTTGCTCAGACAATTCCGGATGGGTCTCAGCCAGCTTAAAGGCTTCTTCCCAATGTTGCAACTCGATGTGCAGCGCTAACAGATGCGCAATGTCGCCCATCTTGACTAAGGTCTCGGCTGCATACGCATGATGGTTGCTTTTCCGGAAGAAGTATACGCAGCGGCTCAGGGCTTTCGTCTCTGTTTGTTCCAGCTTTCGAGCAACTACAATGAGCTTGTCAAGCCACCCATGTGGTCCAAGAATGTCAATTGCTTTCATGAAGTCGCCAACTTGTATATAAGTCTCAGCGGCTGCAAGCAGATCGTTCCGATCCTGCTGCATCTGTGCTTTTCGCTGTAAGATGTTCTCCGTATTTGTATGAGTATCCTGAGCGACCTGCGTAGCCAGGTCCCACATGCCCAGCTCTGTATACATGTCAATTGCTTTTTGCTGATTGCCCGTCTTTTTGTACAAGTTGGCTGCCTGTTGCGGTTATTGTTAGTCGCGGATGAAAGAATGCTTCTGGAAATGTTAAGTGCATACCTCGGCAAAGCGGCCAGAATACGCATATATATCCGCCAAAAACCGCTGTGAATCCAGCTTTCCGTCCGCTTTGAGCCGCTCAGACCCTCGCACGAGGTCAATGAAATGAAGATCCCGCGTACGTATAAATGCCTCTTGTGCAATATCCAGTCTCGACCCTTCAAGAGCTTCCATTGCTAGTCGTCGCCAGTCGCTCTCTGTCACTCCAAGGCATGCCACTCGATAAGCTGCATTGTAATCTTTCTTGTCAAGATACCGCTCGAGAGACGCCGACTGCGGGACATCGACGATCGTCATTGCATATACGTGAAGACAAAATATATGTGATCCTTTGAATCCGACCACGAATCCCTGCATTTTTTGTTGATGCGGCGGAAAGTTGTTTGCTTTGATGTTCAGCATCCCGTTTCCAGAGTAACAAACAATGTCTTCCAGTTCCGAATTGCACGCTACGCTGTTCGCATTGGGCTCTTGGTATAGAAGCTGCTTCGATTTGACGTCATATGCGAAGCAGGTGTTATGCTCATCCACTACGGCGAGAACTTTCCGATGAAGGCTGAGATCCAAGCATCGCACTGCCGCATGCTGTTTAATTACCGGAATTGGGAATGGATTGTTGATGAAGATCTGTAGAATCTGCCCATTCTTCAACCCTACAAGTAAACCTTCGCGCCCTCGAGGACCGCCGACCACTTTGATGTAACGGATCAATGCTTCCAGATTCCATTCGCGTTCCTTCTCGCCCTGGAAGTTGAAACATTGCAGCTTTTTCTCCATGCATAGTATAATATGCTGAGCCGTGACCACTAGCAAATTGCATTCCAGTTTCTTCGCAATCTTCTCTTTGATGCGGTAGTGCATGTCAGAAGCGTCATCGTGAAACAGCTCATATATGATGACCTTTTCAGGAAGCTGAACGGCTAGTCGATCCTTATGCACAGCTATCTTCTTCACATAATCTCGACACTTGATACGTGCTCGTTGATTTGACGATAGGTGTTGAATCACCACATCGGTCATGTTCTCCCGAAAAGCATAACGATCATGGTACAGACCATGCACTGTGTTGAAAAGAACTTGATAGACCGCTATCGTTCCATCGTGAGAGCCGACAGCAATGTAGTTTTGCTTTGGTTTCACCTTGCAGCACCATACCCACGAGTCCTGCTCACAGACTTGTCCAAGCTGCACTCCCTCGCATGTCCACAGTGTAACTTTGCGGTCGGTGCCCCCAATAGCGACGTACTCTCCAGATCCGAAATAGGACACTGTGCACGGATCATAACCGAGAACACGGTCCTTGCCCACCTGACGTCCGCTGACTTGGAAAAATGACAGTCGCTGATTCCAGTCGACAACGGCCAGCGTGTCATATTCCCGATGTGGGGAGGGATTCCAAGCGACTGACCACACTGGCGAATCTCCTCGTTCAATACGCACTTTCTCTTCGCCTAGTTTGTTGCGGATACTGATGTGCCCGTTGAATAGACCCAAGGCAAATGACTGGCCATCAGGGGTCCATGAAATGCTGCACACTCGAGCTCCAACCTGTGTAGCAACAATCTCGGAAGGTCAGCGTATGATGATCTGATAACAACGGAAGTCGAGATCGTCACCTTGTGCTTCACAACCGTCTTAGCTTCTGTAGACCATAAGCCAAAATCTGACGCGGTACACGAAACAACATGCCCACTGACAGGGCTCTGAGCAATTGCTTGAATCGTATCGCTGTGGGAATATTTGAGGATTCCATCAAGCTTGGAGTTCCATATCACGACTTGTTTGTCAGCACCCCCAGATGCAAATCCGTTTCGCAATGATGTGAGGCAAAGAACCGTGTCTTTATGGGCTTTCAACGATCGTATCAGCTCTCCTTCGATGGCATCATACACCAGTATCTCCGCTCCCGCTGTCGCAACCAGTTGGTTGGTCTCAGTCAAGAAAGCGACATCGTAAATCGGCTGATTGTTTCCGTCGATGTCTTGGATCTAGGCTTACAAATGATAGTCAGAATTCTCATCCCATTTTTCCTCACATAGATCTAGAGTGAATGTACACCTTATCTTGCCAGACTGGGAAGGCTCTCATGTTTGACGGGCGCTGATAAGTGAGCTGAGGTCTTGGATTTGTCTACTTTGTTCTACGCGTCCCAGAGCGCAGCAGCGCTTACGCGCCGACGCGTCACACTCTGCGCGGTGGGTGTTCTGAATATCCAGACCTCAGCTTTCATCGCCGGATGGTTGAACCATCGTCGTTTTTGGGCGATTTCATTCGCATTTTAGATCTCTGTCAAGGCGGCTAATTTTCAACGCCTATGATGTTTTGGTTGAGTAGATATAAGGGTCTGGAGCTACATTCACAACCACTTTGGCTGCAATGTGCTCACTGGTGGCTCTTTTTCCATCCATTCATTTTGCCATCTCCTCCCGAGAGCTTTCATCGGTAATTGCCTGTCTTCCAGACCCATAAGGTGCGGAAGAGCGCATAAGACAAGCCAATCAGCTATGCCGCTCAGGCTAAATAGAAGTACGAGTAATTTGTCAACAGAAGCGTTTGTAAGTGCGATTTGCTTTTGCTCGTGTCTAACTATGTACAGAATTGATATGATAACATCATGTTACAGGACCCCATGTATCGTGCGTGGACTTCGAGATATTCTTGTCCGGAACCTGTTTAGATTGGGAAGGAGTTAAAAATTGCTACAAAGAAAATTTATCATCAGCAATAGTACCATCAAGAAATATCTTTCCATCGCTTCTCGGAAGCGGTTTTTGTACTGGCGGGGAGATACGATGGTTGGCTCTTTGCCGCCTCCTCCTAAAAATGCGGATTCTTTCACCCAGCTCTCCAATTTCTTGTCCCAAGTGAATGTCCTGATGAAGTCTGGACAAATGGTCACGGTTCAGATGACTGTGACGGTAATCTGCAAACTATCCGCAAACGTACCGACTATGCCCACAACTAGCTCATTGCGCTCGGCGTCGATTCCGACAAGCAGTGAGTAGTCCATGACATTCAGTTTCGATAAAAATAGTGTATCATTCCAAACTGACGCCCGAAGGAGTTTTTTTGAGTGCTCGCGGATGAACAACGGTGATTCATAGATGACTGAGCGCGGCCAGTAAATAAATTGCAAGACACGAGCAAACCGAAATCCTGCCACTTACATTCAACCAAATTCTCATCCAACAAAACTTCGTTTTGCCGACCTGTTGATTGCACATGTCGATTGCGCATAGATCCTTTCAAATCAAATATCTGTCCAGCAAGTTGATCAGTCAACTGACCTTCATGGTCCAACAAAGTGACCAAATATCACAAACCCTGGATATCGATCTCTCGTAGAATAGGTTTTCCATCACAAAACAATCAAAGCGCATTGAGCGGCCCGTTGTCGGATTCTTGAAAGATATCCGGTAGAAGCCAAAGATTTTGGCCAGAACGGTCGGAAGCTGTGGAATAAGTGTTTTAGCAGATGCGCTGCAAGGGTAGACACTGACACGTCACACCTCGTGAAAGATGGCCTGGGACATATACTCAAAGTATGCAGGAGCAAACTTATACAATGCATCAAGTTCGAGCCGAGATAATTGCTTGATGATCAAGCGATCGTCTGATATGTGAGGCACAACAATTAGACCGTGCTTTCAATTGCCAGTCATGACTTGACGAGGGAACCACAGTACCTTGACTCTTGAGAAAGGTGGAACCGGACTTTCCTCCTAAGACGTCCCATCGCATACATCTGGCCAGCGATTGAACAAATTTGTCATCGATACCGCAATTTCGACGCAATGCCTCAAATTGCTCGGCGAAGAATATTTTGCAATTCATTCGCGTTGGTCCATCCCAAAATTCTGATGGTTACAAGGTAAGCATGTCACAGAGGCAGAACATTGGATCGCCAGGCGAACATACGATATCGAATATGAGTCCCCGTTCCGCGCAGCAGAGTTTCCTCTGTATCCCCGTAATGATCATCCACTTCAACCACCACCCTTGCATTCGGTTCCTCTGTTGGTTTGCTCTCGGTCGGATCAACGCCGAGCCGCATTCCATGAAGTTTGTCTTTGTAATGCTTTGAGCTACAAACTACATTAGCGCGAGTTGAGCAGTTCTATTGATGCTATACACTTACTCCAATGTGAACGCAATGATAGAGCTCGGCTCATCCTCCCGGACCACTACATTGGAATCGGGGAAAATATGCTCAGTCGGAGCTCTGTTGGAGTTGCGCTCGAAGTCAGTGACAGACAATGACATCCTTCTACTTCGACGTGTGACTTACAGAGGGCATTGCAGCGGCGCAAAGTTAGCAGCATTGCCGGTCCACAGACTGGTCAATGTTTTCATTATCGAGCTTCTTTCGCCGACCATTGCCTGAATCTCTCGAAGGTCTTTGTTGATTATTGGTGGGAAGTCTCTTTCGGGCGTCTCCCCTGCGACACCACTTATGGTGTTCCACTCCAAAGGCATGTCATCTTCGTCATCTTTAACTGAGGGACCAGCCCTGATAGACGATAATGAGGGAGTTCGCTTCCGCTCTACTAAAGTTGTGGTGGTATCGTCGTACAGTGATTCTTCGAAGGATTCTGTGCGCATGTGACTTAGTGGCAACAGCATATTCTCATCCACATACGACCGATTCTGATAATGATCAACTTGAAGATCTTCCTCATCACCATCGGATGGATATTGATAGACTAATGGGCCGTCAAATGCATCTTCCGGTGCATCACCGCCGGGAGGACTTTCCAGGGCAAATTTTTCCACCGCATTGATAATGTGTTTCGTGATAAACCCTTTCTCTTGGCTCAACTCTAAGTCGGGAGTAGATGACTGAGGACGTAAAGATAGTGTGACGTCCAGCGGGCGTCGCTTCGCCTTGTGTTCTTTCATGAGTTTCATAGACATGCGGCGGTTGATCGGTGCCCGCGCAGTAGTAGCGGGAGTGGGCTGTGTTCCAGAACGTCCAGACACGGATTTTGCAAACAACTGGGAAGTGACAGATGTCGGTGATCGCCCTAGTGCGGGAAGCGATGCGTCGATGGTAGTGGGATTCAGCCCCATTTCTATCTCCAATGGTGCCGCTTCCTCTGGCAGTCCCGGCACACCAGATTTTTGCCCAATCTCTTTGTCAGCGAACATGCGCTTCAGTTGTGCTGCAGTGGTACGGCGTATTTCCTTCGTATCAGGTTGCAAAAATCTTCTCACAAAGGCTGTGAAATCCAGATCCCACTGCACTACTTTTTCCTGCAGCACCCGTAGAGGAGCGTTAAACGCCAGAATATCGGTCGATGCGCTACTGATGAGAGTCTGCTGGAGTAACTGCAAGATGTACTTCTTCTCCGACGCCGCTCTTTTGCCCATATCTGACATCGCTTCTTTTGCTATCTGCACTTTGGAGGGCGCCACAATATCAAATGTAAACATCTCCATTCTCTCTGCTAAAGAGTCGTAATAACCTGTGATTTGACTGTTCAGCAGCTCGTAGTCATGTTGCTTCAGTTTCGCTCGAATCTCAGCCACGAAGCGAAGACGCTTCGGTGGTACGACAACTTCCAGTAACTCGATCATCTCGTATTCGAAGCGTACAGCTAGATTTTTTAGGGCAAAGTAGCGGATGTGGTCTCGGAAGATGTCATGAGGACACATGTCGGCGCGGCAAGAAAGCCGCGTGTGGTAGTAGGATAACTCCAGATATTTTCCGAATGAGTATCTCCATGTCTCTTCTGACATCGGAACCACGGGAGTAACTTGATTACAGATTTTACAAAAGCTCCACATTAGGATGATGTCTTCCATCCCCTGAACCGGCGCCGCAAACTCCTCGATCACAACGTTCACGCGACCTTGACCATGAGCGTAGCTCCGGAAATGCATCAACATTTTCCGGTCACAGAACTTCGCAGGACAAAGATAGTCCGCGTTGCAGCACAACTCTTCCAGGTACTGTCCCAATGTCATATCAGTGCCGCGATAGTATTCAATCGTATGCTGTTCAGGAGCCTGACACGGTATGGTCGTTGCTGCGCAGACATTCGAGTACAGGACCGTGATTGACTGATGCCCGAAAGGGCTCAGGCTGCTGGCATTCTCCAACAGATTGTTGATCCCAGCTCTTGTTTCGATTGACGAAAGCCATCCTCCGGACTGATCCAGTATATTTCGAATGTATTCCCGTTCATCTCCATCAACTGTCTCGATCTCTTGTTTCGTCTTATCAGCTGCGGGCTTCTTGCTGGTGTGCATCATTTGTAGTTCTTCCTCTTTCAGTCGCTGGAGCAGATAAGGGAGTGGAAACTTGACGTGCGGGGAAGCTGAAAGGATTGTTTCCTCATATGGGCGGATGGCTCGCGTAAACGGAGTGATTTCCAACGTCTTCTTCTGCTGGGCGGCGGATTGAGACGGTTCGGGATTCGCTTCAAGTAGTAGCTGTCCTGGGTCAGTGGCCTCAGTTGAAGGCTCCATGGCGAATTGATCGCGAAATAAGAAAGTCTCCAATTTCAGGTTGTAAACAACAAATGCCATGAGATCCGCAATCTGTTTAATTTTGGCCAGTTGTGCCTTAGTCCCTCCACGTAGTACGATGGTGCATCCCAATTCTTTCGGGCAGCCGGAGAAGAAGAGATATGTTCTTCGATAACCCGGAATCAGATCGTTCATGAATGTTTTGATACTGAATGATTCACAGGTGCCCAGTTTCGGCTCCAATGCCAGCTTGTCCATCGAAGATATGATATCAGCTCTAGTGCACCGAGCAATGGCCTCGATGACTGATGGTTTCACGTTGTAGGCAACCACGACATTTGACTCCAGGAAGAACTCGAGCGCTAATCGAGATACTGTTTTCTCCACTAAGACGATATCTGGTTGGAGAGCAACCACTCGAGACACAAGGATCTTTAGATGCTCACGCTCCTGAGATAGTAAAGGGTCCAATGATAGAAACTGATTCTCTACTCGCTGATATTCCAGCGCGAAAGTCAGGAGCATGATTTTCGGTTGTGAGATGGAGCGCAGCATTCTTTTGTGCGCCACATTCTTTGAACAAACGACGCCACAAACGTATTCACTGTCGCATGGTAATCCACCTGGTATTTTCTTGATCTTCACGTAATGTCGAATGTCGATGAAATCGCCACCGCGTACATCAGGCTGTATACTGTCGCAAGCTTTGAGCATGATCCGCATCAGAACATCCTCCCAGCCACTGCTTGAATACATCTCTGATTCCGAGAGCACTTGCCGGAGCAGGCGGCGCATGTGTTCCAAAGACGCGGCATTGAGTTCCACAATCGGAGGGCAGGACTCAGCGCGGCGATGATCAGAAGTTTGACTAGCCAACATGATTGATCCATCATCCGCAGGCGGTATCGTTCCTCCTGGAGGACTGGCGAGGGTAGATCTGCTGATCTGACGACTGATAGCGCGTGCGGTAAATCTCGACGGTCGAGGATGACCGCTAGATAGATTTCGCCGTTTGGCTTTGTCCTTTGAGAACTCAATGCGCAGCTCGTCATTCCGTGATATACGCCGGTGCGCTCTGCGTTTCCGCTCCTTCCCCCCACCATAATCCCAAGCGTCGCCATCAACGGTGGTAGTCAGGTGACCGCCAGAGGAATCGGCTTGCTTCTTGGTGGAGATGGACACAGCGACAGTAGCTGCAGTGCTATCCGAGTTTGATGGGAAGTTCAAGAATGGGCTGGTGGCCCAATGATCTGTCGCTCCGCCTTCGGTGTCATCATCTGTCATGTAAGCAGCGATCTCAGGGTCCACGAGGTTATCCGCAACTGATTCCCCGGATGCCCTCTGCTTATGATCGGCCGCCCCACGGAAAGGCTCTGAGGCTTTGACCACATCTGTAATCGTCTCCTCACTAGCAGGTGGGCGACGATTCTGGAATAAAGACGACCCTAACATCTTCTTAAACCCTTCTAAAGACCCATCTGGCGACGGTGAAAGAGGCCAGGGTTTGGAGCTTAGGTATGCTGCAGGTGCAGGAATTGATCCACTGACCGCTAAAGTGGACATCTTCGGGTCCCCCTGGACAGGAGATATTGGGTGGCGAGTGCGTGATGTCCCATGTGGAAGGCTTACGGGAACAGAACCCGATGGTGTGTGGTCATGTGTCGTTGGCTCATCATCTTTATAGTCATCCATGATCTTCATGCAGAAGTTGCAAACTCTCCTGGAAAATGCAAGGTAAGGATGGTAAGAGGATGTCTGGTTATGTGAAGTGAAGGTGTACGACCCCACATTTCACCAGGGTAACCCTACGTTGAAGGATAAGTTATTAAATGTTTCTTCATATTACATGACCTTTCCACTTACGAAGCGTTCTCCGGGCACAATCGAGGAAGCACATCGATGGCAAAAGATTTGCCCTTCACAGAAAGTGTGATATTAGCGCCCGTGATCTTTTTGTAAACGACTGACACGTTTCACCAACCGCAAATGCGACAATGATGCTTCCGCCGAAATGTGGTAAACGATTGTTTGCATTCGTAACACTCCTTCACTTTGTCATCTCGCATCCAAAACTCCTTTGTGATCCCACTGGATCCAATATTGCGCATTCTCCGAATGAGTTTTAGCGACGATTTGTTTTTTTCCAAGGTCTCCAAATTGGGATCACGTCCACCAGTTGCTGGCTCAGATCCGCCTTGGACAGATGTCTGGCTGGAGGTCTCGGATATGGTCATTTCGCTGTCTACGGCTTCTATTGACCCTCTGTCGCCATCGTGGCTTGACCGAGGTCCACCTCTCCTAATTTCAGCGGCGGAACCATCATCATTACTCGATGAAAACGATGAATGACTGGAACTCAAGGATTCCACATGTAGCTGTCTCTTGGTTCGTAGCACTGCTGGTGCCTGGGGAGAACGACTTGTTATGTCTGTCGTTCGGCCGACCGCTCTCCATAGTCCTGACAGGAACCCCCCGCCCTGGAGGCGTTCCGACGTTCCTGGCTCAAGGTTAAACGATTCTAGGCTGAGTTCACTTCCCGACTGAAACGACGAGAACGAGTTCCTTGGACGTATGCTCATTTTGGCCTGGCATTTCGGTGTTGATGGGGTGAGAGCTGTGAGCGCACTTCGAATTCATTACACGCTGGCAAGCCACCAGGGCTCTTGGCCAAGCCTGCATCACGTGTCGATCGCGAGCCCGTCAGCAGCTGACTCAGCTCTTTCCGATCATTGGGGGACGCGTCGGGGCATCGAAACTGATCAGTATTTACAGTATTTGGTGCAAATTGTCTGTCCTCTCGTCCATAAATCCCTGTATCAGCAATGCCGATTCATCGTCCCAATATATGAGGCTTCGATTGAAGACTGTTTGCCAGACATATGGTATTGAAAATTGCCACTCTTGTGGGCTTTCCTCATATCGAAATTTGAGAATGGAGAAGACCTGTAGATTGGGTCAATTATTGCCAGCAAGACACCATTATCAATAAGACAGTAGCCAACCTTGAGCGTGGAAGCATTCCAAGTCTTTGTTGCCCGGTCAATAACCTCCCCCACCTCAACAGTGGAGAGAATCTTTAGATCAGCCTCCTGCAGCTTTTTGTGAAAATGCGCAATGACCTGAGAGGTGGATGAGATCGCTTGTGATTGAAGACGGCTCATCTTTGCAGATCGAGTACTCACCTTGTCAATGTTTTCCACAAAGTCCTGGAGACGGGGAACTTCCCGAAACGGCGCAAAAGCGTCACGCTTCTGTAGCAGGGCGTAGACCAATTCTGGGTTGTGCTTGAGGGCGTACGTAATGATAGAGTTCATCATTTCCAGCAAGAGCGCCACGAGGTCGCCATATATCAGCGTGTCAAAGTCATGATCTACAGACTCTGTCTACAAGGTCGAACCACCGCTGTCACTACAACAGCGCCTTTCCGCACTGTTCGGTTCCTCGTGATTACCTTTGAAGGATTGGATGGAAGTTTCTCGGCTGAATCTTGACCAAGTTGGTCGAGAAGCTTTAAATATCGTTTGGCAACCATTTCATAGAAACTGCGCATGCACAATAAGAAACTCCTTCCGCTCGCGTACGGCCGGCGCTTGCCAACTTTACCTAACTATCCTCTGAGCGACCACCGAGTTCAGACCGACAACACTGTTTGATAGATTGGCAAGGATGGCGGCACACAGGGTATGGCAATACACATCCTAGTTTGAACGAACGTTATTAGCATTGCAGAAGCACCCCGGTCGCGCTTATGGGCACCTTGTATGTCGCCAGATTTGTTTGCACAGTTCGAATCAGAACCAGGATGCTCAGCCCTCCCAAAGACACTGATTTCACCACTCGTTCCGTGTACCAGGTATGTGACTGAACTGTCTTTAAGATTCTTAACATTAGCGATACAGCGTCATTTTACAAGATGTGGAATGCTCAAGGTACTTACGATCTTCTGTATGCTTTCAATAAAATCATTGTCTTGTGACAACAAGAGCACGATGATGAGCAGCATATACAGCTGTTGATAGTTTCCTTTTTGTTCCGAAAACTCGTAGATTGCCTTTAACACCGGTAGTAGCTAACATGTAGGTAACGACAGTGCGAGGTTATTGAACTATCGGCCAATCACGGAGATAAGCTTTTCCACCTACCAGGCTCTCGGGGTCGGAACGAGACATTATGTATGTGCGAAAATTCCGATTGTGCACAAGAAGAGGGTATAGAATCATACAGCTTTCTTCCGATGAGACAGTGCTGGATAAAACAAGGCCAATATCAGCGGCGCCAAGGGATATGTAACAGTGGGTTCACTGCCCACCTGCGCAATGTCTGATACAGTTGCCGGAAAGAGATCTTGACCGTAGTACCATCATCTGCGGCAGATTGTGTAACTGGATCTCGATTAGATCATGAACCAGTTGCGTTCGCCACTGCTCCAAACTGTCGTACCATTGCTATCCTGCAGGCGCCTTATTGCTTCCATGAACTCATTTGCAAAATGCTTTGGGTTCTGATTTGCGAGTATCAATAAAAGCATCGCGCTCTTGTCAGCAAGCGGCGATGGTTGTCTATCTTCTTGTCGCTTGGCGGAGAAGAGATAGAGATACGAGTATGCACTGTACAACATTCCTGCGAGAATGAGTTAGATCACAGGCATAAATCGTCAAAACGATCTGTCAGCAACGCACCACTGGAAGGCCCCGCATGAGCGACTCGGTTGACATAGTTGAGTAAGAGGCGGGCCATAGCACCACCTGCGAAATGGCTACGATTTTCTGTAGAATGAGCCTCTTGTTGCATCAAACCCTCTGTTAAATGGTACCTGAGTCGGTCCAAGATGATCTCCATGAAATAGAGCCCATCCCCAGGCTCCGAACTCGGCGGTTTCAACTGCATTGATGCCATTACGATGAGCAGATTTAGGACTTCCATGTAGAAGTCGTAATTTGTGGGCGAGCTATTTTCGGAGTGAGTCTATGATCTGAGATGAAGCAGAGTAGAAGAGCAGACCTCGATTCGGCGTAGATGACGACATGGAAAAGCTCTTCCAGCAGCTGTTGCGCCCGTAAACGTTTGTCTGTTTCGCAAGCAGATTCGTCAAAATCTGCAACCCCCCCCCCCCCCCTTCTACTTGGAAGTGACTCAATGACCTTGTAATATGTGTGAATCGACGGTGATCCGTTCCAATTTGAGGCCGGGTTGAAACGAAGATGTGATATAGTCCTTAGGGATGTTCAAAGGGAGCGTGCGATCCACTAAATTTGGCTGCATAAGAGGCGCATACTGGAAACGAAATCACGAAGAGAACACCCGTACTCTCGAAATGTTCATGAATCTCAATCTGACTCAGGTTGAAGATATAGTACTTGATACAAAGCCTGACCAGAAAAATGGTGTTGTATGCTTCGCAGCTCCATTCGCTTGCGATGAAGATCAAACGAATCAGCAATTGGGGTTGCAGCAGACTGTTACATATGAAGTGTCTCACCCATCATACGCCGCGACTCTCATATACCGCATATGACTCAGGAGAGATAAGAGCAGCACATTGAAGTTTGCCGTAAAAGCGTTGGTCTTTGCTGGCCATAAATGCAACAGAGGTAAGTTTTCTTTGGTGGATGGTGCGCAAAGCATCCAATGCTATTGAGATGACATACAAATTCCCTCTCCAATCTGCAAGGTAAGCATTTCTAGATCGAAAGCCTCCTGACTATAATGTATCCCCGGACGATGCGATCAATCAGCGGCGGTAAGCATATAGGTCAACAGTCATGTCAACTGCGATAGTTGCGGTCTTGTCAAGATCACGTGTAAGCTGAGGTTTACCTTGTCTGGGGCTGCGGAAGCCTGTCTCCTCGAAGTACAGACGACCATAAAGCCTGATCTACGAGTATGCTCTTCTGACTCGATGCCAGTTGCTGAAATGTTCCATAGTGTTTGTAGGACATATACCGATTCTCCGCAGGCGTCCGAACTTGATAGGACGAGGCTCGTCGAGGTGGCGACAGCTGTGTCCTTGGCAGGGATGTTCGCGGCGCTGCAGCCACGTCAATAGCGGCGCTACCTGGCGTAACTACCCTCAAATTTGGTCTGATAACTTTTGGAGCTTCAGCTGCATTTTTGAGGCCGAATGCATCAGCAGACACACCCTCCCTCATGCGCACAGGGCTCGTGCGCCCAGACCCTGCGAGAACCACGCGCTCCGGCGAGCTTGCTTTCCGTGAACCCAAAGCGTTATCGGGTGCACTTGCTGCAGTGCGAGTGCCCCTCGTTTGCGTCAAATCAGTAAAATCCACCTCAGCTCCAGCGTGGTGAAACACATCGCGTTTATCATCCACGGACTTCTTCGGAACGTTTTTAACGGAATAGTCTGAGAGATCCAACAGCGGTGCTAACTTTCGTGATCCGCCTGGCGATTCGGCATCTTCCATGACGGACGCGTCCAGCCTACGTCTTTCGGAAGTTGTGAAACCGTCGGAATCTTAGTGAGGGAATCAGTTTCGTCTCTGCGCTTGCTATAGACAACGCGAGGGAGAATATATCGCAATCATTTGATCCACATTCTGCTCGAATATGACGCTCCGCGCGCCGTTACCCACAGAGTTGGTTGTGGCGTTTGCGTGGCGACTCGCTCGCGGCGCGCGTCGACTTTGCTGTCATCAGTTGACCTTGAAAAACAAAAATAAAAATATCCTAGGTGTACACTATCCATCCGAAAGATACACTAAAACCGGTAGTTGCGAATCTTATAAATCGGGTGGTTGCTTCGTCTGATGTCTGTATGAAGCTTCTTCCGCGACCTTGAGGTTCAGTCGTTGTTCCTCACTTGAGTGATTGGCCTTGCACACGAAGCATTGCTTCTTTCACGTACGCCGACATGCTTCTCCGACGTGCAGCTTCGAACAAGGGCCTTCCGGCCAGGCTGCATGGCAGAATTGGAAGCAGCGTAGGACGATGTTTTGCACCGACGATTGTCCTCGCAAGTGCGGAATTTCGGCGCTCTCAATTCGCGCGTCAATCCTCAACCAACTTGCCGTCGGAGTTGGGCACATTGCCCGCTGGGTTGAAGCCGTTTGGTCAGACGCCGAAAAGCACAACTCCCCAAGCAAATGAGCAAGCGGCAACCAAAGCAAGCGAGGATAAAGATGATCATCATGCTGTCGTAAGCACATTTGATCTGTTCAGTATTGGGGTCGGGCCTTCTTCCAGGTGTGTACAGCAGTCCAAACGTCAGACTGTCAACAGGTGCTTTTGTCTGAGTACCCATCTGATTTAATATTTAAGTCATACTGTCGGGCCGATGCGTGCCGCCAAAATCTTTCTGGAAGATTTGAAAAACGCGGGAGTGTTGAGCAGAGTGCGAATCATGAAAGTCCATCTGTATGGGAGTTTGGCATTGACAGGCGAAGGACACGGGACACCGTAAGTTTGATTAAGATCTCACATGCAATATGAAGTAGCTAAGCCTGCGGTGTCATAGAAATGCGATTCTCATGGGATTGGAAGGAGAAGGTACAAACACTTATAGCATGTGGTCAAATATTGAGCCCGTATGAACATCAATTTCGTTTCAGCGCCCGAGTCCGTAGACGCCCCATCCATACCTGGTCGCTGCCGGACGATCGCAGAAACGTCCAGTCTGAATCTGAATGGCACACACGCGATTGACTTCCATCCGTCGCGTGATCTCATTTTCCATCCCGACGCTTCTCTACCCCAGCATCCGAACGGAATGCGATTCTTGGCACTAGATCAAACCGCTGATCTTGTCGCATGCAATGAGTATTTTAGCATCGGAGGAGGGTTCGTTGTTAATGAAAAGACCCGAGTCGCGCACGGTGAGAATGTGTACTACATGGCTTATGACACGAAGGATGTAGAGGAAGGCCGAAAAAGTCAGGACGTAGCGGTAACCACTGCCGCTCTTCCTTTCAAAAACGGGCTTCAACTGCTCGATGTCTGCAAGCGCGAAGAGATGAGCATCGCGCAGGTAGTTTGGGAAAACGAGCGACGGTGGAGAAGCGTTTCAGACATCAGGGATCGGACTAAAGCCATCTGGGATGTCATGGACAAAAGCATTGAGAACGGGTGTCTGGCGGGAGATAATGAGGTTCTACCTGGTGGTCTGAAAGTTCCGCGTCGAGCACCCGGACTGTATCGGAAGCTCCAAAGGGGATTCTTTGGCGGTCCCAAAGCAGGGATGCCTCGTAGTAGTGACTCAAAAGCACCCGTTCAGGCTACGACCTCGCGGACGCAGGCGATATCTCAGTACCAGAAGGATGGGGTTGAACTATTGAAGAAGCGTCGGCGAAAAAGGATGGTATCGCCTGCATTGGATTTTCTGAGCGCATATGCAATTGCCGTGAATGAAGAAAATGCGGCTGGAGGCCGTGTAGTGACCGCTCCAACAAACGGCGCCGCTGGGTAAGATCTCGCTGAAAACTGTCACCGCTTATGGCATATGACTCTCATCAATGCTTTATACTAGCGTCATCCCTGCAGTCTTGAAATACTATCTCGAATTTTTCTCCGATGAGGCATCCAGCTCTTACGCTAGTTCGCATGACTATGGCTTGATCGAGTCGGATGTGACTGAGTTTTTGTTCACTGCCTCGGCAATCGGAATGTTATACAAGCGCGGTGCCAGTATATCGGCAGCGGAAATGGGATGTCAAGGTGAAGTTGGGGTTGCATGTAGTATGGCAGCTGCAGCGTTTGCAGCGGTCATGGGTGGCTCTGTGGAACAAGTCGAAAACGCCGCGGAAATTGCAATGGAACACAACCTGGGACTGACATGCGATCCCGTCGGAGGCCTGGTTCAGGTATCGTTTTGCGAGTATATAAAGTTACAACGGGAAAATCTTACGATTCAAGAATTGTTAAAACCCATTTCTGTTCAGATTCCATGCATTGAGCGCAATGCGTTAGGCGCTGTCAAAGCGGTCACAGCAGCCCAACTTGCGCTGAATGGAGACGGCCGACACCATGTCAGTCTGGATAATGTGATCGAGACGATGCGGCAAACGGTAAGTCCGAATCTTAGCCTTCTCCTTATACGTAGATCTGACTGGAACTTTGTTCTTTGGGGAAACAGGGCCACGACATGATGTCAAAGTATAAAGAAACCTCACAAGGTGGACTCGCCGTGAATGTGCCCATGTGCTAGTGACATTTAGAATTTCACATGATTAGATAGATCAAGTTGCGAGATACACACCATGTTATACATTTAATCAATGTTTTTTGGGACCAGCGTGCGAGCTCGCCATGTTTTAACGTATAGTATTCACATTTACGAGATTATTACAGCATCATTGAGGGCGTGTAAGCACATTGACACTAGAAGTGGTGCTACAAACTTAGAACGCCTATGGGCGGAAGCTACACCTCACGATATTGATTTCTGGCTGGTCCGCAGCCTACGATGCCACGCGCAGAGAGGGTTCGCGTTCGGCATACCGTCACGCGCGCAACCGCGGCTAACCGAGCTACAAGACTAGGCTCTAGCCTAAAGTTACTCGCTGATTACGTCGTTTGAACACAGCCGTAATCCTGTATCGGCAGCCCTGTTCATCCTTAAACCGCTAGATACGAGGAGTCCCAAATTGGCTGATGATGTCGCCTTTCGTGTGGCTTATGGATCACGTACTTTCTCACTGGATAGGCAGATTATGATCGACCATCAACGTAACTTCTGATTTCTGATGCGAGTTATAGTGTGTGAGCTATTTGAGAGGCTTCGCCGAAGCACCAAGACGCCACGTCACTTACTGTCAATTACGTCCATGTACGCTTTGTGGGCTGGCGAATCCGTATAGATGTCCAGGAACGATTCGCCGAGATCGCAGGATTTGCCTTTGACCAAGTAAATAGTCAATTGCCGTCGTGGCGCACATCAGCATATGAGTTTTTCGCTGTTCACAACGTACCTATCCGCGGGTCAAGGGGAATGGATCCCAAGAAAGGAATTTTCATATCTTCTGCCATTTTCCTTGCTCCTCCAGTGTTGGGGGCAAAAATTACAGACTCTTTGTGACATCCCGGACACACGAAACCGGCCATGTTTTCTACGACGCCGATAATGGGGACGCCAACCTTGCGGCAAAAACTAATCTCCCTGCGAACATCTTGCAGAGACATTTCTTGTGGGGTGGTGACCAGTACTGCTCCCGTTATTCCCGACTCCTTGAGATATTGAACAGCTGAGAGGTGCTCATCGGAAGTGCCGGGGGGAGTGTCGACTACAAGGTAATCCAGTGCTCCCCAGTCGACGTCCTTCAGGAACTGCTTGATGATACCGTTCTTCTTTGGACCTCGCCATATCACCGCATCATCGGCGTTTTGCAGCATAAATCCAACTGACATTACTCCAAGATTGTCGCTGACGTAAACAGGGGACCATCCAGTGTTGCTCTGATGAATCGTCTCTCCTTCCAGACCGGTCATCTTAGGCATCGAAGGACCTGTTATGTCAATATCCATTATTCCGACCTATTGGAGTAGTACAGGTAAATCGAAGAGTAAGAGGGGCAGATCACAAATGGCCGCTCGTGCTCAACAGCACTCACCTGAACGGAATCGTCAAAGGATAGCGCAAATGCCAGATTCGTTGTGAAGGTGCTCTTTCCAACGCCGCCCTTCCCGGAAAGAACAAGGATTTTGTGCTTGACGTCAGCCATTCTCTCGTTTATCAGAGGTATACCTAAGCAAGGCGAACGGGTAAGGGAACAGAGGGAGACTTTTGAAAGAATCAAAGCTGTTATCTTACTTGGGTCAGGACCCTTGGGGCCCGTTGCACAGGCTTGTTGATTGGGACAGCCAGCGCACGAGTCGGCTAATTGAGAACGAAAAAGCAGGAACGGTTAAGTCCTATAGAATTAGCTCAACAGAACCCACTCGATGATGTGTACCTTTGCCCGCCAAATCACTCGCTGTGCCAGGACAGTGCTCTGGCGCATCAGCCGGAACGTCTTCTTTGGCAGGAGCCATGAGTGAATGGTATTTGCTAGTAAGGACAAAAAATGGCTGGGAGTGAAGCCACGTTGCAGTTCCTTCGATCAGTTCTGACTAATGATGCATCGCGAACTCACGTAAGCGTCGATCGCGCCGTCAGAAAACTGTCAATAATCAAATCATATCACATCTCTGCTGCGCCTACATTTTCACATAAAATGTATTCGTGACAAACAGTTAATAAAAAATATACGCATACATAAACTATACGGTGGTATGTATGTCTTGATATGAACGATATATCTTTCAGTTCTAGACGATATTGTCCGGAGAACTTACAGTAGTCTCTTTGATCTCAACCCTCCGTCTACGACGCTCGAAAGAATTAAAAAGTGCGCTTTTCTTTAGTACTTCTTGTTCTGGTTCTGTTTCCGCAGAATGGGTGACCTTCGGCGCTTTTTGTGACTTTTCACGCCACTGATTCATCATGTCCGTTTGCTCGAATACTTCAGTCGGAATCATGAAAAGCATCACGTGGGTTCGGCGAATGTCCGCATCAAGTTGCGTGATCAGCGGGCGGAATAAAAACACATATGAAGCTGCCATCGCGAACACAAAAATGACAGTGAAGGTGAGATGGTATGTTGCAAACCACCTCTCCTGGCTGAAGAACGGGCCTTCGAAGAAGTCCGTAATGAATTCCAAGACGGGCAGAAGATAGACATGGTCCATCGCACGTAGGAACATAATCAAGGAAAGCGGATCTTGGGTCACAGTAAAAGAACTGTGTGCTCCAGAAAGTAGCAATGCATTCTGCGAATACCATGAAAGTGCTGAGTGCAGTCCATGAGAAAGTATGCCGTTTGAAAACGTGTTACAATCTTGCGGACTGGAACTCAAGCATGCGTCGTTCAGCATCACGTTCGTCAGATCGGGATTACTTGATGTAAGGGATAATGGCGTGCCCATGCTGGTTGACCCGTATATCAAGCCATGATGAACTCTGCCTAGCGTAACGATCAGGCTGGGCAAAGACGGTGCCTGGAACGACGGAGGCGCGATGTTTTGGCCCGCAATGTAAGCCTCCCTAGCCACAAGATCCACATGCCGGACGAGCGCCAGCTGTTGAGTTGCCCAGTAGACCTGCCCGGCTTCCGCCCCACCTTCCTGGACTATATTGTAGATGAGGGCACCACCACTGATGAAGTACGCCAGGCAAAGACAGAAAATGATGCCGGCTTTTGGTATCATCATATGCTGGTCCCGAATTGCAAGCCACCACGGAAGTCGTTTTGTGCTGCGTGATCTCTGGTCACTTGATTTCATTCGGCCAGAGGACAAACTGTCCATTAGGTTAGGTAGTCCTTCTCCGCCGGGGTGGTCGCGATCGTTTAAATGCATGTCTGGCTCGTTGTCTTCGTCTTCCTCAAAAGCTTTCGATTGTTCTGCAAATGGGGGTTTAGCACCACAGGCAGCACATACGATTCAACGCCAAGGGTTAACCTCTTACCAAGATGCGCCTCGTAGATGCCCTTTACGACTTCCTTTGGGATAGTCAAGAAAACTTTCAAGACGCTTTTCCGGTTCTCTTCAATGAGGCAGTATAACGGCCAGGTTATACCAATGAAGAAAACTAAGTAAAGTATCGGTCCCAAGCAAGATATTCCAAAGACAGTTTTTGGTTCCACAGGCCCTTCTGCTTTGATCAGCACCCACGCCGATGCGTTTAGCCCATCGAGCATGATAGTGCCCGCATTGGAAAGCAAGCTCGCCATCTGCATTGGAACACCGGAATCGTTCGCGGGCGCAGCCAAAATGAATAAAATCTGAGAGACAACAGTGTTGACGAGCTCCATCAAGCTCATGTTGATGGTGCCCGCCAATGTCTCTACCGCGACGATCAGAGGAAATGGATCATCAGATGCCGGGGACAAATCCCGAACTACATTTTGCAAGGCCAAAGCACTCTTCCGTAGCTGTTCCGTTGCCTTGTCCTCTTCATAAACTCCGGGTAGGGGACCCGAAGGTAATCTCGAGAGCTGGAGACTGCGAACTCCATCAACTACCGAAAGAGCATGAAAGCAAGCGTCTCCACGCATTCGAGTATGCGTTAATCGTTTTGATGCGGTCTTAAATGTCCAATGATATAGTCGATTCTGCCCTATCGCCAGCGATGCGGACAAGGCCAGGCATAGTGAAATACTGGCTGTGATCCACCGCAGTCGCCCAGTGGCGACGACAGTGCGAAGCGCGACCATTCTTCTCAACTGCGAATTCCCCGATGATCCCAGTTGACTCCCACCTGAAGTCAGGCTGTACGAATCATCATTGTCCACTCTTGGCGCTTTGTTGTTGTTTTGGGTGCTCGGCATCTCATTTTCAGAATCATCATTTAGACTGTGAGCAGAAAACGCCAAAGGCATTGCGGTCTCGGATGCAACTGAAAAGGCCCGTGAGATGTGCTGTTGCTGCCTGCCATCTTTTCGGAATGGGCATCCACCGGCACTTGGCTCTCCTTCATGCTGCCCCTCAACCCCACCGGTATTGATATTTGCAAGGTGGTGCACCGACAGACGGAAAATAAATGACCTGCTGCCATGCAGCTCGACTTCACTTGCTGAAGCATATACATCATACGGTTCTGCAGCGTCTACCAAAAATTTCAGCTTTTGCCCTCCCGTGCATTCTCCGAGTCGACTGGGATTCATGTCGGGAAGCCATTCAGAAAGATTTGGCTTGGCAACGTGGACAAGTGATCGATGCACAGGAGGTGTCCCAAAGAGCGTGGTGCATCCGCGAGTAAAATGGAGGATACTCAGATCTGGATTGGTGATAGCGTACTCCTGATTGATCGTGTCCGGAATTCGATTCAGTACTCCGAGAAAAGCCTGCTTTCCCCCTTCCTCAGTTACTTGTTTCACAAGCAACGAGACAGTCATCAAATACCCTGAGCTGTGCACTGCTAAGACAGACCTCGGCCGATCAATGACCTGTAGAAAGGAGAGCATATGAGAATGCCAATATTAGTGATTAACACAAACTGCGATCAATGAACACCTTCGCACGTCCGGTGTCCAGGTACTGCTTGAGGAGATAGTCGTGCATTTCGCAAAATGGTGACGGAATAATGATGCTGATGTTCTTATGCAAAATCTCGCCCTTGCGGTAACCAAACATTTTCAATGCGGGCTGATTCACGTTCTCGATCTAAGTTCCACAAAACATTGCTTCAGCAGAAGTCAGCAGCGTAGGTGACCACTTGGGCAGCTTACGAGTCCAAGTGATTCTTCGTCTCCTGATATTGTGAACATCGCGCTGTCCTCATTCAGTTTGACGGTATTTGCCAACGTTGCGTCCCCATCGAAAGTATCTTCGTGATTCGACCCTTCGCCATCATCTTTGTCGCCACTGTCTTCTAATTCATCCGCGTGCTGCAGAAGAGCCTGACCTTGCTTGACATCATTCAAAATATTGATCAAAAAATTTCCATACAGCCGATAGACATTTGCAGAGTGGGGAGATAATCGTAGCATAGCACCATAACTTTGCTGTCGGGAGTGTTAAATGAGGTTTTGCATAAACGTGCACACTGTAACACACCTGCGCAGACGATGCCGCGGCCGTCAAAAGAACCCCATGTGCTTGAAGACGCTCGAAAGACGGGTTTCTTTTCAACAACTCCGCCCAGAATTGTGTCACGGCATGGACTGCACGTTGCTCGTGCCTAAAGTCAAGATCATTGCGAATGAGTGGTGCGTGTTCGAAGCGAAGCGATTTACCAACGCATACTTTTTTGCGTGCTGCATATTCTGCTCGAATGCAATGAAATCAATGACGTCGCCGCCCATGTATCGTTCATGCAGAGTCCGTCTCCTGCGAAAAATCATGAAAGCTTCATCGAGGCTTGGCTGCATAGCCGCGGCCTTCTCGTGCAAAGCCAGGCATTGAGCTTTGTTCCCCATCTGCAGGAGCTGAAACTGCCCACTATATAATCGCAATCGACACGACTTTTGATGCCTATTGAACCCTTGCGAGAACATCGTGCTAAGCTCATCGAGGATCTCCCGTTCTTTGTGCTTCGCATTCTTTTCAACATTGGCTCGATCAGCTTGTGTGGTGCCATAATTGAGATCTCCAGGGCTCCCCTCTGTCAGAGTGATATTGTTCTTCGGTGGGCGACGGAAAAGCAAGTTGGCCTTTTCCAGGCGGAACCTTATTTTGAGTTCCAAAGTAGTCGGACTCATGAATTGGGGATCGCCACTCTCAATGCTGTGCCGGCGTGCCCGAGCCACAAACCCCGAAAAAACCATCACGGCCGGGATTAGAACCACGTAGAGAATGCCAATGTCGCTGCCGGGGCGAATCAGATTGTACACACAGCATAGCGATGCCCATGCAAAATTGAAATTGAGTGCCGTGCGAAACATTGAATACTTGAAAGAATAGTAGGGCAGGTACTGAGGACCGGATATTAAATTTGGGCCTTAACTGAGTTCGAGAAGCGAGTTGACATACCCATACGGTTGCACAGGCAAGTGACATGGAAGTGACAACGCAGGTACCGGCCATAAGCCAATGGCACAGGCTGCTCGTCGTATCGGTGTAGCCTCGCAAGGTGATCTGCATCAGAGTTAACACGGTCTGACATCCAATGTACAGCAGGTCCAGTCGACTGTGACATCGACTTTCAATGTCTTCTTTTTTGGGATCGGGCTCAAAAAGAGTTGCGGCAACCGCAAGGACGAGGATGATGAAGATGACGATGATCGGAAGCGTCAACATACTGGCATAGAAATGGCTCCCTCCCCAGCAAACCGGCCCGCTTCCAGGCGGTCCCACTCCGCCGGGTCCACAGAAGGAAATTGAGGAGACAAAGATGGCCAGACTTGGGATGTAGAGAATGGTCGCAAACAAGCCCAAGGCGGTGCGCAAAGTCTTCAAGGGCCAAATGAACCGAAATTGATTGTGGGAAAAGGAAATCCCAACCCACAGAGCATTCACTAGTGTAAGCCCTAGCGCTGAGATCAGCACATTGAATACGGTCGACGACTGTGATATCTATGAAGAGGATAAATGAATGACTGCCCAAAGAGTACAATGTTCCTGCTCCGCCAAATCACCAGCAACAAACCAGATCTTCGGGTGCAGTCCACTCAAGTCCACGCCGCAGCCAGCTGATCTCGCTTTGCCACGGGAAGAAGGAGACACTGATGGGAAACATGAGATCTTGGCAATGCTCGACCAAACATTTGATTATGTCCCATGCCGGGTGTTGCTCGTGGTCATTTTTATTAATCACCAGCAAGATTCCCATGAGCGCTTCCTTACAGTTGCGGATGATGGAATCCAAGGTTGTGTCCACACGCAGATCCGCGGACTGATCTCTCAGCGGCCCTGAAGGCATTGTTGGGGCCATGGTTGCAAAGTTGGAAGTGGTGGACAGTTCGGAGAGCGCCGGCTGAACTTCGCTTCTTATGGGGGAGCGGAGTCCGAAGGATCTTGCTTACGTATCAAGCACGCGTTAGTCTCACGCATAAACTCTAAGTTGAAAGTCAAGGTTGTCGATTGTCAAAATCTCCGGCTTCCATGTGGCACGCAATCCGGGAGCCATAATTGAAAGTGACAGGGCGGTGCAAGCTGGACTGATAGTATCAAGTGGCGCTGATGACGCGAATCATGGATGAACTGAATATGCAAAGAGTTTCTATCTGCGTGTGCGCAAAATAATCAAAATCACCGCCGACCGTTACTGTTGGCTGACATGCTCATGGTTCATATGCAGAGATCACAAAATGTATTTGGTTCTAATATGCGCAACAGCTCGGCCGCCGGATAGTATGTAATCCCATCTTCTATTCGACAACTTCCTCAGTCTCCTCGATCACCTCCTCAACCCATTCCTCCAAGCTTTCCGCAGGGAGCGAGTCCTGAGTCGAGTCTGGGTCAAAGCCCCAGATGTCGTTTCGGACGTCAGCCTGACCCAGGTAGTCCGAGTGGACGCGCTCGCGGTACTCGGACCACTCGTTCCATAGCTTGATCCGTCGTTCGAGGACCTCGCGTGTGACAGCCTTGGTCTGGGCGGCATCCTCCTCCTCGAACTGTTTGGAGTATTCCTTCAGGTTTTTCTTCACCTTCTTCTGCGCTTCTTCGGAGAGGAGCGTTGGTGGGCGGGGTCGCCACAGCAGCTGCTTGAAGAGAGGTACGCTTTGCTTGGCGAGTTGTTGACCAGTAAATGTCCACATGGTGAAGCCCGTGTCCGATTGCACACGCCACCAGGAGACGGAACTAGTGACATATCGTCCCGTCGGGTCCCATTCCACGTCAGTACACATGTAATGTTCACCAGAGCCCATCATCACCAGGTCCTCAACGTCCCAGAACTGAATTTCTCCCTGGAACGCTCGGACACCTGCCAAAAGACAGAAACGTCCTTTAGGAGACCAGATGATCTGATTGGTGCCCTTGGCGTCGAAGCTCTTGAGGAGCTTGACTCCTTGAGCTACATCTCCAACGGAGGGACCGGCCTTCTTTCCCTTGGTGGGTGCTGATGCGGCAGCGACCATCTGGTAGAAGTTGCACACAATCTTGGTTCCCTCCTGAGCAAGCAGAGCAAAGCGTGAACCAAGGGGCTCCCAGAAAATGTTGGTAACCTCCAGGATGGGGTCCACTTCCATCACATCCACAGGAACATCCTTTTCCCGCAAGCGAAAAATCTCGAAATTCGTGGTTGTGGACTTCTTGGTCTTGGCGCGCTCCACCGTCACAAGGAAGTAGTCTCCAGTGGCTTGCCAGAACATTTTGCACTATACGAGTATTAGATCAGCAAATATCACATTGTGCGAGATGCCCTTTGAACTTACGTCAATGACATTGAACAAGTTCTTGGTTCGGACAACCTCACGGCTGGGAAGTCTTAAGAGTGACACGCGAGCGGGGATGTTGCCGCTTTCGGGAGTCCAGTAGCTGAGAATGTGTTCAGATGGTGACCAAGCAAAGGCCTTCACATCGTCGACCTTAATACTCTTCTTGTCCAGCAGTCCCATGCCGGGAGTTTCGTATACGCTGATCATGCCGGGCATGAGACGAGCCACGTACTTGTCATCGAACGACCACTTGAACATTGGCCAATCGATCTTTTGCTTTCCGTCCTGCGCGCCTGCGGCCGACGTGTCGATGGGGAAGGTACGAAGCTGGCTACCAGTGACAATGTCCCAAATAGCGACATGCTAGAAACAAGGAATCAATATTAGTACAAGAAATCTAAGATGTAGCACATGAACCCCTCCGCTCCGCGCTGCCTGTCTCAGATCTCTGTTCTAAATTTCGATAATCATTTCCGCGACTACCAATCGCGTTGACGCAAGGAGTCCAGCAGTCAGGACCTTCTCAGTTGGGATCATCATAGAGCAGGGGACAATCACAGCGAAAGTGATTCCAGAACTGCACTGTGTTCCCACTCTTCCTAACACGACTGCGGTACTTACGTGGTGTTCTCCATCCGCGGTGATGAAGGGTTCGTGGCTCCATGTTGTGATGTACTTTTCGTTGGGGCTGAAGTCGATGAGTTTGACATTGGGGTGGGCAAAACGGTTGATCTTGTTCCAGGTTGGTCCTCCCCACAAGGCGATACCCTGTTTGTGGAATGTAGCGAGGTAGGTTCCTTTTGGTGACCACGACACGTACATATCAGACCAGTTCTGTGCGCAGGCAAGTTAGGTGCTGATCCGTGGATGCTCTAAGATCAGCGGGTACTCACGTTTCGGCTGTGATCAAGGTCGGGCTGGTCACCCTTGTTGTTCCAGTAAATGCTCACTTCGTCTCCCTTCATCATCACCCATTGATCGCGAGCACGAGGGTCTGCGAGCCAGCTCTTAAGGTGCTCCTTCTCTACGAATGGCTCCTCTTCAGGTTCCTCGTATTGGTCGTTAGTGTTGGTGTATCTCTCGATATCGTCGAATCGATTCACTGCAAGGATGTGAGCTCTGTCAAGCTTGTGGCCGTTTCCCTGCTTCACAGCCAGCGTTGCTTGTTCGGGGGTTTCAAAGTCGATGAAGATGTAACTAAGAGGAGACGTTGCCCAGGTCAGAATCCACAAAGACACTCATGTCCTAACGGCTGAATGACGAGATTCAGCAATTCAGAACCTACCCTTTGGATTCGCCGGTCTTGGAGTCGACAGGCATGTGCAGGCCATTCTCTTTGATGGTTCCAATGTCCTTGAAGATCTTCTTAATGACATTCAACAGCTTTTCCTTCTTGGCCTCGCCAACTTTGGGGACATTGTCGACTACGACGACAGTATCGAATCCGGTGGGAAGCTCCACGCGGTAACGCTCTTCGATATCGGTGAAGTCGATATCCTCGAGTTCTTCGTCATTGTACTGATCAACGGCGGAAGGCATGGTGGCGGTACGGTAGCAGTTGCCGTGCTGACTAGATTATATGAATATAGACGAATCGGTCCTCCTACTGATCATGCAATTTCCAATGCTGGCTGCTGAGTTCCGTTCTTGAGCGCTGCAAAAACGAAGGAACAATTGGAACGCGGAATGCCAACGACGACGACAGCGACGAATTCGCTTCAAAATGAAGTTGAAGGCCATCTCTCCTTAGCGACAAGCGAGAACGGCTGGTTGCTAGGGAAGGCATCTAACTGAAGTTTTCATTAACCAAAACCAGCTTAAATGGAGACATGCGCCACACCATCAGGACGCGTCAACGTCGGTGTGCTGCGCTGCTTCGACTGATCATCCTCATCGCGCTACACAAACGAACGGAACGAAGCGACACCAACGAAGCTTGGGTTGACCGGTAGATACCTTATGTTTATGTCGATGCGCACTCAGAGATACAGAATGCATGCGCTGCTTCGAATGCCCGTGGTGCTCCCGCTCGTCGCGACGATATTGTTGATGCTGTTAGTTCAAAGCACACGACGACAGGTGTCTTGCCGTGTCGGCGCTCCCTTGAACGTGGAGTCTGTCGATTCAATAGCGAGCGTCAGAGATGAGGTGCGGCAACTACGGGAAATGGTGGAAAATGACGCGCACCGAAGGCACGAGGACAAGGTAATCATGGGCAAACTTTTGTTCGTGATGTTCCTGGACTCACAGTTCAGGTACATAGTCCCTCTCAGACCCACCGAGTGAAAGCCCCAAGACGGTTCTCGTCGGACTTCTTACCGTACCATCAAAGCTTCAACGACGGGCACTCATTCGAGCGACCTACCTCCAGATCAAGCCACCAGAGGTGGACTTCTTCTTCGTGTTCGGAACTCCGGCGACATTGGAAGACGCGCGACTCTTGGAGTGGGAGCAGCGCCTGTACAAGGACATCATCATCATCGATTGTGAGGAAAACATGGATAGCGGCAAGACATTCCATTTCTTCGATCACGTGGCTCGGACGTTCCCTGATGGCAAGTACCCGTTCGTGATGAAGACGGACGACGACGTGTGGCTGCATCTGCCAAATCTCGCCGAGAGATTACAAAGCTCTCCACGACAAGGGACGTATTTTGGGAGATCCGTGCAAGACTCTTTTATGGCGGGGATGGGCTATGCGGTCTCGTGGGATATCGTCAAGTGGATAAGCACGGACAGCTTTCCGGGAGAGAACAAGATCGGCCAAGAAGACGCAATGCTTGCTTGGTGGTTACAGCGTGGGCAAGTGATCAAGAACTGGATCAGCGAGGACTACGAATTCTATGACGATCCGTCGTTCAAAGAAGGCTGGGCCCATGATTATACCCCGGGGACCATCCTGGTCCATCGATTAAAAAACGAAACGCTGTTCATCCGCGCAAGCGCGCATTTTCTCGAACCACAAAAAACAACTAAGAGATAAATCGCAAGATTTTCTATTTCAATGACGAGGATTTTGACAATATTGACGGAGAATAGGCTTTAGTGGGCGAAACACAGAACATACATAGTTCTACCAACTATCTACATATCAACCCTCTCCCCTCGCATTTACATGAAAGTTTCCGTATCTCTGTCAGTGCGTGTAATAGCGTCCTTCCGACGTTAAGGCGAAATCAGAAGCCCCAGTCCTTTCACAATGTTGTCGGTGACAAATGATTTCTAGTATAAACGAGGGTAGTTGATGAAGTGGTTAGCGCTCCGTAGCTGCTCGATGTTACCTTGATCAAGCCATGGACCTTGACTTTAGAAGCATCCACTTCATTACGCATTTGGATGAGAAGATTAGCAGAGCCCGCGACACGACCGCTCTCTGTGACCAAAACTGATTGATAAGAAGCCTCACGTCATTCAACTTCAGATAAGACTGACCGATTCCTTCCATGTCTAGAAAGCATTCATCTTCAGCTCTTCTCACAACGTCGACGTGACCGTCCACCAAATCGATTGCATGGGACCATTTCCCGATGGCATTTTTGTACTCGGCGGTGAGTTTTGCAACTTCTCGTCCTTGTTTAATGCAAAGGCTCATTGAAGAGATATTTCTGGTGCGACCCAAGACAATTTCATTTACCATGTTGCTCCGATGCTTGCTCTACTTTACGCTTCTGCGACCGTATTTTGTCTGACCTACGCATATAACAATTTTAGCAGAATGCGAATTGACACAGCATACTTCTTAAATTGTGACCTCTTTTCATCCAAGACCGTTGCCTGGGACCGGACCTATAGAACGTCGACAGTTATTTTCCAATTACAAGCCCTGAAGTCCTCCCAACTCCGCATGCCTCTTCTAAAGCATTTCCAAGTCGAGCTTCATGTTCCAGGAGAAGTTTGTTGGCTTGCTGTGCTGACTTCTTGCTCAGTTGACCTGCCAAAGACGGCGATTACTACATCTAAAACAAGCTAAACCCTCCCGTGGAAAAATCTCCATACCTTGAAGACCCGCCAGTAGATCCGCAATGCCTTGGCTAAACGTTGAATTAGCATGCAACTGGAACTCTGGATCTGGCGTAAGGATAAATGAACCTTTGGTGCTCATCCTCTTCTATATCGCTCTGGTCAGAGGATGTAGTTGCTGCGCAGGAGTGAACGTCAGGGCAAGATCAACACAAAAGACCAAAATCTCGCAGCAACCTTTCTTGGCCGCCCGACTGTTAAGCTTCTGCTGCTTCGGGACACGTTTCTTGATCGACGACTGTTGCGCTTTGCGGGCCATATTGAAATATAATTGACAAGAGTTCTTGTCAATCTGGGGAAAAGGTGAGAATGGTGGTCGTGACGAGTGTCGGGCGCGTGTAAATCCCGGAGCCGTGGCCACTTGCCAGCCCAAGTCTAAAAACCGCAATTGTCATCGACGGAATTTCGTTAGTATGAGCGGTCCTATGACGCACATTACAGCCTCGAGTCGCTTGCTTGCGACCAATAGCCGGTGTCGATATGGCTGGTAAGAGATGCCCCCCAACCTTACGCTCTCGCCTTCAACAATGCACTGAAGCTGATGCCTCTTTTAGGTCACCAGGTCCCCAATTCAAACCCAATTCGGCTCGGACAAGGGCGATGGCTTCCGCAGTAGCCCCTCCATCCAAGACGCCCAGTCAGCAAGCTTTGTTGGGAGCCACGGCTGCTTTCGGCTTGTCCGTTGGTGCATGGCTGTACATGAATCAGGTCAGGTCAGGCGATGGTTCTGGTTCTGTTGAGGAGCTCCAGCTTAGCGACTGACAGACCAGCGCGATGATTACAGACAAAGCAACGTGGCATAGAATGCGAGGCGGCTATTCCCTCACCAAGGATCCCTCCGGACGTCCCATCGAAAGGGGTAAGACGTGGCTCGTGTGTTAGAGTCGACGTGTAGACGTAGAGACTCACTCCGTCCCCAGGAAACCACAACTACAGAGACAGAAATGAGCCGAAAGATGGAACAACTGGTCCGACGCTTGCAGCAAGAAATAACAACAGCGGTGGAAGAGTTGGAGGGACCGGACGGAGGGAAGTTTTTCCGCGACTCATGGGTTCGCGAAGAAGGCGGCGTGGGCGCTTCCTGTGTTCTTCAAGAAGGCAAGGTGTTTGAGAAGGCCGGTGTCAACATTTCTATCATTGCATCGAAAGCTCCGGAAGGCATGTTGAAACACATGCGAGCCCGCAAACGACAGGGCATCGACAAGGGACCTTACAATATGTTTGTCGCTGGAATCTCGCTCGTCATGCATCCCCACAACCCGATGGCCCCTACTGTGCATGCCAACTACCGTTACTTTGAACTGGTGGAAGAGAATGGTGACCACTCGAAACCGGTAGCCTCATGGTTTGGTGGAGGTTGTGACCTGACACCATCCTACCTATTCGAAGAAGATGCTGTGCATTTCCATCAGACTATCAAGAATGCGTGTGATGCTCACGATCCGGCTTACTATCCCAAATTCAAGAAATGGTGCGATGATTACTTCGATGTGAAGCATCGAGGAGAGCGACGAGGGGTCGGCGGCATCTTCTTTGATGATCTGGAAGATCGACCTGCCGATGAGATCTTTGAATTTGTCAAGGACTGTGGGGGTAGCGTCGTCCAGCAGTACGTTCCGATCGTCAAGAAAAGAATGAACATGCCGTATACCGAAGAAAATAAGAAATGGCAACAGTTGCGTCGAGGACGATACGTCGAGTTTAACTTGGTGCATGACCGAGGGACGAAGTTCGGACTGGCAACCCCTGGAGTGCGGATTGAGAGTGTGTTGATGTCGCTGCCTTTGACAGCACGCTGGGAGTACTGTCATACCCCTGTCGAAGGCAGTCCAGAGGCAAAGCTATTGGAGGTTCTCCGAAACCCACGAGAGTGGGTATGATGAGCGAGTTTCAGTCACCGAGAATGCTGCTCTCTCGTGTAGATTGGTAGTTTTTATGTCCCGTTTTCGCATAGACCACACACTTCTATAGATTCCGCCGTTTGGCGCATAACAGAACTAGACCATAGTCGTTGACACTTTTGAAACGCATTATACCGTTCTAAAGGGGTTTGCTGGGAAACACAAATTACAGATATTTTCATATAATACGGAGCTGCGAAACTGCTGTATAGACTACCCTACTGGATGTAGAACGACAACCAACGGAAACCATCACCGTAACCCTGCTTCATCACAATCGAGCACATGAACAGCTCGACTGGCCTGATGTCTTTCAGAGCTACTTTGCCCTTGCCGGTAGTCTGGTACAGGCCAAGAGCGTGTCGGAGCTCGTCTTCTGACACAGCGCCAGGTGCGTCGATTTTGTTGCCGAGAATAAGGAATGGGACTTTCGACAGCTCCTCAATTGACAAAAGGGCCTGCAGAGCATGATTGTAGATAAGCATCTCAGTGCATCGCATAGTGTCGCCGTAGTGAGAGGTGACTTACATCCAGCTCGGCTTTGCTTTCGGGGAACCGTTCCTGATCGGCGCAGTCAACAAGGTATACAATGCCATGGACTTCTGGGAAGTAGTCCTTCCACAATCGACGTGCTTGTTGATGTCCTCCCAAGTCGTAGGTGGTGAATTTAATGTTGGCAACCTGCAGTTCTTCCGAAGCTATGAAAAAGAGAGATGTATCATATCAGTAAGCTGTTTGTTTCCGGGCAGGGCAAGTAAGCCAAGCGGTTGCATACTTGGGTGGAGGGTAGGGGTGAGGGTGGCCAGACGGTCGTTCTTCAGCATGTGCAGGAGGGTGGTTTTGCCGGCATTGTCGAGACCCAGGAAAAGGATCTTGGCATTCTTATTGAGCAGACCTGGTGGAGAACTTGTCAGACAAACTCGGGTTTGCAAAACGAACGAAGCGCCATTCCGCATTATGCTCAGTCCAAATAGCTGAGCAAATCAGGGCACGAAAGATCATTCTTACCCCAGTCAGAGAGTAAGCTTCGGAACCAGTCTACAATGAACATGTCCGCGAAGTGTGGATTGCAGCTGTGATGGAAGGGGAATATTTTTCACATTAACAATAGACCTTCCCACACATTACCACTTAAGGCCCAAGCGCAATCGCCACATAGTCTTGTACTTACTCACAGTTATGTGGTTTGTATTATAAACTTGTCACGCTCCCAGTTGTGATTGTGATCGAACGAGCAGCGGCTTTGGCGGTTCAAAAGGAGGTGAGCAAATGACCGGCTGGACCGACCGACGTCAACGGCAAGGCTGCTAGCAGAGACTCGTGAGAGAGGTACCGGCAAGGGAGGTGAGAGAGAGACGCGCACTCCATCCGATTCAATGCACCGAAAACTCGAATGTGTCAACCCTTTCACGTGACAAGACGAACCTTGTATGACACTGTAATGCACTGTGTGACATGAGCGAAAGGCTGAACAGGCGTCAGAATAATGGCCTCCTTCCTTTCCTCCACCCACCTTCTTGTCCAACCTTGCTTGTCACAATATCCTACTAGGCGTTGACCATAGATATATCGATACTACTGTAGTCTGAGGCAAACGAGAACAAACGAACAACCGGACACTACTGTACTAATAGCACGACTTCGCTCATCTCGTCGTCTGCAAGTCACAAACAGTTCGCCATAACCGAGGTCTCGAGAGTCGTCCGTCCTCCTATGCCCTTTTTCTGAGACGCCCTCGCTGTCGAAAAACAAACGATCGAACGCTGGGGTGACTCCAAGTCGCGTTACGCTCCTCCGGGGCCTCGAACGAGCTTCCTCACGAAGAATTCACGCCGCGAATGCCAACTACCGTCTCGCTGCATCCACTTCCTGGGGCAACCGCTGCGTCCCAGTCTCTTTTGCAAGGATACTATGGGTTGGAGGAATGCAGTGTTCGGGGCGTCGTCCGCATCTCTCACCAGCCGGGCTTCCGGAGCGGTTCTCGTCCTTTACGAATCAAGTCACTAGCTGTCACTCTCAGCGGGAAAGCAATTTGCATGTTCGCCGACATGCGCGAAGCCATCGACCTCACAAAGAGGGAACACATTTTGCTACATCAAACCGTGAGCTTGCTGGCCGAACCCGAGAGCGTGCCACTAGGGACCGTGATTGAGATTCCGTTTGATATACCGCTGCCACCAGATCCTGATCCAAATACTCTCCCGCCACCACCTCCCGGCACGAACGCTTCTCCGCACCTGCTACCTCCTTCAATGTGCTTCTTTGGCTCTAACATCAACTCTTATCAGGGACGCGTGGTTTATGAGGTTGTTGCCACCCTCACTGAGGTAGCTTCCACTGCCTTGGGCTTCATCCCTTTGTCTCCTACCGTACACTCTGCCACAACTTCCCTCAACCCTTTCTGCGTGTATGACCCTCGACTTCTGCCCACACTACTGCATCCCGATATCCGACGCTGGAGGTCAGCACCAGGAGCTATACCCGTGGAGTACGACATTGAGGTGGGAGCAATGGCCATGGGTCCAGGGGACACGCTTCGTTTTGCGTATCGAATCGTCGTAGCAAGTGATTCAGCCCGGAAAGGAGTTCGGGTGAAAAAGATATCTTTGGCACTGCGCGAGCACCATGTCGTCGGAGAACAGACATGTCATGGCCGTGCAGAGAATTCGGAAGATCCTATCGAAAGAAGTGGAGCGAAAGTGAAAGGCATGGTAGAATTGCTTCGGTGGGAACAAGCGGAGGAGTCACCCGAAACGAGTAATAGCACCTTTGAGCTCTCCACCATGAGGTCCCCGGATCGCCGCGTGCACATGGGTCTTTCCGCGGGAGGAAAGTCCCCGCTTCCCAGGCCGGGGTTTATTTGCCGTGGTGGAGATGGACTTTACGCCGAATCTGAGACGTCTTTGAAGATACCTGATGTAGGAAGCTTTGCTCCAACCACGGCGAAAATCACACAACCTCCGCCTGTCCCGCCGGATGGAGAATCACTTCCTGCTCATGTGGAAGTTCGCCATAGCTTGCAGGTTACCATCGAGTTCATTGGTGCGGACAAACTAGTGATGGAAAGTGGATGTGTGCTATCATCAGTCGGACGCGAAGATTGCGGCAAACTTTTGGATCACGATCCAGAGATCGCCCCGGCACTGGATTACGACAAAATAGTAGGAGGGGCCGATGTATGGGTGCCCGAGTATACCGAGGAAGATGAGTTGGCAGAAGCTGTAAAATCCCTATCGGAAGAGGCGCTAGAAGCCATCCGAGCCGTGCTGGCTGCGGAAGCGGAACCAGCATCTTCTCGTGCTCCCCCGATATCAGCCAAAGCAAACATACCCGATGATCGTGGTGAGACAAACCTCAGCACAGGCCTTAGCTCTTGGCCAGTATGCGAGGCTGAGATCTCATCCTCCTCTTCGGTCCTCGCTGCAGCTGCGGAGGCACCCACCGCTCCATCTGACGATGATAATTCCATCTCAGCTTCTGACATCGTTGCGAGCAGTTCAGAAACGGAAGCGTCACCAGATGTGTCGGACTCCAACCATACATTCACGGACGAAGAGTCTGAGCCTATCGAAATTACCTTCGATCCAGAGCCCAATTGTGGAGAGCGCGATCCTCTGGGACCAACAAGACCAGCATCATTGACCTCAGAACTGCGGGAGGCTTCTGTCCCCCTCTTTGCTCGCGAATCGGCTTCACCAGAAGAACGTGCCTCACCAACAAGTGCCTCATCATCACCTATTCCATCTCCTGCCTCTTCTCTGTCGTCATCTTACCATTCGTATCTCTCTCACGTGTCGGCCCCCTCCTCCGATACACCGCTGTCCTCCCATACAGCGGTCTCCGACGCACCCTCGTCCCCCGCGCTCTCTGCAATGCCTTCAAAGCCAGGCGTAGCTGATGATCTTATACTTTTAAAATGAGACTAGGAGGACTTAATGTTTCCTTTCTGTACATACATATTTTGAAGCGATGCCCATAACAAAGCTCTTTCTTTGCGCCGTGTCTGATGGTCCGGAACTGCCAGGAGGTCGATATCCCTAGGACAGACACCCCAACTATCATACTCTGGAAACAGATGACTTACGTAACTGACTCAGCGCATCAAGCATCGCCGTAGCCAAATATTAGCACAGCGCACGAGGCATCCCTCGTAAGTAACTTCTACTTACGCGCGATACCTGTTCATGTCGTAGCTCGGAATGTCCCGGCATACACAGCTACGTGCAAATCACGACCATCTCGCGCACGCTCGCACCAGATGTGCCACGCCATCTTGCCGCGGTTCATCTGAAAATAATGACTCGCTTCAAGTGACTTCAACACATGGCCAGCTCAGCGCGCCCTGAGAACGCGTGGGTGGGTTGATGACTAACCCGATCGCTGAGCCTCGCTCCGGTCATATTTTTGCTTGCGTTTCTCTTTCTTTCTTTACAACTTTCCGGGAATCTTGCTTTATCGCTGTGAAAATGGACGACTTTGATGAAGAGCCTCCTATCCTAGTTTCTGCTGATGGACCGTTTAACTCTCAAGCGGGGGATGTGCTGTATGTCTATCTCTTTTTTCTGTTACCCGTGTTCCTGCCCTAACGGCAGTTTGTTTTACTGTATGCGAAGAATTGACGACGGGCCACCTCAAACCAAGGTCCCTGTCACTATCGTCACAGGACATCTCGGTACTTTCTCTTTCTAAAACACTGTGGCTAGCTCTTGAAGCTCATATTTGCGCTCGCCTCCAGGTAGCGGCAAGACGACGTTAATCACCCGCCTTCTCAACGATACAACACATGGGAAGCGGATAGCAGTCATCCTGAACGAGTTTGGCGAAAGTAAGCTTTGAGTATAGCTTTGGTTCTAAGTAACCAGCGGTGACACTTGGTTGGCTCAGGTTCGGGCATCGACAAGTCTCTCACCGTGAACAAAGACGGAGAGATGGCCGAAGAGTGGCTTGAGCTGGAGAATGGTGCGCATGCTGTTTCACATCAGTTCCCTTTCGAAGCCAACCTTGGTATTGAATGTTTTTGCACCTTTGCCTAGGATGTTTATGCTGCTCGATCAAGTAAGAAAGCCAGCCGATAAATCGCCATGCGTTCCCTGACGTTCTTATCCTAAGGGATGTAGAGATGCAGGAGTGAAGGCAGTCGAGAACCTCTTGAAGAAAAAGGGCAAATTTGACTACATCATGTTGGAAACTACAGGGTTGGCCGACCCAGGTAAGGCGCTTTTGCACGAAAACATACATGGTTGGCCTATGATTGATAGTTATGGCGTAGGACCCATCGCGTCAATGTTCTGGCTTGATGATGAACTGCAGAGCGAGATCTATCTAGATGGTATCGTCACGCTCGTAGATGCCAAGTTTGGACAGGAGGTCTGTCTCGCTTGCTTTCCGGTGCAAGTACTGGGCAACTAGATTAAGAGACTGACTCGCACATTGTGGCATTCAGCAATTGAAAGAACCGAGCCAGAATGGCATCGTCAACGAGGCAGTTAGACAAGTAGCTCTCGCCGATCGCATCATCTTGAACAAAGTCGATCTTGTGACGGAGGATGACGTCAAAGAGTTGGAAGATTCCCTCAAGACGATCAATGGAGCGGCCGCAATCGTTCGTACCACTAGGTCTCGTGTGCCTATTGAACAGCTTCTGGACTTGCATTGCTTTGACAATGTTTTCGAAGATCCCTTTGCGTCATCGAAAACGGACTCGAAAGCGTCTGCGAAGCACATTGATGAGGTGAGAGCATGCAATATCCTGCCCGCACTGCATATCCTTGTTCTGATACCGTTGGAATATAGACAGTACGGACCATAGTGTTTACGTTACCGGGAATTGTGGACATGTCCAAGCTCGATGTTTGGCTTCAAGACCTCCTGTGGGAGAAGACACTGGCTGGCAAAGTACTGAAGGACCTGGAGGTTCTACGACTGAAAGCTCTTATCAATGCGAAGGATGACGGCCGAAAGAATGTGGTGCAAGCCGTACGTGAGTTGTACGACAAGCAACAAGGGGGCCTTTGGGAATCTGGCGAGGAGAGAGTGAACAAAGTAGTCATAATAGGTACGCAACCAGCGAGATATCCATCCCATCTCGGCAAAGGATCTAATAGCGAAGTGTTCCAGGCAAAGGGGTGGACGATATTGATTTCAAAGCTTCTTTCGAACGAAACTGCATCGTGTGAATATTTAACCCCTGACTTTTTCACTATTTACATCGGAGGTCCTATTTCTACCGATTTGGAGGCGAAAGCCTCCCTGCAATAGAATTTGAACTACTAAAGGATCTTTTACCGCTATTTTCGACCCGCATCAGGCTGCTCACCATATGCTCCTCTCATAGCCCTACCTCCCGCATTCGAATTCCTCCGAGAGCGTTGGTGGTTTCCATAAGATCGCGAGCCATCTCCCATGTCGGGTAAATACGTGGACTGACTAGTCGGCACGCCGTAATTGCCGTAATAGAACATTGTTTGAGGGGGGGAGCTCGGGTATCCGTAAGGGGTATAAGAAGGCATCCAGCCATTGGGATTGTAGTATGCAGGCATCATTGTGGGGGTTGCGGCAGTCGAGTAGGGTCCCATGACCGGTGAGATGGGACTCATTAGATGAGGAGTGGACATTCCAGGAGTGCGAGGCGGAGACAATGGGAGCGAAACAGGATTCCAGCCATACGACGGACTGCACGTGACGATGAGAAGTCAGTGAGAATTTTGACATATGATCAGACGATTTGCTGTCACACACCGTGAGAATCTCATGGGCCGGTTATCGCCCCTCACAGGCCTTCCATTAGGTCCGCTCACATTAGCTGCTTGCGAGCCCTTAGGTCCCTGTCTCAAATCATTAGAATAGCGCTCTAAAGGGTTACTTGCGATCGCACACAAACATACAAGCACAACGTCATATTCGACAAGTTCTTCTTCACCTAGGCTTCTGAATCCACCTGCGTTTCGTATCGCTGTGTGATGCACAAAGACTAATAAACGCGACCGTGAGCTCCCATGTGCTCAATAAGGCAAAGGTCTGAATGTTTTTGGAAATTACCTTCGACGTCTCCTACATCGGGGACGATGAATCCGTACCCTTTCTGCGAGTTGAAGAACTTGACTCTGCCGGTCGCGCGAGTTGGGTAATAGGATGCACACATTTGAGTTTTTGAAGCAACAGGGCAGAGGGATAGTTTGCAGGATAGTCTCTTCTATCGAGAACAAAGAGAAAACTTGCAGTCGGGAAGAGGTCGGTTCGATTTATTGTTGATAGATTTCTGCACGTATTTTCACGCAAATATGAGGCTCAAAGAAAAGATAACGGCAATATGTGACGAAGAAAGCTGCAAAAGGGAAAAAAGTGCGCGGGAAAGCGGTCGTAAGCCTGCTGTCATTCGCGCGTTAAATCACAAACTGGACTCAAACCCGAGCACGAGCTGGAGTTCACGAATTGCAGCTCTCTAGAGTTCTGGCCGAGCCTTCGTGCGTCTGAAAAAGCATATACGTACCCTTCTTTCGTTGATGCAGCCCTGTATGTGCCGAGAGTTTCGTCAGATAAAAATTGGAAAAAAAAATAGCTCTTGGGGTTAGCGCTAAGACGGAGGCCTCCCCCCGCCTTGAATCAATCAAGCTGAGAGGGGGGGATCACGCGCGTAAGGCAATCTTATTAGATTACGTATCCAGATGAGTCAGTGGACTGTTCTTACTGCGCAATTCCATAATAGGACGTTTTTGCTTATGTTATTCATGTCCCGTGACCCCGTCAAAAAGAATTATTATACGCACTGCAGCTTTTCCTCTGTAGGTTTTTTTTCTTGACTGAAGCATTTGTGTGCTGTCGGGCAAGGACGCAGTTTGCGATATTTTGTCCGTTCAGAAAGCAAAACATGGCCTCGTCGTCTTTGGCAGCTCAGCTGCAGAAGCTCGGCTCTACCCATATTCCTGGTACCCATAAAGGGAAGGCTTCTCTTCTCTTCTCGGCGAAGCAGGCTGCGGACATTGACATAGACAGCCTCTTTGCCATTGGACACAATGCTCTCGAGGACCTGGCGACGCACAACCCCGCCTTTCTGGAATTCGAACAAACGCTCTTTTCGGAAAAAATAAAAACCTTTGACCGAACCTTGCAGGTGATCTCGGCGTGAATGTTTGTCGTATATCATGTACCCTTACTCACTTCGCTTCTCCGTTTACTCTAGACCAAGGAGGACAATGCAAAGCTCGATGAGACCATCTCCCAATTTCTTCGCCTCCTCTCTCCCCATTTCCTCGTTCAGAGCTCGTTCAAAGCCCTCGAGTGGCTTCTGCGCCGATTCCGGATCAACGAGTTCAACGTAGATCATCTTATGGAATGCGTCCTGCCATACCATGAAACAAAGCAATTCGTACAAGTCGTCGGAGTCCTTGCCATTCAGGAAACATCTCGTTGGGCTTTTCTGAAACCCCTGCAGAAGACCAAGGTTCCACTTGACAGAACATCCCTAGTCCAACGATTAGGCAACGACAAGTCTTTATTGGAGTTTGTTTGTGGAATGACTACGTCTTCGAAAGCCCATGGAATTATCAACCGCACTTTGTGGACGTTCTTTGCCTGTACCATCATACAATACGTGCAGGACTTGCATACTGTTGCTGACGAAGACATCCGAATCTTGCTCGCGCCCCTCCTCTCCCTCGTCCGCATCGGCAACCCGCAATATGCCGACCTTTTGGCCACGGCCCAGATGATCTTTGCACAGATCTCAAACCGGTCGGCGCTCAACAATGAAGTCGTGTCAGCAATTGTCGAAAACGCTGTTGCCGGTGTCACTCCCGCCAACTTGAACACCTCGATCATTTTCCTGCTGACAATCTACCGCACCCAAAGTATTGAGGTGGTACCTGTGAAAGCATTCGCCAAACTTCTGGCAACCTCGGGCTTCGAGGCCTGCGTTGCACAGATCAGCATCACCTACGAAGCTGACAACCTACTCTGCGCAATGCTTGCTTCAGCGATCTCTGCCATCCGCGCTGCCGATCAGCGCGCAAAGACCGCAGAATTGGCACAGCATTTCGTGGAAGAAGTTTTCAGCAAAGCCCAACCTGCCGTCAAAGTCGTCACATTCCTGGCTACTGGCGTCTTGGACGCTTACCTCGAGATCGAAGATTCCGAGTCAGGAGTCACGGACCGATTGGGAGCCCTACTAGCATCCGTGCAAAGAAGCCATGCTGGAGTTGCCGACAAGATCATCGAGGCCAAACTCAAATCTGCGGAGGCTGCAGGCAACACTGCCGAGCGGCAGGCGCTGTACGAATTTGTGTCGGGGACCTACAAAGGAACAGGAGGCGCTGTCGTGAAGGATGCCAACACCACACTATACCTCAGCTTACAACATGTTGATTCCCGCATTCGATTGATGGCCTTGAAGAAGTTGGAAGAGATGCTGACCAGCGGTGAAATCGAGGGAATGGACTACTTGGAAGATATGCTATTGAGCCGATTGCAGGACGATGACAATGAAATCTTGAAGAAGGTGCTGAGCCTGCCGAAGTTCTCAGACCTGGTACAACCGGCAAAACTACTACCAGCTCTCCGAACCATCCTTCGATCGAGCACCGTTTCAGCCAAGAACAAAATCATGGCTTTCGACTTGTGCTCCGCATTGGTGAAAAATGTTGATGAGGAGGAGCAAAAGGCATCTAGCTTGGATCTTCTCGGGTGCTTCCTGTTGACAAAGGCGAACCGAAAGCTTAACAACCACGCATTCACTGCTCAAGAGAAGAAGTTTGTTCTCGCTGACTTGGTCAAAGGCTCCAAGAAGGTGGCGGTAGATTTGGGCAAACTTGGAGACAAAGCAGACGAGAAAGCACTGGCGGAAATCACAGCCCACATTGTGTCGTTGTTAGCAGGAAACCTCAAATCGGCCAACGAAGCAAATCTCAATCTGTTCCTTAAGGGTACCAATAGCACCTCGCTTAACACCCGGATTTTGTGCACTCTGGTTATCGTTAAAGCCCTGACTACAAAAACCGGAGAGGAACAGCTTCGCCTTGCCAACACTCTTGTAGCCATTCTCCTTTCAAAGCTTCGTAAGCTCAAGACTGATCTGCACAAAGTCCCGCAGAACATTGCAGAGGTCAACAACGGCCTGCCGTCTGGTGCACTTTTCAAAGACATCGTCAAGATCAAGGATGGCCTTTCGAACGACGCTCTCGAGGCAGAGATCATCTTCTCGGCACTGCAAAACATCGTTGCCAGCGTCCCCAAGTGCGCCCCGATCGCCTGGATCACTGAAGCCACAGAGGGCGACGAGAGCATTGTTCTCTACCGCAGTCTCATCTCGACACTGTACCAGGGCGTATCTGCAATTGGCAGCAACAAAGCATGTGATTCAATAATTCTGAACATCATCGACCGACACTTGGGCAAAGATACGATTCAGTTTTGTGCAGCGCTGTGGATCGACAATGATGCAGGACAACCCGCCTATATGAAACATCACAGTCTGGTTGTTGCGGCCGCCTATATCAATGCTTGCGTGGACCCCACTGTCGCCACCAAGTACGATTTCCAGCTCTTGATCCCTTCAGTCCTGATTGCGCTTAGCGACTCAGACAAGCAGGTTCGGCACGGTGCCTTGGTCTGCTTGGGAGCCATGAAGAGCGCCTACGTCAAAAGCTCTGGCGACCTCAAAGCCAAAAAGAAGTCCCAGTCCCAAGTTCAGATTTTCGCCTACGACCAATTCTACGGCGAATCCTCGGAGAAAGTGCAGTACCTGACAACCGAATCGGCCGCCAAGTTTGTTAATGCGTTGCTTGAGGGCACTGAAGAACTCCTGACCGATGCCAGATTCCTCCAGCGGTACATTCAAAGCGTATTGGCAGCGAAGGGAGAGAAGAAATCGGGCGGGTACAAGGAGGATGTTCTGTCCTTCTTGTTGACAAACATTCTTGCCTTCCCGCAAGCATCTGCTCAAGTGAAACTGCTGAACATGCTCGAGGCTGTCGATGCATCGCTGAAGATCAAGACACTGCACCCGTTGTTGGAATCCTCTCTCAGGAGAGTTTCTGTTGCGTCCGAAGCGGATGCCAAGTCTGAACAGCTCATGGAATTGATCTGCGCTCTTCTGAAATGCTTCACTCCGGCGGTCAATGTCAGTCTCTTCAAAATGCGGAACGACAAATACGTCCGCCTCTACTGTCAGATGCTGGACTCCGTTGCTGCGGAAACCAAGGCATCGGCCGCAAATCAGGCCGCAGTTCAGAGTCTTGCCTTGAAGCAAATCGACAGCAAGTGGTTCGCTGGGCTCCCAACCGACCGACAAAGCGAATTCTTCTCTGCCATAGTCCGATTGGCGTACGAAGGAGAGACGGAAGTCGTCCAGGACGCGAAGCATCTGCTCAAAGTAGTTCCGATCACATGGGAGCTCATCTTGAACCAGCTTCAGATGTGCCAGGCCATTCTGGAAGCTACTGCCGAACGGCCAACGAAGAAGAACACCAGCGGTAATACCGATCTCACCGATGCCTTCTACCGTCTTAGCACTGTTCTCGAGATGATGGAGTACAAGCACGACATTGAGAGCAAACACAACCTTGTTGGCCCACTGTTTGACCTTCTCAACAGCATCTTGAACGCTGAACTCTCCAACATCCCGGTTTCAATCGAATACGTGAAGCAGCTCATCTTCTCTGTTACATTGTCCCTCTTCAAGGACATCAAGAAGAACGGCCTGGAAATTGATGAGGCAACGTTGCGCGTCGAGCTCATCGTGCAATGCATCCGAGTAACGGACAACCCGCAGACCCACAATGCGTCTCTGCTCCTGATGGCAACTATTGCGACAGTGTACCCAGAAAGTGTGCTTCTGAACATCATGCCTGTCTTCACCTTCATGGGAGCCAACGTCCTCCGCCAGGATGACAACTACAGCTTCCATGTCATCCAGCAAACACTCAAGACCGTCATCCCGCCTCTGGTGCAAAGATACCAGGCAGAAGATGGAAGCCGTATCACTATGCTCCGTGAAGTGAAACCCATTATGGGTGTCTTTGTTGACGCTCTCACTCACATCCCCAAGCATCGTCGTCTGCGATTGTTCACCGAGTTGATTACCACTTTGGGTGCTGACACCTTCTTGGACGCCATCGTCTTGATGCTGCTCGCCAAGCATTCCGCAAAGAACAAGCTTCCCGCTCATGGCATCGACGGACTCATGGACTTCATCTTGTCGGTCGTCTCCCAGTTCCCCATCAAGACTCAGCTTCACGCCATTACTTCGATGATCGAAACGGTGTCAGCATTGCCCGTCGAGCAAGTCGATGCGGAAGCTGCCATGGATGTGGAGGAATCGAGCATCATTGATCCTAAGTCGTTCTCGGCAAAGGAATTGCGCCAAATCAAGCTTTCTACCGTTGAGTTCATCAACCAACTGCTTTCCAGCAAATCGTTCATTGCGAATGCCCTGTTGCTTTCTCGTGAAGAAATCGAGGAAGATCAGATGACCTTGATTCAAGAGACTCTGGTGTTCATCACCAATGTCAACGCTTACCAAGCTGCCAGCGAATCTCGTGGTCACTCCGTGGGAGTCAAATTCGCCAAGGCAATGAATAAGCTGCTTTACGATGCCCTGGGCCGCGCGAACGGCCTGCTTTCATTGTCCTCCTTCTTGACAGTCACCTCTCGCTTGATGAAACACGAAAACCACGCTATCCGACGCAAAGCCATCACCCTTTTGGACGCCAAAGTTGCTGCCGTTGCCAATGATATCGATGAAAACATGCTCCCTGAGTTTGCTGTCGTGGTTGGCGACTTGCGACAAACTCTCGTTTCGGGACAGGCAGATGATGAGGAAGTCCTGGAAAACAAGCAAACCGCATTATTATGCCTGACGACGATGGCCCGCATTATGGCCAAAGCCGATCCAGACACGTACATCGCCGTCTTGCAACTCTTGGTTGGCGAAGAAACCTTACAGAACGACAATGCTCAGATTGTGGCTTCCACAATGGTTTGCCTCACCTCTATTTGTATGGAACTCGGATCCCGGGTGTTGCCGTTCCTCCCGAAGTTCATGCCGGGAATCATTCGCAACCTGAAGAATGCCCTTGCGGAGAAAGAAACAAGCGAAACGAAAATGCTCGTCATCTTGGGATCATTGGGATCCCTCGATGCTTTGGTCGACACAGTCCCGCAATTTATCAGCCCTTACGTGCTTCCCATCCTGCAGGAGGCGTTACATCCCACTCTGCTGCAGTCTGGCACCGAAGGTGTCGGTCGCAGGGCCGCAGACAAGAGCAATGAATTGCTGAGCAACATGGCAACCAAGATTGCCCCCCGAGTCCTCCTTCCCGCCATGTTTGCGCACCTCAAGATCTCCCTCCAATCAGGCCGTCAATCAATGCTGGCATTGTTCGACTTGGTCGGAAAAGCCATTGCCCATATGCCTCGAACCGAACTGACGCAGTACCGAACGGAGCTCTTCAGATTCTTCCTAGTGTCGTTCGACTACCGTAGAACTTACGCGTCCAAAGTTTCGAACGAAGATGTGGAGGCCGTGGAAAACAGCATTATCTCTGCATTCCTCCAGTTGGTCATGAAACTGAACGAGACCCTCTTCAAGCCTTTGTTCCTGAAAATGGTTGATTGGGCCACATCCGAGCTGCTGTTGAAGCATGGTTTAACTCAGGAGGACGTCAATGCTCGTCAACTGTTCTTCTACCGTTTGGTCGACAGCTTGTTGGCCCGTCTCAAGTCCATCTTTGCGCCATACTACGCGTACGTCCTTGACAACTCGGTTGCGAAGCTGGAAGCCTACAAGAAGACCAAGCGCACCGACGCCTTATGGACGTACATTGTCATGTCACTCCACAAGTGCTTCCTGTACGACAACGACAACTTGATCGACGCCGACAAATTCGATAAGCTGCTCCAACCATTGATCAGCCAAATCGACTCGCTGGACTTGACCGACAAACAGTACTCGAGCAACATGACACAGTTCCTGGTACCTTGTATCGGTCAACTCGCGGTGACGGTTGGACGAGATTCGTTGTGGAAGCCTCTCAACCATCAAGTATTGATGAAGACGCGGAGCGAGCAACCTGCCGTCCGGCTGATCGCATTGCGAGTTCTTCAAGAACTCTACGCTCGCCTGGGCGAAGAGATGCTCATCCTTTTCCCGGAAACAATCCCCTTCTTGGCAGAATTGATGGAGGGTAAGTTTTCCTTCATTCTGCCCAATTCAAGAGAGATCTGTACTAATTTGCTTTTGCTTTGTCACAGACACCGATGGAGAAGTGGAAAAAGCCTGTCAAGACGTTTGCTCTCAGATCCAGCAATTCATCGGCGAAGACATTCAGCAGTACTTCACTGCTTGAAGCGCTGGACGTCACTCTGTATATATTTCTCACATGCCACGATACATTTTTCATTCACACACTCGATAGATTCGCAATCAATCATTTTGAATCTATTCATCCAAGCTTCACCCGAGATGGGGACCCAGTACTGGATAAATCTCTTGTTGATCAGTTCAGGCCGGCCGCAATCATAGCATCGATTTCCCGCTTCTCTTGTGTCAGCGCACATGGACCGCAGCAGCAGTGGGCACACTATAAAATAATTGCGTTGTAAGCCTGGGTTGCTTCAAATTCGCACAACCAACAATGCTTTGACCCAATTATTGGCCATACCAAGTCAGAGCATCCATCTCCCGTGATGTTGTACTTGCTCCTGACAGTTGAGCGACCGCCACTACCGATACACACGCCGAAACCGCATGCTCCGGCGACGCAGTACAGGCAGCAATCGCCACAGCATCCGTCCGATTTGTTCAAAGCTTGCTTGTTTTTGCCGTAGACGAAGCAAGGGAAGCACATGGCTATGCAGCAGGTTCCGATGTCGCCGAAACAATCGAGCAGACCGTGAGTCCAGTCCTTTGGCGGTCGCTGAACGACTTGAGTAACAACTACGACCTGCGGACGCACAACAACAAAAACGATGTGAGCATGGAGGTTTCGAGAGATTGAGATGATGATGCAGCAATTTCTACGCTGCTGCTCTTTTCACGCACATTGGCTTGGCCGGGTTGCACATGCATTTGGGGTTGGGGGGCGAATCCCGGCTGAACGGTCTGCATCTGAGGTTGAGCCATTTCTGATGTTTTGAAGACTGGCAAAAAAAAAATGGAGGAAATGGACTGGCTTGAGCTTGGATCTGGCAAATGCGAGAGTGTTTTGATGAGCACCGGACTGGATTTCCGCTTTTTATGGAGCTGGTATCTGGGGTGCTTTTAATGTGGATTCAGGAAAACTTGGGACAGGCCCGGATGGATGTGTTATGTAATCAAACTCCGATGGGGAAGTATCCGCGACTTTTTTGACCAGCGACAACGCCCCTTCATGGAATTTGCTTTCCTTTGTATGATTACTGACTGACTGACTCATATCGATGCCATTCATTTGTCCCATTGCTGAGACTCAAATTAGGATGGAGGGAGCAGGAATCGACATTGAAGCCGAGAGGCTGAACGCAAAAGCTATCAAATCTTCATTATTCTGGTTGCCGCGTCCTTACATTTGGCGGCCGTTAATTTTCGCTCAGGAGGGCGCGGTTTCGCGAGGACAACGACATCCTTTCGTCCAAGCACCGAAACGGGTTCGTGTTTTCTATGGTGACGCAACACGGACAAAAAATTGATTTCCCTCCTGCCACTCTCGCTTGCCCAAACGTCACACTTGATGGGTGTGCGCGAAGCCGTTCCGGCCGTTCCGTGAAAGGATCTCCTTGCCCTCGCAAAACTGGCCTGCGCTGCGCGAAAGTTAACGGCCGGCAGGCGAAATATAAAGGCAACCAGGATAGAACTATATATTCCCCACCCGGTGCGCGGGTGATCTCTAAATACTCCTGGCCAATCTAAAGCCTGCGAAAACGTAAGGGTAACCGCGCTGGTACCAGTTTACAAAGCTTTCTCTCTCAGCAATACGCGGGAGTGTGGCCCACGAAGCGCCCAAAACCACATTGTGCTTTCCGTCACTAACAATCGACAAGGATGCATTAATTATCGAGCTTCAATGAAATGCTCAATGGCTGAAAAACTTACAAAAAGTCGCTTGAGTAGCCCGGATATACGTCCGACTTCTCATAGCCGTCTTGTTCTGATCGGTCGAATACGGACCCAGTCCATTCCCAGAGCCCTTCGTCGACCACAGCTTGCGGTTCATCGTCTGAGGCACCTTCATGAAGGGAGCCAAGCGGGGTCCAGGATCCGAACCCGTAATGGCGCTCCAATCTTCTCCCTTCTTGACGGACTTTGCGCAGCTCATTCTCTGTTGGCAGCCTCATACCCTTGACGCAAGCGTATTTGAACGCTTGATTGTATGAAAGTGACACAGGGGAGGCTGGGAATTGCGACAAAGGTCGGATGCCGAACGCTGTTTTGACGCCAAATGTGCGAGATGTCCCGTTGGCGGCGCTTGATTGCGTATGTCCATTGGAAGGTTGCTCGGGCATGGTGCCCCAGCTCGCAGGGATCAGCTCGTCATTGTGCCATCCGTTCTCGGCATCGAGATAGGCGGCGTATTCAGCAATTGTCACCATTCGCGATTGGATTTCAAAGTCGGCCGGCGCAGGAAGCTGGCGCGACGGCTTTTCATTGTCCCACCCGTACTGATGAGGCGCAGGAGAGTTGTCGTCGAGATCTGCACTTTCAGGATCATCTAAGCCAGTCGAAATACGTCCACAGTTTGTGAATCGAAGCATCTTCGATGGCACAGGTTGACGGCGCACGGAGATGGGCTCCAGGACACCGGCGGGAGCCAATGTCGTTGGTGATTGGACGAGCATGTATAACAACGTCTCAAGATGCATTGCCTCATGCTCGTAGCACATCCAAAGCACTCGCTTGACTCTCTTCCCGATCTCCCGCCCGTTTTGGTAGTCCACCAGCACCGTTCGCAATCTCTCCCTCACTCTATCTTTGTAAGCCTGAACATCCTCAATGGCCGGCCATTGGTCAGGAACGCTCGAGTGTGGATTGCAGACATTCGGATCATCCAAATCTGGATCGATGCCGCGCTCGAAGATCTCCGTGTATGCTTCCGGCGCTGTGAATGCGGATCCTTCTGCTCTTGCCAACTGAATGTCAAGAAAGGCGGGAATGTGTCCCAGGTAGAAGATGTAAGGGTGACGGAGAGATATCGGGCGCGATAGATGTTCAGAGGTCGGAATCATTGTGGTGGTAATGACGTCCCTGATGCGATGTAGTGTCAGTTGTTTGAGCAGTTCCTACGGGAGAGCAGCGCCGACGATATTACTCACCATGCCTTCCATAGCTGCTCCCATTCGTCCAAGGCAGGAATTGGAGAGACCGTTGCCTTCTTCTTTTCGAAGAAAAACGGTGGTTTCTGAAACAGATGCAGATCGTACATGTCTCTGCTGTCGGTCCATTTGCCACCATTGTACAATTTCGCTGTTTCTACTAATGCGTTCACCTGCAGATTAGAGAAAGAGTCAATATTGAGACACAAGTCCGTTCGACTGAAGGAGTGTTATTTTACCTCACGGAAACTCCATTTGTAACTATACTCAACGTTGATGATTTCGCCCTTCTCGAGAGCCACTTTCAGTTGTCCTGCTCCATTGACCACCGAGGAATCTCCTTCTCGGAATGCTACAGTTTGATTTCGGAGTGACCGATAGTAGGCAGCGTGACGTCCCTCTGATTCCTGATATTCTGACAAATACTCAAACGCTGTACGATCGAATACCGGATATCCAAAGATGGTATTGATGTGGTCGAGGCCATTCATGATAAAATCGCGAGTGACCCCTTGAGTGTCGTTGTAAGCGAGACCGATCACCTCCGGTGCATTGCGACGATCAATTCCACACAAGAACGTGTCGCCAATCTGCATTCCTTTTTCGCATATCTGCTTGAGGAATGCTGCAGCTTCGGTACGGTTCAAGTTTCCGATTGACGAGCCGAGCCATAGATATGTCTTTGGCGTAGATGTAGGGATGGTTTTCGCGATGTATTGTACGGAGTCTTCATAGCAGCCCAAGAGTCCGATAAAGTTGATGGTCGGGAATGCCTCGGTGAGAGGAAGCAGAGATTCGCGCAGAGATGACTCAGATAAGTCAACAGCATAGTAGCGGACATTCTGCAATCCCTGAGCTACGATAGCCTCCAGGATATACTTTGTTTTCCTCATGGCTCCACAACCAAGTTCAACCAGAACGCTATCGTTCCGAGCAACCTTGGATACACACTCCTCAGCATGGTTTTTGAGCACATCAATTTCCGCCTCCGTGAGGTAATAGTCTGGTACGTAGGTGATTTTGTCTGATGGAAGTACAAGAATCACGGATTTTAGCAGCTGGCAGCACATCACCCAGACATGCTCACAGCGTAATTACCGAAAATCTCGAGACCTTTGTCGTCATACAACACCATGGTAGGTATAGAGCGGACAAGGGTCTCATGACTCTTATTTCTGTAAACGACGTCTTTGGAAGTGATTGACTTGATGATGGATGATTTGAGGTTCTCCTCGGTGTTGGAAACCGATGTGTTGCCTCGGAGATCAATGATCGACACGGGTGTCGAAGCGCCGTTCGACTTGAGGGCCATTTTTCCGCTTAGATGGTCTTGTGAAGTAACAGACCGGACGTGATTTGACAGTTGTGAGGGTGACATTATGTGCAACGTGTGTCGTCGTAGTATTTGGTCAGTAGTGGTGATGCTCGTAACAAGAGTTTGCAAAAAAAAAACAGGCCCACGGCACAGAATGTATTGATATCGAGAATTACAATAAGAATCAAAAAGTCGGATGGCTACCCGTTCTCCCTTTTATATTCTTAGACGCTTGACACCCACGCTCAATGGTTTCACGATTACATATCCATCAATGATGGGCTAAAAGGCCAACATGACGGACACGCGTTGCAGCTGCACAGTTGCTCTGTGCGTGCGGGTGAGAGGTGTTTCCAACCACGAAGGAGGTGTGTTCGCATATGGCTGCTACAGTACAACACAACCCAGCGGAACGCCGCATCGGCATCGGCATCGGGTGGCCGGCCTGGCCGAAATGGGGCTGTACATCCAGCAAGAATTCAGGGGCTTCAGCGCATGCAAATCGGAACACGAAACGGACACTGTAACGAATAATAAGCGCACACGGCTATGGCAAAGGACGGAGGGATCAATAGATGACGTGAATGGGAGGTGGCGACGATGACGTCAGTCCCTACTAGGAATTGTGGAGTGACTGCGCCAAGCCAAGCGAATGGGATGCGGAGAATTGTGGTGGACTGAGTTTGCGGCCCAACAGTCCTATCACGTGCTCCTCCACCTGTGACAGAGGCCGCGACTCCACGTTTGCGAGTAGTAATCAATCTCCACAAGATGGAAGCCCCGCGTGAGCGTACAAATTACATTCATGCGGCGCCTTGGCGGAGCAATATGCGGTATCTACTCGTACGAATTGGAAGAAGCTGACCAAGAAGCACCATGAACTGTCGAAGAGGAGATGCGTGAACCAGCCTATGCTTCCGTATACTGCAATAGACATAAGGATTCCACTGGACGCTTGCCAGACGCTCAAGTAGACGATTAATATCACCCCGGAAGTCGTAGTCTGGGCCCAGCGCCAAATTGGGAAATGAATCATGCACAATGTGGAAGGAAAGCGACCGAGCCGACTACAACGACATACTTGCGATATTTGGACAGAAGAGACAAACGGAGCAGAGGACATCAGGTACTACCCGCCGTCCTCAAACCAGCAGACGCCGTAGTCGCCCTTTTGTGTGCGGTACGGTACATGGGTGCCACTTTTTCACGATGCTGGGCCTGACATGAGCGTGCAGAAAAGGATTGCGTTGGAAGCCATCGGTTCTGTTGATAAGCCTCAGGAATTGCTTGTCCGCTAATAAAACCTCGGAGGGCCATCTGTATCTATCAATGTTTGATTCCTCTGGATTAAAGACTCGCCGACTAATCCCCTTGGCATTCTGTCAGCTCTCCCGTTCAAGGAAATGACGATCATCGAGTCATTGCTGTCGCGTCCGCTTACGTTATGAGTGCTTCGGCAAGTGCTCCTGATCGAAGTGGGTGGGGGTGGGGGAATATCGGTTGGAATTCTTATTTGCAGCATTCAACCACAAGTCATAACAGAGAATCAACCATGCACAATAATCCCCGCTCCGTCAAGATGCATTTGCAGGAGGAGAAGGTCACAGTTCCTTCTACCGACAAAGTGGAGCTAGAAACTCGCCTTTATCGTGGAGCAGGGAGGAAGCAAACGTGAGTCTCCGCAGCATGTACTGAACTTCTTGCCGGAAAGGCTGTCTGCGTTCTGTCCAAACCTATATACGTTATATGAAAGATGCGTCATATTGACACATCCGTATGGCCCGGTATGATTCCCGTGCGCGTAAAAGACCGGTCGTTTGGCAACAGCGGTCCTTATGGCTTCTGTGGTTTATCAGTTAGGAGGAAACTTTGAAAACAACGTTGTGCAAGCCTTGTTCGACAATTTTGCATCTCAAGGGTTCATGACTGTGCGGTTCAATTTCCGGTAAGCCGCTCTTGTTGGCGGTTTTTTTGAAGTCTACATCTCAAGCTGGCATTGCACACATTAGAGGCGCAGGCAGATCGACAGGTAGAACGAGCTTCAAAGGGGCCGGTGAAGCTGACGATGTGCTGTCGATCTGCCGCTATGTGCGCGGAAGACCAGAGATTGCGCCTACGCACATTATACTCTGCGTAAGCCTGAGATGAATCTGAAAACACGGCCCATTGCGCCTCTTACTGACATGCTGCTGGAACAGGGATACTCGTATGGTTCTGTTGCGGCAGGGGCTATCACTCGTCAAGTTTCTGAGCTTGCAGGATTCATCTCCATCAGCTATCCGAGGTAATATGCAAGATCCACAAATAAGGTTCTCTACCCCGTCTCTAACCTCGCTCAAACAGCGGAGGTATATTCCAATGGACTCGTTGCTTTTCCTTTCCGGCTCGCGCGTATTGACATGTTGGTCTTGTGATGTTGCAGTGTTGTGGTTCCTCACTTTCTTCGGCTCCAACAAACTGAAAGCACAGCTTATGGAGATCCCCGCCAATATACCAAAACTTTTCATCTGTGGAAACCGGGACAATTTCACATCGGAAGCCAACTTCAAAAAGTTTGTGGATGAGCTTCCCAATGAGAACAAGACGGTCGTGGTAGTCAATGAGGCGACACACTTTTGGAATGAAATGGAGCAAGTTCTGGTCGCTCATGTGAATCAGGTACGTCAACGGCATCATGTCGGAGTTTTAGAGTTCCATATGTTGACCCGCAAATTAGTGGATGGGCCGAAATGGTCTGAACTCCAAAACTGGCAAATCCGCTTCTGCGGCCGCGTTGAAAGTGAATCCTGCAGTTGTCGCCACGTCAACAGTCGCGTCAAAGAATTCGCCTACATTGTCTCCTGCATCTCCTTGGTCGGCGGTAGAGGAAGACGACTAGACACCGCCGGTGGTAGAAGATTGGGGTCTCTCCCCAAATAACTGCCATGCGGCTCGCATGCGATTTCTGTTGTAAAGCAAGAGATACACGCAAATCTATTTTTTTCTTTTTACAAAACAACCCAGCGCCAGTTAGGTATGAGAAGCTTAATCGATCTGTATATTTTGGATTAGGAAATAGCAACAGATCAAATATGCGCAGCAATGATCCTGGATTGCCTTCTTACCTTGATAGATCCATAAATTTTCCGCACAAATTTGAAGCACGCCGTGAACCCAATGGTTCCCGTCAGTAAGAAGAACAGGATACTCATGATAGATGTGTATCTACAGTCGATAGGTGTCAGCAGCTGCTGGGTGGGCGGAGTGATGCGCTATGGTTGAGATGCTCACCCGAAATACAGAATCGTCGATGGCACATCCTCAATAGTCAATCTCGTATGGTAGAATAGCAGTCCATACAGGAACACGTAGAACGCGGAAGCTCCGCTGGTGAGGAACGCTCTCCACCACCTAGAATGCAAACCAAGTCAGCCCCATTTTCCACGTTATGATTTCAATCAATTGCTTGACGCATACCATCTGTAATCCTCAGAACACAAGTGGAAGTAGCACATGAGGACTGTCACTTGCGAGCATGTCAACACCAGGATGACAAAGACCAGGAACAAGAACCCGAATACGTAGTAAACACGGTTGTCCCAGATGCTGGCCATGATGAAATACAATTCAATGAAAATCGCGCCGAATGGAAGAATGCCTCCGATGACAATGGATGGGATGCGTCGGAGGTAGAAGGGCTGTTCAGGGATCTGGCGAGGAATCTGATTCGTTCGGACAGGATGCTCCAATTTCTGTTGCATTAAAGCAGAGGGCTCTGCAATAAGTACTTGCAAGCACCGTGCATCGCGCGATGTGTTCACTCACCGGCTTCTTGTAACCGAAGTAAGCTCCCAGGAAGCACAGTGGTGCTGAGACCAAGAACCACATCGAGATCAACGCGAAAAGAGTTCCGAAGGGAACGGCCCCGGAAGACTTGGCGCCAATCAAGAAGAAGTTCAATAATAGGAAAATCGCAAACACAGTCCTGAATGTAATGTCATCAGCTGCGTCCTCTACCGCGCTATAACAGAAAGTATGGGGCATACCCGGGTACAAGGAGAGCTGTGAGCATCACATTACGCTTCCATTTTTCGCCCCCGAACATCTTATAGTATCGAGCCGACGTATATCCAGCGATACTGCCAAACAGAACGTAAAAGACCAAGATCACCGTCGACAATGATCCTCGACTAGATGGTGACAAGAATCCAAGAACTGCGAAACCCAATGTGACTGATGTCATCAAGAACAGCTGCGCGCCGCTGCCGACAAGGACGGCCAGAAGCATAGAGTATCTAGGAGGTCGGAACACGTCGCCGTGCACCAGCTTCCATCCGAAATCTTCCTGTGCATCTTCCTGCGCCTCCAAGGCATTATATCGGGCAATATCCTTGTGAAGCGCTCGAAGCAAGATCATAGCAACCATGCCAGTCAAGAAAAGCACAATGACGACCGAGTTCACGAGACTGAACCAATGAATCTTAGGATCCGATGCACGCACTAATGGATGATTGGTATGAGGACGAGTGTTCTCCACTGGCAGAGCGGCGAGGTGCAAAATTGAGATAAACTGTCACATACAATAGTTGTCCCAGCGAGTGGCCCAGGGGGTTGGCGATTCCTATTCAAGCACTGGATAAGGTCTGATGTCACTGAAGGGTCACCGCGTTCGATTCTTACCTTCCATTTTACACTGTATGAAAATGTAACCGGCGTATTCTTTTCTTCGTCCAAGGTAACAACTCCAGCTTCAGGGGCGGGGGGCCCCTTATCGCTGCATTTCGTGAGGTCCTTCAGACTGTAGGGATTGACTATCACCCCAACAACGCGAAAGTTTTGCTCGTCATTGGTATGGTACTCGATGGTAATGTCGTAGTGGTTGTTCAGCGAGATCACTTCATCCTTCAAGACGACATCAGTGAGTGCACATTGAAGGGCAACTTCAAAATGGACGTACCTGTTTGTTATCATCACCCAGCAAGAAGCCGATTTCGTTATAGACTTCCTGTGTGGCGTCATCAAGTGATTGCATGGCAGCTGGTAGTCCATCGACTTCCCTGCTCACATGAGTTCATTTCTGGACAGCACAACTCAGAAATCTGGCGGCGATGATGCTTACCAGTTCAGACGGTATCTCTCCCGAATTCGCTGATTGACAAAGCTCGCGTCCTCGGGCGAGTAGGTTCTTTCGCCACACAGCGCTTTGCATTGAACCGGCTGTTTCATCTTGAGCTGGATCACAGTAGTGTTAGAACGTCAGCAGTCCAAGCATGTCCCGTTCGCAATCCTCACTTCGAACGCAGAAGACTGGAGTCGGTCACCAAACAGGATACTGCCAAGAGACTCGCTCTTTCGGTGAATCTCATCTGGCTAGATAATCCAGCAAAATATAAATAAGATTACGAGCCAGGTGGTAAGATAACCATGTGGTCGGTTACTTGCCCTGCAAAACTGAAACCTATCGGTATAGAAGTCATACGGCAAAACCTGAACATCGGACAGACATGGATGAGAGTGCATTCATGTTTCTCAAGCTTCACTTCAATTCTCACCGTGTCAGAGGACGATAGCGCATTGACAAAAAGCGGGACGTCCTCGCCAGCCTTATAGTCGTGTGGCGCAACGCCGGGAAGATAGAAGGCGGAAGCCTGCTTTCCAACAGTGAGGACCAGAGTGACTAGTGAGCCCCAGCTAGTCCAGGATTTCATTTTGAGCTATCGTATAAAGGAAAAGCCAGTGGCAGGATCAGCAAAGCGCAAAGTGCAATTTCCAAAGATCACTCCATAGACCACCTGCCGTTTCTCACGTCAGATGGCCAAGCGCGGCAGCGATCGCGTAAGCTTTGGTTTGACAGTCCCGCCCGTCAATGTGTGAAATGTTGGAAGCGCAGATCTCCTTATGCCTGAACCCGTTGCAAATCAGTCGTCGGCCGCCGTTCCACCAGCAACAGGTGTTGAGAAAAGCACTATTGACCTCGCTCCACCTGTAGCGGAGCAGGCTGCGCCGGTTGTAACACTTCCGGTTCCAACACCCCAGCCAGTTCCAACGCTATATGAAAGCGTCAAACATCAGCAGGAAATTCCCGTAGCGCAGCGCCGAGTTCTTGCCGAGGATTTGCAATGGAACCTATCACCAGTCAAGAAGCTTAGTGATCTTTGCATCAATGTGTTAGTCTCGCGCTTTGAAGGTAAGGGGAGAGATTCTGCTTTGTAGAGCGCACAACGCACATAAAGCAAACACGCCAATGATGAAATACTGCCGGAAACAATAGAGCATCCCATCCTATCCCGAGTGCCAACAAAATATCGGGATAGACTGCTATCAAGTATTTCCGTGCAGTTACCATTGCGCATAACAGCCCCACTGGTTCCCGACGAAGAATACTGGCAGCGGAAGTCCGTGGTCACTTTCAAGCTTTGCAATGTGCGGGATCATGGAGGTTCTTGGAAACGATTGTTCTTCGAGTCCAACGTGCAAAAAATCCTCGAAGATTTCGTACCACAATATGGAGGCGAGCAGGAAATGGATCTGATGACCCAACTGGATCTGGGTGCGCCGTATATTAACAAACTCCAAGTACGACAGTTGCGACCGACCGATTACGATGCCCGGAAAACAGAGAAGGAGGGCGGGACAGGCGCTGGGTCGTTGAACGGTCGGTCATCACATAAATTCACATCTGGGAACGGGGATGGCGTCCACCCAGATCATCTGAATCTTGGAATGGTGTTTAGCAAGCTGAAGAATCTAGAGGAGCTGGACATCTGCTATAGGTGAGGCACAGACAACACTACGTATTGCGAAAGCTTCTCGTCCCAACATTTCCTCAGTGTTCGAGATTGTGGGATAGAGTTTCAGTGGGAATATTTCGGGATGACAATGAACGACTGTGTATACTTAAGCGACGTCCTTAAATCGAATCGAGTGCTGCGATCCTTGACCGTGGCCGCTAGCGGGATAGACGACGATCGATGTCACTTGATTGCGAACGCTTTGATGGAAAACCGGACGCTGAAGAATCTGGGTATATATGCGTGATTTATTTGTGCGTCTGCACCATTGCAAAGTGTAACAGTTCTTGCTTCTGTTATGTAGACCTCTCTCATAACCTCATTGGCGATGCCGGTGCACGGGCGATAGCAACCGTGTTTACCAATCCATCGAGCCCGTTGACCCACATCACACTTGCCAACAACAAAATCGGACAAACAGGAGGCACATTCCTCGCGACTGCGCTCCTCCGAAATCCCAAGCTCGTTCAACTTTCCTTGCGCATGAACTTCCTCGGTGACAAAGGGGGTTTAGCCATATTCACAGCGTTGCGAGAAAACACGACGTTGCAGCAACTGGACTTGAGTTGCAATCAGTTGGGACCAACCACTGTTGCCGCCATGTGCACAACGTTGAAACTGAACACACGGGTGCCAGCGTCCCTGGATATGAGCTGTAACAAGCTCGGCCATGGCGACGTGGCAAAAGACTTGCTGCGATCCACCACCGTCGAAGCTGGCAAACCCCAGGGACCGCCTAAACTTGCTACGGTTGAAGACGGTCGTGAGGCGTCTGAAGATGCGGCTGGCAAGGCGATCTTCGATGCAGTCAGCCAGAACAAGGTGAGGGATATTGCTAGCTCTTTCCGTCCGCTTTCACATCCTAATTTCCGTTCATCTCAGTATCTGACACATTTGGATTTGCGAATGACGGGAGTATCTCAAGAGTTCCAACAGGCCATTCAAGGCATAGTGAATGAAAACAAATCGGGATTTTGAACGATTTCTAGATAGACCAAAATGTAGCAACTGTTGTGTTAAAATAAATATACATGAAAAACAAATGGCATGTCTTCTTATAAGCCCAATGCGGCTTTGGTGAATTGAGGCAACACGAAAGAAGCTTTGTGAACTTCCGCATTGTAATATCGGAGCTTGGAGGCTTCGAACTCGGCAGAGAAACGGCGAGTAGGTACCCGGAGGTTTCGTCCCGGGGTGTTGCCACACAGGATGAAGCCGATCTGTCCGCATGGGTACGTAGGAACGGAAGCCCAAGCGTAATCCACCACGGGGAAGATCTTCTTTGAGTGGTCCAAAACTTCCTTGATCAGCTGCAAGTGCAACCATTGACATTCACCTGCAAAATGCATGACGTTAGAATCAGGATTGAAACATGTCAAGTGCCGCTTTGCGATAGTGAGAGACTCAGAGTTTCTATGGTATATTCGTGTTCTCAGCCTTAGCCCCGGGAGGCTTAAGCGTGGTGCATGAAGTTTCTCATCCTTGTGCACTATCCTGGTCTTCTTCATTCGGGGGGGCTTTCTTACCTTGTGTGCAAATAATTCCTTCAGGGAGTAGCGCCTTTCGCATAAGGTCATAAAATGTGATCCCAAAAAGAGACTCCGCAGGGCCGACCGGGTCGGACGAATCGGTAATGATAACATCGTACGAGCTTTCGTTGCTCTTCAAATATTCAAAACCATCACCAATGTGCAGCTTGATCTTGGGGTGCTGGAATCCTACTGCCATAGCTGGGAGAAACTTCTTGGAAACTCGGGGGACTGCCTCATCGATTTCCACGAGTGTGACTTCCTCTACACAGTCGTGTTTGACGATCTCTCGCAATACGCCTCCGTCACCGCCACCAATGACGAGCACCTATTGAGCAGGTCCAGATTAGTGAATTGAAAAACACAGGCTCTGGTCGTAGCAGCAGTCAATTGATTGATGTGAGTAGCATCAGACAGTTCAGAAATAACGCTTTTCTCTCGACATTATGTATTCCGCCTGGGGCGGCAAAGCAGTCATCACTTGCGCCTCACATCAACCATTTCCTTTATATAATATGAGAAGTCAGATGGTCTTTCATCTTACCTTTTTGGGGTTCGGATGTGAGTTGAGAGGAAGGTGTGCAATCATTTCCTGATACGCAAACTCATCCCGCTCGGTTGCTTGGATGACGCCATCAAGGACCAAGACGTTGCCGTGGTTCGTTGATTGAAATACGAGAACGTCTTGGTACTTGGACTTTTCCTGATGTAAAATCTCCTTGACCTGGAGGGTCATGGCTTGAAGTGAAGACTGACGGTCAGGCCCCTTCTGTATATTTTAAAGGTCGGCTCAAGACACACAAGGGAGAGGCAACACTGCGAAGAGCATCAAATGCAATGCCTACCTTGTCCGGGCCATAGAGTCTGTGTCTCTTTGAACCAACCGTCTTGTATGTTAGGGTGCGACATGGTGGGTTTTCGGGGGGTGGAAAACTGCCGCTGGGAAGGCGAGCCAACGCGTTTTTATAGGCGTCGCCAAAAAGAAAATCACGGATGAATCCATGTCCGCGCCACACACGTGATTTGGAACAAGCCATGGCGACGTCCTAATAGAAGTTTTGCAGTGTGAATGCGAGCTATAGTGATTTTTTATGTCGGGGGAGAACAGGTGGGATTGAACGTTCAACTCCGAAAGATGTGTTGATATGTCAAGTCAGTGAAATTCATCGAGGATCCAGTCCAATGTTTATGTGGCTGTGATGCGATTCACAACTTGGACTTGGCAAGCTTGAGAGGTTAAGCACATCCCTCTGCACCGGAAGGTCTACAGCTGCATCCCGATGAATTAGGTCTTCGGGTCTGGAGGCTCATGGTCACGGTGATGTTCAATGAAAATAGATATCAAGCGAACATATAGAATTTGGGCATGCAAAAACTGTGAGGGATTTAGATATTCAAAGAGTAGGTGTACACAGCGTGCAATCTGACACGACTGTACATACATTCAATACATGTTCGTATGTTATTCATAGCAATGTAATGTAACAATCAGTCGACTCTCCTGTCGGACGATCCCGATTCGCCGACTTTGTTGGCAGTTTTCCCGAACCAGCGACCCAGAAAACCTTTGCCACTCTTCTGACTTTTGGCGCTGCCAACCGATTCACGGCTGGTTATGACCCCGCTATCGTGGTCCTCATTCTTTTCACCGAGAGGTCGTCCTGGCTCCTCATCAGTCCTGGCAGCAGTCTCAGCCGCGCGCACATTAGCGTCTCCCAGATTCTAGAGATTTTGAGAATTAGTGAGCGTTTCCTGTTACGGGACTCGGACGGTCTGGGACACCCACTTTGAAAGAGTTCCTTGAGCTGTATGCTTTTTTCATGTTGGATGCGACGTTGGGGGCAAGGTTGTCTCCTTCTTTGACAGCTTCTTTGACAGCATCTTTGAGAGGTTCTACTGCAGTCGCTGGAACAGCGGGAGCGTCTGCCTTCGCAGGAGTCGATCCACAGTTCGAAGTAATGAAAGGGTGATTCAAAGCTTGAGCAGCCGTTTGCCTGTCTTTCGGGTTGACCACGAGAGACTTTCGAATGAAATCTTTCGCTAGTGCAGATGAAATTTGTAAACTACAAACGTTTGCAGAAATTCTCCATCGATTGTCGACTAACCTGTCTCGGATATCGGGTCCCACCATGGCTTGTCAAACTTGTAGTTGCCAGCCATGATGAGCTTGAAAAGCTCGATATTATTTTGATCGTAGAAAGGAGGATAGCCGCAAAGCCTGTGAAAGAACGGTTAGACATGTTCTCATGGTGCCGATAAAGATCATACATACAAAATATATGTGATGACACCTAGGGACCACAAGTCAACCTCCTTGCCATAGCCCTGTCGCTTCAGAACTTCCGGAGCTGGATACGTTGACCACAAGATAAACGTCAGGAATGCAGCGTGAATAGGCTGATGTGGGGACGACCGAGAATCTTGCGCACTAACCGACGTAGCCAGGTGTCCCACATGCGGTCTTCATGACCTCCTCGTCATTGAAGATTTTGGATAGGCCGAAATCCCCAATCATGATCTTAGGGCGCTTTGATCTGTCGGAGAGCAAGAGGTTTTCGGGCTTTATGGCAGGATAGTTAGCACATATCGGTCGCCACCCATCTAAGACGGTAGTACCTTGAGATCTCGGTGAACGATGCCCAGATCATGCAGGTAGTTTAGAGCCAGCAGAATCTTGTGAATAATCCTGGCGCAGTCCACCTCTGTGTATCGACCTCGCTTGACAATGTCGTCAAAGAGCTCCCCTCCAGTGACAAGCTCCATAACAAGACAGATCTTGTTCTCATTTTCGTACATCTCAAACATCTGAATGATGTTTTCATGACGCACTTTTTGCAAAATGCGAACCTCGGTGTCGATCATGCCCTCTTTGCCCTTGCATTTCGACTTGTCGATGATTTTGACCGCGAATTTCTTGCCATTAGTACGATCAGTCCCGAGGCGGACCTCACTGAACGCTCCGCTGCAAAAAGAAAATTAACAGACTGTCAGCTCCATGGTTCTCAACCAAAATGACCAAAATGCGGATAACTGGATGTTGGCTTGACACTTACGTGCCCAATTGGGACCCCAGCTCATATTTCCGGAAAAGGTCATCCATCTTGCATATCTTGCTATTGCCTGGAGATTGTGCCATTTTGGAGTTGTCGGGTTCAAAAGGTGTCGCGCGTGCAACCCAAAAATTCGTATGTTACGAATTTGACCGATCGTAGTGGAGGCAGCAGAAATCAGTTCAGTGACTATATGACAGAAAAGCGGATCGAATATAGCCCAGCTTGGTAGAGCGCTAAACACGCTTGAGAAATCTCCCCGCTTGAAAGGGGGCACACCCACCAAGAACACAATGGGACAGAAACCATTGGTTGCCACTCTGATGACGTTGCCTGTTGGAGATTTTTTTTCTTTCCAACCGCAGGGCTGTACACTTTTACATGACAACAGTTCTTTCTTCTGTGAAAGCTAATATTGAAAAATCCGGGATATGCCTTACACATTGTAATACTTTTATAATTATCTCCCATTTACCGAAAGGCTGGAGCGGGTGTGTGTTGTGTCTATGTATAATGTATTTTGATGCGATTCTGTGCCTAAGGTCCGCTCGCTTATGTCAGTTGTTGGGGACACGGCGGTTTGCTTGTGCAATCAACGACACGCCCAGGGCACGGCGGGGCCCACGCACATACGACTCCGACTTGCAAGCGCCCTTTCTTCTGCAATCCCCTCCAGGCTGCAAGAAAGTGAGTCCCCGACCGTCCGTGCCGTCCATATTATATATTCAGACCGTCTGTCAATACTTGAATCCATTGTGTCCAGAACAAAGGCACCTGGTTTGGTCTGACGCTGTCCGAGTGCGTTGAAAAGCGGCAACCCTCAATCTGTGGTGCAAACCAACTCTAAACAAATCTTCTGTCGAACCAGACAACCTAAACTTCACGATCAGGCTGACTAGTGCTCGCTTTTTTCGAAATTACAGGTATGTCACAACCGAATGGGAGGCGCATGGCGTAGAGTGTCATCTGCTGGGAGGACGCGTGGCCGTTATTTCTCTTTTGGAGGCGGTAAAATCGCTGCCTAAACCTTCAGGGGCCGTGTTGCTACATCAATCGAAAGGCGAAGTATAAATTTACTTCTTCATTTCCAGAACATTGGTTTTTTTAGTCGCACCGTGCGTCAGTTGTTGAACCTCAGCACAGTAAGGGGTTTTGTTCAGTGCCGCCGGTAACATCAGCGTCAATCTAACATGCCATCACTTGCAGCGATATGGCTGATATTGCGGATCGAATCACCGCGGCGCGGAAGGAAGCGGAGTCTTTGAAAGAGAGGATTAAGCAAAAGAAAGATGCCCTCGCCGATACCACACGTGAGTCGTTCGGAGATGTATAATATTGTTGTCTGCTCTGACACAATAATGTCCATCTTAGTCAAGGCAGTATCTGCTGAGCTAGAACCTCTACCTCGGATAATGATGAAAGTGAGACGCACACTGAAGGGGCATCTCGCTAAAATCTACGCGATGCACTGGGCATCCGACAAACGACACCTTGTTAGCGCCTCTCAAGATGGAAAACTCATAGTCTGGGACTCATACACAACGAACAAAGTACACGCCATTCCTCTGCGATCTTCCTGGGTGATGACCTGTGCTTATGCTCCGTCGAGCAATTACGTCGCCTGTGGTGGTCTGGACAATATTTGCTCTATCTATAACCTGAAAACGAAAGAGGGATCCGTGAAAGTTGCGCGTGAACTCAGCGCCCATACCGGTTACCTCTCCTGCTGCAGGTTCATCAGCGACCGACAGATTCTCACCAGTTCCGGTGACATGTCCTGCATGCTCTGGGACATCGACGCCGGAATGAAAACATTGGAATTCACAGACCACACGGGGGACGTGATGTCACTGTCGCTGTCTCCTGACAAGAACATCTTCGTGTCTGGAGCTTGTGACGCCACCGCAAAAGTCTGGGATATTCGAACAGGACGCTGCGTGCAGACGTTTACTGGTCACGAATCGGACATCAATGCCGTCCAGTGAGTTGTCATGTGGTGAAAGTTATCGTAACTATGACCACGATTCCAATTTTGACTTGTTTCAATCAGATTCTTCCCCAACGGAGACGCTTTCGGAACGGGATCTGACGACGCTTCGTGCCGCTTGTTCGATCTGAGAGCAGACCGTGAACTGAACCAATACACCCACGACAACATACTCTGTGGCATCACATCTGTGGCATTCTCCATTTCAGGCCGCCTTCTTTTTGCCGGGTATGACGATTTCAACTGCAACGTTTGGGACACTCTCAAGGGAGAGAGAGTTGGAGTGTTGGCGGCGCACGAGAATCGTGTGTCTTGCCTCGGCATTGCTTCCGATGGAATGGCTCTTTGCACAGGAAGCTGGGACAGCTTGCTCAAGGTATGTTGGACACGGTTCATGGGCTGCACTTCCGATATCATAACTAATTTTGTGGAACTTCTCCAAAAATTAGATTTGGGCTTGATACGTGTAAGGTTTTAGTATCGCTATTCTGAAAACTGAAGGGTACAACGGCAGTTTCTTGGGTCGTCAAGTGAGAGGTGTCCTGGGCTTCGGGATGTTCATTTGTTGAATATACCTGCTAGAGACAATGACGTTCTTGTACAACCCGATAATATGAGTTGCTTTATTTTCACGTTTTATGGAATGGTCGCCAGCAAGAAACTTGCTTCATTGTCCCTGTATGATCCCGATACGTGATCCGCCGAAAGACTGGCTTGATGAAGTTGATACCGAACAAGCGGTTCTTCCACAATTTTCTCAATAGGAACACGATTGGTTCCTGCATACCGGTGATGCGACAGCGTCGTGCTGTACGAACACACGTCCCGCACTTGTCGATGAAGATGCTAAGAGGTCTAGAATATTTTCCCTACACAATCGGGACTCATTTCGGCCACTTCGTGGGCATTTGCGAGGTCATTTAGGAGGCAATATCTAAATCCAGCTTCTCATTGTGTCTTCTTTGGTGGTGAACAAAGAGTTTTACACGTTGATTCTCACTCTGCTCACTTCTGCCTCCAGTCCTTCTACAATTCTCGAGAGTTCAACGCATCCGCCTCTTTGCTGGAAAAAGCTGTGATACTCATCCACCATTCTCCTGCAGGATGGAAAGTAGATGCACGAAATCAACGCTTGTGTTGGAAATAGCATGCTCGCACGCGCTATATATAGGCCTTTCCCGTTGAGAACCGGAACGGGATTCCACATGACTCAGACTAAGTTGGCCAACTTACAGTGCTCTTGCGCTTTTGCTTTGGCCATCGGCATCTCCACAGTTTGCAAATTCCACTCCGGAACCGCTCGCCATGTTCTCCCGCACCCTCCTTGCCGCGCGCTCCACTAACGTATCCAAGGTATGCTGGCGTCCGTAGCTGCGACAGAGACGTTACTAGGATTTCGAATTCCTCCGTCAAATCTTGCCACCAGCCGGAAATGCGGAACAACTCGTGGTTTGACCTTTCTGACCTTTACTTATAGGTGTACTTGCGACGAGCAACGACTTCTCGAAATGCCAGCACCCTCGTGCTCGTAGAGCACAAGAACAACGCTATCACATCCACGACATTGAGTGCGATGACCGCTGCGACTAAGGTTGGGGGTGACATCACTGCCCTCGTGGCCGGAGATGCCCCCGATGACGTTGCGAAGGCGGTGGCTGGTATCAAGGGAGTGAGCAAGGTTCTCGTTGCCAAACACGCCGCCTATGCCAAATCTCTCCCAGAAACTCTGGCCCCCTTGATTGTGGCCACCACCAAGGCCGGGGGCTTCTCCCACGTGCTGGCAGCACACAGCGCGTTCGGAAAGAACGTGCTCCCCCGAGCTGCTGCGCTCATGAATGTGAACCAGATTTCGGATGTCACCGCTATTGAGTCTGAGGACACTTTTGTCAGGCCCATTTATGCCGGTATGGAGTCTTGGCCAGCAGCACCACGGGAGGAGAAATGTTGAGAACCATTCTTCCATAACGATAGGTAACGCCGTTGCTACCGTCAAGTCGAAAGATGTCGTCAAGTTTGTGACTATCCGAACCTCGGCTTTCGAGCACGCCGAAACCGGTGGCTCTGGCACTACTGAGGCAGTTCCCACAGCTGAGACAGCTTGTGAGTAGTGTATTGTCCTCAGATCAAAGTTCTGCAATGAGAGGACTGACCAATACCGCACTAAAGCTCCAACTGAGTGGATCAAGGAGGACATTGTCAAGAATGACCGCCCTGAACTCGGAAGCGCCAGTATCGTAATTGGTGGAGGCCGTGGAATGAAGAGCGGCGACAACTTCCAGTTGTTGTATGCTCTCGGAGACAAGATGGGAGCTGCTGGTGAGAATTGAGAGGCCCTCGGGAGCGGCGTCTGACCTCTATAATTAACTTCCATATTTGTAGTCGGTGCCTCTCGCGCTGCTGTTGACGCTGGCTTCGTCAGCAACGATCTCCAGATTGGTCAAACTGGAAAGATCATTGCCCCCGATCTCTACATCGCTGTTGGAATTTCCGGAGCCATTCAGGTAAGATATGGCACAGTTGCCTATGTCTGTTCTGCGTTGCTAAAGGTAAACTATGCATGTAGCACTTGGCTGGCATGAAGGATTCCAAGTGCATCGTCGCTATCAACAAAGATGCCGAGGCCCCTATCTTCCAGGTGTCTGACTACGGTCTTGTCGCGGACTTGTTCAAGGTACGTCCAGTGCTTTTGTGCGAGTTTCATATGTTGAGATCTGACCCGAGCTTGTTCTAGGCCGTCCCGGAAATGACCGAGAAACTCTAGATAAAGAAAGACCTGGATTCCCCAGACTTCATTCACTTACGTTGCATCTAGAACATTGCTGAATAAAACAACATTTGCTTTACAAACATGGTCGCAGTCCTCACACTTCTAAATGAACGGACGCTGTTACGGTTCTCCCGTCCTATGGCAGAGTTTCTATTTTTATTTGATTTCCCTGGCCGTCCATCAATGCCTTCAGTTGCGCCACCCTTCCTCGCAGAGACTCGATCTGGTCTTGTACATCACCCTTGATCCAGGCAGACCTTCTCCACGCGCTTTGGACCAACTTAACATTGTGACGGAATTGAGAGAGTTCAACCCCAAGCACGGCCAAATCGTTAGAAAGCCTGCAAGTATGCGGAGTGTAAGTTTAGCGAGTACCACGCAAGCTGCTTACGTTCGGTGGCCTCTTACCCGGTCATTTGACCATTGCAATCCTGAAGTATCAAGAAAATAAGAGACATTAAGAAAAAGATGTCCTGCATATCGATAAAAAGCACTTCAGCACGTACATCCCAGACTTCCAAATCCTGTTTCAGCTGTCGCGCTTGAGTCTTGCTCAAGCATGTGGAACAAAATAATTGCATTAAAGGTGGCGCGACCTTGTCGCTGTCAAGATTCACCGAGCGTTTCTCCATAGAGAGATGCTGCTGCACTCTCTGAACAGCGTTCTTCGTCTTTGTTGCCTTTTCGGCTGTGTCCACCGCGGTTATCTGCAAGCGCTCCAAAAGCTCATCTGTTGCCTTTAACGAGTCATCGAACGTTTCTTCAAGTTCCTTCAGCGATTTTTTCCCTGTCAGGGTCGCGTGCAATGCGCGCTCGATCTGTTCGAACTGGTCGACCATATCGTGAAGGGCGTACTCTGAGTCGCCCTTCAGCTCAATCAGGGCATCCACTGTCCCGTCAAGCGCGGTTGATGCCAAGCGCAGGCCGTCCGCTACCCGCGCTTTATCGCTAAAGTTCGTGTGGTAAAGAACCGCCCACTGCAGACTATGTAGGTTGGTGGATCGCAACGCTAGAGAGCGCGGCTCTGGCAATCCATGCGTTCGGATGACAAGCTATGTATTGCGCTGGTGGGCAAGTGTACTGTTCAAAATGCACCCGAGAAACACGTCTTCATCCATACCTGCCGTCCCTGGTCCACTGTTTCAAATGTGGTCTTCGTGATGATCCCCACTGCTTCCTCGAGTCTCCTTTCTTTCGCAGCGATGAGGTCATTGCAAGTCGTGGAGGTTAGATACGCCCCGCCGTGGTCGCACCAGAGCTGCTGTGCAGATTCAATGGTTCCAGGCCGTCCACATGCGAGCGCCAGTATCGGGAGGCGATCTACGATTGGGCTATCGCAACTAAGGCCGCCCCAACTATACAGTTGTGTAAACCGATTGCTTAAAAATCGCCAAGCAACGCTGACCACGGAATATGTTAGGTATTATCCCATAACCATGAATAGAAGAATGATAGCTCACAGAAGTAATACTATTCCCACAATGTAAGGTGCGAAAAGTCTCAATATCGAGGTGAAAAGCTGGATGCCGAGTTGGAACGTTGCGTGGCACACTCGTCCGGCAAGGTTGAACCCTCGCGTGGCAGCCGCGCCGGACGCTGTGAAGGCACTTTCATGTGCATCTGAATATGCTGAGCGTACGTCGTCCATCCACAAGCTATCCGTGCTAGCAGAAAACAGAGAGTGAGTCCCAGAAATGGTGAGAGGCAGCAGAAGCAAGGTCAAACCAACCTTCCAGAAACGTCCGTGTTCGATCTTCGCAGCTTCGCACCCGCATCTGTGCGCTTTCCTTTTGACCGTGCCTTGAGGGTTCGGGAAGGTGTATTGGCCATTGATTTGTGTTCGATATGTTTTGTATACAGAGAGATTTGAAATGAGGTTCAGAGGTGTTCTTTCTTAGATGATGGCGAAGTGAGGTCGGGGAAAAGAGACTCGAGCGATGACGCAGGCGCGCGTCGTTTTCATATTGCTCTCTATGGTTAAATGAACTGCGCTTCACAAACCCGCCGACACAAATCCGATTTTGACTACCGTAAATTTCCTGCAGGGAGGAGGCTGGACAGCATTCTGGGCGAAAAGAATAGGTAATTTCGTACTGTTTGGCTGTCCGCATTTTCTTGAAAGAGGTGTGGTAGAACGAAAACCATCTGTCTGCCTCTTGGGACGAGCCCGTCGTTTTGTCGAAGGCGTGACGCACAGAGGGGGACCTCCTGCTTATTGTGATACAGCGGACCGACCAGAACCTGATATTGACACCGGGGGAGCCTTGAAATGAACGGCTGCCATGTGTAATAAATCAACGAGAGCCGCAGGCTGTGATGAAGTAAATACTGTTGAAAGCGGTGAAGGACTAGAAGGAACGGGTATATTGTGAAAGGCTACGAACAGTCTGACGAAAAACTATACACATAAATCTCTCTGCAAAGTCTCTCATTCGTCTTCCTCCTCGATGGTATTGAAGGCTGCCTGGATTCTAACTCTACTAAGCACAGCGCTGTCTCTTCTTGAGCGCACTTCGGCCATCCGGGCCGCTACGACCTTTTCGAACCTCTCTGAGATGGATGGAAACTCTCTCATGACCTCCTGCAAATCAGTTCGAGATAGCACCATGCAGAAACTGTTTGTAAGGGTGCGCACTGAAGCCGTACGAGGGATGTCAAATAGTACTCCAAGCTCGCCTACGAGTGATTCTGAACGTTAATCCAAATCCCTGCTGCATGACGTCAAACATCAAACGCCTATACACATACCAAAGAACGACCCAGGTCCGATTGAGCTGTAGACTGTCTTTCCATCACTCGAAACCACCTCAACCTTTCCCTTGCTGAGAAAGTACATCTCCTGCCCAACTTCACGCTTTCGAATAATGTATTCTCCGGCAAGGAAAATGGCAGGCGTCATGCGCAGGTTAAGTTGACGTTCAAAATCAGGAAGCTCTCGTGCAATGTCACGGCAAGAATCTGTGACCCCTGAGGACAATCCGGAGTTGCGACGCGAGCTGCTGGCTGAGTCCTCCTGAGAACCAGCTGCGGTTGTTACGGATGGCCTGGGCGGTCCTGGTAAGGAGTTTCGTCTACTGCGCTTGGCGGGTTGACCGACGACCACTGGTTGAGTCGAAAGCGGAGATGGAGGCAGAACAGGTTGTGGAGCTTTTGCTGGAAGAGAATTTCGTCTTCGGGTCACATTGTGAGTTGGTGGCACAGGGGTTGTTGTTGAGTTCCGAGGTGCTGCCGCCACCGATGTCGTGCTTCCACCACCTGCCAACCCAATTTTCCGGAAGTCCATCATGGTGGGCAGTACGACGCCAAAAGCCATCAGAGTTGTCAATTCATCTATAGTTGCAGTTCGCATCTCCCCTCCCACCATAATCTCATGAGTTGTCGGTGCCTCGCTCTGCTTTGACTCGTCGGTGGCATTTGGCGTCAACGACTGTGACCGTGGACTATGATTCCCCAAGCTCTCGCGAGCATCAGAAACGGAAACCACACCTCCAGGCGTCATGATATAACTGGAATCGGGTTGGTCTACATATGATCGACTGCGAGAGAGGCCACCAAGGTCAGTGCGACTGACACGGCCGGTGAGGGTGTTCCCTGAACCACAACCCTCTGCGAGAGGCCCCGCGCCGTCAACGTCCGAGCACGCCGATGCTTGTCGAGACTGAGATTGAAGGGTATCAGGAAGAGAGATTGCATTGCGGGAGTGTGAGGTTGTCGAGTCGATTTCGCCACCAGATTCCGCGACCTTTTCGCTGTTGTCAGTCGGTAGTGAGAATCGTCTATCCGCTCCATCCGCGCCTGCAGAGAACCTTCGTAGGCGATCTTTTATGGACGTTCGAGAGCGCCTTTCTCCTGGAGACGGTTCTACGGCAGACAGCCGTCGCTTGTCTTGTTGCTGGTCCGGAGTTTTTTTATTCTTTACGGCCACCGCACTAAAAAGCCGCTGAACCACTGTTAGTATTCCCTTCTTGGGAGGAGGAGTTACGCTGCTGAAGTCGTTCATCGAATGAGGAGGTTTTTCTGAAGACGGCTGCATCTTGGCAGTGGTGAGCCTTATATGTAGGAGTGCTGCGGGCGCTCGGAATAGCCGGAGAAGAGGCGTGGCATCTTAGTCAGCGAATGTTTACGCGGCGGCGCCCGAGGGAACGTGGCGGGGCCGCGGAAGCGGTTGAGTTAACTCTGTTCCGAGCTCGTGAACAATTACAAGTGACTCGGTAGCATGTAAGTTATGTTTGAATCGGAATCGACCGATGTCCGGGTGAACAAATAACGATAAACCGTCAGTTTCTCGAGAAATGTTTGGGTGGTTGCAGTCAGTGATATCATCCTCAACTGTCGATATCGGCCAGTCAAGAACTATTTGACAATCTTGTCATTTCATTGCCAAGAGGTATTGACGATGCCCAAATGTTTTCTAGGTTTTAAGACCCGTCGGAAGCAGCATGGAGCGGGGTTGCAGAATTGACGGGGCTGCGGGGGAAGTAGCCAAGCCACACCGCCTGAGTCAGCAACAGAAGCCAAGCCAAGAACACGTCACAAGAAGATCGCTGCGGTCGGGATTTTTTGGCTAGGCTTTGGGTTTTCGGCATTGGAATGTATGCAAGAGCCCGGAAAAGCCTGACCAAGACGGCTATGGACATCCGCTTGAAGACTCTTCTCCCAGACAGAATGGCAAGCCAGGGGACATTCAGCAGCTTGGAGGACGAACCATTCATGGACGACGACGACGGTCGCCAATCCAACTCCTCTATTGATGTACGTACTTGGGGGCCCCTCATACGGGGAACTGCGATAGAAGCATGTGTATGGGAAGCAAATAAACTTGAGACTGCACGTGGAACGGAGGAAGAAATAAGCTTGCATTGTTATAAAGACATCACTCCGAGCATGTAACTGTCGCCGCTGTTGACTTCCTGGCCTTCTAATCAATAGTTGCTGCCCCGACATACGCGCGAGGTGAAACGATTTACACCCTCGCATCGCAAGAGTTGGATTAAGCGCATGATTACTGGGAATGGGCCATCCAGCACTCCACGCACTGTAAACCTCAATGGTATGTGCGAAGTGGCGGAATGAAAGGAACGCCATTCCATGATCTGTCCCAGCTTTCGAACTTTTAACAATCGATGACTGCGATAGCCAGCTCCTCCAATTCGGGATATCCTGCGAATGTGATCCGCAACCAGAAGTACAACGTTGTCAGCTTCATACCCATTGTTCTCTATGAACAGGTACAGGAATGTTGGTATCAAATCGCGCATAGCCCATGGAAGTCTGATGAGAGCGATGTCATTAGTTCAAGTTCTTTTTCAACCTGTATTTCCTACTGGTCGCCTTGTCGCAGTTCGTGCCCGCTCTGAAGATCGGTATGGACATATGGGCGACCGCGGGACATTCTTGATCGTCCATTGCACTTCAGCTCACAGAATGGTCTTGCCAGGCTACCTTTTTACATATTTCGCTCCTCTCACCTTTGTCCTTATGGTCACAACGGGCAAAGAGGGCTGGGACGATTGGAAGCGATATAAGCGTGATGAGGTTGGCTAGCTACAGTTTAACAAACATGAATGAATGGATGCCTTTCTCATCATGGAGATCAACCTTAGGAAGCAAATTCGCAATTGTATCAAAAGCTGACAGACAACGGGTTTGAAGGCATTCCGAGTTCAGCTATCAAAGTCGGAGACATGATATTGATCGAAAAAAACCAACGCGTACGATGCCTTGATTGCTTACTCGCCGATATGGCTGCTACTGAAACTCGATCCTCAAGCAGGTTCCTGCCGACTGCATTCTGCTTCGCACGACCGAAAATAGCGGCGCATGTTTTATACGCACGGATCAGTTGGATGGTGAAACGGACTGGAAGCTGAGGTAGAAACATAGTAGTTCGCGTTGTATCGTGGGACGCCTGTCTGATGCTGTCTGTACGCCGCAGAGTAGCAGTGCCGTACACTCAGAAACTCGCCAATGATCGAGCCCTTCTGCGTTTGCGTGCAAATGTATACGGTACTTGTTCTCCATACGAGGCATAGGTTGCCCCTTGTTACTAAGTCATTTCAATGTTGTAGCTGAAAAGCCACATAAGGACATTCATTCCTTTGTCGGTAATATGAGCATCGAAGTCCCCACAGTGAGTTTACTTCCTGTACGTATCGAAGCTTCATGCATCTTATCCTGACATCTATGCAGGAAGGCGATCATGTAGAATCCTTGAGCGTCGAGAATACGCTGTGGGCGAACACAGTCATCGCATCTGGCAACGCTTTGGGCATGGTGGTCTACACCGGCATTGACACCCGTGCGGTTATGAATACCAGTTTCCCGAGTACCAAGGTCGGACAACTCGATCTTGAAATCAACCGTCTATCTAAGGTGAGCTCATCAGCTATCAAGATTGTCACGGATATGCCGTTGACATCATTGTCAAGATCTTGGCCGTGGTGACACTAGTACTCGCTATTACGATGGTAGCACTCAATGGATTCCGTGGACTTTGGTACATTTACATGTTCCGGTTCTTGATCCTGTTTTCCTCCATCATACCTATCAGGTCAGTAGTTGCGCATTGATGTTCGGACCATGGTCATCACCTCGTAACTGACATGCAAACAGTCTAAGAGTTAATTTGGATATGGGCAAAACTGTGTATTCACAACAGATCATGCGCGATGAAAACATACCCGAGACTCTGGTGCGGACAAGCACAATACCAGAGGAACTCGGCCGCATTGGATATCTTCTCACAGACAAAACGGGGACTCTTACCAAAAATGGTGAGACATGCGGCACCAATGTTCACTTATGAGTATGGACGCTGAGCACTCGCATCAGATATGGAGTTGAAAAAACTCCATATGGGGACAATGTCATATGGTGGAGAGTCCATGGATGATGTGAGGGAGCATTTACGCTCCGCGTATAGTTCCCGCCAAGGTAACAATTATCCCAGCTCTCTGCCACGTTCCTGTCTGACGCTTCCCTGAAGGTTCAGAACCTGCCTTCCGGTACAAACGCGCCCGTGACATCGCATCCCGTGTCCGAGATATTGTGCAAGCGCTAGCTTTATGCCACAATGTCACTCCTGTGATTTCTGATGACGGAGAAATCACATATCAAGCATCCTCTCCGGACGAGGTGGCCATTGTGAAATGGACAGAGTCAGTCGGCCTAGCGCTGTACTTCCGGGACCGACAGAATATCAGAATACGAGCGGCAGACGATCAGATGCTCGATTTTCAGATCTTAGAGGTCTTCCCTTTCACTTCCGAAACAAAGAGGATGGGCATCATCGTCAAGGACACTAGCACAGGGGAAGTCTTCTTTTATCAGAAGGGCGCAGATACCATTATGAGCAAAATCGTTCAGTACAATGACTGGTTGGACGAAGAGTGTGGAAATATGGCTAGGGAGGGACTTAGAACACTAGTCATTGGAAAGAAACGTCTCACTGACGATGCGCTCAAAGATTTCAAACGCCGGTAGGAAGATAGCTCGTTGGTCTGTTCACCGATTCTAGCGATGCTGACAAAAACGATTGTAGATATAACGAAGCAAAGATAAGCGTTAGCGACAGAAACGCTGCCATGCAAAAAGTCATTTCCGAAACATTAGAATGTGACTTGGAGCTATTGGGCGTCACTGGAGTCGAGGACAAGCTTCAGGTACGTGAGTGTGAAGTCTTAAAGCAGATGGGCGAATGGCCGAACTCTATACTTTTCAAGGATGATGTCAGAACGACCTTGGAATTACTGCGAAATGCCGGGCTACATATATGGATGCTGACAGGTATGTTGAGCCGTGGTTGATTGTGATGTGCTGTGCACACCGTAAACGATGACATTGGATAGGCGACAAGATTGAGACTGCCACTTGTATTGCGGTGTCCACCAAGCTTGTTTCTCGAAATCAAACGATCTATCAAATTGCGAAAGGTTTGGGCAATAGGAGCTTATTGCTCAACTCCATCACTCGATTTGACATTCTAAACTTTATGCTCCCACTAGTGACCAATTCATTGCAGGCGATGGAGGAGTTGAGCAGTCTACAAGGCAAAACTGACTGCTGCCTCGTAATCGATGGAGAATCTTTGCAGGTAGCGTCCTCATGTTAGCCCATGTAATGACGTGTCCCTCTAAACCAGATCTTGATAAGACGTATCTGGACCGACATCGCATAGAGTTTATCGAGATGGCCATTCGCCTTCCGGCGGTAGTTTGCTGTCGCTGTTCACCGACACAAAAAGCCGAAATCACTTCTCTCATCAAGAAGCATACTGGTCAACGTACCTGTGCTATTGGGGACGGAGGAAATGATGTCTCCATGATTCAAGCAGCCCACGTCGGGGTCGGCATTGTCGGAAAGGAGGGAAAGCAAGCGTCCTTGGCTGCAGATTTCTCTGTCATACAATTCAGCCATCTGACGCGACTGCTGCTGTGGCATGGACGAAACAGCTGTGAGTTCTTCACGGACAGTCGATAAGCTGATAACCTGCTCATCAGTCTGCGCCCTACTCAGACAAGCGTTCGGCAAAGTTGAGCCAGTTTGTGATACATCGTGGCTTGATCATTTCCGTCATGCAGGCTGTCTTCTCGTCCATCTTTTACTTTGCGCCAATCGCATTGTATCAGGTATGTTTCTCTTCCTTCACATCTTCTGAACTTGTTGTTGTTGCGTTCCACTCATCCTTGAAAATATCAGGGTATGCTGCTTGTGGGGTATGCGACAGTGTTTACAATGGCACCTGTATTCTCGTTGGTGCTGGATCGGGACGTGAGCGAGGATACCGCGCTGCTTTACCCCGAACTCTACAAGGAACTGAGAAAGGTACCACACAAGGACATCGCATCACTGTCCGTTGTTTCAAATACTTACCTTCTTGGGTGAATGAAGGGCCGTTCGCTGTCATTCAAAACCTTCTTCATATGGCTTACCATCAGCGTCTACCAAGGTTAACTCATTATTGGCACGCTCTCTCAGTGTCACACATTGCTTAACAATAGATTATCGCCTTTGTTCGTAGGTGGTGCTATCATGATGCTCGCCACATGGCTATTCGAGGACGAATTTGTGAACATCGTGTCCATCTCATTTACTGCTCTAATCTTCAATGAGCTTCTGATGGTTGCCCTCGAAATCAACACGTGGTATGTTCCAGACACACCGCGGAGTATCAGGTCAGCCACTAACGAGAATACGAATTAGGCATCCATACATGGTTTATTCTGAGGTTATCACCGTCGCGTTGTATATATCTTCCATGTGGATTCTAAAAACGGACTTTGGTAGGTCATTTGCTTTCTATACCTCACCGCTCTGGCTTGTACTTAATCCTGTCTTTCAACTGTATAGATTTGACCTTTATTCTAACAACAACATTTGTGTGGAAAACGGCAGTTATAACCGCCGTCAGCAGTCTACCTCTTTATGTATTAAAGCTGCTAAAGTGGAAGTGGAACCCCCCGAGCTACACCAAGCTCGAGGGTTAAATAGAAACTCTGTTTTAAGATCCTGCGGGCACTTGCCGCTTTCCTTTGTCTCAATCTCTACATCTTCTACAATGTCAGCTATATTCTACGCTAAACCCTCGCCTTGCCATCGCGAATCATGACTTGCCCACAAGGCTTGCCATCGTTTCTTTACTGATGTCGTTCAGGAGGTCATCCGACAGGTTTAGTTCCTCATTGTACGTTTCTTTCATCTATGACCCAAAAAATACAAAACCCCGGCACATCAGTTTCTTTCCACTACCTTCCCCCCCCCCCCCCCCCCACCTTCTTTGTCTCGCATCCTACCATTTTCAAGAAATCTCCAGTATCCCCAATCAACTCTCCGCTTTTGCGCCAAATCATCTGTTGCAACCGCGCCGGGTCTTTGTACGTCCGGTCGCGGGCCATGCGCTCGCTCCACCGCTTTTGGGTGTACGTGTTGCGGACGTACTCTTCCCACTGAGAAGGATGCTTGGGGATCAGCTCAATATGGAAATCGGGCAGATTCGTGCGCAGGTGGTGGGCTAGCATCTCTGCCTGAGGACGAGGCAGGGCTTTAGCTAGACTTCCGCAGAAGAAAAAAGGAAAGGTAACGCTGATGGGACGGCAGCTTACTTTGGCATATTCGGGGTCATTCGCCTTTCCGGCAATCACAAAGTGGGCCATTTGGAAAAAATTGGTATCGATATGTCCGAAAGAAAAAGGTGTTGCTATGTCCGGAAGATGTTTAGAGTCCTGGTAAATTCCGGAGGACCAAAGTCGCAATGAAGTATGGAAAAAAAGAGTGTACCCAAAAAAAGGCCTCTGTTCTTTATTCTGACCACGGATAAATAGCGGAACTTTGCTCCCGAAATGCTACAAAGGTTAATTAGGCAGCTAGCGCCTCAAAAGCCTATTTTGGGGTATCGATATGGCAAAGAAAGTCTGATTGTGGAGGCCGAGGGACGTAGCGGAGTTTGCAAAAATCGCGCTGACACGCGTCGCGCACTTTAACATTCAGTACTTTTACGAAAGCGGATGATTAACTATCTACGGTTCACTATTTACATGAGGGGTGATTTTATGAAATGCGTGGTGACTCGGGGGATAACTGTCCTATTAGGGGGCGCCGTCAACTTCCATCATGGCAGGGGAGGCGCTCCATCCGCCACCTTCTGGATCTACAATAATATCCTCTGGGTCGACACCTCGATGACATGGATCGCAAGTATCGTATTGTCCGGTTTTCGGGGTACAACTTGCGCAGACTGTGTGACGAGAAAGCATGGCATCAGTGACGAAACCCTGCCTATGCCTACAAAGCGGAGACTTACCGACACGACCGCATGTCTTGCAATTATACTATAGGAATCAGATAAAAAATCCCTTAGATGAGAGACACGCGATTACATTACAGTGTCTCTGACGGGATGGCTTACCTTCCATTTCATCCAGGAAAACGTGGCATGGCATAATGAGCAGGCAGAGTGCGTCCCTAGCATGGAATCCCGACGACCATTTCCAGCGGAAGGCGCGTACGTTCGCCGAGTGACCCCTTCGTCAAGAAATTTCTTGGCGAACGTGCTCCATAGCTGCGGTGCCATAGACACAGGCCTAACTCGTCGGGATGGAGGTCTCAGATTCTGACCCGATGATGATTGCGGTTGTTGGAGTGGCAATAGTGGGGCGGTCGACTTCGGGATGTCAAATGATCTGCGCGCCAACAGCATCGACTGAGTTTGTGAGACAACTTGAAGCTTGCCCTCGCGAGAAATGCGCTCATAGCACGGATCACACGCTCGCGCCGGAGTGTCCTTATGCAGACCCGGGATCAGAAAGTGCTATGGAGGAACGAGGTACAAGTTCTTGTCAGCTAATCTCTAATTGTCAAATAAAGGAATACGCGCACGTTGGCAGGCATTCATACCTTGTCTGAACAGGCATAGCACACAATCTTTCCACACGCTCTGCAGTGGTGCTGGAGGAGATTCAATAAGCCTACTGGCTCGCTGAGATGAGCCCTGAACCCTGCAGGATGCAATCGTACCTTTCGTTTTATCATGGTAAACTCTTGAGAGCACAACATACAGCAATTGGTGCTGTCGTCCGGCATCTATGGGAAGGATTTCTTGTCAGCGGTCTGTTGACCGAAGATGTTTACCAACAAGGTCCATACCCAGACTGGCGCACTGTAATTGTGCATCTTCCTTCGCTTTTGCCATGAAGACCATTCCTCTCCTCCTTCTGAAAATCAGAGTCAATCAAATGTGAACTCGACAACTGCTGAACCATATACTAACCGTTTCGGAGAGTAGACCGGTTTGTCCGTAGCTCGCGGGCAGCGGTGTCAATGTCATGTATCCACTTCTGTTTCTCTTTAGCTGAGTCTGCACAGGGATGCGGTCGGCGGCATTAGAAAATGAAAGAAAGGAACTCGTTTGATGTATTGCCGACCCTTACGTACCTGCATACATGGCAAATGACTTTTCTGGACTGACAATCTGGAAGATGTGTTCCATGTCTTTCGTGTCCGGTACGTCAACCACTTCGCATAATTCCAGATCAAGCTTCCGGTGAAATGTGTAGTGGTCCTCCAGCATGCTCGGACTGCACAAAGACTTGGTAGTTAGGTGTGAGATCAAGAATGGAGAGGGGATGCACGGCATCTCACCTTGCGTAGATCAGGAAATCCGATAGCAAAATCAAGTATCGAGTGTGATGCCGTCGGCGGGATATCTGAACTAACGTCTAAGAACGTGTCATGACACCAGAGATTTACTTCGAAACCCACCTTCTGCACCCTTCCCCGTTTGATCAATCGTCGACCAGGCGAGACAAGATCCTCATCCATGCCATACAGGGACCGCTGAACTTCAACAAGTTCTTGCATCATTTCGTGCTCTCGGATAGTTTCGTTGACAAAGACGGCCACTGCAAATCCAATTAGCCAACAGTTAGTGACAGTATCAAGGAGCGCCACTCTACCTTCAGCAATTCGCTCTAGTGACTTTTTCAAGGTCAGATGATCCGGATGTTCGGAGTCCGTATTCTTGAGAAGATCCTATGAAAGCATACATTAAATATTTCTGTTCTTAATTATGATTTAGAAAAGAGGGACCTACTTCGAGTAGCAGCTTGTAACTATATGATGAGGTGAGAGTTAGAATCAATGAGATCAGTTCGACAGCAAAATCGGACATACCGAGGAATTCGCTGAACTGGCAAAATCAAGAAAGACTCAAGAGGGAGGCCTTTGAGTTCCGGATCGGCATTTTGCCTCTGTTGACAAGGAGTAAGCTCATTTTCTCAGATCTCGATCTCTTTCAAAAGAACCTACCGCGATGAACTGAGCAAGTGCTGGAACCTTCGCCACATTCTCAGTGAGCAGTGACAACGCATTGTTGAAATTTTTCACGTATGATGAATACATTTTCAAATATGGGGCCTGCAAGTGGTTACTATCGCTCTTCAAGCTATGTAGAAAACAGATGTCACTCACCAAATTCAAGAATATATCTCCAATGCAACCGTTGGTTGAATTCCATGGCTGTTCATCCAGTCGACTCTCCAGTTGCTTCCGTAGCTCAGTATTGACATTAATGAGGCCTCGCAGTTCGCTGAAGATGCTCTGGATAGTCTTTTTGGGTATAACCTCTGACGCCGTGCCGACAACAGTCATTAATGGCTCAAAAAACGACTAAGTTGTGACAGAAGATGAGCGGTCTGTCCTATGTACAACGTTACAGCAGGTAAACCCCTCACCTTTCGCAGCTGAAGTAAACTGTCGACATATCTGCGTTCACTCTGGAGTATCTCATTCGCAATTTTGGCGCGTTTGCTGGAACCTGGGAGACTTTCCGACGAGGCTGTATGCGAAAGAGTAGGAGTCGAAGGGTTGCTGTCCCCGTTGTTCGAGGCGCCAGGTGAAGTCATGAGGTTGACTGAAGTGTCCATAGCATCTGTGCATCCACTCATATCAGCAACGCTCGTACGATGGCTGGCGGTTGTGAAGAGAACATCCTCGGATGAGAAACTCGTTTGGAAAGAGTTCACTCTGCTCAGCATATTGTCGTTCATAGTCGAAGTGTCCCCAACAGGGCTGTCCAGCTCGGGCATCGATTTAAACGGACCAGCGCCATGGAAGAAGACGGCTTGCAAGCCAGAATCCCCTACGGGAGCAGGCGCGACGGTTGACAGTCGGTTGGATCGGTGACGGGAGGAGCGCGCCGCGAATGTCGCAGGGCGGGGTGGTGCGAGGTATGAGTTCCGCTTCGCTTCGATCCCACCATAGCTTTCGCGAAGTAGTATTTCATCAGATAGGTATGCTGAACGTGCTCGTTTCGGCCTTTCGCTGGTCCTGAGCAATAGGTGTTCGTCAATTCCGGAAAAGCGCAGTCGGCCTGCGAAGAGAAAACTTACCCTGTCTCTCCAACATCGACGGAAGGCATTTGCAAGATTTCCGACTTCCTCGCAGACGGGGACGATGCTTTCTTCCCTAAACTGCGTCCCCGGACCGCAGGTTCTGCCATTGGCCGACCCTTGTCTAGTTAGTGGCGCAACTTTGGTCGGTCAATGGGAGCTCCAGAACACACGAAGAGAGCAGATGGCGGGAGCTCCAGACAGCGTGGTTCAATGTGGCCGAGAGGTTGGGCCGACTCTTCTCCAAGGTGTAAGCTGAGACTGAAGTAATGGCCGGGTGGTAAATATGGGAAGATCTGGCGAAAACCAAGGGAACTTCACACGGAAAGCTGTCAATTCGGAACTTGAGAGCACGGTATGAGTCACATGACCTCGTGGCTTGTGTGAATGCGCGGGTCTTAAACGCGCGCCAATTCTCGTGAGTCACCAACTGCGCAGTCCAAACTTGTAAAGTTGCAACTCAGCCAACAACGACACTCTCAGGTGACATCACACAGCCATCAAGCGGCGCAAGGTCCCTATACAGTAGTTGTTCTTTTTCTTCACAAGTATCGATACCTGGACGTCTATTTGTGGCTCGGAACCGGAAGTTACCATGAAATGTCTCCGGCTTCTGACTGTCCACCTGAGCTGACAGCGCGCATGCTTAAGAAATTTCTCTCTCCAGTCACAAGCCGAGATATGGAGGAAATCGGGGATGATGCATCTTAATGAAGTCTAGCAATATGCTCATTATGTCCCACCCATAATTCAATCAGATGGTGAGCAGATGATCAAGTGATCCCCTGATTCCTCAATCAAAAGTGCACTCAAGTTGGATGTGCCCTGCTTCGGAATTAGACGTGAGGCGCAGTATACTGTCAATGCCAGGCACGTGACCTCCCATAAATGTTCCGTTCGCGCTTTTGACAGTACGTATCCGCGATTAACAGCATCCGAGAATGAACTGGGGAATAAGATCACTTTGGCAAGGTTCGTTGAATATCCGAGTCTATGTTCCACGGGCAGATCATAAGTCCTGAATTATCTTACAGCGGTCCGGATAACAAGACCTCTCGCTATCAAGCGGGGAAGCCTTCGTCATGCTTCCACTAGCGCGGAGTATTCCGGGAATGGATCTTCGCCAATGTCCTCAGCGCTTGGAGGCTGGCTCTGGGCTGTCCCTATAGGCACATTCGGATTAGGGTGCTGGCAAGTGTACCGACTGCAATGGAAGCTGGATCTTATTGAGAAGGCCGACCAACGGATGCATCTGGACCCTGTCCCACTGCCAGCTACCGACGGGTGAGCACGGCATCTCGCACCGCTTACCCCTGTTGTGTATATTGATGAGCATGGAGGTAGACTGGTATCAAACATAGCAGATGAATATCGTCGCGTTCACGTCACGGGAGCGTTTTTGCATGACAAGGAGATGCTGCTTGGGCCCCGGACGCGAAATGACCAAGAGCAGCAAGGGGGCGGGCTTATTGGAGGCGGATCGGCAGTGGGATTCTATGTCATCACTCCCTTCCAGCGGTCGGATGAGGGTAGGATTATTCTCGTAAACCGAGGGTGGATACCGCGCAGCCTGCGGGATCAGAGCAAGCGCAAGGGCGGGCTTATTGAAGGCCCAGTCAAGATCGAGGGGTTGATGCGAACGGCAGAAAAGGTACCGTATTAGAGACACGCTGCGATGAGTTGGCCTTGTGCTGATAAGTTGAACCTATAGAGTAGCATGCTGAGGGTCGTGGAGAATAGGCCAGGTAACCGACCCTTTGATGCGCATCATGCAAGGCGAAATGCTCACATACAAATGTCTTGCAGAAAAGAACGAATGGTACTGGCTAGATATGGCGGCCATGACTGAGCATTCTGGCGCCCGGCCGCTCCTTATTGAGATGATCGGAGGTGGGATACACACGTGTTTGTTATTTCGGATGTGTGACGCTTAGGACGAAAGCTGACCAAAGCGTGTTCGGCAGATTCCGCGATCAACGCTGCAAACTCTGGGGACGAGTTTCCGATTCCCCGCAATGCACACATCAACTTCCGAAATACCCATATCCAGTATGCCATCACATGGTAAGCCATACCCCCCCGCAAATCAACAATCACTCTTTTCAGTCACTCAATTGGCTTGTTTGTCAAGGTATGGTCTGTCTTTATTCTCGACTTTTGCCATGTGGAAGAGTCATCGGCGCATGCCCCGCGGTCGCCCGTTGCGGTAGACCAGGGATTTTTACGAGGAACCATCAATACTGTTTGACATTATACTCGTGGTTGAGGCGTCCGTTTTGTATATTCCTCATTTACGAATATAGTTACATGCATCCTTGGACCCATATCGTGCGCGTCAGCGACCATGTGAGAGGAGAGACGTTTTGAATTGATGAAGGTGGTTCAGGTACAGCTGATCTGCAGTCTAATGGCAAGCAAGGTCAAAAAAAAGTATGTCTCTTCCAAAAGTGTTGCAGAGGCTTCCATAGTCTTACCTCTGCTTGCCGTTGCCGCGATCGATGTATGATGCCTTGTAAAGCCGCGTCATACTGGTCCTCGCATTCTTGCTCATTCGGCAAGGTCGCAGCGTCGATGGAATCAGCATCAAGCGCATATTCTGAAACTGGCTGAGGAGCCTCTTGCTTCCGTAACGGGGCATCTCGGACCCTATGATTTCTAGCATTTTGGTTTTTCGCGTCGCGTTGGGTGAAAGATATCAGTGCACGACGGGATCAGCTCTTCCATACCTCCCCGCCAATGTCCGCGCAAGCTCGCGCTCCTGTTGCGTCACTGCCACCTCATCAATTTCCTCCACATCCGGCACGCGCTGGATCAGCTCCAGTCTGTATTCAGGGAGGTGGGCGCAGGGGTTGGCGGCCAGTAGGAGGTAGATGAGATGTGGGGGCAGGGTGGCTGCCCACGACAAAACCAACGCGTTTAATGAAAAGTGCAGGAAAATGCGCAGATCGAGAGTTTCATGGACCCCCGCTCCTCCTTACCCGTCCCCACGCTCTGTATCACATTCCGCGACACATCCAGCAGCCGCAAGTTCCAGCACTCGGACAGCCCTTCCAGCCGCGAGATGTGGTTGTTGGACAGAATCAGGAACCGGAGAGCGGGGAGGTACTCGAGGCCCTCGATGCGGGTGATGGCATTCTAGTGCGCAAAAAAAAACATCTGCAGTTCGGTCACCAAGGGACGGGGATACAATCATTCACCCCAACTCAAAGAATGTGCTCTCTTTCCTTACGTGCTGAAGATACAGGTGGGTGATGTTGGAGAACCCATCCAGGTGCTGCATGCTGGTGAGAGCGGCTCGGTCGAGACGGAGATGGGTTAGGATGCGTGTTGCATGTAGACTGGGTGATATTTTCTGGTCAGCTGTGGCATAGTTTGAAAAAATTCCCCCAATTCTGCGGAGAAAAGAATGGGTCTGTTGCGTACATTTCTTTGTCGGACATGTGGGTCCGATCCAAAACGTTTCTGGCACAGATGAGGGTGTAGTCAATGAACCCCGCCGGTCGCTTGGTATCAACGTCCCTTGCCGCACTTTTGCCATTTTGAGAGGACTCGCGCGTGGTGTGGCTGGCCTTTGACTCGACACGTTGTAGCTGGTCCGCAACCGACGGCCTTTTGGACATTCGCCGCGTTGTAACCGTCGAGTTTGAAGGCGTTAGTGACGCAGCTGAAGCTGATCGGTGGTCATCACCGCGACGATCGGTTTCCTGCAGAGAGATGCTGCCCCCTGATCGCACTGGTCTTTGCTCGGCGACGCTACGTGCTCGAGGTACAGGTGACGTCCGCCCACCCGTCGCAAGTAGAGTGGTGGTACTCTGCATCGAAAGGGAGGACCCTGACCGAGCCGATAACGGTGCCGGTGAGGACCGTGACAGTGTGCTTGACGTCGAGGCATGTCTGGACAATGGGGGGAGCGCTGTGGGTTTGTGCATATTTTTCTCTGCGCTCATGTTTTTGGTTTGATTCCGTTTTCACGAGCAAGTTAGTGACAAAGTTGAGGCAAAAAAAAAACAAAAAAACAATACAAAACCGCACATTGACGGCCTTCGCAGTGGTCCGAATCCTGCTTACGTACGTGACGCGCTTGGGGCCGGGGGCTTACTGACAGGATTTCCCTACAAATGACACACATGTCTGTATCCCTGCAGCAAAGCAAACATGGAGTACCGTCAGACGTTTGGCGAGGGGCTCGGAAAACCCATCTTGTGTCTGCAGTACAATCCCTTTAGACGAGAGGTGTATAGCGGTGGAGAAGGTAAACGAAGGGGGGGATGGTTGAATTACGGGGAGGGAGGGGGGGGGGGGGTTGTGGGTGATGTAACTGATTGAATTTGTTTATGGGTGCTATGATAGATGCTATTATTCGAGTATTTGAGGAGACTGGGAAATTGTTGGGAACGCTGTGCGAGCATGCTGGATGGATAACGGGGCTGTTGTATTGGTAAATTGTTGAAATTGCCAGCACAGACAGATTTCAGGGATTGGGTGGGCGACTTAACGGCCTTCCCCCCTCGTGCAGCAAAGAGTACAAGACGTTGTTCTCCTGCGCCATTGACGGAATGCTGATTGCATGGGGACCCAATGGCAAGCCTTTGCAAAAAGTGGAGGTGAAAAAAAAAACCCCCCGTCGCGGTGCTCGTTCTCTGAGACGACGGAAAAAAAAAACGACCCATGACTCATCTAGGGCCTATCTCGCTTCCAAATGGGGACGTAGACAGGAACGCCGCTCTACTCGATCGCCTACAACTCGCGCCGGCAGCAGATCATGGTCGGATGCAACAAAGAGGTCCGCATCTTCCAGCTAGTCAACACGGAAGATACACATGGAAGCACCGATATCATGGAGACCAAGTCGGTGGCGTGCGGGGAGCATACCGATCTCGTCAGTTGTATCGTGTCGGCTGAAGGGCGCTTTTATTCTGCAGGGTAGGGGGCAAACGCCGGATTAAGATAGTGTGTGGGGGGATATGAGCGGCCCCCGTGAGGGAGAGGAAAGAATGCTAACTCGAGACCTTGTGTGTTGGTGGCAGCTACGACCGCAAACTGGTGATCTACGACATCCCCCATCACGGGCACCTCAAACTGCGCGTGTCGTACGTGCTCCCCGAGGCGCATGACGCTGCCATATCGTGCATGATATACGGCAAGGATGCGGATAACAGCTGGTAGGGGGGCTGCAAATGCGAACACCCCCTTTCACGTTTGGCAATGTTATGTAGCTCATTGACGTCTCAAGGCTGATTACAGGGTCGTTTGATTGTTCGGTCAAGTTGTGGTCGTTGGACGGGAATTTGCTGCAGCGGTTCGATGGGTTGAGGTGGGGGTTGTGGTTTTGGGGCAATCAGCGTTGAAAGAAAGAGAGAGCTGATTTGAGATTGTTTACTGAACAGTGATACCGTGACATCGCTGTGTTATGTCCTACCTACGCAGACTCTCTGGATCACGGCCAACTCACACGCACCTATAGTGTACGACCCGAAAAGCGGGATCAACGTACGTCCACTTGCAACATGGGGCGGGGGGGCGAGGACTAGAATGGGGAGAACATGCAACAACTCACAACCGATTGGGGTTCTCCAATGTGCCATTTATCTAGGTCTCTGATTTCGTGCGAACGGGCGAAGATGTGTCACACGCATCAGGCGGCCTGGTGTTTAAGCATCTGCTGTTTGTTCCTGAAGTCAATGAGGTGGTGGGTGCGACGAATCGCAAGGGGATTGTGGTTTGGAAGTTTAATGCAACGTCCGCGTTGACAATCCTGCCTGGCCATACCGATGTGGTCGAATGTTTGACGTTTAGTAAGTTGTGAGCTCTCACAGCTGGGGTGGGCCCCTAGTTGTGATTTTCTGCGTAGGAGGTAAAGCTAAGCAATCATGCGCGTTTGCTCAGCGTCCAAAGAGCCACTTCTCATCTTCAGTGGTGGGGACGACGGGGTTATTCGCAAATGGGAGAGATTGCAGCTGAATGCGTTCATGTACAGGTGAGTCATCACGAGAGAAACCGGGGTCGTAGATTGAAAAGAAACTGTGCTAACACAAGCATGATCCTTTCGCAATATAGCAAAGAGGCCCTTCATGTCCCCCGAGAAGAAAAACCCGAGGAAGAGCCCTTGCTCTACACCTTCACCAAAAACCCCGGCGAACGGCGCAAAAAGCAAGCCGCGCTTCACAAACGCGTGACCGCCAAGCTGCACAGCTGGGAACGACACGAAGAAGATCCCGGCGCCGTTGTCATGCTCACAAAAGAGGCGCGACGCACCTTGCAGAAAAAAGACCGGGATATCGATCCGGGCAACAAGGTGTTGAAACATCATAGACGGCGGATGGAGGAGTTTGAACGCGCTCAGGAAGGGCTGCGGAAACGACCGACGGATGAGGATTCGGGACGGCCGTGTCGACCGGGGGTTGTGTCGTTGTTTTATTATGAGGAGCTGGATCTTCTGATATCGGGATATACGGATAGTAAAATCCGTAAGCCTCGTAGTTTTGTCTCTCTTTGAGATGTGTGGCCGCCCACTCGGTTTTCTCAGTTGTCTTTTTTCATTGCAGATGTATGGGGTTACAATGAGGAGGTTGTTAGGTTTGTGCCTGAGGATGTCACTGCGGAAACCAAGGAGAAGGATGCGATCGACGCAGGCAACATACGACCTGATGGAGTGACCAATCGAGTCGCCGGGATGTCGCTCAAGTATACCCTGGAAGAGCATCGCGACGCTGTCACTGGAATCTCATGCTTTGTCCGCGACGGAATACATTGGTTGGTAAGAAAACAGAATACTCAATCCCTTTTGGTCCCCCGCCTGCATTCACCGTGCTGAGGGCTCCATTTTACTCCAATTTTTTTTTTCACGTGTAGCTAACAACTGGGTTCGACCGTCGAATCTGTATCTGGGAATACACCACCCCCTACAACGTATTCCAGAAGCGCGACGTGTTCAAGAACATGCAGCAGGGGTTTGGCCGCGAAGAGCTCGCCGCGGATGGAATCATCCTCGACCTCGAGTACTGCCCTGACCGAAACGAGTTTGCATATGCGTCGGAAGACAAGCTCGCATATGTCCGCAAGTTTTCGCCCAAGGGCACGGAAATGTATCTGCAGGCTATTCTGCAGGGTCATGATGCGGAAGTGACGCAGGTAAGAAAAAAAACATTGCAGGTGCTTGATGGAACCCTGCCGCGGAGGGGCAGCTCATGCAGGGGCTAACCGTCACATCTGTCATCAGATCAAATGGTGTCGGAAAAACCACCACTGGATCACCGGTTCCGAAGACCGCACCATCCGCGTGTGGCCGGCTGAAGGCATCCCGTGCCTGCGGATCATCAACAACGATGCGCCGGTCACGGCCATGACGCTGGATGTGCTCAACGGGAGCATCATCACTGGATCGCGCGATAAAGTCATCCGCGTCTTTGATCCGGACAAGAAAGATGAACTGGTGCAGACGAATGTGGGGCATACGGATGAAGTCAGGCGGATCATTCATATTCCAGTGCGAAATCAGGTATGAGATCGGCGGTTAGGACGCAATGTGCCCGCTCAGTGTCTCATGTTTGGGTGGTGGTGGTGCTGAAAGTATGTCTCGGCGTCGTGGGATAATACCGTGAGAGTCTGGAATGGCAAGTGCTCGTTTATTTGGAGCATAAAACAATGCTATTTGACTGACTGCATTTGTATTCACTACAGCGTACATGAAGAAAGGTAGCATTTTTCCTTCCCATCTTACCCAGCATGGCCGACGCTAATATCCAAAAAACACAGGACAAAGAAGAATTCTTCCCAAAGCAGCTGCGGCAGTGCCTGGTGCAGCGGGAATGGTTGACGAGCCAGAGGATCTTAAAACATCATACTCTGACGCCAACCCTCTCATCAAACCAGCACTGTTGAGCAAACCAATCTTCATGCCGGGGATTAAGATTGAAACCGGAATCAAGGAGACGTTCGATACGTTTGTGCGTGCCCTCTTTGTTTGTTGCGTTGGACTCGAGGCGATGTCTAACGAGCGATCTGATTACAGCAAGAACAGGCTCGGTTGGATGATGATCTTCGTACCGCGATTACCGTTCTCGAGTCTTCGTTGCTGCCCGCGGAGGTAATTGCTAATTGCAGACCAATATGTGAGGGCGGTTCTCAATTGCCGTCGACTGACACCTTTTGTGCGATTGCAGAAAGAAGGCAAGATCCGTATGAAACCGCCTGTGCCAGCTTTCCCTAAATCAGTCCGGACCGGCTCCATCCCGAATGTCCCGAATGCACAGCTCTAAAATGCACAGCACAGCGATGGCGTGTCATTCGGGACGCCATAGCGGATATCTTTGATGTATAGATTCTGTCTCATTTCCAAATTAACTTATGTATATTTCCGCGGTGAGCCGTGTGTTTCATCGGGTCTAATATGACCAGTCTAAACTATCGGCAATCATAAATGCCATTGCTACCTAGATAGCCTATCAACTTGTGCAGGCTAGCAGTATCCTCAGCTGTACAATCACTCTGACAATTTTTCAGTATAGGCAGATTTTTGCTGTCTCTGAGGTCTTCTTCAACAGATCCAACAGATCCGCCTTGTTTTCTGGCACGTCGAAAAGTGTGCGATTTTTTTGATCCCTATATGTCGCGTCAGCAACAACAAACTCTAGCTCGTCCAGCTTGAGAGATCCTAGGAGTAGACAAATTGTGAATGAGGGTCAGTCCACATACTGTCCATGAGAATGATGCTGTGGCACGAGATCAATGATCAAGCGGAGCGGCTTCTCACCATCTTCTATCAGTTTCTTTATTCTATTGGCCGTGCCAACAGCAACAGGGAATGGCTCTGCACCCAAAACCCTGGCCTGTTCTGACGCCTTCAGGTGCTTGCCAAAGAGCTTTGCTACCTTGCAATTGCCAACGTTCCGTACAAGGCGAGCAACATTGGCAGCGCGGATGGCCGAACCGGACAGGACTATGACCTTTGGTGATCCCGCGGGATGTTTGTATTCTTTGCCAAAAAGCTTCAAGGCGCGCTTTCCAAACACTATGGCACGGGGGGCGGGCAACGACGGACGTGTGAGTCATGAGAAATAGATGGACAAATGAACCAGGAAAGAAGAGGCTTACGGTCATCGCGGATGAAATCGGCAAAATGAGCATCATCAGAGTGCTCAAAGTGGCTGCAATCTTTCAATGGTATTCCTGTTTGTGTTGATAGGAAAACGCAAAACGTCAGAAGGGCCAGAGGTTCCCGGTTGAGGGAATTCAGGTTGGCGGCAGATACCTTGTTCAGCGAGCAAGGCTTTTTGGTCAATGGAATAGTCCTTCTTTGGCTTTTTCCGCTTCTCCTTTGGCTTCTTTTCCTGTTGCGGGGCTGTGGTTATGTCTTCAGCCTTTCGCTTCCGGGCGGTTGGAGGTTCTTGGGGCAGCTCGCCGTCGTCCTCAATGTCTGCGGGAACAAGTATATCACCGTCGTCGAGGTCGGCAGGAACAAAGTCGTCAAGGTAGGCATCACCTTCGAGGGAGTCAGCAGAGGTCTGAGCGAGTGGTTCAGTTCCAGCCATTATCGTCTACAAACCAAAAAAAAACACCGAGACGGAGCGAGAGAGACAGCGAGAACAGGACCGTGTTGCTGACGCAGTTTGGCACACGTGGGGATCATGTGAGTGGAGCCCCATGCGATGGGACAGTCAGTCAGACATGAAAGATGAATCCAATGAATGGGAGTCCTAGATCAAGGCGCCTGCCCCAAGTGAGGAACCTATTCTTATCCACAGCGACTGACTGAGTGACACGATTGAGTGACTCTCTTCAACGCACTCACTCGTTCAGTCATTATTCACTCGGTCGATTGATTGACTGACTGATTTGGATTGACTTGACTGACTGGATTGGAGTGAGTGGATTGGTGTGAGTGGATTGGAGTGAGTGGATTGGTTGGCCCTCGGTCGTCTGTGATGAATGAATGATATGCTTATTCTATCATACTGGATGGGATGGGAACTGGGGGGTTGAATAATATGAATGAATGAATGGCCTTTCCCTCACTTTCACTCCGCCTGTCTCTCTCTCTCTCTCTCTCTCTCTTCTCCATCGCGTGTTTCTGTCGCATTCAATTCAATTCAATTCAAGCCAAAAGGGCCACCCACTCACTCGCCCTCCTTCACTCACTTCACTCACTCCCGCGTTCCTTCTCCCACTCACTCCATCCATTAGCCTGTGTTGGCTTTCGGACATCCCCCCCTTGACCTCTGCCTCCTCCCCCTCCTTCTTCCTCTCCCTCTCCCTTCCCCTCATCTCCCCCCACCACCCTCGCCCCCTACCCTACACAGGTCACTATCTGCGACCTACACGCGTCTCCCCCCCACCCACTCTTCCTAACTTTGTCTCCACCTCCACATCCACATCCACAGATATAACCGCAAGATGCGTGAAATTGTTCACCTACAAACTGGACAGTGCGGTAACCAGGTACGCCCACGCTTGCCGCCCCACGCTTGCCTCCTCCTCGTCTGACACGATTCCCCTCTCGCCAGATTGGTGCCAAATTCTGGGAAGTCATCTCGGATGAGCACGGCATCGACCCCACCGGCACCTACCACGGCGACTCGGATCTCCAGCTCGAGCGCGTCAACGTCTACTACAATGAGGCCACCGGGGGAAAGTACGTTCCCCGTGCCGTCCTGATCGACTTGGAGCCCGGAACAATGGACTCTGTGCGGGCTGGACCTTTCGGACAGCTTTTCCGACCGGTATGTCCTTGACCCTTCGCTCCCCTCCTCGTCTGATGCTACCAAACTCACCAGAGTCCTTGTGCCTAGGACAACTTTATCTTTGGTCAATCGGGTGCCGGAAACAACTGGGCCAAGGGGCACTACACTGAGGGCGCAGAGTTGGTCGACTCGGTCCTTGACGTTGTCCGTAAGGAGGCAGAATCTTGCGACTGCCTGCAAGGTTTCCAGATCACCCACTCTCTGGGTGGTGGAACGGGCGCCGGTATGGGTACCCTTCTCATCTCCAAGATTCGTGAGGAATACCCCGACCGGTGAGTTTCATTGCGGTGACTGCAAAAATGTCACATTGTTCTCATCCTCTTGTCTAGTATGATGTGCACATTCTCTGTCGTGCCTTCGCCAAAGGTGTCCGACACGGTGGTTGAGCCGTACAACGCTACGCTCTCTGTCCACCAGCTGGTGGAAAACTCTGATGAAACTTTCTGCATTGACAACGAGGCGCTTTACGACATTTGCTTCAGGACCTTGAAGTTGACCACACCCACTTATGGGGATCTGAATCACTTGGTCTCGGCCGTCATGAGCGGTATCACCACGTGCTTGCGTTTCCCGGGCCAGCTGAGTAAGTCAAAGAAACTTTTTCCTCGCATTATTTCAGCCAACGCTAATCGCGTCGCGTTTGTAGACGCTGATCTCCGCAAGCTCGCTGTCAACATGGTCCCCTTCCCGCGTCTGCACTTTTTCATGGTTGGATTCGCTCCCCTGACCTCGCGCGGATCCCAGCAATACCGAGCGTTGACCGTGCCAGAACTCACCCAGCAAATGTTTGACGCCAAGAACATGATGGCTGCCTCTGACCCGCGTCACGGGCGTTACCTGACCGTTGCGGCCATGTTCCGTGGTCGCATGTCGATGAAGGAAGTGGACGAGCAGATGCTGAACGTGCAGAACAAGAACTCTTCCTACTTTGTGGAATGGATCCCCAACAATGTCAAGACTGCTGTCTGTGACATTCCACCCAAGGGTCTCAAGATGTCGGTCACTTTTATCGGAAACTCGACCGCCATTCAGGAACTGTTCAAGCGCATCTCTGATCAGTTCACTGCCATGTTCCGTCGCAAGGCTTTCTTGCATTGGTACACTGGCGAAGGAATGGACGAAATGGAGTTTACTGAGGCAGAGTCCAACATGAACGACCTGGTGTCCGAGTACCAGCAGTACCAGGATGCGACTGCGGAAGAGGAGGGTGGTACGTATAACCTCTGGATCGACAGCGTTTTGGCAATCAAGAGTCTGACAATCGCACTTTTGCAGAATTCGACGAGGAGGAGGGTGAAGCCGAGGCCGAGGCTTAGAGAAAATGGGGCGGTGCTGGTAGCAGTCGTGGAGCGTGTATACCTTTTTAAAAAGTTAACAAGGTTGTTGTTTCAATATCTCGGGCCAATTCTAAATTTCTATGCATGAAGGCAGTTTTTTAATGCGGGAATGTACATGTTTGCTTTTGCTTTTGCGAGATCAATACGAAATGATAATTGCGGGCTTGCAACTTGGTTGATACCAGCAAGTTACACGGGTGGTAAGCCTGCTAAGCTTGGAATGTTGCCCTTCAATAGTTTCATGGCTCCGGGCATGGCTAAGAAAGGAAATTGTCTGAATCAGGCACAAGGCGATTTGGGGATACCCGCACGCGCCAGAATCAAATACGTACTTGGGTTCCTCGTTTTGGCCAACAAGCTGTCCCGCAGCAAGTGTTGATCGGGGTTCACATAGTCATACTCTGTTTGCGTAAGACGCTTGGCTGGCCCGTTCTTGAGTTGCGTCAGGCGCGCAGCCCGCCTCTCACTGGACTTGATGTCCTTGCGTAACAGATTTATCTCGCTGCGGGTCACCGACAGCGTGAGTACTCTGCGATAGTCAGAGTTGCAGGGAGGAGGAGGGTAAAAACTCACGCAAGCAGCAGTGTATTTTCCTTCAGTATCTTGAGATTCTCCTTGTACCGCTTGGCATCCTCCTTCTGCAGGCGGGTCTCGAGGGTTGCGATCGTGCGTTCGAGGTGGTCGCGTTGGGCCGCGGTTGCAGTGTCTTCTTGGACAGGCAGCGCGGATGCATTGGCAGCAGTAGCAGCAGTAGCAGTAGCAGCGGAGGCGCCGATGGCGGCGGCGGGTGGCGGCGTGCTGGGTCGTAGGACGGCGCGCATGGAGGTGGCTTTTGCGGCGGGAGGGGTGAGGGCGCGCAGCGGGACCGAGTGTTTGTGGTGGGTGGAGATCAAGACCCGCTGTTTGTAGGGGATGAACAACAATCAAGTCAGAAACCGCGACTGTGACATCCATGTTTCCGGTGGGTGGCCTCGTCACGGGGGGGAAAACAACCCAGTACCCTACCTTGACTTTATTCATGTCCTCGATCTCGGTCATGATGTTGGCAACATCGGCCTGGATGGTCCACAGCGAGGCCTGGATGTGGTCCGCGTGCCAGGTTTCGGCCTGCGCCTCGTTCTGCGCGGCCCGCAGGCGCATCAGGAGGTCCTGCATGTTCATCGAGAGATCGTCGTGGTGTTTGTGGTACGACTGCAGCTCGTCGTCCATTTCCTATGAGATATATATATATAAGCGCCCGCGCCCACCCGGTTACAAAGGTCCGTCAGTCAAAAAATGGGAGAGTGGGGGAGGGGTTGTTGGGTGTTTACCTTGATTTGGGTGGAGAGGACGATAATGTCCTCCTCGCGCGGCTCGACCTGCTTTCGCAGCTCCATGATCTTGTAGTCGAGCACGAATTTGAACTTTTCGAGCTCCTGGTTCTTTTTCTTGAGATCGTAGATGCGCTTGGCTTTATCCTGGATCGTGTCATCTCGTTCTTGGATCTAATCCCACACATCCCCACCCAAACAAAAAACAACAACAAAAACAACAACAACCACAACCCAAAAATTAGACTTATCAACTCGGTGCCTCTGCGCGCATGCCCAGCCCACGCTTCATTTACCTCTCTCCTAAACCCCAGTATATCCTTCTCGAGCGCTCTACAGATGGCCAGCAAGCGTTTCTCCTCGCCCTGGCGCTTGAGCATGTCCGCCTTGTGGTCATTGACGCCGCGGGTCAACTCGTCAAAGCGGGTATGCATCTGCGCGTTTTCGGCCTTGATGGACGCGAGCGCTTCCCGCTCCCCATGGAGCTTGTGCTCGAACCCGTACGCAAGGTGCAGCAGCTCCGCGTCCGTGTCCCCGCTGATCTCGGACAGCAAAGTTTCGTGCGTCTGCCGCGCCCGCGCCGATTCTTGCCGTAACTGAGGGCGGTCGCGGAGAGAGATAAAAAATCAAAGATAAAAAATCAATACCCGCTTTAGCATGCTAAAACAGGGGTTTTTTCTGCATAGTGTGTCTTTGCAACGCCACGGGTACAGTGAGTTCAGTACATGCAGCACTCACGCTATCCATGTACGCCATCCGCTCCGTCATCTTATCCACATAGAACGTCTTGATCTCCTGCATCCGCTCCTCGTGCGCAGCCTGCATCCCGGCAATCTGCGTCTCCCACTGCGCCTGCAACCCTTTGCTCCGCTGTTGCATGCTCGAGTATTTTTCAGTCACGTCCTCGAATTTGAATTTGAAGGACGCATTGACTTCCTGTTACAAACAACAACCAACCCCCGCAGGCGTGTTCGTGTGAGCGAATTGGTCCCGTCGTCTTGTCGTATGTGCGTGTGTGTGTGTTTTGTTTTTTTTTTTTTTTCTTCATCGTACCTGAATTTCATTCTTGTTGGCGAGTTTGGTCTGCACCAGCTCGTCCGCATACTTGACGACATTTTCGCGGTGCTCTTGCTGCAACGTCGAGATGAGCTGTTTGATGCAGCGAAAAAGAAAAAAAGATTCACAAAATTCCGCGCGCCATTAGTTTTTCAGATTTAAAATGAAATGAGTGTTTTGTTCTCCATTTCGTCCACATGTCGTGTGATGAATCCCAACAGAAAATAACTCCCTCGCCAAAGTGCAAAAATCGGGGGTGATGCGCGCGCTGTTTGTGGGTCACGTTTTTAGCCTTACCCGTTGCAAGCCCTGTACTTCATGCGCGTACTTTTCTTCCAGCTCGGTCAGTTTGGTGCTGTAGTTGACGTCTTTGAGGCGCAGCTGCATCTCGTTGTCGGCTTTGAGGACCTGGGATACATGGAGCGTGTGGCGGAGGGGGGGGGGGTGTTATATGTTAGGCTGAGCGGCGGGGCGAGACATGGGGCTATGGTGGGGGTGGGGGGACGTTCCATACCTCGACTTTGCGCCGAAGCTCTGTCTGCAGTTTAAAGTTTTCCTTCAAGTCGGACTTGGTCACAAGAATCTCAAGTCGGGAAAGAAAAAAGCGATAGAGCGTCAGGCGCCCAAAACATGTCGCTTTGGGGGGGGGGGGGGGGGCGAAAAACGTAGCCCACCGCACTCTCACCTCATCGCTAAACCCATAATCCTTATCGCGCTTGACCCCGCGCGTCTCCTTCTCATTCAGCCTAAAAATCCACAAACACCCGTCTTCGCCGCACGTGAACACGTACTGGTCGTCGTACGCCATGCGCAGCCGGGTAATCGGCCCGCTGTGGAAACTGTGGTCGGTGAATTCACAGGGTGTGTCTTGCGGAAAGGGGTACCGCAGGGCTCGAAGCGTGTGTTTGGTTGTTGCTGTGGGGTGAGGACGGTGGCGGGGGGAGATGAGTGATGAATGGGTGTGCGGGAGGAACGAGGGGGACGGAGACTGCTACTTACTTGCAAAGGCCATCTTGCCACTTCGAGAGACGACGACTGGAAGCGCACGTAGTTAGATCGGCAATTTGAAAGTGCCCCCCGTTGTTGGGTGCAGACAGACTTACTGTTTGTCAACGGCAGCTTGGTCGAGAATTCGCGGAACACATGTCCATCGCTCAGTTCCTACGACGCACCACACACACGCACACCATATCAATTCCCGCACACCAAAAAACCCGTTTCTCCCAACTCTCGCTGAAAATTTCTCGCTCTCACTCACTCTCAAAACGGCATCATTCCCGACCGCATACGCCAACTTGACGTCCGGGGTATACACGGCATGATTGAACACCACGTTGGGGATCTCGAGCTCCGCATCCTTTTTCAGCGTCTTGACGTTCCAATCGTACACGACGCCGTCGATCCCGCACGACACGATGCGGCTGTCGTCGAGCGACCAGCTGATCGACCGGATTTTCGCCGTGTGCGCTTTGAGATGCCCGATCACTTCCAGCGTCCACATGTTGTACACTAGGACTGTGGAACCGTGGACAGCGGCAAAGTACTGGGGGACAAATCGGGCGGGGGTGAGTCTCGGATGATGTGTGGTAGGTAACGACTTCACTGTATTCTTACCTGGCCACCATTACTGAAGTAGCACTGGTGCAAGTAACAATGATATCAGCTTGGTGCGAGGAGAGACCCTTGAGTATGGAATGCATTGTAGGTTTCTTTTACCTCCTTGCATCCGCGCACCGGCGTCTCCCAAAACTGCTCAATGTCATCAATGAGGACGTTCATCAGCTTCAACCCGTCCGTGAACCCTACTAGCAGATAAAGACCACTCGGATGCACCGAGATACTGAAATCATCAACACACACCAGCATAAAGTGCAGATTAGACACAACGTTTTGCCAAGGAAGGTGACAAGTGGAGTCGACATTGCGTATCGTTTCCAAGCAAAAGAAAATGCCCCCCCCCCCTCACCTGAGTGGCTCATCATAGAACGTCTTTGTTACTTCCACCGTGTTTTCCAAGTAGTTCCATATTCGGATCGACCGATCTGCTCCACATGTCGCGATGATGGGTTTCCGGGCGGCTGTGTCCATCCCGTTGATGGCCCCATTGTGGAACGCGTGCGATAGATGCGAGCATTTTGTAACGTCCGTCTACAGCAATCACACTGTTGTCACCACATATTGCTACCTTTGAAGCTTGGGTGTTGGCGGGGAGGAAACTCTCATACCTTTCCCGGGTCGTAGTCCAACGTCAGCGTGTATATCTGACTATTTTTCAACGAAACAACCGCCGAGTCTTCCCCGGGGTTCAACGCAATGCACGCGACCGCCGCATCCTCCTCAAAAAAGAATTCTCTGCTCTTCTTCAACAACGTCGAGTCCTCGGTTCGCTCAAACAGCACCGCAACACCCGTGCTCGTGCCGGCCAGCACGCCGTTCGAGAAGGCTTTGATTTCCGTGATCGCCGGGGGGACAACGTAGTGCTGGACCGATGCGTTGGGCAGCACGTAGGTGAGTTCGAGAACGAGCTCCCCGGCTTCGTAGACTTGGAGTTTGGAGTCATCGGTCCCGACAATGATGCGGGACTCGGAGAGGTAGGTGTGGCATAGCAGGTTCTGGGAAATACAGGTTAAGAGCGAATGAAAACGTGTGGGGGGGGGGGGGGGCAGAGTGGGAGGGAAAAAGGGGGAAATTCACCTTATCAGATTTGTGCTGATGCAGCATTTTCCAGAACCCTTCCGCGTGCTTGTACGTTCTGAAGAGTCCGTTCCCCGTGACGCACACCTGGGTGTTGGTGCTGTCGTAGGGGCTGACACTCATTTGATGGATGTCTGCATTGGCGTTGTTGGTGGATTTGACGTTGCCACGCAGCTTTGCTTTGTCCCAGTCCCAGATGTAGATGTTCCTGCAACATGCGGTGGTTTGAATTCAGCGGGTTGATCAGATGGCTGCGATTGCCAATGAAAGGGAACAGAGGTTGGGCCTCACCAATCAGGCCCGCCGGATTGTGCAACGATATGGGTGCCGTTTGTTGAGAAGGATATGGAGATAAACTCCTGTTGGGAAATTACAAGGTCCATTTCAGCAAATGCATCAATGTGCGTTCATAGTTTTCTACCACTCTTGGATGTTTGCATTCACCTGTGCATTCTGATCACCCGTAACCAACACCTTCTTCTTCCTCCCACTCTGCAAATCATACAGAATAACCGCAACCTCACTCTCCACCACCACCGCCGCCGCCGTCGCCGCCGTTCCAGCCGTTCCATCCCGCAACACCATACTCGATCTCACACCCGCCAAATCTCCTCGTCCTCCGGCCTTGTCATCCCCTCGAGACGCCGGCGTGCTGCTCGACCCTTTGACGCCCACAGCAATCATGGTCAAGGATGGGTTGATGGCCATGGCGGTGATGCCTTCGCCGTCGTAGATTCCCATAAAGTGTTGACTCCGCTGCTCGATATTGTAGGAAACGATTTGGGTGCCGGCGGGGTAGATGACGGTTTGTTCGTCCAGATAGCAGACATTGTTGCGGACGTCCCGGTTAACTCCGAAAACATGGCTTGTTATTGTTTTTTTTATCAATTTTCGAGGAGGAATCACGCCGGAGTGGACGAAACGCCATTGGAAGATAGGAGAGGATTAACTACTCATGATGGATCGGGGGAGACAAAAACCACCGATTTGGCCGACTTGTACACAGGTCAAGAAACAAAAAAGGCATACCTGGTGTACACCGACGGCAGCGACATCACACTATTCTGCCAACTTCAAATTCTGGTATTCTGGTATTCTGGTATTCTAGTCCCACAAATATTCGGACCGAAAAGAAGCAAACAAGAACGAAGCCAACCGCAAAAAACAATCCAGAGAATTTTGTAGTATATTTTCCAGTTCCGACACAAAGCATCCATGCGAAAATGTATTGAGCGATCCGGACCTGCGGCAGCGGGGGCTTCTCCCCGATCACCCGGTCGGAGTACGAGAGCGTAGAAGCTCTCGAAACCCCCAACTTTTTTTGTTGCAGACCCCGCTGAGGGTCTTGCGGGGCAAAAAGGCATAACCTTAACTGTGTTTCCATATCTGGATACACCTGAGGTTTGTACCCAAAAGCGGCGAACCTCGACGGAGAGTTGCAAGAGCAATGGGTGGGTGGTTCTTCATGCCCCATCGCAGATTTAGTGGGGGAATGGTTGCTCGACGGTTCTGCAAATTCAGAACAATGCGGGCCTCCATGTCGTGCGCTATCGCGACAAGAGAATATTGTTTTTCCAGCAGCAACCCAAGCGGCTGCAGATACAACCCGGCCTCTCCCACGAGAACACCCCGTCAATGACGGTGAGCGGAACAGTGGGCCATAAACATCGTCCCATCACTCCCGAAGCGCTTGTACCGGACGCGTCTCGCCTGTCAGGTCGCAGGTCCTCCTGTCACTTGCACCTAGAGACGATATGAAGGCATCTCTTGCCGACTCCATATTCGAATTCGATGCGAATCGCATGTAGTTTGAGGCAGGTGAACTGGAGTGCGGTTTGCCTGGCATCTGACCTCCAGTTCAATTGCCCCAGCCAAATTTGACAGACAACACGTTCAAAGGTGATGACAGTCGTCGGGACCATGAGTATCCACACCACCGCCTCGCGCGAATGTCCATAGTCAGCCAGTCTGCTTGTGTGTTTACTGCGTTGAGCCTACCCGGGGTTCTGTCCCGCACCATACTGTAGAGCGTTGCCTTCCAAACCGAGTTTGGGATTGCTCGCTCGGGTTATCAGTGGGAAGAAGATGTATGTATCTGTCGGGCTCGCGCGTGCTGCAGATTGTGGCTGGGAGAATAGAACGAAAATCACACGATTTGGATGTCTCTGTCGACGAGCAGGAGTATACAGGAAGGCCAGAGGTTACATCATGTCAGCCGGATACAAAGTAAGGGCGAGAGCGGACGATGATTGGAGCCAATCTGAAGATTACGCAAATTTACATGACTGGATTATTCCATGTCGAACAACTATGTTGCAGAACAAACGAGGAAGATCCAGCTCATCACCATCCGCCGCCGGGGTTTGGGACTTTATACTCCCACGGTATACTTTCAGGGCACGGAAACACATATACCCACAGTATACGGATCGCGCGCTTCCTCGAGAAAACTCATAGACAACGGTTGAAGCCCTTTCCACACTCGTCAGCAAGTAACCTCCCCCCCCCCCCGCATCCAGGGCCGTGTGCAATGCCATCGACAATTTTATTGAAAGAGAGGGTTCGTGATGACGCGAACGAACTTCTCATTCGCAAGTTCCATGACCCATTCGGCCATCCGCACTAGCAGCGGAAGCTAGCTGCTAGACAGGGTACCTTCTCATGCCTCGTCACAACCGTTTTGATAACCTTTAGAAGTATCCCAGGATGCACGAAGCCATGCTGAACATAAACTGGTACAGGCTGTTGGGCTAGACGGAGAGTGAGCCGGAGGAAAAGCCGCAGGATTGGTACTTTAGTTGGTCCTATTAAGCCCCCGCGGATCTTCTCCCAATGAGTGGCCAGTAGACCGAAACCTAGGCACCTCAAGGAGAGAACGTTGGCTCGTGAGGCGGCCAGAGACTCCAGGTCATGCCATGTCGTATTAGATATTGATAGTGCATAGATCAATAAGAGGTACATTGAAAAAATTGTATTGTATGAAATCTGGTATTCCCCACCAATCTACGCAAATATGACAAAGACAAAAAGGCCCCCGACGTCTCAACAGTGAGCTACGCATGATTCGATCTACTTAACGATCAATCTCTCCGAATACGACATCGAGGGTTCCGATGATGGTGACAGCGTCAGCAAGGTAGTGTCCCCGGCCAATGAAGTCAACTCCAGCAAGATGCGGGAAACCGGGGGCACGGATTTTGCATCGGTAAGGACGGCTGGAACCATCCGAGACAATGTAGACACCGAATTCACCTGGATCAAGAGAATTTGCAATGAGATAAACGTACGCGCCAAGATTGACACTCAAGATCAAAGACCTACCCTTTGGTGCCTCCACAACCGTGTATGTTTCACCCGGAGGAACCGAATAACCTTCAGAGTACAACTTGAAGTGGTGGATCAGAGCCTCCATGGACTCCTTCATCGTACCGCGAGATGGGGGCGCAATCTTGGCGTCGTCAACCTTGACAGGGCCCGGGGGCATCTTGTCTAAGCACTGGCTGATGATGCGCAAACTCTGTCTCATCTCCTCAACACGGCACAGGTATCGGTCGTAGCAATCACCGTTGGTTCCAACCGGAATATCAAACTCCATGTCGGCGTAGGCGTCGTAAGGCTGTTCTTTACGCAAGTCCCACGCAATACCGGAACCACGCAACATGACTCCGGAGAAGGAGTAGTCGATGGCCTGCTGAGCTGTTACTTTGCCGACGCCGATCAGACGGTTCTTCCACACACGGTTGTTGGAAAGAGCTTCCTCTGTTTCGTCGATTCGGGCATTGAACTGGAGCGCCCATTTGTAGATGTCATCCATCAAACCGACGGGCATGTCGATCGCAACACCTCCCGGACGGACGTAGGCGGCGTGCATACGGGCCCCAGAAACACGCTCGTAAAACTCCATCAATTTTTCACGCTCCTCGAACATCCACAAGAAGGGAGTCAGGGCTCCGACATCCAGAGCGTGTGTTGTGACGGCCATGATGTGATTCAAGATACGGGTGATCTCGCCAAACAGAGTACGGATGTACTTGGCTCGGGCGGGAATCTCAATGTTGAGAAGCTTCTCGACAGCAAGCGAATAAGCCTGCTCGTTGGTCATCATGGACACTATGAGCGGTATCAGGTCAGTTTAGACGGCTGCCATTGTTTGCACATTTATTAGAGTCGTGTGCATACCGTAATCCAAACGATCAAAGTAGGGCAGAGACTGCAGGTAGGTCTTGTACTCGATCAACTTTTCAGTACCACGATGCAGAAGACCGATGTGCGGGTCGGCACGGACAATGATTTCTCCCTTCAATTCCAGAATCAATCGTAACACACCGTGGGCAGCAGGGTGCTGGGGTCCGAAGTTGATGGTGAAAGTTTCCAAGCTCGCATCCTCGCCCTCGTAGAAGGGAACCTCTGCAGAACAATAAAGTTATGACGAGGCCAATCTCCTCTTAAGAATTTCCAATTTCCAAAAATTCGTACCGACAAGTTCCGCATTCTGGCGGACCTTTGGTGGGACGAACCAACGGGTGGATACTCCGAAAGTCTCCGGGTGCATAACCTTTCCCCCAGCAGATCCCTTGGCTATAAGGAAAATGGCAACAATTCGACATTAACAAAACGACACTCCCTGCTTTTCGAAATGCGCTCTTCCCAACTACATCAGAAAAAAAGTAGCTGAGAGCTGATCACCAACCTCCACGTTTGGCCTGCAAGTCTGGAACGGCAGGAGTGGTAGGACGACTTCCTCGCATAAGCGCCGGAGCTCCAGTCGAGGCGGCAGTGGCGATGGAGGAAAGCGACCGCACACCAGTGGTGGTGGATGCACGGCTAGCAGCCGTCAACAGCGATCGGGAAAGGGCGGCGGGAGCCATTTTGCTGAAGATATAAGAACAAAATTGGAAGTCAATTTGTCGACGTGTTCGAGATTGGGTGTCCGACACGGAATTTGGTGATGCCGGTATGTGTCGGGGCGCTCGTCAGACTGTGATGTTAAAGAGCAAAATCAGCGTTACGTCTGGTGCAACACACTTGCTTTTGCAGTTGGATGCAATATCAGTGCCAATCTGCCAACGAGCAACTGTGGTTCCCAATTAGCAGCCGCGCGAGTTGCGTTTTTCCGTTGGGTGTCCTCGGTTTCCTGAGAAGCGGCTAGGAAAAAAATGCGAGTGGGGTAAAGACAGGCTCTGGGATTCGAACTCGCGACCTTTCTCCTGCAACTAAGCCCCATTTGGAAGTTCAGAGGAACGATGCTTTTAATAGCACGACCTACCTTAAGCATCATGCTCTCCAACCCCCCCGAAAGTCTCATCGCTATTCATGGCCAAGCTACTCGCCCCCCATTTCGTCCCCCATTTCTTTTCCAATCCAAACAGAAAAAGCGTTTCTTTAGAGACTTTGATTTGTCTCAAAAATACAAAACCCCGTGCATTCCAAGCGATCCTCCCTCCATTCGACGACTTTGAACATCTTCTCTGCGACTGTCTCTGAGCGCAACTCTTGATCAACCATCTCGCCCATCCATCTTCACTGTCGGCTTCGCGAGTGAAGCTGCAAGCGAACAACGAATTACGTTTGAAGTAGTACCTGTCAGGTCTTGAAATATGTCTAGTGCGGCACAGCATGCTCTTCAACGGCAGTTGAAAGGTTTGTACAATCTAAGACCCAAGAAAAACTTGTTTTGTGCCTTAAACACTGACAGGACCTTTTTCACCCAACCCACGTCCTCAAACCTCCAGAGTTAATGATGCACCCGGTCCCTGGATTTCGCGTGGGCATGAAAGACGACAACATTTTTGATTGGGAGTACGTTGCGTTTGAGCCGAAATGTCCTGGAATGCGCAGCCTGGATGCTGACTAACGTCACTGTGCAGAGTCGGAATCATTGGACCGTTGGGCACCGCCTACGAAGGAGGATACTTCCTGGTGAGTTCTCGCCATCCTGTGGATGAGAGCAAGAGAGGCAAATCTGTGGAATCTGCAGTCTGGGCTGACATGTCAAACTCGCAGGCATCCATCAAGTTCCCACAGGATTTCCCGTTCAACCCACCTTCCTTCACCTTCCACAACGGATTCTACCACCCCAACGTGTACGAAGATGGCCGGCTCTGCATCTCCATCCTCCACGCACCAGGCGATGACGAGATGTCGGGCGAGTCGGCTGCCGAACGATGGAACCCTACCCAATCTGTGGAGTCTATTCTCCTGTCGGTCATATCACTGCTCAACGATCCAAACACCTCGTCACCGGCGAATGTGGACGCGAGCATCCAGTTCAGAAAGGATAAGAAGGCGTTTGATGCAAAAGTGAAAGAGCTCGTGGAGAAGAGCAAGAAGGATATTCCTGCGGACTTGGTCATGCCAACAAGTGGTAAGTCACGGCGGACCCTTGTTTTTCAATGGTTCAAAAGAGCGTGTATTGAAGTTGGGGACTCTATTATATTCTATCAGAGGCCGACTTCTTGGTAAAACGACCAATAGAAATAGAAGAGGACGAAAACTTCTGGTATGAAGAAGATGATGACGACGATGATGAAGACGAGGACGAGGACCATGGAGGCTCTGATGAGGCCTCAGATGCGGAAGAATAGCGCAACTTTGTTGCTGGCGAGGAGAGATACGGTGTATAAATGACCAGTGGTCCGATCTTGTAGCCAAGTGAATCACATTATTTAATAGAACTGGTTCTTCGAAATATTGACATCCCGTACATCGGTTTTGTGGCATAAGGAAGCACATGCGATATCGGTGGAGAACCACCGAAGATCACATCGGAAATGGCGCGCCAAAGTAGGAATGTCATCCTTCATGCAAATGTATTGGAAGCTACCTAGCCGACAAGAACGGACATCAAAACCTATATAACTAGCATGCATCTAGAATGGGTGAACGAGCTTGCTCTCAGCCTTGCGTCCCTTGTAGAAGTCAATGACCTTCTTAGCTTTGGCGGAAACAACGTCGGGGACGAGACCGAACTTTTTGTACAAGTCCTGCGAGTAGCAAATAATGTTAGGCCACGTAAAATCAAACTTTTCACCAAAGACCTTCGAGAACATACCTTGTACGGTCCACTGGCACCGAAGGTGTTGATACCGATGGAGGCGTGAGCCCACTTGTCCCATCCGAAGGTGGACATGGCCTCGATGGACACTACCGGCAGACCCTCGGGGAACACGGACTTCTTGTATTCCAGCGATTGCTCCTCGAACAGCTCCCAGCATGGCATGGAAACAACGCGGCTCTTGATGCCCTCCTTGGCAAGCTCGGCAGCAGAGTCGACAGCAAGAGATACCTCGGAACCTGTGGCAACGAAGCAGATCTGAGCGTCGGCGTCCCCGCCCTGCAGAACGTAAGCACCCTTGCGGACGGCGTCAATGCTCGAGCCCTCAAGTTGCGGCAGGTTCTGACGGGTGAGGATCAGAGTGGACGGACGGTCGGTGGCCTCCAGGGCAACCAGGTAAGACCCAGACACTTCATTTCCGTCAGCGGGACGGAAGTTGAGAAGGTTGGGGAGAGCACGGCATTCAGCGAGTGTCTCAATAGGCTGGTGAGTGGGACCATCTTCACCAAGACCGATAGAGTCGTGGGTCATGATGTACAAAACCTGGTGGTGAGAGAGGGCGGACAATCGAACAGCGCCGAGGGCGTAGCTGATGAAGTTGAAGAAGGTAGCTCCGAAAGCAATGTTGCAACCGTAAGCACTGATACCGTTGCAGATGGCCGCCATGCCGTGCTCGCGAACACCGAAACGGATGTAACGACCAGCGTAGGTACCAAGCTTGGTGTCGGCATGCTGGAAGTCCTCGGCACCCTTCCAACGGGTCAAGTTGGAGGCAGTGAGATCAGCAGATCCACCGATGAGCTCGGGAATCTTGAGGGCGACCTTGTTGAGTAGAGTCTCTGACAGCTTGCGAGTAGCTACTGGTGGATCAGCAGGGGTGTACTTGGGGAGAGCTGCTGCGAAGCCTTCAGGAAGCTTCTTGGCAAGACGACGCTTCAGCTCAGATGCAAGCTCAGGGAACTCCTTTGCGTAATCAGCAAAAAGCTTGTCCCAGGCGGCAGACGCCTCCTCTCCCTTCTTGGTGATATTCTGGTAGAAGTCGTAAACCTCCTTGGGCACGTAGAACTTTTCCTCAGCCTTGAAACCGAGCTTGGTCTTGACTTCAGCAATGTCGGGTTCGCCGAGAGGGGCACCGTGCACCTTCTCCTCACCCTGGTTCTTGGAGCCATATCCGATGGTGGTGCGGACTTTGATGAGCGACGGTTTGTCGGTAACAGCCTTCGCGGCCTGAATGGCCTTAGTGATACCCTCAACATCATGATCACCGTCAGCGACGACCTGGACGTGCCATCCGTATGACTCGAATCGCTTGACAACATCCTCAGTGAATCCAAGGGCAGTGTCACCATCAATTTGAATGTGGTTGTCATCGTACAGAGCAATGAGCTTGCCAAGCTTCAAGTGACCAGCCAAAGAAGCGGCTTCAGCCTGAACACCCTCCTGCATGCATCCGTCACCGAGGATGACGAAGGTGTCGTTGTTGATCAGTTCGTACTTGGGCTTGTTGAATGTGGCAGCCAAGTGAGCTTCGGCGATGGCCAGACCGACAGCGCTGGCAATTCCTTGACCGAGAGGTCCGGTGGTGACTTCGATTCCGGTAACACCGTGATTGGCCTCAGGGTGACCGGGTGTCCTACCGGATGAAGGCAATGAGAGAATGTAACAAAAACCTAAAGTGGCTGCCTGCACTTACTTGCTTCCCACTTGACGGAAGCTCTTCAGGTCCTCCATAGAGATGTTGTGTCCCATGAGGTGGAGCATAATGTACAGGAGAGCACATCCATGGCCATTGGACAGAACAAAGCGATCACGGTTGATCTATCAGCTCGGATTATTTAGTCTTTTAGATTCACAACTTGCGCGAGTTTGGCAAACCTCTGCCAATTGACAGGAGCGCGCAACACAATTAGGCGATCTCGACCACCAGCACGCGCGGTACTGCAGATTTCGGTTCCCGGAATGAAACAGCGCCTGCTTTCACCGCACATGCAGGCCGGTCCCTAGTGTCTAGTTTCCAAGACTTACCCAGTTTGGGTTCTTGGGGTTTGCGGTGATGAAGCGCGAGAACAGGACGTGGGCCATTGGGGCGCAACCCATTGGAGCGCCGGGATGTCCCGAGTTTGCCTTCTGCACAACATCGGGGGCGAGAGTGCGGATGGTGTTGATAGCGAGTGTATCAATGTCTTTGGCGGCCATTTTGTTTGGTTGTTTGTTGATGAAGGAAGGGAGAAACAGGTGGGAAGGAAGGTGTGCTGTCTTCTTCTGGCCGACAAGACAAATGAGATTTGATGGGAAAACTACACCCCGCCGTCGCGATAAGTCGATTGAGTCACCGTTTGAATCATTATTGTCCAAGCCACGTGGAGCCTACATCTATCTATCTATCCATATTCATCTATATCTATCTCCGCCTTGAGCAAACGAGTAAGAAGAACCGTCATCAGGACGCAACAGCAACATCTATCAAGCATCTGCCCGTCTTCAGTCAAGTCAAACTCGGCAGACTGTGTCATATCAGCCAATTGGATTAGAATGAAAGATTCCACTATTTTTGCTCACACTTTCTCTATACGACTCTCACATCATTAGAATGCTCCATCCCACATATAGGACACAGCCGGAATGAATGTCTGAACTCAATGAATCCCAAGCCAAGTTCAATTAGATCCGAAACGGGCCAACGGCTGCCGAAACGAAACGCGGAGGCGAGCCGACCTTTTGGATGCCGGGTGATACAAGCTGTCAGCACACTCTCCACTCAACACAGCCATTTAGGACGTTATTGACGGTTGACATTGGCTGCTCCCATTAAAACGGGCATTACCGCTTGGAACGTTGACATGCTGGCGGACATAAATAGAGCGGCGGGCGGTATGCTACATTCGCCAGCTTTACAACAGGAGGTTGCCTAAAGCCGCAGCAGTACTAAAAGACTTTTGACTCTCCCCCAGACGCCATTCGTGTTGTTTGCCGCTTCAGGCCGCAGAACTCGCGAGAAATCAAGGAAGGAGGCATCCCCGTTGTCACGTTTGATGATGAACTCACGAGTGTCAGAATCGAGGTATACGTGAGACATGCTTTGGGATTTTGACACTGACTCTCAGGCTTACTTATTGTGTCATGTCACCGCAGAGTCGCGAGTACCCGGGAACATTCAATTTCGACCGAGTGTTCGACTGGAAGTCCACCCAGGACCATGTCTTCTCTTACGCGGCCAGCGCAACCATCGATGGTACTACACATATTACACAGAGTAACCTTGAGCTGCTGTCTAACCTGAACTGCGTGATCTGTCAGATGTCATGAGAGGTTACAATGGGACGATTTTTGCGTATGGTCAAACAGGAAGCGGAAAGACCCATACGATGATGGTAAGCGAACTTGGGATTTCAACCACAGGTGCATAGCGGCTGAAACGTTTTACACACTCTTTCAGGGTGATATGGAAAACGAAGGCATGAAGGGTTTGACGCCGCGGATAGTGGAGAGCATATTCTCCACGATTTTCAGTTCACCGCCACATCTCGAGTTTACGGTCCGTGTCTCCTTCATGGAAATTTACATGGAAAAGATTCGCGATTTGTTGAACCCGGCCAACGACAATCTCCCTATCCATGAGGAGAAGAGTCGCGGAGTGTACGTGAAAGGGTTGCTTGAGGTGTTTGTGGGTTCCATCGGCGAGGTTTACGATGCCATGCGGCGCGGACAGAGCTCAAGAATGGTGGCACAGACAAATATGAACTCGGAGAGTTCTCGAAGTCATTCCATTTTCGTCCTCACCATTACTCAAAAGAATCTTCAGGATGGAAGTCAAAAAGTGGGAAAGCTCTCGCTGGTTGATTTAGCTGGATCTGAGAAGGTTGGGAAGACCGGCGCTTCCGGCCAGACCCTCGAAGAAGCAAAGAAGATCAACAAATCGCTGTCGGCATTGGGAATGGTGATCAATGCCTTGACAGATGGCAAATCCTCTCACATCCCTTACCGAGACTCCAAGCTTACCCGTATCCTGCAAGAATCCCTTGGTGGAAACTCTCGTACAACTTTGATCATCAACTGCTCTCCATCGTCCTTCAACGAAGCCGAAACAGTGTCGACCCTGCGTTTTGGTATGCGCGCCAAAACTATAAAGAACAAGGCCAAGATCAATGCCGAGTTGAGCCCAGGCGAGCTGAAGGCGCTGCTGAAGAGATGCAAAGTGGACCTTTCTTCGATACAAACGTACTGTCATGCATTGGAAAAGGAGCTGAATGTGTGGAGATCAGGCGGGACGGTGTCAGAAAACGACTGGGTGACGCCACTAAACGTTGCAGTCGCAGTCGAAGAAGTATCTACGCCGAGCGCCCCCCTTCCATTACCATCGTCTGTGACTGATTCAATGAGATCTTCCACACCTGCCATCCTGATTGCCGATGATGAACGCGAGGATTTCCTCAGGCGCGAGAATGAACTTTCCGATCAGCTGGCAGAAAAGGAGGCGGAATTGGAACAGCAGAAACTCCGAATGGAAGAACTGATCGAAGCTGTGGCCAACATGCGGAAAGGCGATACAGAACTTCTCCATGAGAACAAAGTCTTGTCAGCCACTGTCGCTGATCTCCACTTGCAAATTGAGAAGCTGCAATTTGAAACCAAAGATGCGGCAATCAACCTGGACAGTATGAAAGAGGAGAAGGGAGAAATGGGACAGATTGTTGAAGATCTCAAGGTCAGTATGACAATTTATCTGGTGCTCTTCTACCGATTCCTTATACTCATGCCCTTCCTAATCACAGAAACGAATCATCGAGCTACAAGCTTCTCAACCAGTCATTGCCGTTACCCCGGAAGAGAAAGAAAGGAGAAAGAAGGAGAAGATGGCGCAAATGATGGTTGAATTTGATCCTTCCGTGAGTTGCAAAAGAACCACAATATTCATTGCTGTCACGACACTGACTTCTCCACCATCAGGCGTCTTTGTCAGAGAAGGAGAAGTCTATGCGCGCGTCTCTTGCGAAGCTGGCGCATTTGAAGGCTCACTCTTCCCCACCCACAAAGCCTGAGGACATTGAAGCGCAACATGTAGAGCTGCTTGAGGCCAAATCTCAGCTGGAACAACAAGATGCACTGATAGAGGAGTTTGCATTGAAAGCCAAAACCTCTGAAGAAGAGGTGGAAAGGCTCTGCAGGCAAAAGGAGGAGCTGGAGGGCAAAGTGGCAGCCATCGAGAGAGAGTATGAGGAACTCCTCGATCGAACTATTAATGAAGAAGTTAGCGGTGCTGGCCCAGAAGTTGCGAGCATGTTCGAAGACCTTAAGGTATCTCTTGATTTTATGGTTCATTCACTGCATCTGGCATGTAACATAGATGTTGCTCTATTCAGGCTCGTCTGGAGTCCGTGTATGAATCGCGCAGCTCACACGCAGAAACGGAACTTGAAGACTATCGTGCAATGTTGGCACGGAAAGAGGAGGAGCTCGTTCGCATGCAGACTACCGTTGCCGAGCAACGTCACTTGACAGAGGAACTGAAGAGTGCGGTGGAAAGCGTTCGAAGCGCTGGCGGCAACGGCAGTGGATTCAGCGTTGATGACAATGAAGAGATTCAAAGGCTGAGAAAGAACATGGCTCAGGAGCTTGCTGAGTTTGACGGCATGAAAAAGAAACTAATGCGAGATCTTAAGAACCGTTGTGAAAAGGTACGGAACATGCATTGCATGGCTTTTGCAGTAGGAAAGTGCAGAGAACTAAAGGTTCTGCTCTTTTCCAGGTTGTGGAGCTTGAAATATCACTGGAGGATGTCCGTGATCAATACGACACCATGGCAAAGACATCCAACGTGGCGAAAGCTTCCAACGCTCAGCAGCAGAAAATGGCGTTCTTGGAGCGGAACCTCGAACAGCTCACTGCTGTCCAGAAGACGCTGGTTGAGTCAAACGGCATGCTGAAGAAGGACATGGTCAAGATGGATCGACAATTAACCGCTCGCAATGAACGCATTGTGAACCTTGAAGGACTGTTGAACGATGCCACTACCAAGCTTGAACTCCAAAATCAGAAGTTTGAGGCCCAGCTCGCTAGCATGAGGGAAAAACTACAAGAAGCAAGATGTAAGTTCACACCCTGAATGAGCAATCCCCGACAAGGTTCTCATTGCCGTATTCTTCGGCATTAGCTTCACAAACCCAAAATGCAAACCCTGCTTCTGCCTGGTTGTACTCTTCGCGAATTGCTAAACCATTAAGAGGTGGTGGCAACACATTCATCCCAGCTGGAGAGATGGACTCTGCCGGAGACGTTCAAGTCAATTTAGGTATGCGTATGTCGACCCTCCGACCATTTGCACGCGGTGCTAACGCGTAACCATTTGTGTTAGACGACACACCCTCCAAAAGCCGCGCCAGCTGGTATATTAGCCTGCTCGCCAAGAAATAATTCGGTGCTCACAGACTCGGTCCCGCCGATCAGCCAACGCCTTTCCCCTTTATTTTATGAACATTTGCCATTTTATTTCTCCTTGTATTATATTAGAATAGATATCGTCTCTATCCGCTGGATGTCGCTTTCCTTGTTGCTGGTTTTTCTACGGTACGCTTACCGTCAGTAGAAGAGGATAGTGATCAGATAGTAGGGCCGTCTCATCCGTCCGCACGATCGCTGCAGTACATTTGAACCGATCGCGGATCGTTGAATTGCCAAAGGCGTAATCCAGCCGCATTTTCACAGCATGCATCTCGTCAACGTCCAGAGCTGTAGGCACGCTGTAGTCAATTGCCTGGTGGCTGCTGCTCAAATCGGACAAGCCAAACGATTCAAGCTGCGTCAACACCCCATACTCCACATCACCATCAGATGTCAGGAACTTGCGGGTCAGTTTCGCATTGCCCTTGAACAGCGATGTGATCCCAGTTTGGTGATAGAACCGCTCATCATTGCGGGACAGAGAGTTCAGATCACCGGTAACAATCCAGCAGTCCCCGTTGTCCTGCAAAGTGCGAGACCGGATGAACTCCCCAATTGCACACGCTTCCTTCTTCCTCTCCTGAGCCGACATCGGATTCATATGCGTCACCACAACATTCACATCCTTCAGCCCATCACAGTCCACATGAGCTCTCACGCACAGCATCCCATGCCAAAACCCCTCCGCGACTCTCTCAATACGGGACATGGGCCACTTGCTCGTGATCCCCATCCGGAACGCCGTGTTGGTGGTTTCCATCATGGCGGTGTGCGCGTGGCCCCACCCCGCAGCTGCGGAAGCGAGCATGCAGGCTGTCCAGTGATTCAGTTCGGTCAGGGCGATCATGTCGGCGTTTTGGTGGAGGAGAAAAGATGAGATTTGATGCATTCGCGCCGAGGTGGATGCGGTCTCTGGTGTGGTGTCGGGGTCAATGCCACCATTGTAGATATTGAAGGACACAAGCTTGAAAGTTCTGTCTGCTGCCATGACACACAGCGTCGAGTCGAAGATATGCAAGCGACAATGTAACCGACTCCCATCACGATCGACCACGATGAGGTAAGCTGATCGAAACTGCAAAACCGTAGAAAACTTTCCTTGGTTCCGCTCGAAACACGGACGCTGGGATTTTTTGGCGGAGCGAGTGCTCCGTCGTGAAAATCGCATTGATGAGGCTTATCCTGGTGCCAAGACGCGCACCCGAGAAACCGGGATGGTATCCAAAGCTCTGATATTTGTCTGAGGGGCATTAGGAATTTCGCGCACGAAGGATGGATGCTCCAATCCGTGCTCCAACATCGCTCGAACGCCATATAGCACAACCAAAAGATCAATTAAACTACGAATCATCAGAAACCTTTCTTCTTCACGTCTTCTTGGAAGCGCTGAGTCCCGGAGTAGCGGACGAATTGTTCGCAGCAGTGAAGGAATGCGCCCTTGCCACTCACCGAGACACACCCGGCACTACTTCTTCCGTCTTTCGCACAACAATGCTGACTTGTGTCCTCCGCCTCAACGTACGCTCAGCGAGGACCCGCAACTGCTTGCGGCACTGACCAAATTGCAACGCGCTGTGCCGGCCCCCTGCCGTACGTGCCGATTTGCGGCGGCGCGGGATTGATCCCGCCCACATGGATATGGGAGTTGACGGCGACCTGCCTGCAGAATTGCGAGTGGCACCCGTAGCTGTGGAATTCACGGAATTGTATCTTGACGAGCTGGCGTTTATGCAATATGCTGGGTCACGCGATTATCTGGAAGCGTATGGTTCCTGGAATGGCGAATGGAGCGCCTACGACCATACGCATGGGAACTCCACCGGAATCTATGGTGGACCGTATTCTGGAGCCCATGTTACGCGCTATTCCTGCTACATCAAAGTCTGGGGAAACGGCGTTGAAGCGTCCCTCTGTAGCAACATCAACAGCGTGCATGATTTCGCTCGATCTCGACGCGGTATCTTCAACGGCTGCATTTGTTGAGCTATGCGGTGCGACTACCTTTGTTTTTTTCCCGCATCCTGTGCGAGCGACTGGAATGACGCGTCTCATGGTCATCGTCCCTGAGCTACCGTCTGCGGACATCCTCGCCCCGATTCTCGGTGGGTTACGGATACTTCGCGGCGAGGTCTTCATGCCCCAAGGATCTGCTGCTGATCTGGATACGGTAAAAACGACTCTTGCGAGAGCGGATTTGGGCGAGCTTGTCGTGGTAAATATAGGTGACAGCGTCGGCTATGTGCTGCACGATCGTGCCGTCGAGCTCCACTTTCGCGCTCCCTCCACTTCTGCTCAACAGTGACGCCTCCCCCAATCAAGGGTGTATTCAAAAACACTTTTAGACGATCAATTTGGCAAAGCAAAACTAGATTGCACCATTCCTCTCTGTGGAGATGGTTACGATAACACTGTGGATTATGCTGCTCTACATAGCTACTTGCGCCTTTATCCGTTTACTTCTTCTCGCTGTTGTCTCAATGGCAGCAATTTCCACTTCACGCTCGACCTTTGCCGCAGGCTTCCTTTTATTGTTCTTCGCCCCAGATGATTCCTTCTTTTCGGAAGAATCTCCTTTCGGCACGCGTTCTGTTTGTTTGCTCGGGTTGGTTTCAACCACATCCTTGGCCTTTGGTGCGCTTTCAAGCCGTTCGATCGTAGACCATGCCCAAATTGCACGCTCGCACTTCCCGGCCGTCCAATCACCCGTCGTATCCTCCTTATTCAATTCATCAGCTTTCTTCTGCAACATGTCCAACAGCGTCTTGAACGCTGGCAATGTGTATGGAAGCTTGTTAGCCGGGAAAAATACGCTGAGCGATTCGTCGGACATAAATGGCACAGATGGAGAATGCGCTGATAGTATTGCTAATAGCTGCGTGGGTTAGTTAACCAACCTTTTACGCGTGTTCGTCGCAAAAGATTGGACGTACCGGAAGCGGTGGCAGGTCCCACGCCTTTCAGCTCAGATAGAGTTTTTACCGCCTCAACAGCGTCATTCTTGCCTACTTTCTCGAAGGCTGACTTTGAAATAGACTCAACCGCGGATGATGAGTTCCCTTTGACAAGGGCCATGAGCGTAGGCCGAAACTTTCCCCGCTAAAAAGTGCATAATTGCATCAGCTTCTTGAGCGCGTCTTCCTTGGCTGCTTCGGCTCGCTCACAGAAAGTTTCCACTCCATCACACGAGCCTAACGAGGCAAATGAATGTGGCGTCAGCAAGGCGGTCTCAATAGCAGTGAAAGTCGATAGCTTCACACCAGTTCGTCTGAAGTCATTTTTCCATTTTTGCGAGCGCTCTGCGCAAAGTCTGCAAACATCCACTCGTCCAGCATCTTCAAGCCGGGGCCCTTCTCGGCTCCTTTGGAATCGCATAACATCGACAACGCCCGCGAGTAAGAGGCATATGCGGCACTGAAGGATGGAGGAAAAACTTTTGACATTCTGCTTTAGCAGCGAAATGAGAGAAAGGGAAAGGGACGCGTGTCGTCAGCGATTCCTGACGCGTCAGATATCAGGGCACGGAGTTCACCTTGTGCCCTCAGGAAGGATTTCCACGCGCAATGGACAGAGTTCCCGGGCACCTTCGCACGGCTATCAAAGCAAAAAGCGACGCAAAGCGGTATGGGCGACCATCTACCACTGCCTGCCCATTTCAAGCTCACGCGTCTCATGGTGATCTGCTCGCAGCATCAAAATCCTCAGCCTTGGAGACCCAGCTGTCGGGAAGAGCTGCTTGATAAAACGATATTGCGAAGGAAGAGTGAGTGGAGGTGCCCTGTTATCTTGCCTGTAGAACAAAGAGTACGTTTTGCTAACATGACCCTCTTCTTTGACGTGATTCAGTATGTCCCAGAATATATCTCGACCATTGGGATTGACTATGGAGTCAAGGGATGTGTAGTTGGAGGAGATGAGGGTATGTGGATATGGTGCTCTCGGTGGCTGCTGGCTTCCTGGGCTGCTGGATTGAATCTCACGGTATCTTCACCTCTCAGTCAAGGTGAACTTTTGGGACATTGGTGGATCCGAGTACTACAAGGCAATCCGGACCGAGTTCTACAAAGACACACACGGGGTGTTACTGGTGGTGGACGCGAGTCAGGATGTGGAGTCAATTCAAGGCGCAGTCGATCGATGGCTGGATGAGCTAAAAGCGTTTGTGGATCCGATCCCATTAGTCTTTGTCGTGGGGACCAAAACGGATTTGAGAACCGGTGGAGTTGCGCGAGAACTTGGGGAGATGTTGGGGTTTAGGTATATCGATGCGAGGCCATATCGATACTGGTTCTGGAGCTTTCTGACACATGTATGCATTTAGGTATTTTGAGACCTCGGCTGTTACGGGAGAAGGAGTTTCTCAATTGTTTGATGCACTGTTTGACGAGGTCCTGACACGGCTCAAAGTCCCCGAATAGCCATATCGCAATCTGTGCGCCCGCTGCCTGAACGGCAACTGGCATGATGTTAAGCATCAAACGAAAATAAAGTTATGCACATATTCGTGCTCTTCTTGGCTTGGAGACCTCGGCACCTGGCTCCAGGGCTTCTCCCAACGCTGATTACCCGCTCCCCAGCAGGCAGCAGTTAACAGGAGTATTTACGGCTTCAGGCCGGCCTGACTTCTTGTGAACATATCATAGCCTTCGATGTCGAGACCCAACGGAGAGTAATTTATGAATTAAATAATGTGAGGTTGATAGATAGAAGACCGTAGCCGTAGTGGTGTGTCCCGAATAATGCTTTTTTAAGCCGAAAAGATATGAACCAGGAAACTCGCTCCGATTTCGCCTCATTGCAGAACGTTTTGTGAGACCGATGGCTATACTTGCTGTACATCCGTCGTCGGGTCTGAGGTGGGGCGTGGCTGGTTTGATCTAAGCAAACGACCCACTAATCCATAAGATCGAAAAGAACTCCGGAGGGTCGTCGTGAGCCGCACTGGTTCGTGCAGGTTTTCCAATGTGTCATCGTTTCCCATGGAGACGAGACTGTCGCTTGCAGGTGCTCGTCTGCGAGTGGTTGGTGTTTGCTGCTTGTTCCGTGAGTCCATATCGATACGGAATCTAGGAAGGTCCATGCTCAAGAAGTCGAATGTCAAGGCGACTACCAATTGGTTTGACAGAAGACCCATTTGAGTATTTTCCGCGATCGCGTACGATTTTGTGAGGAAAACGCTGTTGATGAGCAGTGATGCCCCATTGTATAGAACGAATCTGATGATTCGATTTGCGTCGACGATCTTTCGGAGTTGGCATCGGTAGACTTCTCTCAGAATGACCGCGTCTAGTATCGCGGAAAACAGGGTGTCGGACATGTTCATCCCATTTTGGAAATCTGGCCACTTCAAAACTTTACTAGCGACTAATCGATCGATATAGTCGTTGATATCACTCGATTTGAACAGCAGCACCGCGTAAAAGATTGAGCCGACAGTCTGGAGAATGATGTACAATGCCGTGGCGAATGCGAGACCTTTCTGTGTTTTTCTAGCGCGAGAGTAGACACATTGGAAGCGCCAGACGTATTGCACGTAGACGAAGTATGTATAGGCCATCCGGGCCAGTATGTGCACCAAAATGACTGGGTGCAATCGATTTATATATCGCTGATTTCCCGTTAATTCAGTCGCCAAGTAGAAGGTGGTCTGTAAGAAGATCTGAACCAAGGTGGCGAGAAGGTACAGCACTTTCACTTTGTTGGTAAATCGAATTGTATGCGATTGAAAGTGAGCTTGGATCATGACAAAGAGGGCTATGAACCAGAGCAATCGATACAGCTCAATTTGAGCCATATTTTCGGCGTCGTCATAGAATGTGATTGCGAATTTTTCAGCAACGTTAGCCGCATAAATAGTCACGGCAGACAATTGGGGTACGTGGATTCGTCTGTCTCATCAAGGCACGCGCCAACACGTCAGCATTGGAGCAGCGATGTCGACGTGTATGGCGGAACATTGCATCACTAGTTTGTGATATGGGTCTTTGAAGGCCTGGGCATTGCCGACCTGCCCCAACATAACCGGAAGCCAATTTGCATTTAGGTTCGTACCTGAAAAGTGACACGATCGTCGGGAAACTATTGATCGTAGACACCTGGAGATAAGATCCTTCTGGATCGCCGCTATAAGAGCCCGGAGCTTTGAGAATTACCATACGTCCGGTGACCCGGAGACACTTTGGCCTCCGATCCTATTTGTTTAGCATACACTAATATCCATATACTACTCTAAATACAGCGGAAACGTGGGATATTGACGTACAACTTCCCCTTAATACAACATTTGAAATCTCCTTTGCTTTTCTTATATTGTCTGTATGTGCCGTTAGCAGAAAATCACAGCGCCATCCGAAATACCTGGGCCATGTAGAGGGCAGGAACTTACCGACTTTGCCATAACCCTTACCCAGTCTTCAAAGTTGATCTCTCCATCTTTGTCATAGTCGCATTCAGCCAACATGGCCAAAAGATCGGAATCACTTGGATCCTCGCCAAGCTCCTTCGCGACCCGCTACATGTTTTTCAAATTACACTTTAGCAAAAGTTTTCCATTCCTCTCACGGGGTTCCACGAATAACCCACCTTCAACTCTCGGAGTCCAATCTTACCGCGGTCATCAATATCAAAAACCTGGAATGATTTGAGCATGCTTTCGCGGGAATCTTCCTCCACCTGCGGAGATCCGGCTGATTTAGTTGAATGTCGCTCACGGAAAGAATTGTTGGGACGGTACTTGCCATTTTTGTCGACATGAGCTGTAGAAACTCTTCGAAATTTAAGGTTGGGTCGCCGTCTTTGTCAAAGGTTGCAGCCAGTAATTCCGCTAATGAAAACTGTAAGTGGCCCAGAAGAAGAGCTGGGTTATTGGTAGTTCACATACCCTCCCCGGGTTTGGGATCTAGGCCAAGAGCTCGCATCAGGATCTGAAGCTCAGTCACGTCCACGTCTCCCGAACCATCGGTGTCAAACAGATTGAAGACGTCTCGGATGGCTAGTAAAAAATTGCTATCAGTCCTGACAGCCCACGGTCGCCAATATAGCGATGGAAAAGCACCTTGTTTCTGTTCAGAGGACATTTCCGAGCGAGCCTTTACTGTCATATTGGCCGTCGGTTGTTTTTTTTCCACTGGCGTAGCCCACAAGGAGCTTCTACTAGCAGGTCGACCATTACCCGCTGCGGTGTTGCTATTCGGTACGTTGGCTGTGAATGACGACTCGGCACCAGAAGCAGACGAGACGGACATTCGTCTAACGGAACGTCTGGATTGGAGCCCGCCAACTATCGCATCAGCAGCAGACACACCCGTCCAATTCGCGACTGTCCCATTTGCGGGTGGAGGGAAAGCAAAGGATCCTCGGCGAGAGGTTGCTCCAACATTGTTTTCTAACACTGAGAGACGATTTGAGCTCGTCATGTTGTCAAACTGTGGCGTTTGCAGAGACTAGCGGCTCCCGGCTCTTTCCAAACCGGAGGCCAGTAACTCCGCTCGTGATCACGTAAGCCAGAAACGCGACGCTTGTTTGGTCTCAGCACACTTCAAAGTCTTAGTCTCGCCTTCCCAGTAACCTGATCAAGATGGCAGATCTTCAATTTTTCGAGAGCATCCAGAACTCCTTGGAGACCGAGACAAACCTCAGAGAGGTAGTTTAAACTAGCTGACTCGTGACATTCGTGGACATCGTCTAAAGCGTTCACCGTCGGACGCAGAATATCCGAAATGCTGTCAGAGGACTGGAACGGCTCTGTCGGGCCGTTGGTATGACAGAGAGACTAGACAATTTTGGAAGCTGTTCTGATGTCTGATACAACTCCTGTTTAGCTGCCACGTTGAATCAAGTTCACTCGGCAACCACGGAAACGGGTATGTGTTTCTTATCTCTAGCCTTAAGTGTTTGTGAAGAATATGCTCACCGCACCAACACAGTTATATCCACGAAACTTGAAGCTGCGGCTTCCCGCTTCAGTGAAATCCGGCTGGCCATCAAGAAAGTGGCTGAGCTAGTGCCTCCTGGCCAATATTACAGGTCTGTCTTACCACTTTCAGCGTAACAAAGCCCTGGAGCGATGTTTATGAATCCGGCGATGCTCAGATACAATAACATCTGGAACTTTCCGCTCCAACAAGGTGGAATACTACTGTCTTGCGCCTTTCCCTCGTGTGGTGCTGAAACTGTTTTGTCAGCGGTCTTTCTATCGGCGTACACGAAGTATCTCCATAGTGAACAGCTCATCTCTATCCCGGAAGCGGAAGAAATGCTTGGAACGGAAGTGAACCTGAGAGGAGACTCCCAGGCCTTTCATATTGGGATTGAAGACTATCTTCACGGACTTGTTAACATGACGAGCGAATTGGTATAGTCCACGCCTGCAAGTAAAAATGTCGACGCGGGGCTAACAAAGGTTCACACCCGTCTCACAGTCCCGTCTTGCCGTCAACTGGTTGGTACCTCGTCATTATCGATCAGGTATCTGTTTGCAGACGAGCCTGTTTACTCGCATCTCTTTATAGTGTCACAGCAGGCGATTTTGAGCGTCCTCTGCGGTGAGTTGTTTAATGGACGCACATATGATTTTGATGAAAGGTGTCCTGAAAGGCCGCATTATCAGCATCTCGAGATTCGTTGGTGAGCTTTACTCTGGATTCCAACTTCTCAACCTCAAGAATGATGCACTTCGGAAGCGGTTTGATGGGATCAAATACGACATCAAGAAGATCGAAGAGGTTGTGTACGACATCTCTGTTCGAGGTCTCACGGTCAAAACAGACGCACCAGCCTCTAATGTATGAAAGTTCAATTCAAAAATGGGAATCCTAGCCAGATTTTTGGAGTAAGTGTTTTGCAAATGCGTGTATGGGCGTAGCTGTAGCTCCTTCTGTTGTACATATATTCTGCATAGGCAGTTAGCTGTAGCATCATTTGAATGCAAATGAAAAGTAGTCTATACTATCTGCGTCGTAAATGGTCATGTTTCAATAGAAACAAACAGTATGCATCACTTGGGCCTTTGTCCTGGCAGAAAAGTCGTCGAGTATCCGGTCCAGATCGGCATCACGATCTGGCGATTGAGCGATCATGTTGACCAGTTGTAATATCAGCTGTCCGCCAACTGCGGCCTCCTGATGGTTGTCGACGATTTCAATGTTGATTAAATGCACGGGTCGATTAAGGTCGGACGGTCGGCTATTCAAGTCTGCAACGGAATAAACACCTTGATGTAAGAACACATGTAGTATTTGCACGTCTGCATCCGACAGTGTTACAAACCTTCACAAGCGGAATCGAAGCATCTCTCCTCACATGATATTATGACATCAAACACATCTCTGGACTCTTGCCATCGCTCTGGGGCTCTTTTTATACGTCGATTTCGGTCCAACATGGATAACAGACCATTCGCTTTGTACCTTTAATGGTAAACAAAAGGATGAGTCTATATTCTTATCTGACGTTTGTCTTTGTATTCTTGTAACGTTCAACTCACAAGTTTGCGTCTTTCTTCAATAAGTCATTGAACATGTCGTTATACGGCAACCCGAATGCATATATATTCGGTTTATCGGCCGCCGGCCCCGGAAGTCGTACTGCGCTACCGGTTCCATATGAGGAGACGACGTAGCCTGCCTTTCTACGTAAGCCCGCTTTAGTCTTGAGTCAGTTGTCTCCCGCATTGCGCTTGTGATTGAATGATCTCCATTGTGGCTTACTGAAGAACATTATGGGCTTCCATGCTACGATTTTGATTGCTGGCACATATCACAGCTAGTCGGAACGTTTGCTGGAAAGGAGGCCGTTGTTGTTGTTGCTGCTGCTGTTGTGACATTATTGTGTACGCCAAATTCTGCGAGCTACGGGTACTGTATTTCGCGGGAAGCTCGATGGATCAGACGCGTCTGTTTTCCATACACATAGGTTTGCAAATGTGTGAAAGTGGAAGTTACAGCATGCACCAAGATACGGCGAGCGAAGATAAATGACGACAATGGACCAGATGCAGCGCTGGTGTCAAGAATTGGTGCTGAAGTGTGTTTGTTGCATAGCGGGAGTTTTCTCGGAATATTTGCCTTTCGTTTGACAGCGGAGGCACCTTGCCTAGTGCGACGGTAAAATTACGGAGCTCACATATGTTCGCAAAGCTGGAGTCTTCAACCTACAAGATCCAATCCATCTTTGACTATGACTGGCGATCTCAGAACCGTTAAGACGACCGATAAACACCGACTGCTATGCTTCCGCCGTCGAGACCATAGAAATCGGGTCTGAGGTTGAAAATGGACTAGGCTCTATCTAAAGGGCTGCAATTTTTTGAATGTGGACACATCCATATCGCGAACCATATTGGATAATAACCTTCAAGCATTGAGCTATGATCGCAGATAGAACCTGGCAATTGGCAGGACGAGGTTCCACAGACTGCCCTGTACTGAATCTCACGTGTAGACTCGCTGACATATGTGTTGCATGTGCGGCAATGGCCCGCGATAGCGCACTGCAAGAGGAAGTACGGGTTGCCACCCATCCATACTTAGGGGGATCCCCTGTCACCTGGTTGGTCTGACAACAAATTTGAACGTGGAGAAGTCCCACGAGGGTCGATTAGTGACTCCTAATCCGCTTTTCCGCGCGGCCATTTTCGGGCGCAGGAGGAGGTTTCATTGGGCCGACTCCTCCCGTCGGTGCCTGAAATTCAGGAACTTGATACTGTGATTTCGAATCGTGAGCCCTTGGTTGCAGCAGAAAATGAGTTAGTTGTTGCTCACCCATATTTTTGGCTTGACCTCCGGTTCAGCTTGATTCTGTAAAATGCACGACATTGTAAATCATATCTGAAGCGCGCGAGGTCCATGATCGCTCCTTACCCATCCTCCACCAGCTTCATTCTTCCATAGATAGTGGCTCATATTCGGCTGTGGTATAAAGGCTTGTAGATCTCTAGAGAAAACGAACTACATAGTCAGCGGTCCAAATCGCGTGCTTGAAGGAATCCAGTTCCAGTGGATGATTGTTCTTACTCAGAGTATCGTATCAATCTTGATGCTTTGCCAAAGAAGATTTCCATTCTCCCTCTCTGGAGCCTGGCCTCGCTTTTATCCGAAACTCAGCCAAGTTGCAACTTTATGATCATGCAGTTGGAGACGGGATCCTTACCAGTTCGTTATATCAAGCATGTCTCCTGTTAAATCACGAGCGTATTATCAGAGTATGAACATCGGTCGTTCCCACTGTAGTCTTGAATCCCACCTTTCTTGTGGTTTTCAAACGCCGCACGGCCTGTAATCGTGCATACTATGGATCCTGACTGATCTCCAAGCCAGAAAAGGGTTACTGGCCGGTGACCCTCAGTAACATCTGCAAAAAGTGTCCATAGAGTAGCTTTGTTAGCTTCCCTAACCACTACGGCTCCGTCAATTTATATGACTCCGCCAGCGCTGACCCAGGCTTGGCCTTTCCCTCACATTTATCGATTATGATAACTCTCATGTTAATATCCCGGTAACCCGGCCGAATGTCCCTAACCAGTCTGTATGGAGCACCCGTACTCGCGGGCAACTCCTGGGCAGGCTGGTAGGTGGCATACGGTGGGAATGGTGGGAATTGGTTCATGGGATGACGGGAAAGGGAAGTCACCGGCATGTCTTATCCGTCGGCCAACACGTCCAGAATTCATCCACGAGATAAATACAGGATCGCGAGAATCCCGTGACTTGTCCCATCACTTGCCGAACCAAACCCCAGTAGTGTCAAAACCGCTATCGTGACTTTCAACGAAATCTTTCCTCCCTCCGCAACCAGGAGAAACCTCATTCACTTCCCCGGCACCTTTGTGGACGATATAGAGCAGAGGACGAACAATGGGTGCTTTTGAGACGTTCATGACTCGTCATTTTGGCGGAGTGCCTAAGACTCTCCGTGACCTTGAGTGGATTATTCGTGCCGTACGTGTGTTGCATTTGACAACGGATATATTCGTTCCTTTTTCTAACTATATCCCTCTCTGTTCATCTTGTATCTTTCTTGTTTCTCGCTGATTTCTGTCCCATACCACTCTCGAATATTGCTGATTATGTCGCCCATCTCCCCACACCCCACACAACCCTTGTCCTTTACTCATGGCGACAATCACAGCGACCCGACCTTCCACCGATTATGGCGAAAGCCGATGAGTACCGTCACGTAACTCCCGGGTATGAGAGAACGAAGATCTGAATGCAATGCGGCATTGTTTGATGCAGAAGCTTACATCTGGCCCGGTGTGCTCTTCTCTGCACAACAGTTCTCAGCCCGCCTACCAGCCGCCAGTTGACGAAAAGCTGTCAAAGAACTACTACTACACTCGGGACACACGCCGTGCATACCCGCAAACGGTCGTTTACTCCGCGAGTGAGATTACGCGCATGATCCCCAGCGGCGTTGAGGTGAAGAGGTATTTCTAGCGAGACCATTATTCATCCCACGTTCTATCGGTCCGACGTTGACTCTGAAGCTTACCACCCTGCTATTTCAGCCTTCCCAAGGACCTTACACAACCAAACGCAACGGCTGCCACCCCTGCTTCTTCCAACTCTGCCTACACACCAGGTCACCTTCCCCCGATTATCAACCGAAAATACCAATGGACCCCGTCTATGCCTCACCTCAAGCCTAACGAAGTGAACCCCCAGCTGTGCATCCGTGGTGCCAGATAAGAAATCTGCCCATTCCCCCAATCTTTATACATGACAAATAAGAATATCCGTGCTCGGCACACTATGATCGAAGGAATGTGAATTGTCGTGAACATCAGAGGTTGCGTTGATGCGTAGCCTCATCGAATGTTACAGTTGTTGTTGCAGCTTATCTAAAAACCTTAAGCGTTGCCAAAGGATGTGACTGCATCAATCAATTTGACGTCTGCGTCTTATTTAGCACCGCCAGTGAAAGCACCGGGCTTGCGACGTGGCAAAGCGTCATCATCAAAATCCAAACGCGCCTTGCCTTCCTCACAGGTTTCTTACACGGCGAACGCCGTAACCCCAACAAAATGGTAATGCATCTCCTCACTATGTTCCGCCCCACCCACAACCTCCAACATGTCCGCTAACTCTTCTTCTTCACCCAGTCAGCCCTATTCCATTTCCAGTCTCTGCTACTGGTGATTCTCCTGTTGATTTGCACCTGCACATACATTCGTGCCCAGTTCCCGTCAATACTGGATCGGAACAAGTCGGGCGTCCTGGGATTGTTCTGGAAGGCTGCTAGAATCGGTATGGAGATAGTGAAAGTGTGTCCTCTATCAGGATTGTCAGAGCGCTGGGATCTTTTGCCTCATTCGCCTGTCTTTTGTGTTGTAGGAGAGCGCATGAGCCCTTACGTCTCCATGTGCTGTGTTGTCATGGCCGTCCGTTTGTTGTTCGTGACGTAGAGTCATTAATTCAAAGGGGAAGAAAATCCAAATGTCTGCAAAGGGGGCTACCAATGCGTAGCGTACTGTCTGCGATCGCCTTCACCCAAACGCCACCGCAAGCCCCTGTTCGATGTGTATCCACCAATGATATACCCCATCACGCCGCTGTCGAATATCAAACTCGGGCAAAGGTCCCAAAGGTCACAAGGGTACAATACAGATTTTGACGATTAAAGTACTTTTCTACATATATCAAAACGAGCTCGAAAGTATATTACATGAAACTACCAGACGTGCGGGTAGAAGAGACAAGGCAGTGTCCGACGTCAAATATCCATTGGTGTCAAGTTGTGCTCTGACCCTTTTCGTGTATCCGTCGATGTCGAGCAACTTGATCCGGACGTGCAAATTTCTTGGTACACTGAGTCATTGGACATTTGAACGGTTTCTCTCCAGTATGCACGCGCAACTAAGCAGGAATAACAACATGGTCAGATCCGATTGAGAATCGTGTATAAGGCGGCACATATGTCATAGGGCGAACTCCAGCTTTGTGAACTCACATGCTTTGTCAGATTACTACTCTCGGAGAACCTCTTGTCGCAGCCACCGGCTTTGCACTTGAACGGTTTCTCGCCGGTATGTTTACGTCGGTGTATTGTCAGTGCGCCAGGGATCGCAAATTCGCGTTCACAAGCAGGCTCTGGGCACTTGTACGGACGTTCGCCTGAGAGAGGACCCAAATAATAGAAAGCTATGAGCGACTATTCGCACGGAGCAAAGCCCTTCACCGGACAATCAATTGTGAATCCTGATGTATACCTGTATGTGTGCGCATGTGCTGCGTCATAATTCCAGATTCTGAGAATCGTTGATTACAGACCGTGCATTGGTAGGGTTTGTCTCCAGTATCTATATGAATAAGAACAAAACTGTTAAGTGAAATCCTCGACACAGTCATATAGTTGCACTATTCGCACTTACGTGTCTGAATGTGGCGCATTACTTTCTGCCTCTGACTAAATGGCTTTCCATTGCGCTCACAATTTTCCCACATGCAGACATATTCGCTGTGTCCAGAACCGATATGCTCTTCCGACAAGTGATTCGTCAACTCGTCAAACGTCTCAAATCTTTGGGCTGAACAAAACGGGTGATGAGAACAATACAGCGAGTTCTGCGGTTCCGAGCCATTGGCTTACCACATCCTAACCACATGCAACCATGTGGCAGACCAACTGTGCCCTTGATGGCCAGATGATCGGAACAAAGGTGCTCGAACAAATCGTCCACGGAGAAAAACGTGGACAAAGAACATAAAGCCCATTTGCAGGCGTGAATGAAAGACGAGCGGGCCGAATTCGGGGACGACGAGGCGCTGGAAATTTCCGGGATTGGTGGAAGTGCTGCATTTTGCGCATCCGCTTCGTGTTCATCTGGAGACATGTCCTCTGTCTCATTATCACTGGCACCGTGAACCGACGGGTTGGCAGAAGAACGGAGGACCAAGCGTGCGTGTTTGCCTGGGTGGCTCACTCGATTCGCTGAGAGGTGGAGTTTGCTAATATGCGGCAATAGCTCATCGGGCGTGCGGAATTCAGCTGTGCATGTCGACCAGTGACATTTCGCTTCGGTGTCACTGGTGTGCCCAGCATCTTGCGATTGAGCCGTGCCAGTCTGCGGCTCCGCGGGGATTTCTACTGCCATCAATTCGTCCATGTCCTGTTTGATATGAGCATCATCAGGCGATGTCGGCAGGGCGGTATTCTCTTGTTGAGAGATGATGACGGGTTCGACGGAGAGTTCCATATTTTCAACGGGTGGCGATGAAGTTGGTGCGGGTATTGAGGGATTGCTGGAATTGCAAGCGGAGCTGTTCAACAAGGCGGGACCCGGGCTGTGATATTGTCCGGTATATCTATCAACGTGGGCAGGCACTGGATTTGGAGGTGCAACAGGTGGTGGGAGAAAGAAATTGCTGTTTTGTGTCCCAATCGTCCATTGATGTGCTGGGATAAGTTTCGATCCTGCAAGCTGTGCTACCAAAGCGTTGTACTTGAGGAGAACATCCATGCAGAATCGATTGTGACAGACTCCTGAGCATATTGTAGCCGAATTTGTCGAGGACGGGTGAGACGAGTCGGGAGCACGAGGGTTGGGCAAGTAGTGCCCTTTCCAAGAGTTCTATCAGGGCGCAAACAGGTGAGCACATGCAGTTTCCTGGTGACCTCAGGTACAATGACTCAAGCTTACCTCCATTGGTGATGAAGTAGAGGTTGTATCTATTGAGTGACGTTGGCCGCTGGAAGCGGCGTGATTGTACGATTTCGCTTGAACAGATTAGTCGCGGAGCAGGGAGCCGGGTGGTGCAAGCAAGGAAGGAAGTCCAACCACTGAGGGTAAAAGACGTTGTCGGGACAACTGAGAACAACAAACGCCAGCGGAAGCGCACAGTGACAAGAAGTGTCCTGTCTTGTAAAAATCTTTTTCGGTCAGCCGGAGTTGTCCAGGAAGGTTCTTAGTTGGGTTGGAATGTCGAAAGAATTGTTGCCAATGACATACAGCTCTTGCCGGAACGGACACTCTTTCAACAAACACGAACGGAGCCTTTCGGCTGCAATAATTGTGGGGAAGGGCCGCGTTGGTCAGCAGTGGTTCCGTAGTCACGTGTCTTCTATCTGCGCCACCGCTTACTTCATCGCCCGCCATCCCAGTTTCCGCCCTGATGATATGACGGCCACGCTGTGGATAGTGCTGTCAATTCGCCTACAGGAGACCAAGAGACTTTCTGACCCCCGCATTCAGCGATTTGCAGACATATCTCGGCCTTTCACATGGTTCTTACCGTCCCGCTTGTCGACGCCTTTGGCGACTCGCCGGTCTTCCGCGCTTCTGTCCAGGCTAGCGAGAACTCGCTCAACAATGTGGACACTTCGATCAAGAAAATGTGCAACATAGCGGAGCGAATTGTAGACCTGACCAAAGGTTTGTTGATACTGCTAAAAGATTTATGAGAATCTGTATTGTGGTGTTCCAGTGGATTCGTTGCTTACTGTCTAGATTGCGAACTGTCCCGCTCGCAGATTACTCCGCCAAGTATTCAGCTCTGGCAGAAGAGATCCAAGCGTTAGGCGGGTGCGAGGATGATCCTTCATTTGAGGTACTTTCTCGATGGCTTTTGTATACTTGTGCTGGAGACTGACCGTCATTTTCCATCGCGATATAGCTCTTGGGACAACAGGCACGTCTCGCAATTATGCCGCGATTGTTTGATGAAACCATCTACTAACTTACTCGGCTACTCTCTTCAACGCACTGGGCAACACAGCTTTTTAAATTTGCCCAAGTCTTCAAGGTATGTGCTGATCATACAGTGTCAGGTCCGTCTCTCTTCTCATCGATGCCGCTGGGAATAGGACATTGAAAGAAGCCGGATGATCGCCGCCAGCCAGTTCAAAGGTACCCTTTCAACCCTACCCATAACTCTGGTCCGGCGTCTTTACATTCTCTCTATTGCGTAGACGTCTTCATCGATCCTTTAAACAACTTTGCCGCAAACGAAATCTATCCCACCAAGGTACGTCAATGAGGAAGCAGCCTCCACAGCAAATCACAAGTGGATACATCTAACGCATCAAACTATGCCAATAGAAAGCGGGCAAAGACTACCAAGCCGCACAGGACAATTACCTGAATGCCATGGGCAAGTACATGGCAAAACGGCCTGTGGACAAAGGGATTGAAGAGAGCGCACGAGACGCTGCTGAAGGTGACTGATCGTGAGACCCAGGTTGTGGGTTGGGTTTATGGTCAAAACTCATGCGTAACATCCCAGCTCGGCGACACTTCCACATGAAAACGGTAGATTACGGGATCAAACTCAATGAAGTAGATACAAAGCGGAGATTCGAATTGGTTGAGAATGTGAGGTTCAAAAGCAGTTACGGCTTTACTGAAAACGGATGACTGATGATTTCCGCGATGCAGATCATCGCCCTTGTGTACACAAACTTCTCCTTTTTCCATCAAGGGTACGATACTCTGAAAGATATCGAGCCCTCAATGCGGGACCTAACCGGTATGGCACTCGGTTTCATCCTGCACTCAACCAACAAAAGTAAATCACCCTTCCATAACATCACATCCATCACTTTCTGCAGCCGTCCTCCAAAAAACCCGTCAAGAACACACCCGCAACCCCGGTCTCCAATCCGTCTCCTTCCTCCTTCCCGCCGAATCCTACGACCCAACCTCCACGGCCTCCGAGCCGAAATCCACACGCACGGCCAGCACAATCTACAAAGCCGGGTATCTGTACAAGAAGAGCAGCTCCAAGATGAGGACAGTGTGGCATCGACGGTTCTTTGAGGTCCAGAACTGCTATTTGGGATACTTTTCGTTGGAGGGCAAGGTGGGTGCGGCCATGCGAGATTGGGGGAGGGTGCAGAGCGGTGGAGAAGAACTCAATGCTGATGTTTTCGACGGGTAGGATGATGCAAAAACGACGATTGATCTCCGCATCTGCATGGTGAAAGAGACGCCTTCTCCCGAGCGCCGGTTCTGTTTTGACTTGGTGTCACCGACAAAGTAAGGTGGATCGTCATTTGCAGCGCCGCAGACACCCAGCTCACTGGCGTCAATATACAGGACCATGACTCTCCAAGCGCAGAACAAAGAACAACTCGAGGACTGGATCAGCGCTCTCCAAGCCGCGATCGCAAAGTCCATCTCGGAAGAAGGCACCGGGCAGAACACCAGCGCACAGGTCCATTCCCCGCCCCCATCCACATATCACTCACCCGCCTCACCCACACTTCATCATTTGCAGAAACTCACCTTCGCAGACCCCTCTCACACCACAACTCTCCTCCAGACGCAGAACCCGTCATCCCCAGCATCCGCGTCTGCCAGGGGTGGGAACGCCGACGGATCGCTGTTTGCCCGCGTCGCGGCCGTTCCAGGAAATACGACGTGCGCGGACTGCGACTCGACCGTGGACGTGCAGTGGGCGAGCTGCAACTTGGGCATCGTGCTGTGTATCACTTGTTCCGGGATTCATCGCGGATTGGGTCGGCATGTCTCAAAGGTTGGGGCCCACTTCGTGAAGTATTTCGAAACTGCAAAGAAAACTGAGCATGACTCTGTGTTTGATCGTGTTGTGTACAGGTCAAATCCTTGTCCCTCGACCGATGGGACCAGGAAAGCGGCCAAGTGCTTCTTTTGCTTGGAAACCGGCTAGTCAACGAGATTTTTGAGGGAGGTCTGGAGCAGGCCGGCGGGGTCAAACCCAAGCCCGACGACGAAAGGGCCAAAAAGCAAAAATATTGTGTCGAAAAATACACCACCCGAGTACGTTGCCAGGGGGAACCCCTTCTCTCAAATCGTGGCCCAAGCCCTAACGCTCTCCCTTGCTTCAGTCCTACCTGCTCCCAGCAACATCCAGCTCCACCACAATACCACCGCCAACGCATCACTACCTCCCGCAGCTCCTGACGGCACTGGCTCACGGTCGAGACGTGAATGAGGCGGATTTGGAAGGGCGGACGATCCTTCATAAGGCGTGCGAGGACCCGGTGCTCGTCGAGTTCTTGCTCGCGTGGGGCGCGGATGCCGAGAAGAGGGACGATAGAGGATGGAGTGAGTGGCATCTGTCAGAGTTCGTGTGGTTTCGTGCAATGTGGCTCTGACGTATGCGTTGTTTTCTTTGCGTTAGCACCATTGCATTCGGCGGTTGACGCGGGCGCTGTGAATTCGGTATTAGCGTTTCTCCGCCGAACCGCCCGGATAGACGTGGCCGACAAGGAGGGCAAGGTAAATCGAAAACGAAACACACCGCGCATCCAATTCATTGTCCCCCATCATCTCACGCGCTTTCTCCAATCGTCTCGATAGCTACCCATCGATCTCGCCGGATCCCAAAGCAGCTCCTCCCCATCCCATGCCCACATTGTGTCATTGCTCGCCGCATCCTCACCAGCCACAAACACCTACACCGCACCCGCAACCGCCGCCGCGACATCCCCCAGAACTGCAGGGACCTCACCCACTGGTCCCCCCGTTCCCGCCAAGAAAGAACCATCGGCGACGCTGTGGGAAGCGCCTCCTGCGGATGAATGGGATAAGGCAGAACGAAAGCATTCGGACGCTGGGAATACTAAACCTATTGACGGCATGGCTTTGCCGCCGCTCCCGTCTGCGACTGGCTCGGACCCGTGGGCTGAGGAGCAGGCGCAATGGGGGACATAGAAAAGATGCATATTATGGCTGATGCACATTATGGCTGAGGACAACTGTACTTGTGCGATAGACATCAACCAGAGGTTTTCCGTCCGGTGCTTGCCACTCACTCCACTTGAAGTTGAAAGCCCGCACTGTCTTCCCACACAGCAGAAAGTCTCCATCATTCATATTAACGCGCAATATTAATCAGGTAGATTGAGTTCAGAATAAGCCGCCACTGATTCATGGCGGTGGGGTATTGCAATCCTCCGGAATGGGAGAGCTAGGGTCGATCGGGTCATGTACCACCTGTCCGACTTCGAAATATTTGTCCTAAATAAAAGTCCGTCCATGTGTCCAAACTCTGAAAGCAAAAAGATGGCACACCCTATCCTTTTCGCAAGCCTGGTTCCTGTTCACGCCTCACCTTTATCTGCGCCTCATTCAGACCGCGCAGATCGTGAGTCAGATGCGTCTCGAAGCTGCCGGTGATGTGTGCGCGAGCAGCGTCTCTGCCGGCAAAGAACTTGTATCGCCGTAGTATGCGGAGAATACGCTTACGACAAAGATGACTCAGCGATCGACATGAAGTCACGTGTCGTGCGATTTTCTGTCCGTATAAAAGGGTGAGAACGAGCAACTGCCCAAAAGTTCGAGGTCTTCCACTCGGCAAGCGGGCTTTCATTGCGATACTGCAGCGTAGGGCACTTTCGCAAATCGAGCTTGAAAGCCTACGCCTCACTATCACAACGAGAGCACATGCATGATGTCGCTTTCACATCTGATGGCCTGAAAGTAATATATTCAGCACGGCATGCAACCCATTTAATAGTAGAGTCGCTTTTTCAAAATCAATGACAAAGTGTACGGGACAAACTTGGGAAGAAAGCAACCGTCGCATCCTCGGCATCTTTGGCACCCCGTTCGCTGTTTTCGGGTGGGCTGGCCATGGGGACGCGGCAGATCCTTGGTCGAGTGATTATCACATTTCTGATTTGCTCAATGTACCAGAGCTCTTGTTCCAATATTATGATACTACTATTTTAAATAGTTGATATTTACAAGTTCACCGCGCGATGCACGTGGCGTTGCTGAGAGCAGATAAACGTTCCACATCTGCCCTATGAGTATGTACAAGACATGACTCTACAAGCTCTGGCTATTGCCTCCATCCATCCTCCGAGAATCATGCCTAATCGACTGCCGGTGGGGAGGTCAATAGACACTTGTCGATGTGGGCATTGATCGTTGTGAGAGTTGTGGCGATACCACATATCGGACAAGTTGCAGACTGCGCTGCAGTCTTGCTGACATCTCCGTTGACAGTGGATGCGGGTGCAGCGCGATTCTGTATCCGTTTGTGAATAGTCATGTCATCTGTGCAATCACTGATATAACCAATTGGCAATTAACGTACCACCCAACGCAAGAGCCCGTTGCTCGTACGCCGTTCCGGTGAGGCATGGGCTGCTTTGAGGGAGACAGGCCGTGGCGGTGTCGAGGTTGTACTATTGCTGTCGTCGAGGCAACGACCCACATGTTCGTCCATATCCCGCGGCCGCGTGCTGCGGTCGAACTGTTTGCTGCAAATAGGACAACTTTTTACATCGGCGTCTGCATCGCCGTCGCCTTTTGTTTCGTCTTCCGGACCCTTAGGAGGATCGCCTGAGCGGTCACCCTCGTCATCAGCCTCCCTGAGACGTTTGAGGAAGCGGGCAATCCCAGCGGAATCGCTGTCCTCGCCGTATTCAGTCTTGTAGAGATCGGACAAGGAAAGACCCATGAGACGGAGTGTCAAATTTGGGTGATGTGCTATCTCAGCGTCCAAAATCTGCGCAAGCGTTGGATAAGCAGGTCGCCGTTGGACCAAGGTAGTGTGTGCAAGGTTCTTTCAATTGAGCACGTACCTTGCAAGCGACGCGGTACATGTCCTCCTCACTAGCTACGAAGCGTCCGAGAGTTCTCGCGCGTGTAAATAACCGGAATTCCGTGGTCTTTAGCTTGAGTGTCAAGCGTTTGCCTTTGACATTCTGTTGAGTTACATCTTCCCACAGATGCTTGGAGATCTCCCTGAGCTTGCTGTGTAGTTTTGAGGGACTCTTTCCGGATGCCGTGAGGGCGCCAAAGGTCCTATAAATGGCAAGAGCTACTTCAGAACTTGAGCTTGGAGGGCATGGTCAGATCGTAGCCAGGAGGAGGATGTCGCGTACCGTTCACATCCAACGCTCTTCCGCTCCCAGTCGCTATGGTAGATATGGCTAAGATCAGACAAAACCCGACAATTCATGATGAAAGTGGAGGAGAGGAACGTACGATTCGACTTGAGTAGACCCAATCCCCAAAGAGGCTCGTACAGAGAAGTTGAAGAATATCCTCGAGAACATTTTATATACCAGCACGAGATTCTCTCTCTGTTGACGACGAAAATTAGTTCTCGCTTTAAGAGCTTACAAGGAGACTCTGAGGGTTCGTGACGTACCAAATCTTTACAAGTAGCTACCCCGAGGGCTTGCAATTTCCGTTCCTGAACTTTCCCAATTCCGGGGACTTTGCGAATAGCAAGCTCATTCACAAAAGCTCTGACTTCTTCCTTTGTATGCGGAAGATACTTCTGACCATTGGGTTTGTTATAATCCGAACATACTTTGGCCAACATCTTATTCGGAGCAATGCCTGCGCTTGCAGTGAGTGCGGTTCGCTGGAAGATCTCAGCACGCAATTCAGCTACGACTCCTTCGGGACCCTGATCGGGATGCGTTGCCAAATAATCCGTGATGTCCAAGAAACCTTCGTCCAAGCCAACGGAGCTGAACTTTGGGTCGTAGATTGCGAACACTTCGCGTACAGTGTTGGCTACTGACGTGTACTTGTCGAAATTTAGCTTGCATATGATGAGCTCTGGACATAATTTGAGCGCTATGTATCCTGGCATGGCGGAGCGGATGCCGTACGATCTTGCAACGTAGTTGGCAGTGCACAGCATACCGATCCCTCCGACGGCCATCGGCTTCTCTTTCAATTCAGGGCGATCCCGCTCTTCAACGGACGCGTAAAATGCATCCATGTCCACGCAGACAATGCACCGTTTCTCAGCCGCGTCGTTCTCCTTCTCAACTTGCCGCATCACTGTCTCGACATAGCTTCGTTCGGCGCGAAGATCCATTTTCCGGATCTTCCGCGCCTGGGATTCCAGAACTTTTATCTTGGCAGTGAGTTCTGCGTCGCGGCGCTGCTCCGCAAGAAAGAAAGGCGACCCTTTTGATGCTTCATAGATGATTTCTTGGACTCTGGATTTGTCGATGAATTGGGTTCCCGCCTTGTTGGGGTTGATAAGCAGGCGCGATTTCATGCTCTCCCTTGCATCGCCTTCGCGTTCCTCGGCAGTAGTAGGCAGGGTACTGCTTGGAACCTGCGCTTCGACACCCCCCGTTAACGCAGGATGCGGGACATTAGCCGCGTTGTCCACATCCATGGCACCCCAGTCCCAGTCATCATGCTCCTCTTCCCATTCGTCTTCCGATTTTATTTCCAGGTTCTCGTCCTTCTCAGTGTCCGGCTGTCCACCTTGCATCTGTTGACAAGGGCGATGGTTGGTTTCACGGCGAATGTGACACTACAATGTTAGAGACGGACAGAGGCATGCAGGTTCCTGCTTGTCATGCTACGGGCGTCAGGATTTTCTGTCGAGCAGAACAAACAAAGTCGCCCGATATAGGGGCTGACAGTAGGCCACAGTTGTGAGTAGACTAGGGAAAAAGAACTCGGATGGCCGCTTGGGCACTTTGCGCAAAGTTCATATTGCCGTTTTAGGTCAAGTGGACATTGTCACGATTTTCGCGCCGGAGAACCAGAACTCAGTCATTCAGGCTCACCACCGACTCAACAGGAAGAAAGAGCACTCTTGTGATAGAGTCGACATGCGTATTAATTTTGCTATTACTGCCTTTGAGCTCTTTTTTTCCAACAATAGCACTTGTGGGTGTTTGCAGGGGACATGGATCATGAAGTCACCGAGTGCGTGCATACTATATCTATGCAACTGCGATGATGGAATGAGAAAGACCAGGACGGAGAAAGCTGAGGGCGAAAGGCGGAAACTTGGCTCCGACATCGTACATACTCAATCTATCAGGACGGTTGGCGAGGGGGACGTCATTCAACGGGGAAGAACCTGAGATTGAAGGACAAGCCACGTTTGGTCACGAGGAAGGGGTGAGTGCGTTTCAAAAGTAATAACAAGAGAGTTGGGCGGCACTAAAACGGAGGGATGAGATGGGTGGATGTTTCAGGAGCCTGAGCTCGTTTATTACCACTTTATGAGTTGGTTCACAATGAGAGACAACGACCTCTTGAAGCCTTTGTCGCCGTCCGCCCGCGCAGTCCCTCTCTCCGTATTTTATATATGTGACACGAACGTCTCGAATTGTACGAGTTGAGTGTTGCCGCTGAACGCCTCATTCAAGAACGCGCTTTCCCCATCCCATCCCATCCCCCTTGCCTTTGGCTTTGGCTTGACTTTACACTCCCCCCTCCTTCCTCCTTTCCCATCCCCCTTTTATTCCGTTTCCTTGTCCATAGCGCCCATAGAAATTGTTATTGCCCACTTTGCATTTTCCCACACTCCGGGGTCCGTCGCCATTTCACTCTCTTGCCCGCACTACATAGACATACAGACCCCGGACCGGACCGTGTTTTTGTACATACTGTAGATTAAAACTCGCGCCCTTTGTAGAAACCTCCCCTCCCTTGCCGCCAATTCCCACCCAGAAGCTCATTCCCTGCACAATGTCTTACAATAACCCCCCGCCAGCCCGCTATGCCCAGCGACCGCCTGCCCGCATTCAGCAGCCGAACGCTCACCTGAACCCTCCGCCGAGGAGCTATACCCAGTCCTTTTCCGGAAGTTCCGCGCCATCTTATCGATCCCAGCCCCAGCCGGCGCTGCCCGCCACCTCGCGAGGAGGGCCTTACTCACCCCACGTTCAGCAGCCGCAGCCACAACAGATTCCCTCGCCCAGGTCCGGTTATGCACCGTCCGAGCGGAGTCTGCCTTATGCCGCTCCAGCAGCTGCCCCTGTTCACCCTTTGAACGGGTCAAACTATGGTGGTTCCAATGCTGGCTACCAGGGTAAGAACACTGATGAAGACAATGTGGCGGTATCTGTTCTGATCTGGTATACTTTCCTTTTTCAGATCCTCGTGGATACATGCCTCCTCCTCCTCCGCCCACTGGCTTTTTGGGAGGTCAACCACAGTTTGCCGGAGCTCCCGGTGGAGGGATGGGTGGTGATCCCTTCGCGCGAAAGCGCACAGTGCGAAAGATTCCGCTGACTCCACAGGGAAATCTTGTCCTCGATATTCCAGTCTCGGATAGAGTTCTTCAGAACGGCAAGTATCGCTCGGAAGAAGAATTCACTCACATGCGATACACGGCAGTGACCTGCACTGCCGACGAGTTTTCCGCCAAGGGATACTCACTGCGTCAGCAAGATTACAGTCGCCACACGGAGATCTTCATTGTCGTCACAATGTACAACGAAGACGATGCCCTCTTTTGCAAGTCTATGAACGCCATCATGAAGAACATTGCTCACCTGTGTACGCGATCTCGGTCCAAGACATGGGGTGCAGAAGGATGGAAGAAGGTGGTTGTGTGCATCGTCTCCGATGGACGTACCAAGGTGAATCGACGCGTCTTGGACGTTCTCGGTCTGATGGGTGTATACCAGGACGGAGTCATGAAAGACCACGTCAATGAAAAGCCAGTCACGGCGCATTTGTTCGAATACACCACTCAGGTTGCTGTGGACAGCAACCTGACAATGAAAGGACATGAGAAGGGTTTTGTCCCAGTGCAAATCCTCTTCTGCTTGAAGGAGAAGAACGCCAAAAAGGTGGGTTTCACGTTATTGACATCCGGCTATGCAGGAAATTTGGAGTCTCACGCGTGCCATCCATCTCCTAGATCAACTCGCATCGCTGGTTTTTCAATGCTTTTGGTCCTCTTGTGCGTCCCAACATCTGTATGTTGATCGATGTCGGAACAAAAGCGCAGGAGACCGCCTTGTATCATCTCTGGAAGGCTTTTGATCGTGACCCGGCTATCGGTGGTGCCTGTGGAGAAATTTACGCTGAGCTTGGCACTGGATGCAGCAACCTGCTCAACCCAATTGTCGCCGCCCAGAACTTTGAGTACAAGATGTCCAATATCCTTGACAAGCCCTTAGAGTCGGTCTGCGGTTACATTTCCGTGCTTCCCGGAGCCTTCTCAGCGTACCGATACATTGCGCTTCAAGGAAAGCCTCTCACGCAGTACTTCAAAGGAGAAACAATGCACGGAGGAGCCTCCGTGTCGACTGCGAACATGTACCTCGCAGAAGATCGTATCCTCTGTTTCGAGCTGGTCACGAAACGCGATCAAGCATGGTTGCTCAAGTACGTCAAGTCGGCCAAGGCAGAAACGGATGTCCCGGACAATGTTCCGGAATTCATTTCTCAGCGTCGACGATGGTTGAACGGAAGTTTCTTTGCTGGAGTCCATGCTTTGCAGCACTGGTATCACATCTTCCGAAGCGGTCACAGTCTACCTCGCAAACTACTATTGCTCTTGGAATTCAACTACAACGCGATCATGACTGTTTTCAACTGGTTCGGTCTGGTAAGTCTGCATGCGCGAAGGAACTGGTCATGTGAGCGCTACTGAACTCCCCACCAATCAAACAGGCCTTCTTCTACCTTACTTTCTACTTCTTGGCGAATACTGGGACGGGAGAGGCGGATAACCAATCCGAGTCATCCAACCCCTTCGGCAAGGACGGCGACAAGATTTTCGACGTGCTGCGACCCATTTATATTGCGGCTATCGTAACCTGCTTCATTTCCGCGATGGGAAATCGACCACAAGGATCCCGATGGATTTACATTGGCTGCATGGTCTTGTTTGCTTGCATCATGGGCATCATGCTGTTTTTCTGTGGCTGGAATGTTTGGCAGTCTGTCAAGAACATCACCAGCGCGGAACTGGAGGACATTGGGAAACTGATCTCTAACAGAGCCGCTCTGAGAGATATCATCCTTTCTCTCGCGTCGACATACGGATTGTACTTTATTGCCAGCATTCTCTTCATGGAGCCATGGCACATGATTACGAGTTTTGTGCAGTACTTGTTCCTGATGCCGAGTTTTATGAACATTCTCATGATCTATGCATGTGAGTCCTCAAAGCACAACAAAAATCGGTTGATAGAATGACAACTCTAATAACGTCTCGAATCTCCTTCCAGTCTCGAACTTGCATGATGTGTCGTGGGGAACAAAAGGTGACAATAGTGCCGCCAGCGATCTCGGTGCCGTCACGTCCTCAAAGAGCAAAGATGGAACACATATGGTTTCGGTCGAAATCCCAACGGAACGCACCGACATCAACGCGTCGTACGACAAATTCCTCGCCGCGTTGCGCCAGCCACGTCCCGATGAGAAGCAGAAGCGAGACGCCAAAACGAAACAAGAAGATTCGTTTAAACAATACCGTACCAATCTCCTCCTGTCGTGGATGTTCAGCAACTCTTTGGTGGTCATCCTGCTCACAAACGCAGCCATGAGCGAGTTTCTTTTCACGAGCTTGGGCGTCAACGGCGAAAGAGATCAGTTCAATCCTTTCCTTCGGGTATGTACATCCGTAATGGGTCAACTTCACCATTGTTCTGAAACTCATATGGTATCTGCCTTTTGCTTAGTTCACCTTCTACTCTGTACTTGGTATCTCGCTTGTGCGTTTCATTGGATGCGTAATGTACCTCATTACGCGTGCAATTTGCGGATAAAGGAGACATTTCATTTATGGGGGGAAGTTTGCTGGTTCGAAAGCCCCCAAAAAACACCCACATACCCTCACATGGCGTATGTTGCGCTAGCTGGACCGTTGAAATCCCCGTAACTGTAGACAAGGCGAAAAGTCCCCACCGTATTTAACTGTGTACTGTACCGTACCGTGTTTAGATATGCTTTGTTGGTGCATGTCATGTCACTGTCTGTAACCGAGAAGAGGCACCTTTGTCTCTTCCCTCTCTTGTATTTTTTAGACAATCAAAATTCGCATTTGTATATAAATGAACTCGAGGGGCACCTTGGCTGATCAATATTCGGGCGCTGTGATCCAATCGATTGCCCAAACGCTCTGTCGGTCACAATTTTTTTGCACACCAGAGAAAGACCAAAGAATACATACCTACATGATGAAGAATAAACATCATTCTCACTACTTTCTGACCGCCTGTGTTGAATGCAACAAACACTATGTCCCCTGTGTGCCTGCCTTTTCCCTTTTTTTGACCATGAGACTTTATTTACGTTCTCATCGCAGGTCACGATCGGAGTTTTGTTGGACGCTGATCGGAGGATTACCTTTTCACACGTGACCTGCGTGTGACACAGCAGCTGGCCTTGCGACTAAAACGGAGTGAGCTCACAGCCATCAGTTAACAGGACCGACTAACCCATTTTCTCAGCGGTTTTTTTTTTTTCTTTTTTAACTGGCTACTCAAACCTAGCCGACATACATACGAACACACACGTCTCTGTATTTTGACACATACCTTTTGGATCTGATTTTGTATCTCTGAACGATTATTGTGGATATCTATAGGACCCACACATTCCCACCGACAGGTTTCTACCTTTGTCTTTTCCACGGGTGTGCGGAATATCTGGGTTTCCCTCCTGTGAAAACTGATCACACTCCCGATCGAACATCATGAGCCAAAAGACCGCTGCGAGAGAGTTCGACGCCCGCGCTGCCGCCGGCTCCACCACTGCGCATGGCCCCACTCCGAACGGCAAGAGCAGCACGCACGAGCCGCAATTCCTCAAAGCCGATTCCGCCAAATCCCTGTCGTCCACCCAGTTCGGCGTTGATTCGGGCTACGCTGCAACTGCCGGCGATGACCCACAGCAACAGCTCGCCCAAGCGCAGTTTGCGGAAAAGCGAGCCAAACTGTGCACGCTCATTGGGGGAACGAAATCAGTATTGCGAGACTTGGCCGGCCCACCGGCGGGCGTGTCGAGCCGTCACCACTGCTTGAGATATCCGATGCAGCCGAAACGAACCATGTTCCCAGGACGTGCGCCGAGTATCGTGGCTGCCAAAACCGGGGGACCTAAACTGCAACCCGGCGCGGGTGCGATGCCCGCCATCTCCATGTCGGCTGAGCCGGAAGCGGGTCACGTCAACGGCCGCGAGAGTGAGACCCGCGATCCGCATGGACTCCGCATTCTGCAGCTTGATTTGAACTCATATGGCTACATACAAACGGGCAACCCGAAGCAAACAACAGCATCCGCTACAATAGCCTCATCGACGACCAACGCGTCCTTCAACGACCAGACCCTCATCTCCCAGCTCCTCGCATCCAAGCTTGATGAATGCACTGCCCACCTTGACCGTCTGCAAACCCGAATTTCCGACACCCGGTCCAAGGTCCTTGTCACGGGGGACCTCAATGCCGGCAAATCGACCTTTGTCAACGCCGTTCTCCGTCGCGAAATCGTCCCTGATGACCAGCAGCCCTGCACCGCCCTCTTTGCTGAAGTTGTGGATGCGGAACAAAACGATGGCGTTGAGGAAGTCCATGGAATCAACAACCCGCTCGCTTACGACCGCAAAGACCCGACCACCTTTACCCGCTTTGATTTCAGACACCTCCGCCAAGTCGTGGAAGACAATGATGAGGAGTATGAGCTGTTGAAGGTGTATTGCAAAGACAAGCGAGGACGCGCCGACAGTCTCCTGCATAACGGAGTTGTGGATATCAGCTTGATTGACTCCCCCGGATTGAACATTGACTCGATCAAGACCACGGCATTGTTCTCTCAGCAGGAAGAGATCGACGTTATTGTCTTTGTTGTCAATGCGGAAAATCATTTTACATTATCTGTAAGTTTTGATACTGCCGCGCCAGTACAACCCTCTCAATACCTTCGCTGTATTATACGCATCGATATCTAAACTACGTGTTGTGCTTTGGTAGGGCCGAGACTTTCTCACCACAGCTGGAAAAGAGAAGGCGTTCATTTTCATCGTCGTGAATCGCTTTGACCAGATCCGCCGCAAAGACCGGTGCCGACGCGACATTCTCGAGCAAATCCGTCAAATATCCCCCGCCACCTACGACAACGCCGACACCCTCGTCCACTTTGTGTCGGCCAAACAGAGCCTGAATCACGTTGAAGGAACTGACACGGAAGGCACCATGGTCCCCGACTTCCACAAACTCGAGGGCGCCCTTCGTTCCTTTATTCTGGAAAAACGATCACGATCCAAACTCGCCCCCGCCAAAATTTACCTCCAGAATCTTCTGCAAGACGTCGTCGCCGTGGCCCAACACAACAGCGCCGAAGCCGCGCGCTCCGCCGAGCAGTTTACCAAAGAAATGCAAGACAGCTCACCCGTCTACGACCGCATGTTGCAGATCAAAACTACCGTTCTGGACGACATTGACAAGACAATCGACCAAACCGCCGCTTTGGTCCGCCAGCACGCTCAACAGCAACTCGAGCATTTCGTCAACCACATTGACATCTACACGGAAGATGTTGAGTGGAATGGTCCCCTCTACGTTTGGCAGTACGCCAAAGACCTCAGAAACCGCATCTATGGCATGGCCGCCCTGCGACTCAAACGCTGCGAGGACTTTGCCAAGGAGAAAGCCACCGCGTGTCTGACCGACATTGAAACGGTTGCCGCGTCGTGCATGTCTGTACCCCCGGCCATCGACGTGAATGTCGTCCTGGGAGCGTTCGAAGGCGATGTCAGCAGTACCGTCAACAGCAGCAGTGGATCGCCCACGGCCGTCACCACCACTAGCCACGCCATCGCGCACGACAGCAAAGCACTTGTGAAGACCCAGGAGAACCATCACTTGCAGGTTGCTGAATTCTTTGACCAGATTGACAAGGCGGAACTTGCGAAAGAATACGCGCCCAGTGTGGGTCTTATTGTCGGTGGATTGGTCGGATACCAGCGCATGGCGTCGCAGATGTTCAGGAGTGGATTTGGAGGCGCAAGTACTGGACGACTTGCGTTTGCGGGTCTGACGATTGCAGGTAGCGTGTCACGGAAATGCTACATTTTCATTCTGCGCGTAACGTAAAAAAAACTGACATGAAATCCCATCACAGGCATCGGCATCTTCTTCTACGTCCTCTCGGACATGAAAAACAGCATTGAGCGCAAAGTGGTCCTCAAGATGCGCGAGCATTTCAACGAAGTCAACTACGTGCCCGCCAACGTGGACCGCGTCGCCAAGGGCACCAAACGCGCCCTCCGCCTTGCCATCTGGGAATTCCAGACCCAGTTCCAGCGCATTCTGAGCGAAAATGAACGACGTCAGGAGGGGCTCAGGCGCGATATCGAGACCAAGAGGAAAGAGAAGGAGCATTTCAGGGGTGTGGAGAAGAAGGCGAGGGAGTTGGCCCGGAACGTTGAGGGTGTGGATCTGGAGGAGGCAAAGGACTCGATGCACTGAGTTACGGTTTCCTCAACACGGCTCCCTGCCCTCAGAAATCGGAGTCACCTCATATGCTGCTACGACCCATCCCATCCTCACATACGCAAACTCACTTCCCATCAAGGAAGCCCCTCAGCGGCTCCCCCCATCTTCACCCCCCCCCCCCCCCCCCCCACATGTCACATGTCCATTTCCAACTCATACTTCCCGTCACTTGGCGCTCCGCAAAACATCAATATTGCCGTATATAATCATTTCCCAGCCCTCCCGACACCCTTAACCTACACCCCCACCCCACGATATATGTAATTTTTGTCTTTGCTTTTTTCATAAGATTTTTTGAATAGCCATGCTTTAAAGCATCTTGAAGTTGATTTTTATGGATGTTGCTCTTGTTGTGGTTGTAATAGGTTTTCATTCACAGGAGCGAGAAGGCAAAAATGCAATCAGGCAACCACACTCGCTTGTGCAACATTTCTCTGGCGTTTTGCAGAGAACGTGTCGGGTGGCCGTGTGGCCATGTTGTGTCTGTGTGTTCCCGGTTGCTCCTCGCCTCTGAACACGCTTTGCAGCTGCAGCCAGGCCGCACTCACGTCTCCCTATCCTGCGTGCTTCTGTTTTGCCATATAGGCAGATGTGCAGATAGAAGCAGCAAGGATGACGGTCCTAGATTCTGTAAGCCCTACCCACCGTGCCCTCGTCCTCAGATCATGCATGACGGGACAGCGTGAAATGCACAACGCGGGCAAGCACGTATGCAGGACAGTCATTTGATTGACCCGCGTTGTGCATGACGCATTCCCAGACATATATTCTCAGGCATTTTGTTCCACGCGTTTGTTCCACGGGCATGTGTTCCCAGGCTTATATTCTCACACGCATGTTGTCACGGGTGAAGGTTCCCAAGCGTTTGACGCGCGCAAGTTCCCAGAACCATGTTCCTATGTTCCCACGCGTTTGTTCCCACGCACATGTTCCAACACGCGTGTTCCCAGGCGTTTATTCCGTTTGTGTTCCGCTCGCTCGCGCCACTTCCATGTTCCAGCGAGCATGTTCTCATGCGTGCTGCTATTCCTCCAGGCCAAGGGTCCCCACTCAGGTCCACCCAAAGCCCAGAACGCACCCCCAACGCTATCGCCCCCACCCACCCCCCACCCAGACAGACGCCCCCGAGGCCGAGGTCCACCCAAAGCCACGAGGCCCCCCTGGGCGAAGGCACAGAGGGTGTTGAGGGCGCCCCACTTAATTACATCTACCCGACACCCAAGGTCGGCTACTGTCCAGAGGCCACACTGCAAGGCCATGCACACGCCTTCCACTCGCATATTCCCGCGCACGTTGTCCCCCACGCATGTTCTCTTCTCACGCGTTTGTTCCACACGTTCGTCCACGCGCATGTTCTTCGCGTATGTTCTTACGCACGCATTCCCCCGCACGCGTGTACCAGGCGTTCACCAGGCCGCTGTCCCCACGCATGTTCTCCCGTGCGCATGTTCCCAGGTATTTGTTTCCAGGCGTTTGTTCCACTGTTCTCCCGCGCACATGTTCTCAGCAAGCTTCCCTGACGCATGTTCCAACAAGCGTTTTCAAACATACCTCCAACACGCGTGTATCCCTGGATATGTTCCATATGTTCAGGCGTTTGTTCCGCGCTCATCTTCCCACATGCTTGTTCCCTGGGGCATGTTTCGGCACATGCATTCCCACACGCGCGTTCCTACACGCGAATATTTCGAAGCAAGCATTTGTTCCCACGCATGCATTCCCACGCAGGCATGTTAACAGGTACATGTTCCCTGAGCTTGCCCCATCCTGCTTGGATGAGGTGATCCTCCCGCTTATTGTGAACGAACCCGAAGATGTGCCGCCTTCCACCGTACTCCCCGTTTCTTTGCACAGCAGGTGCCGTTCTGCTCCATCCCACTTTCCTCCGTGCATGCGCGACACGATCAAACGTCCGCCAAGCCCCCCGTCTTGACTTGCTCTCTTCTTGCAGGACGCTTGCGCGTGATGTGTTGCACATTCCTGTGGGTTTTATCTTGATTTCTTCCGCGGTGTAATAGACGGGTTACCCGCGTCAAATGATCTGCTTCTGCTGTGGCCTCCGCGCTTGCCTTCTCTTCCGCCGCGTAGACTGGCGTGCGTTGTCAGGGTGTTTGTAACTTTATCATTGTTGCGCGCCCGTCTCCTGCAAGACAGCCCGTGCCGGGTTGCGCATCCACAAGGTTCTCATCTTTCTCTCTCTCTTCCACCGCGTAGCTTGCGGGTAACGTGCATTGGCCTGCATGTTTCGGTTTCGTTCTCCTTCGTTGCCGGCTTCCTGCAGGACGGTTGCCCGTGCCGTGTCGCATATCCGTGCAGTATTTATTCGCCTACTCATCGCTCGCTTACGCGCATTGACACACATTAATTTTGTCATCCTTTATTGCCGTCTCCCGGGTTGCACATTCATGCATTATTCATTCTTCTGTCTTCCGCCGTGTAACGTAACATTTACGCACATTGGCCCAGGGTGCTTCTGATTTTGTCCCCCCCCCCCCCCCCGTTTCCGCCACGTATCCGATGTGTTACATACAACGCCCCCCATGTGTTTTCAATCTCGTCCTCCTTCCTGCAAGACGATTGCATGTGCGATCTTCGTCTACCGTTGGCCTCTTCCGCTGCGTAATATGCGGATTACGCGCATTGGGTGATGTAATTCTTTTTCGTGTTGCATGTCTATTGCATAGCCAGCGGTGTTCTTTCTCCTCTCGTCTGCCGCATATACTTGCCGGTTACACGCGTGTGGCCCTTCTCGTGCTGAATGCTTGCCGGGAGCATGTTGCTCATTCTATGCGGTCTTCATCCTAGTTTTTCTATCGCGAAAATTGCGGCTACATGGATTTTGCCATGTGTTTTGTTCTCACTGGTTGCTGTCTCCTTGCCCGTGCCGTGTTGCTCATACCATGCGATTTTCATTCTACTCCGCCACGTACCTACCATGGGTCGATCTCCATTCTACCCGCCACGTAACCTACCGTCTCTGCTTGCTGTCTTCTTGCGGGTGCAGCTGCTTGCTGTCTTCTTGCCCATGCAGTCTTCATCATATCCGCCACGTGACCTACCTTTGATCCGGTCCAGATATTTCAGGTTTTGTTCCCTCTGCTTGGAGTCTTCCTGCCCTCTTCGTGCTGCTCTTTCCACGCGATGTTTGTTCACGCTCTGCCACCACGTAACCTACCATCTGCCCAGTTATTTCTGATTTTGTCCTCCTTGCGTTCTTCTTGCAAGGCGCCTGCCCGTGCCATATTGCGCATCCCATGCGGTCTTCATCATCCTCTCTTCCGCCAACTCCGATCTGTCTCACCAATCTATGTTCAGTTGAATGGTCCAGATGTGAGCTAGTTTGATCTATAACCAAACAAGCCAAAAATTCCGAACAGACCAAACAGACCAAACAAACCACACGAACACTAGCCGAGGCGAGCTGTACCCAGTGAGGTCGAGGATCTGTTGTTCCAAAGAGCGCGTTGTCATTTGCCCAGTTGTCCGTCGCCACCCACCTCATGCTCCTGCCAGCACTTGCTGATTCCCTGAGCCAACTGGCAGGTGCAATTTGACAAGTCATAAAAGAAACCGCAACTCTACTCACTAGTGCGACAAAGTGTGATCTGTTTCGCAAAATCAAAGAAACGTGGCACGGAAGACAAAAAGCATTGCTGACATGCTCCCTCCGCGGATTGAACGCGGGACCTTTAGATCTTCAGTCTAACGCTCTCCCAACTGAGCTAAGGAAGCTGGATGAAGGTCCGACTGCGTTGGATATACGGATGCGTTTACACTGGAATGATGGTGTAGGGAAGAGTGTGAGGACAGTGGGATGCAAGGGCCACCGAGTCTTGTCGGCCCAGCGTCCTACAAATCATGTAATAACACTCCATGAGACCGTTATATGCGTGCTGTGATTTTGAGGAAGGAAGGAGAGAACGGCGGTGCAAATTCGAGACTAGAGAAAGAAGAAATCCTTAAATATGTGGACGTCTACATGTTCTTTTGGGCTTTGCGAGACACGACAGAGGTAGGTCATATGGGAGAAGATTGTGTTCGAAGCGGGGAAGCGCCTTGGTGTGACCCCAGGCCATATATCGTTCTTCGTAAGATCCGTTTACAAGTATGGCGCTTGACGTCCGTTCTCATTTGGGGGCACGTTGGTTGATTCGGCAGCATCCTTTACCTGAGTTTGCCTCTGCCCATTCAATCCATTCTCTCACACTCTACCGCCAACATGCTGTTTGTTGGGTTGTTGTATGCGCCTTTTCCCCGATTATCCATTTCGCTTACGCATCTTCTAGCCGCACCGTCTGTCAATCACGTCTTCATGTCATTTGCAAAGACTTTTAAGTTATTTCGCCAGTTAAGCATAGCGCAAGAAGTACGGGGAGGGATGCGAGTGGATGGAAAGTATGCGAGTCGCGAGATGGTGACGGCGGGGCCGTCTGTACTAAAACCTATCCCGAATTAATGTACTATGCTACTAACATATATACGCTACTACGGCCTCAATCTTCCATCATCGCTGGTCCGCAGCGGTGTGTGGACAGATCCTTGAAACGATGTCCGGGACCGTATACTGCTGGCGGTGCCTGGTGTATTACTATTCCGGCGCTGCTGTGATGCGGGTACAGGGTAGTGGAAATGTGCGCTACTGGCATTGCTGTGTCTCCGTTCATGTGCAGCTGCGAATCCTGATGCCCCTGCTGCACTACTAGTGCTGCTGGTGTTGTAGTGTAAATGGTCAGGCGTTGAGAGGGAGAGGCGGGGGAGTTCGATGATTTCACCACTGCGCCGCCGTTGATTGTGGCGATGCGGTGAAGGTGGTTGGAGTTGTGTGGAGGGCAGGGTGGATGGCACGATAGCGGGTTGTTCCGAGTGAATGGTGGGGAGTTCCAGACCGTCGCGCTCGACATCGACTCTTCCTCCTCGGCCCGTCGCAGCCATCATGAGCTGTTTCGTTCCTTCGCGTTCTTCAAGCACTTCATGACCGTTATTGTCGAACCACCGGACGAGTCGTCCCCACCACCGTTGAGTTCCAATTTCATCAATCTCAACTGCCAGATGGAAAAGCCACCAGCACAAGAATGTAAAGACCGCTCCCCCTATCACATCAATCGTGTAGTGGTATCCGGAAAACACGAGTGAGATCATTCCAAACAAGTTCAACAACAAGACGGGGATAGTGATGATAAAGTATCTGCAATGGTACCAGTACAGCATCGCGGAGGAGGTAAAAACAATCGTGTGGCCCGAGTAGAATGTGTCGCCACAGTCGACGCGTTGCCCAGAAAAGAGAAGCCAGGAGTCGACACCAAAGTTTGGATTGATGTCGGTAAAGCAGTACCGCCACGGCGCGGGGAGCACGGTGAGAAGCATGTAGGGTGTACGGCCAAGGTATAGGGAACCGACGATTAAGAGAGCGCGGCGGACGATGGTGATGCAGGCAGGACCACGAGTAAGAGCAAAAGCGAAGATCTATGGAGAAGTAGACAGATGACGAGCATTAGCGAAAGGTCTGAATCGATGAAGATGCCGTCGATGCGGAGGAGACTCACCAACCCAGCAGAGACCCCGACAAGGGTATCTGAAATTCCCTGCGGCATACCCGATCCCATGAACCACGAGTTTGTCGCCTCCATCAACGGATCTGGCGCAACATATCGGTCCGCTGGTGGACGGTTCGCGTTTGGGTTCTGAGAGAAACGATATGGACAAGAGCAGATGTGACGATTGAGAACCGACGTCCAATGAGTACACAACAGAGCAAAGGGATCACAACTACATGGCAGTGCGAGCAATACGAGCAATGGTCCATCGTTGCTTTCGCCAGTCAAGAGAACCGACTCGCTTGCTCCTCGGGGATCTTTGCCGCTTTTCACTTTAGCGCGCGGTGGCCCATTCCCACCGTCGTTGCTCGCTCTCCCCTTCTACTTGGTCACAAAAAGCTTACCCTTCTATCGGCATAGGCATTGGCGAGCGCGACCATATATATGCAAAACACAAACCAGACCGCGGCCAAGAGCAATTTCAACAGTTCTGGCTTCAAAGGCCTCCGCCAGAGGGTCAACCGGGGACGAATGTACTTTCGATAGAAGTTCATATTCATGGTCGTGGAAGTGGGAAAATGGACTGCTTGGGTCGTAGTCCACCGGCAATGATCTCTCTTCCTGGTCTGTAAGGGTTGTGCTTTGTCCCCGAGCCCGGCTTCCACTTTCCTCCGGTTTATACCAGTAGCAGACGGTAAGGTCTATGCGACATATGCTGCCGAGTCTATTATTCCCGAGTATCTCAGGCTATCTACTATCATGCAAGCTCTTGACTGGACCGACAAATTTGCAAGGGACATGATGATGATGGGGAGGGATGACGGGGATGTGACACAACGCAGTCAAGAGTCCCATTCAAGAGTCCCATTCTGCCTTTCTCTCTCCTTCCCGCGCAGATAGATGCGCTATGGCCTCCGCGCCCGCCAAAAGGTCAGTTGGATGGATGGGCAGATGTGGGCTGGATATGGGATGTGTGACGCGTAGAGACGCGCGTTTTTGATGAAGCCTACATCTAGGCGAGGGCGGGCGTTCTCTTTTGGCGTGTGAAAGTTGGGAATTGTTTTATCTGACTGACTGACTGACTGACTGACTCAAACGGACTGACTGACTGCGTTGTATTTAAGTGAGTGGATAGTAACTGACGGACGGACGGACTGACTAGAAGTGTGTCACTCCTTCCCACTGTGTATCCTTGCCTGTTCTTCAAAGACCTTCTCTCAAGTCCCCTGTATATCCCCCCATAGTGGCCGGGTGTTTTCCCTCAAACAAGGCCCGACCGTGACGTGACCAACCGGGACCCCTCCGGCTGCTTGTGCTTTTCTTTTTTTTTCTTTCTGTTGTTGTTCATTCCACCTGTAACGCCCGACTTTTTTTTTCCCGGATTGCTGCCTCCTGCTTCCCCCCACGTTCAGTCGTCTTGGAAGCTTCAGCCTCGCATTCTACTCCGCCTTTGCCAAAGAAAAGCAAATGGACCAGCGCACCTCTCCACACTAGTGCACCTAGCTCAGCAACCCAGACCGCACGTAAAACACCTACTCTTTTCAGTTTGGCGGTCCCTCCCTACTCTTCAACTACAAAGGGATATGACTCAACCGTCCCACTCGCACCCAGCCACTATCACCTGAGCAGCAATAGAAACTCACCCGGAGCGCAGAGCTGTCTTCATTTCTGTAAAAGAGGGGCCTCATTCTGGGTTCGCCACGACTTTCACAACGCTTTCTCACGACACCACTCACGGTTCGCTGCTGGAGCTCGGCGTCCCAGCTGCTGCTCTCCAATCTCGGCATAGTCAGTCGCAGATGCCTGCCGAACAGCCGCATACAGACGACCACCTTCATTCGCCATCAGATAGTTTGAATTTCATACCTCCTTCTGCGCCTCTGATACAGCATACGGGAAAGTCTCTCGCCGAGATTCATGCGCTACACAACTTCCAACAACTACAGCAACAAAATAGCGCAGGTTAGTCACGCACAGAGAGGAAGGAAGGGGAACACGGAAGGTGCAGAAGGCGAGAGTTCAAGAAACCTGTGATTGCTGGAGGCGAAGCAGAGTGCTGGCCCAGCAAATAGAATCAATCAAGCGTCCTGTCCGAAAGCAAAAGCCATCTTGCTTTTGGGTGTTTCCATAATGTGCTGACATTATTCAACGACTCTTTTATCTTTCTTTGTGGCAGGCACTTTCGCCAACATGTTGGGACAGCACCGAGAATCTACTCTGATAAACACGATGGCCGGCGCAGGGAGTAGCAACAGCAACAACAGCGAATCATGGCAGGCGCTGCGATCTGCCAACAGCTATCCTACACTGCCGATCCGTAGCAGCTCTAATTCCCTTCATAGACAGAGTCAAAATCCGAATGTGCCGGCACTTCAGCTTCGCGGCGCTTCAGCAGGAGACGGCGCTGATTCAGCACTCTATCCGCAATTCATCCCGCAGCAACTCGAACATCAGGGGGCCACATATTCACATCCATCGCCCGACTTTTCCCAGCAACTACAACAACACGCACAACAAAAGCAACTACCACGTCCGCCCTCTCAACACACACATCTTCAAGCACAATACACGCAGGAGCCGCAGCGGCAACGCGCACCCCATCACTACCAGCATACAGGCCATCACATATCTGCACAACAGCAACAGTTGCAGTTTTCAACCACATCACGTTCTCTGATATCACCAGCGCAGCAACAGCAGCTGTTTACCACGCATCAGCATCCCCAACCGCAATCGCAGCAACATTCGCGACACCCGATTATGGAACCCGCCGGATCGGTCTACCAACTCAGTCACAACGCGTCACTCCCAATACTTCCGTCCATGAACCTCCGTCAACCCGCCACCTTACATCCGCAACAACTGCATCCACCGGAAGCCACGCTATATCAACAACAACCACCTCTGCAACAACTCCCGTCTTCGTCTCTCTTCTACCCTCAACAACAAAGGCAGTTTGCCGGTGCAGCTCTTCCCATCGTTGCTGGACACGGTGCTGGCGTACCAGCGTTTCCGTTACATGCCATGAACTACATCGATATCGCGAATCCCAGCCCTTCATTTGCGCACTTTGCTGCAAACATCACTCAGATGCCGAATCAAATGTACTACCAACCGGTGATGTATCATCAGCCCCATCCGATGCCGATGCATGCGTTGACTAATGGCGGAGTTCCGTATGGCGTCGCTGTGGGTGGAGGAGTTCAGAATATGTTATACTCGGGCCTGCTGGATGTCGAAGCCGATGGAACACATGGTGGTACATTGCCAAATTTTCGAAGCACGGCGCTTCCTATGGTGCAAGCGCCAGCTCCCGCCCCCAGCAAGGAGTGGTTCGGTATATTCAGCAGTAAAATCGCTGGACCATTCAGGGATGCCATTTGCTAATAGATAACGTCGTTTCTAGATCAAGCTTTGGCACTGGCACACGAAAAATACAACATGGCTGATTACACATCTGCCTATTCGATGCTGCTCACACTCCATCGAGCCGACCAAACACATTTCCCGACGCTCCTCTTGTTGGGCTGCACCTGCTATTCTCTGAATATGCATGAATTGTCAATCTACTACAACAACCTCATCCTGCGAATGGACCCGAAATTTGCAGAAGCATTCTCAAATTTGGGAACGACATATCGGGTAAGGCATTGATACTCAACCACCACTTTTCCGGTCCAGCTCTTAACTCCTCTTGTATTTCGTCAGGCAATGGCGCAGAGTGCCCAAGCGCTTCAGGCAATAGGAGGCCAGAACAACGGGACCAGCAGTTACAACCTGAATATGGCCGAGCAATACTATCGCACCGCCATCTCCATACGTCCAAAGTACTGGGATGCAAGTATCAACCTGGCCGGGCTGCTGAGCGCAAACGGCCGATACGACGAGGCCATCGATGTGTATACGGCGTATGAGCGGGTGATGGAGGAAGGATTTCCAGTCGATGAACGTCTGGACCTCATTGTTAGCGATCTCGGCAATGATGCAGACGTGGTGGTTCTCATGACCGACATTGAGAAGAAGAGGAGCGCCAGAATCCATCGGGAGAAAGCCGCTGGCCGGAAAGCTCCTGGCGAATCCAGCGGATGGACCGACGGCCGAAGACGTGATCTCTATTACGCCAAAGCCAGTCTCATTTATGCCATGAACCATGTGCGACGTGCAAAGCTGGAGTACATCAAAGGTCTCATCGCCATAGGTCTGGATCTCTGTGCGACCTATCTGCACGCAGCTTCCGGGGTTCTCACTTCGCCGTTTGTCACGCCGCAACAAGCCATGTCCGCCCTCGAACAGCAACAGACACAGAAGGGCCTGAGCAACAATCCCGAATTCAATGCAACCGCTTCGGGGATGCTGCAGACTCTTGCGAAAATATACCAGGATCAACAGCAGACATCTCTGGCAGTGTCCTTGTACTATGTCGCGCTCAGCATCTTCCCTAATGCAAACACGTGCAACAACATTGGCATTTTGCTCGCCGGACAGCGCCTTACGGAAGCCCTATCGTGGTACGACTTTGGACTCACTCTGGAGCCGTCTCATGTTCATCTGTTGACCAACTTGGGATCGGCACTCAAAGACCGTGGTCAGATCCACGAAGGCATAGCGTGCTATCTCCGTGCAATAGCAATCCAGCCCGATTTCTTTATTGCGCTGGCCAACCTTGCCAATGTGTACAAGGACCTAGGACGCGTCGAAGAAGCCATCGACTTGTACCACCGATCTTTGGAAGTCAAGCCAGACTTTGTCGAAGCCTTCTGCAACTTTGTCAACAGTCTGCTCTTTGTTTGCCAGTGGGATGACCGAAAAGAGAATCTGAAGAGGATATACGGCGTTGTGGAGGCGCAGTTGAAGGATGGTGTTGGGGCAGACGGATCGGGCAGGCCGAGAACTGTCCCCACAGTTCTTCCCTTCCACACATTCACCTACGCTGGCCTCACCGCGTGGCACGTTCGTGAAATCTGTCGTAGAAATGGTGAACGCGTACTCTACAATGTCAAAGTGCTGGACTGGTTCCCAGGATTCTTCCCACGACCGGCCAAACGCTTGACAGAAGCCCCAGATCAACTGCTCGCGGGCGAGGATTTAGACAAGGCTCTACGATACCCATTTCCCTATCCGCTTCCCCCCGCGCCTTCACCGCACGTCCACATTGGCTATCTTTCTTCGGATTTCAACAACCACCCGCTCGCGCATCTCATGCAATCGGTTTTTGGCCTGCACAACAGAGACCGATTCAAAGTGTTCTGCTATAGTCTGTCGCCTTCTGACTCTTCGCCTTATCGCGAAAAGATCGAGCTGGGAGCTGATGTATTCATTGACGTTCACCAGTGGACGGTGCAGCAGATTGTAGAACGTGTCGTCCACGACGGGATCCATGTTTTGTGCAATCTGAACGGGTATACCAAGGGCGGAAGGAACGAGGTGTTTGCAGCGAGACCGGCGCCCGTGCAGATGCAGTTCATGGGCTTCGCGGGAAGCATGGGGAGTGGAGATATTTGGGATCCGGAAAATAATCCCGATGAATGCTCCATGGAGGAGATTAACGACGAGGAAGATGATGAGGAAGAGGATATCAACAAGACACCAGAGGATAAGAAGGCTCGCCAAGATTCTCTGAAACGAATGGATGCGGTTCCTCATACATGGCTGGACTACCTCTTAACTGACGAGATTGCCACGCCCCGAAAATTCGTGTGCGGCGAGCCGTTGGCGCAGGACGAGCGACCGTGGGACCCTGTCGAGGACGCGATGCAGCCGAAACCCGTGGACCGCGACCTCGTTCGCAAACAGGACGATGCCAACCGAGTGTACACTGAAGGCCTAGTTTACATGCCGGTCAGCTATTTTGTGAACGACCACAAATTTGGTTTCCGAGAAGAAGAGGATGCGGTGACGAACGAAATTTGTGAAAATCTGCCCCGAGAACAACCCGATTCATCGGATGCGGACTTGTCGGCCGAGGAGTTGAGGCGGTGGAGAACCGAGCAGCTTAGACGGTTAAAGATGCGACGGGAAATGTTCCCATGGATGAGAGAGGATACGGTCGTGTATGCGAATTTCAACCAGTTGTACAAGGTACTTGTGGAAGAGCAAGAGAAGGAGAAAGACAAGGTGTCCTCAGCTGAGGCCAATTTCATTGTACATTATAGGTCGATCCGGAAATCTTCCAGACATGGCTGCGAATTCTTCATCGAGTTCCAAATTCCATCCTCTGGCTCTTGCGTTTCCCGCCCGCTGGAGAAACGCGTCTGCTGTCCCTCGCCAGGGAGTTGTACGGGCCAACCCTGGCCTCCCGCGTCATCTTTACCGATGTGGCACCCAAGGACGTGCACATCCACCGTGGCCGTATCGCAGACGTGTTCCTAGATACCCCTGAATGCAACGCCCACACGACTGCCGCCGATATCTTGTGGTCGGGCACACCGGTCGTCACCTACCCGCGCTACGACTTCAAAATGTGTTCGCGCGTGTGTGCGTCTGTCGCGTACGCCACGGGCCGATGGACCGACGGCGACGTTAGAGGTCTCGAAGGTGGCCCTTCGAGTCTCCGACGCGCCAAAGCGGGGATTCAGATGGAGGGAGTGGACAGGCTCAAAGATCCGATGCTGTTGGGCCATTGGATGGTGGTTAAAAGCTACAAGGAATTTGAAGACGTTGCAGTTAGGTTTGGGAATGAGCTAAAGTGGGAGTGGAAATCGGTCCATCGAACGGGAGGCGCCAACACTAGCCCGCCACCCCCGCCTTCACCATACGGGACATTTGCGGGTCAGCCTCATACGCCGACGCTCCAGCATCGCCAGCCACATCAACAGCAACTCACCCATCTCCCGCCAATGCAACAGCCGATCATCGATTTGACCTTGTCACCACCGACTTCCACAGCCACGCTCGATATTGGTCTTTCTCTCGCCCCTTCCTCCTCGACCCAGACTAGCAGTACCAGCATGGTCACCACCACCGCAGTCATGACGGGCGCGGCGCTGGCTACCACCACCATGTCCCTCCCGCACGCCCCAATGGCGCCCGACCCGTTCTACCCGGCGTTTGGCGTGCAGTGCGCGTACATTTACACCCCCGCCTCGACGACTCTGTCCACGCGGCTCCGCCGCCGCATCTACCTCAACCGCGAAGCTTGCCCGCTGTTTGATACACCCATGTGGGTCCGCGCCTTGGAAGCTGCTTGTGAAAAGGCGCTCAAGCGGTTCGACAAAGATTATGAATGTGTGAGAAAGAGGAACGCAAGGGACCTTGAGAAGGGCGGGAGACCCCGACTGATGGGTGACGGCAGGCCCAAGTCGGTGACGGCGACGGCGACTGACGCAGACACGACCACAACTGCGAGCTCGGAGGCGTCACTCTTCGCGCTTGATCCGGCCAACCCGCAGAGCACCCTTACACCACCGTCTGCGGTTCTGGGTCGCCGCGCGAGTCTCGTCAGCAACGCCAGCACCGGCAGCAGCGCCAGCAGTGGGAATGACGATCCTCCCCCAATCACCTCGTCGACCGTTGCGCGCATCAGCAACAGGAACAGGATGTACAACTATTCGCGCTGTTTGTGGGTCACGCCTGCCGAACCGCCACCTACGAGTGCGAATGCCACCAGCAGCGCGAGTCTGCCTGCGCGATTGTCGTCGATTCCGCTCTCGCCTGGCCCGCGCGCCTCGTCATTGTCGCTGTTGTCCTTGTCGCCGTCCAAGATGAATGAGGATGCTGCGGGTGCGACGCCGATTGCGCCAGGTGCGGTGTCGCCGCAGCGGGCTCGACATCAGCAACAGCAGTATCAACAGCAACAGCAGTATCAACAACAGCAGTATCATGCGCAACCGACGTATCTGCATCAGCAATTTCAGCAGCAACATCATCAGCAGCAGCAGCAGTGCCACCACCTGCAACAACAGCAGTTTGTACAGTATCAGCAGTCTTCGGACGCTGCGGCGCTTTTTTCACAACAAAAGCAGCAGCAGCAGCCGTATCAGCATCAGCATCAACGCAAGTAACGGTACCCTACCATAACGCAACGACTGTTGACGGGTCAATCAACTGCAGCCACCCTTGTATTTCACTTTACACCACCACGACCGATCAACATGTATATCCCCCCGGCACTCATTTCTTGTACACAAAAACATCCACCCCGCGCCCGCTCCTTGCCTCTTTCTTCTTTAGCATGTCGTCTCTACAAATGTGTTTATGGGCAAGGCATATTTGCTTTTCCTTTTGTCAAGGGGCAATTTTTTCATCTTGCAAGGCCAGAATCTCGATGCTGTTAAGGTGACTATATGTAGGAGTGGATAGAGTGTGGATTGACCGCGAGGGTGATAATTGCCGCATAAATAGGCGCGCCAACTTTCAACATCTCCATTATTCGCTTATTGCGGGATGTATTGGCGGCTTGTTTCTTTACTGTAATTCGTTACGTTCGTTACTGTTTTGACAATATCCAATACGCTGGAATAACAAACGATAAACCGCCTTCGCACTCGTTCAACTTGCTCACGTCACATCAAACACGCCACACCACACGTATATTGACAGCACATGTCCGTCCCTCCCGCCTGAGGATTTCAAATGCCAGTGGTCCAAATCAGCTGTCCTGGCAACAACCCGCAAAAGGCTCTTGTCTCTCTCGACCGCTACCCCACTCTCTCCTCCTTCCTGCACACTCTCCCCACCCGCTTCAACCTGCCGCATCCTAGCCTCAAACATGCCAAACAAGCCGCCTCACTGACGTATTTGGATAACGGCCAGCCGTACGATATCACCGACGATGAAGGGTGGATTATTGCGTTGGGTGAGATGGAACATCAACCTAAACCGACCCTTGTGTGGACGGTTCATGTGAAAAGGGAGAGAGAGGAGGAGCAGGCGACGGCCGCGACGACCGTGCCGGTTTCGGTTCCGCTTTCGGTTCCGTTTGGGATTGCGGGATTGGGGAATGGGTTGGGGCATGTCATTGCTGCGAGTGATAGGTGAGTTTGTGCAGGTGAATGATCGAAATGGGGACGCGAGAAGGATCTGTGACTGATTTTTCTTTTCGCGTGTGCAGAGAAGGAATGGATGTGTTGACGCAGTTGCTCAGTCAGAGTAGCAACAACAACAACAATAACAACACCAGCAATGCGAACGGAGGCGCTGGAACAACCGTCAATGATGCAGTCAACGCCCACAGCGCAGGCACCACCGACCATCCGTCCAACAGCACGACCACCACCACAACCAATACCAACAACTCCAACGGCCCCGCCCCCAAACGGCGTCGACGATCGAGCAAAAACCCCAACATTGACGGCACCGTTCCGCCCACGTCCGCCTCCCCCATGAAACGGCAACAACAGCAGACCGAGCTCTACCGGCGTCTTTCTAAAGAAGCTGGGCACGCCGCCGCATTCGACGCCCTTGACAAATCGTGGCAGGACCGCTTCTACTCGCTTGCCGACATTGTCCAGGACATTTTTGGGTCGAGACATTACCTCCTCAACCCGCTCGAAGTCGCCTGCCCACTCTGTCTCACGTGCATAAAGCTGTCCCAGATATGTGAACGCCGTATGGGGAATTTGATGCATGCTCAACATCATTTGAGAAAAGTCCACTACGATTCGCCCCTCAACATTGTGAGGGAGACGGCCGTGGCGCTCGTCGCGCGATGGGAGGAGCGCTTTGGAGCGGGGAAAATGGTCGTCACGCCAATCACGGAGGATATGCGGAGGTGTTTGAGAGATATTGATGGCGGACGCGATGGACCGAGTGCCATGCAATTCCCACCCCCGGCATCGCAACCGCAACCGCAGACACCTCAGCAGCAGCAACCGGGGGTGGTCAATACAATCCCACAGCAACAACAGCAACAGCATTCGCAACACCCGCAACATCATCATCTCCTCCATCAACAGCAACAGCACCTCTCACGCGTGGGAGTGGCCGTATCAGATCATCCATCCCAGGTTCTCCTCTCCTCCACTCCGCAACAACAACACGCGCAACCCCCAGTCCCACAACCAAACCAACCGCATCAACCTGACCCGGTGCTATCTTCGCTCGACTCGTCGTCACATCAGCACGCGCATCATACCCACCACGCACCCCCGCAGCAACAGCAACTTCAGCCGCAGCAGCAGCAAGATCATCAACAACAACATCAACAACATCTGCATCATCAACAGTTGCAGAATGTGGCTCTGGCGGTGCATCATCATCAGCACCCCGTGTCCCAACAGCAAGGCCTCGGAATTGTGAATGGTCCGTTTTCACACCGGTGATGACATCACTATGGGGTGTGGAATGTGTTTTTATGGTTTTTGTAATGCCTCTTTTCGTTCGTCTATATACCCCGTTGAACATATGTTGCTTTCTATTTATTTCATGCGACCGGTTTTGAACAAAAACCTTTTTGTGTGTTTGGAGATAGTTCGGTCTTTTCTGATCATGGTTGCCTGAACTGCGGATGGAATGAGCCGGCATGCGACCCATGCGTCTGCTTGGTGCTTGTCTTCTTTTGTTCCGCCTTGATTGCAACGCATAACACATTGCTCTCCGAGAAACACATGCCATTTTCACGATTCTGCGGGGTTTCTACGACTTTCGATCGGGTTGAGAGTGTGGGAGCATGCAAGGTTGCAGAAAACCACCGCAAAAGCAGACACACACATGGCGAAATTTGTCAATCTTGTACACCTCCAGCGGTCTTTCCTAGGATCATATAACAAGATCTGCTGCCAGTCAATATCTTTGGAGCGGGTTTAGTTGTTACTGCCTTTCTGTTTGATTTGTTCCGAGGGTTTCTGTTCCCAATCATGCACATCAGGTCTGTCTCTTTGGTGCATGATTTGTCGACCAGCGCTGTGGGGTTGTTGGTGTGGATTTGGGTCTTGTATGGTAGACGAGTTAGTTTTCTCTGGTGGAGAGCGGAAAAGCAGAGTGTGGGTGGGGCTGTCCATCAACTGTACTCGGGAATACTCTACTTGGCACCCATGGATGTGCCCCCAAAGCCTTAATCGCAACGAGTACTTTGGTATTCCACAGAGATCAGAGTATTTTTATTCTCTGGTTCTTGGCCTCCTTGGAACTAGGTACGTTACATTGATACATATGGGACATGGTCCTCGCCCCCACACACACACACACATCCCACAAATACTGCCAACTTTCAATCTGAGCACACTCGCAAGAGATCTCAATATGAACAAATTTGCGCAGTGCTTTCAGCATACTAGCTGGTCTCTTTCTTTTCTTTTTGTAGGCTCCAGTGGGTGAGTCACATCATTCATTTTTACACCCTTCTATCCTGAGTCATTTCCACCCCATATTTCGGTTACGTTAACAGGCGCGTCGCTCATGACTATGCGAAATCGCATTTTCTTTTCTCGCAGACACTCAATCTTGCACCCCTTGCTGAGTTCGTCATCCATTCATTCATTCATTCATTCATTCGCTGCTGATTACAATTACTTGCAAATTCCAAACACAGACACCGTCTGCCACCTGCCCCTTCTTTTGGGGGTCATTGTTATCTCTTGATTCTTATCTCTCCCACGTCCTTTGCCTATAAAAGGAACCCTCCCTCGCCCGCCCCCCGCCCTTTCCTTCACTTGGTTTCCTTCTGCCTTTTCGATAGCTCTTTTCCCCACACACACGCTCTTTCTTTGATTTCAACAAGGTACGTAGTTAGGGCAACTGGTAAGTACCCGACAATCAAGATTCCAACGCGTAAGATGATCCGCGGTTGTCGTCTGTCTCTCGGACTACTTTTGCGCAGGCGACTGCGGGTTTGTTGCTGCTGCTGGTTGCTCCCACCCTTTCTTCCTGTTTACCTTGTAAAGGTAAGTAGGTGGGTATTCCTCTTAAGTACCCAGTCATTCAGATTCCCACGCTCAAAAAACAGTCAGTTTCCCACGTTCAATACTATCTGTTCTCGAACTTTTTCTGCACCCAAACTGGAGGTTTGTTGCTGTTATTGTTTGCTCGCCGATCGCCCAACCTCTACTTCTCCACTTTCGATGTAGATGCGACTCGACATGAAAACAAGTCCCATCACTCGATTGTCAAATCTCTCCCGCAGCGTTTTGTTCCATGCAGCTAACATTGCCTCACGCTTTCTCGCTCTTTCTTTTTCTCGACTCTCACTCTTTCTTTCTTCCCCACAAACAGAAACTCACGCAATTTCAGTATGATTGGCGAGTATATCAAACCCGGGCTCAAGTCGGTCGGTCAAGCTGAGGAGCATGGACGGTGTTACTTTCCCGATTCACGTGCCCTGCTGCGCATTCGCGTGGACTCGTACTTGTATAATCGCCCGCGTACTGCAAGTACCGTGAAAGAGATAAGGAAGCAGGACGAGAGGCAAGCAGAGTTTGAGAATGCAGAACCTGGCGGAAGAAAAGGGGGCAACAGGACGTCTTGCCTCCGTGCTCCGTACTCTTGGGCCGAATGGAACTCCCGTAGGAGATTGTACTCCCAAGGAAAGTATCAATAATAATGCTTATTTCCGTGTGTTGTGGGTAGGGCTCTTTCGGTTAGCACGAAACTGATCTAACTAGGGTTACTAGCCCCGATTCAGAGTACACAGCCTGGGCCCGTGTCCTGGGCTATGATGCGTCACCTTGTGTTTCTCCCTGGCGAACAAATCCATTCAGCGCTTCAATACTGCTTCTTTACCTCTGGATAGGGTACGGAAGGTGAGCGCTGACCGTGATTCAGCTGGGTTTACTAGCGCCGATTCAGAGCACACACCCTGTTACGCTCCTGGGCGGATGCTGCGTGTCTCTCCCTGGAAATCAAATCCATGATAGCAGGTTTCCCGCTTCTCTGTTCAACAACGGGACCATCACTGACTATTACCTATGCATTTTCAAAACCGCGAGCTGAAAGTTCTATCGCAAAAGCAATATTACAGACACGTGAATGGACAGTGAGGCACGGAGGGAAGACGAAGGTCAACCAGGGTTTGTAAAGAAGCACCAAGAGCGCAATCACAAAGGTATGTTGTCCGTCAAATGGAGGTACGTGCTTCTCTTCGCGGTGTTTCCTCTTACTCTCGTGCTGCGTCGGAGCCCCCGCGGAAAGAGTAAGATGGAAGGACGCAGGGCAAGTGGAAGCACGGCTTGCAGAAGGCGGGGGAAAGCACAACGCTCCGTCCTTGTGCCACGCACTCGCAGGAAGACGCATGGCAACGACAAGCAGTGTTCTGCTGGGTAAACTCCCCTGGCGCGACACTGGAGCCTTCACCCCCCACCCGAATCGGTGCTCAGATCTTCACTGCTGGAGCGCTTCCAAATGATGATCAGGTTTTCACTCCAAGCATTGCTTTCCCTGGGACGATTACGGTATGGGGCTCTGCTTTCGGAAGGTCAGGGGGGGGGGGGGGGCGGGTTCTGGCCCCGACCCCCCTCGCAGTATCAAAACATCTTCCCATGCAGAGATCCCCGCTTTTCTCTGTATTTTTGTAGTGACGTCCCTGGACACAAACATGCAGAAAAGTGGACTTTGATTGCTATGGATTTGACTCAACGCAAGCAGAGCTTGTCAAGGGGGCCCACCCAAGAGATGGCATAATTTCTCCTTGGAGGGACATTGATGTTTGGATCTCATTCACAAGTGATAGCCATGGGAGATATGACAACAGAGAGCTTAAAATAGCAAACTTGTCATCACACCAAGGTAAAACAACACACTTAACACACACGACATTGATTTAGACACAATGAACAGTACAAATCAACTGATATTACCTATTACAAACCACAAGTGTGTCAGCTTTTTGATTGTGGTGCACTGCTCTTTCAAAAAAAAAAACAAACTTTTTATGTCAATTCAAAGTAATTTTTCATTGAAAAATCCAATTTTGATACTAACAAACTTTGAATATACTGATGACCATTTGAATAATATTATAGTACCACTTCATTGATAAAAAGCATGGTTACCAATTTAATGATACCTATACCATTTAATGTTACATATACCACTTTTTTTGGAGCAAGGTTGCTTTCAATATTGGAACTGCTGCCGATCTGTCGGAGCCCATGAACCAAGGCGTCGGTAACATTCTAACTCTGTTGATTAATTTACCAGTTGTTGGACTGGAGTGCTCACTCTTTGGTAACAGGGAATCCAAACTTCAAGATGTTGGTAAGATGGGACCATGGTCCACCATTGTGCTACCTGGTCAAAGACGTTCCATTGCGCATAAGGCATTCCAGACAACACCTCAAATACAACCTTTGCCGGTAGTGATGGGTCCAAACAAGACAGCATTTGCAAAGGCTAATCGATATCCCATGGCGCATGATGCAATAATGGGCACAAAACAAAAATATACGACAACCATCATATACATACAATGCAAGTAAGGGTTGGGGTCGGGATCGGGGGTATGGGGTGACGACAGGAAGGGGGAAGATGATGTGCTGTTCACGCAGAGATGGCCAGCTCCGTGATCAACCGCGCGCAGGCGTCAAAAAACGCAAACACCGACAGAACCAATTCCTCCTCGGGATCGTCAGGGATAACGGGCGTGTCCTGCTTGCCGAGCGATGGCGGATCGCCGCCGCCCAGCGGTGTGGTGACCGGTGGCGCCGACCGGGATATCTCCGCGGGTTCACTGGTCATGTCGCGTTTACTCGCGGGTGCTTGATTGGTAACGGCAAACGAGGCTGGCGTGGTGATGAGGTCTTGAGCACACGTGGCGTTTTTGAAATCGACGAGATAGTTGTTGCTTTCGACCTGGTACAGCTGGATGTCGAGTTTGACAACTTGTCCCCCGGTGCAGATGTATCGGCATCGGATATGGAAGGCGTCCACCGTCCGCCATTTCTAGGTGACATTAACAGCATGAGCAAACTCATCATATTCCATTGCGAACTTCGTCTATCGCACACATGCAGCTCACCATGCCAATATTTTTAAGCGCTTTGTAGATTTCCATCATCACATCTCCCGGTTCGCTTCGACTTCGTATTCCAAAGTGCCACTTTGAGCGCGTCTTTTGCCGCGCCCGCTGCCCAATGCCTGGCGGTGGAATCTGTATCTCCGGTTTGGGAAGACTGGAGGAAAGGAGCTGGATGGAAGACGCTGCTGGTGGCTCGGAAGGAGTCGTCGGCCCGTTCCCTGTTTCTTTTGAGAGCGGCGATGGGGACGGTTTGCGTGTTGGTGCGTTCCACGCGGGTGGCGATTCGGACAGAAGGTAATGATGGATTGTTTTGTGCGGTGATCGTCGAACTGTCAGGCGAAAGGGGCGTGATCCCAAACGTTAGACTCAACACGGGGGCCACTCACAAGCTGCTTACAAAAAGGACCTACCACCAGCAAGCATTCTTCTGTGGTCCAACACCAACTCGTATGCGACTTTTATTTGATTGTTGTCCACCTCTTTCAGAGCAGTCAGTACTGTCTCCTGCGTGAATCCCATCTTTTTCGCGATCTCCGCGGCGATGGTGTCATCAACATCACCCTCCGGCGCGCGGGTGATCTCTGGTAGAGGGTGCAGATAGTCTGGAAGACCTTTCTGGAACCATTCAAGTTGGCGGATTTGAGTTATTGTGGCTCGTTTCAACGGGTCCACTATCAACATGGATTGTAATAGCTGTCTGACTGGTGGGGAGAGGAATGACGGGAGGGTGAAGATGCCGCCGTTGATTTTCTTGAACAGCGCGGGTATGTAGTCATCGTCGAAAGGAAGCCGCCCACACAGCATCACATACAAGATGACTCCGCAGCTCCATACGTCCACTTCTGATCCAGCATATAGCCTGCAAAAGTCAATCATGATAAGGACAACTGTAAAGGGTGGTTCCGATCTCTGTGGCTTAGACCAACACTTACTTTCCGTTAATCACCTCCGGAGCCGCATAATTCGGCGATCCACAACTCGTCCGCAGAAACTCCCCATCGCTCATGATGTTCGATAGTCCAAAATCGGCAATCTTAACCTGATCATATTCGTCCAACAGGACGTTCTCGGGCTTGAGATCGCTGCACACAACGGTAAACACGTGGATACTAATCGGGACTGTGGAGAAAGGCAGACTTACCGATGAACGATTTTATGTCGATGGCAGTACTCGACGGCGCATATGATCTGTTGGAAGAATTTGCGCGCATCATCCTCTGACATCTACGGGGGTGTTCATTTTTTGATGAGGATGGAGGCGATGATGGTCTCGATATCTGCTTGGATGTGATGGCACCCACCCTTCCGCGATTCACAATATAGTTGAACAGTTCGCCGCCGGCGTATTCCATGACCTGCGGGGGAAACACATGAACATCTTCTTGACTCGAAAACGTACGCGATGTATCCTGAATGGTACCATTATGATATCTGTCGGAGTGGTGATAACCTCGTATCTACAAGCGTTGATGGCCGGATGCCAGCAGGCGGTCAGTCACCCGCATTAAACAACCAGTCGCATTCTTCATTGTGGCGCAGGTTGCGGCCATCATCCAACTCACAGCTTAATGATGTGGGGATGCCGCAGCAGCTTGAGATACTGAATCTCCCGTTTCACCCTGCCGACCATATCCATGGTTGCAATTCGGCGACGGTTGATGATCTTAAGAGCGACTTTGTGGCCTGTGTGAGCATGAACGGCCACTGTACAATTCAGGGAAGACCAGGTGTGAACAACATGCTTTGGCTCGAAATGCAATCACGTCAGAGGGTTGTTTTCATACGTTTGACCTTTCCAAAGCTCCCAACGCCAAGCGTCTCTAGCAACGTATAATTGCCAACTTGGATTTGATTGCTCGCCATTGTGCGGTGTGTAGCTGAAGACGGGGGAGGTTGACGGACGCTACTGTTGCGGGGTTCGGAGTGAGAGTATTGCTGGTTGTTGTGCTGATGCTGCTGGTGGTGCTCGTTGTTGCTCTCAAGGGGGAACTCAGCATTGTTGGTCGATTATTAATCGAGGAAGGGACCCGCTGTTGGCGTTTGCTGCCACTTCGGCGGACCAAGGCAAATTAGGGTGGCGTCGGGATTCGAGAATAGAGGAATGATTGCAGGAGAGAATATGTGGTTGTAGCTGCAGGAGAACTAGACAGAAGAACAGCAACAGTAGGCAGTATTCAATACTAGCTTGAAAGGAGAACTATAGCAAGATATAAAGAGGGAAGAAGAGGAGGAAATTGGTTGAAATTACAGGAGCGAGATGAACAAGGGCTAACAAGGGAGGAGCGCGAAGGGTCAAAGCGTCATCACACTCAGTCAACCAGCCACGTCTCACCCTCACGCGGCTTTCGCATTCCGTTTGCAGATCCCTTCACCCTCGCTATACGGACGTCGTCGTCATGAACAATGCGCTCAGGCACTTGGCACCCCCAAGCCTGCTGGTCGCTCTAATTGCTGCGGGCTTCCACAACCCCTTGGTCGTCTCGCTCGCACTCTCCGCCTCCGCCGGGCTCGCAACCTACACCGCCATCCCCGCCGTCAAAAATGTCTTTGTCTCCCATGGACGAGCCGGCAAGGACTTGCTCAAGACGGGCACTCCCATAATGTAAGTATTTATCTCAGTAACGGAATCGGAAGGCCAAAATATCCGGGGAAACGAGAAAGCGTCAAGTTATCGAAGCATGTTTTGTTGAAACAACCGTTTCCAAATGTTGTCCAGACCAGAGAGCATGGGCGCGATAGTGGGAGTGATATACATCATCGCCATGTTCCTCTTCATTCCCGTGCCATTCATCTCCTGGTTTCGACAATCGCAATTTGCACTTGGAGGAGATGAAGAGCTTGTGTTTCCCCACACCAAATTTGCCCAGTTCCTCGGTGGTCTCCTGGCGCTTATGAGCATGCTCTTCCTCGGCTTTGCTGACGACGTGCTCGACATCCGGTGGCGAGTCAAAATCTGGTTGCCGCTCATTGCATCCGTCCCGCTGTTGATGGTATACAGCGTGACGTATGGCGGAACAGACGTTGTGGTGCCGATTCCGCTGCGGGCTTTCTTTGGCGGGAAGCTTGTCCATCTTGGTACGACTAAACCGACACCTTCTACGCTCTGCAGTGCGATGCTGAATGTCTTGATTGTTTGCTAGGCATTTTCTACTATGCATTCATGGCCGCCCTTGCCATCTTCTCTACCAACGCCATCAACATTCTCGCCGGTGTCAACGGCGTTGAAGCGGGGCAATCCCTCGTCATTGCCCTCTCCATCGCCGCGAACGACATCCTACAACTCCAGCGCAACCCGGCGCGAATTGAGGCGCATCTCACTTCCCTATACTTTGTGCTCCCCTTCATCGGGGTCACCATTGCGTTCCTCTGCCACAACTGGTATCCGGCCCGTGCGTTCGGAGGCGACACGTACTGCTACTTTGCGGGAATGATCTTTGCGGTCGTGGGCATCCTGGGCAATTTCAGTAAAACAGTACTGCTGTTCATGTTGCCGCAGATCTTCAATTTTATCTATTCGTGTCCCCAGCTGTTCCATTTTGTCGATTGTCCGCGGCACCGGATGCCCAGGTTAGGAACTCCCCCAATGCGCATGCATGTACGCTATACTATGTCAGAAGGCGTTGAGCTTATCATCCGAGTGTCCTTCTAGGTTGGACCCCAAAACAGGATTGTTGAATCACACATCCTTCCCACTGGCCAAAACCGGCACAGTGGGCCGTCTCATGGTCAAAGTCCTACAACGTCTCGGCCTCCTCCGCGTCCGTTACGAGACGGTCGACAAGAAACGCACGGCCATCGACGCCAACAATCTTACTCTCATGAACCTCCTGCTGGTCAAATTCGGTCCCATGAAGGAACGCAACCTGGCGCTCGCGGTTATGGCTACCCAATTCGCTTGCTCGTGCCTGGCCTTTGTGATCAGGTACCTGCTCGTGCAGTTTGTATATAACGATCGAGAAGACAATAGAACATAAATGGACGGCGAGAGAAGCGAATTTGACTTGTCCTGTGCAAATATGATAGAGGAAAGATATGGTACAAGTGCACAACATAGCAAGATGGGAATTGTCCGCCTTCAGGCCATGCCGATATCCATGAGATATCCCTTGTAGATGCTCATGAATCGGGCCACGAAAGCTTCGAGATGAAAAATGGCCTTGTTCCCCACTCGAAGGCGGTGTTCCTGCAGCAAAAAACGGGAACAGCAGTGAGCCGCTCCGTTCCTTGGTAGCCCTTTGAAACAATGGGAAAAGATGGCGAGAACACTTACAAACTGAGCAGCGTACTGCACGACCTGCGTCTTGATGATGTCATCCACATTCCGCATCAGTTCAAAGGCGAGATACTTGATCACAATGTCTGGCGGTATGCAGTGTGAAAGGAGCTCGTAAAGCATGTTGCGGACAGCTAACAGCTTTGCGGGACTCTGCTCGTTCAGTATTTGCATCGCAATCTCTTTGATGACTGTCTCCCAGTCTGTTATAAAGATCTTTTGGTCGTCTGAAAAGGGGTATCTGCAAAAAGGAAACACGGGCGTGTGAGTGCGACGGTTTTCAGTATTCGACGAGAAGTATGGACGTAACGAGAGTTGCATACTGTTGAATCCGTGACGCCTCCAGCATCAAAAGCGCTTTTCTCAGATTCCCCGCACTGGCTTCCGCCAGTCGTGTTGCAAACATGTCCGGAATTGTTATGGACTCTTTCTTGCACACTTTGAAAATGACGTTCTTAATCTCTTGTACTTCGGGGGCGGCGACCCGAACCAGGAGACATCGAGATCTGATCGGCGCAATGATTTTGGAAGTAGATTCGGCGCACAGGATGATGCGTAGGTTACCCATGTACTTCTCCATAGTGCGGCGGAGCGCGGATTGGGCATCGCGTGTGAGACCGTCGGCTTCGTTTAAGATCACGACTAAAAATGGAAAGAGCGAATGGTGAGTACTTGGGAACGGATTGGGTTAGTCACTTGTCACGACCAGCCCATACCTTTGAACGCCCGTTTGGCATTAGCGTCCACCTGTTGTGTTTGCGCAATCTCTTTTATCAGGTCCGTCACGATGATTCGGTCATATATTCCCACATCCCTGTTCATCAACGACATAAGAAGTTCAGCAATCCAATGTCGCGCCCTTTGTTAACTCTTGACACTTCTGATTCACGCACCCGGGTGTTATTTCGATGTGATAATTGCTCGTCACAACGCTGATTTCCATTTTTTTGTTTGATGGTGTTTGGAATGGTCGTAAATCGATTCGGAGCTAGAATATGATTTTGACGTATTAGGCCAGTCCTCTGCGAAGTAGATGTGTCCTTGAACAATATACGCTTTATTCCCTACCTTTTCAACACCGGGCCCGTAGATTTCCCTCAGCAACGCTACAATCCTCGTCTTTTTACCCGCGCCGGAAGGACCGTACACGAGGAGATGTGGGAAATCACCATTTCCAGCCTGCGTGGGACGAAAGTCAATTGAAAACAGAAGAGCAGGTCAAAGAACTCCATGATGCGTACCAGCTGGATCAGTTGTTGTTTCAGACCATCATGGTAGTCTAGCTTGTCGAGACTTTTCGGACGGTGCTTGTCTACCCAGAGGACCATCTTGCAGAGTGGTTTATGACAGGGAAGAGACCGGAGGCAATTGTGGCAATTGTGGCAACTGGCCGGACAAGGCGGACACTTTCGTGTGGCTATGCAAACTAATTACTGGTGTGCGCAGCAGCAGCAGAAGCGTCATCGTTGCATTGCGGGAACTATCACACTTCTAAATACATCAACAGTATGCAGAAGTTCACCGAGCTAAAAGACATCAACGACAGGGACCTTGTCGGCTATGGTGCCAACCCACCAAAGTTCTCCTGGCCAAATGGTGCCAAGATCGCACTCTCGTTTGTCGTCAACTACGAAGAGGTATGTACAACGGGGCGGGGTTATCAACGACCCAAAACCACTGCACAGATCTCATGTTACTCATGTACCCATTAGGGCGGTGAGAACACGCCTGTAAACGGGGACTCCGGTAGCGAAGTCTTTCTGAACGAGACTCCCGGCGGCCAACCGCGGCCAGCTCGGGACATGAACATGGAGACGCAATACGAGTACGGCTCCCGGTCGGGCGTCCACCGTCTCCAGTCCATGTTCGACAACCTTGGGTTCCATTTCACCTGTTTTGCTGTCGGCCGCGCAGTCGAACTCAACCCGTCTGCCGTGGCCGCCATGGATCGCGCCGGCCACGAGGTGTGCGGCCACAATTATCGGTGGATCGACTATGGAAACCCCAAAATGACCACGGATGTGGAGGTGCAGCATTGTCGCAAGACGGTGGAGGCGATCAAGGGTGCGACGGGACGTCCGCCCCGTGGTTGGTACACAGGCCGCATTGGGAAAAACAGCAGAGAAGTTGTTGTGCAGCAGTACAGACAAATGGGCTTGGAACTGCTGTATGATTCAGATGCATACGATGATGATCTGCCGTATTGGGTGAAAGTGGGCGCCAAAGAGCATTTGGTGATTCCGTACACTCTTGATCAGGTCAAGCAAACAGAAAAAAGCTTCATGTTGCTGCACTGTCCGCCTGTTCGGCACACTAACTTTCACGCATCTTCAGAACGATATGAAATTCTGCGTTCCGCCCGGTTTCTCCTCCCCGGACGGTTTCTTCACGTACCTCAAGGACGCATTCGACGTCCTTTACGCCGAAGGCGAACAGGGCACCCCCAAAATGATGTCCATTGGCTTGCACTGCCGCATCGCCGGCAAACCTGGCCGCGCCGCCACCCTGAAACGCTTCTTGGACTATGTCAAGAGCAAAGACCACGTCTGGGTTGCAACCCGCGAGGAGATTGCCAAGTTTTGGAGAAAAGAGTTCCCGGTTCAGTAGGGATTCTGCCACTCAGGCTAGATTGAGTTTTACAGCGAACATATCACAGGACTATATATGTACATATGCATATCTACTCTGCCTTGAGGGAGAGACAGGAAGCTACGGGCTACTTGCCAGGGGGCCGTCTTCTCTGCTTTTCTCCTCATCCTTCCAACTACCGGAATACATGTTCCTTAAATGATCTCCAAACGTGACCTTCTCGAACCTTTTTCCATCGCCAATGAACGGCTCCAGCACATCCACCTCGGTGTCATATTCGGGTTCAAAAAAGAACACCAACGAATGCCTCACCTTGCCCTTCCCATCCTCATTCACATTTACGACCCTATGCACGGTGCTTTTGAACTCGCCATTAGTCCATCGAGACGTCATATCCCCAATGTTAACCACCAGCGTGCCCGGGATGTGCGGGACCCGGACCCATTGGTCGCGCGCGTGGTCAAAGAGTTGGAGCCCGGGTGAGTCTTGCGCGAGGATGGCGCAAGTGCCGTAATCGCTGTGAGCTCCGCACCCGAGCTGGGAGAGGCTGATGGGGGGTGTGGAGGGGTAGTAGCGAAGACATCGGAGCATTGTCATGGGTTCGGCAAAGAACGGCGTGAGAGTGTCGGCTGGCTACGAGACAACAAGTGAGCGGGCATCAGATATCCAAGATGCAAAATTAAAAGTGTCAGAGGGATCAGGTTTGCATCCGAGAAAGGGAGGAAAGTCTTGCATCGCTCTATGTAGATTTACTTACAACTCCCATCGCGTGCTCGAACACAGCCAGCAACGTCATGCCCAGCTGATGCGCTTCTCGAAAGTATTCCATCAGCGTGCTGCTCAATCCCGGAAAGCGTTTATCGTCCGGCAATCGGTTCGGCAGCCTCATCGGTTTGCCGTAATTTGGGTCGTCGACACTCAGCTGCCGATTCACATCAAAGCCTTCTTTGAAGTCGCCGATTGGTTGGTTTGTCGGATCAAGATTTTCCTACACCAATCACCAGACCATAAGCTTGTGGTCGGTTTGGCATGCCAGCGCATACCGTTGTATTGTGTGTCCCTACCTCGCCAACCCCAAAGTACCCGCCCGTGATATTCTTCGCCACTTCCTTCTTGTACTCCAACTTTTCCTCTCTGGGGGCATCAAAGAACATTCCAGCCCCATCAATCACCCTCTTGATCAACTTTCCCTCGATGCCATGATTCTTGATCATAAAGAATCCCGTATCCAGACATGCGTCGCGAACTTGCGCGCCTACTGTTGCCAAAGTGGCGCGCTTGGCGGTTGGCGTTGTGGCGGCATACAAGGGAGCGAGGTCGATCAGTGGAAGAGATGCTTGGGGAAGGTCTGCAACTTTGAGGGTTGTCGTGTTGGCGGAGGTACTTCCGAGACCCATGTTCAACAAATACTATGATGCGAGAAAGTGAAGAAAAGCTGTGAGGTTGTAAGAGTGACAAGCAGTTTTTTCTGTTCAACAAATTCTCAAACAAGAAAGAAAGAATGTGATGAAGATTACACTAAAATGAAACAAAAAATGCATTTGTGAAAAGGGGGGATTGGCTCAAAGATTGATTTACTGCATTGTTTTTGTACATCATGGTGAAGAAACTGATACATACTATGTTTGATCAATGATACGGTTCAACATACCATTTCAGACACATACTGACAATAGGAGAAAAACATAATAAAAATTAACACCAAAAGTCAAAGTGTTTTCGTGAAAATCATTAATGCCATACATCATTTATGTAACTGTTGACTGATTGTTGAGACTTTGAATTGCTAAATGGTAAAAAAAAACACATTCGGATGAGGTAAGATTGTTAAACCAAAAAAGTGTTCTGGGTTCTGCATGTCTTGGTGTTTCCAAAAGACGCGTAGGCATGTCCGAACACCTTGTCCGAAGTCCAACGTCAGTCGCGTCCTGGGGTGGTCGATTTGGCAAAACTTTCCTTTGCACCTTTTTACCACCTCGACAGCTTCTTCTTCTTAGGAAGAACACAAGTTCCACCGCACTTCGCCCACCATGGATTACGGCAACCGGCACACGGCCGGCTCCTTCTCATTCCCGGTTCTCAAGCCGTCAGAACTGCTACGATGCATGGCCGATTTGGGGATGCCGTTCACAGAGGAAGACGTTGCCAAACCCACCACCCAGCGCATTTTGGCCGTGTACGAGCATTTCACCGACATGCTGATGGGTGTCAACAGAGACCATTACAGTCAGCCGAATTTTAGCGTCACCCAGGTTCTGGAATATCCTGAGTTACATCAGGATTCAATTAGTCTAATTGCATATTATCGACAACTGTGCGTTGATTGCGTGGTTATTCGATGTTAAGGGATTGTGAAGGAGAGGGTTCTGACGCGTGTGTCTTTATTTATAGGCGGAAACTGATGGTGGAGGTTGGTGTGGACGATTTCAACATGCGGGACATATTGCGGCCGGAGCCACCGCGCGTGAGACGTTGTCTCAGTGCTATCATCAATTTTGCAAAATTCCGGGAGGAGCGGTTGGGTGTGTACGAGACATGTACACAGAAAGGTGTAAGTAACCAAACGCCTTTCAGCTCGGTGTTGCCGGTCTCTTAGGGCAGGAAAGCCCAGTATCTTACGCGCTGCATTAGGAAGAAACAGTGGCTAGAAGGCAAATCCTGGAAGTCGAGAACGGAGAACTGTCAGAGAAGGTCAACACGCTTCGACTTCAGCGCGCAGAACAGGAGCCAGCCGCTCAGGCCCTCCGCGAATCAAACTCAAAGCTGACTGCAGACTTGCGCGAGCTGCAAAAGCAGCAGACCGCGTTGACGTCGTCAGTGGAGGGCTTCAAAAGAGAGAAGAACGAGTTGTCGGAGGCACTGGTATGATATCGTGGGCAAACACTACGACGCCGCGGGTGGACGGCTCCCCTAATAGTTTTTCTTCGTTTCATCCTGCTCAGTCGAAAACGCAAATGACCATCATGAATCTGAAACAAGACTGTGTTCGGTTGCGCTCACGCATTGTCCAGAGCCCTGAAAAGCTCAAAGCGGTGTGGATCAAGTGTCTCAGTTACTTCCTCTGGTGAAACCTATTACTAAACTCAAACGCCTTTGTCCGCGCTTGCAGTCAATCAGCGAGATGAACTCTACACTGAATTCCGACAAGACCGCTGTTGCGCTGACAGAAAAGCGAGCTCGTGAACTGCAAGCCAAGATTGACATGATGAGCTCCGTTGAACAGGTTGGTTTGGGATGCGCCCTGTCCAACACGCACCCGTGTTGATTTTCCCCACCCTTCCTGTGTGAAACTAGGATATTCGTGGTTGCTTGAAATTAATGGAGGAATGCGAGGTCGAGAAAAAGCGAGCCGAGACGGCGACCGCCAAGGTCCAGGCTGACAAGGAAAACATTGATAAGCGGCGGTCGGACTTCCGTGAGCTGGACTTCCGGGAAGAGGTTAGTGAACCTCAGATGAAGCATCCGGAAATTATGAGATTAGAAAAAGAGAAACTCATGCATGTATTACCATGTCTCGTTTTTCAGCAACTGAAACGCCAACTAAACGGCGCCAACGACAAAATCGCGCGGCTCGAGAAGCATCAAACGGTCAAGAACAGCGCTATGTTTGCCAAACTTGACAAGCTCAAAGAAGAGTTCCGACTAGCCAACATTGAGAAACAGCAATGCCAGGCCAAAACCGAGGAAAACGATCGTGTCAAAAAGGACATGGTCGAAAGGGCGGCGGAGCTGAGACAACAGGAAGCCATCGATGCGGCGGGGCTCGCCGAGGTCATTGGCAAGCTAGAAGCCATGGTCCACAACTGCCTGCAGACCCTCGAGAAAGCCATGTTTGCATCGTCGTCGTGAAACCGCTCTGTCTGCCTCTGGCACCGCCACAATCTCGTACCCCTCGTCCCGTTTCATCCCACAGATGCCGTCCACATCCTCCTTTTCCCCCGCTACACCTCTTTGCTCATCCATTCCTTCCGCGTGACGGATAATATGCGATCCCACGTCCCGCACCATCCCTTTACAGTTTCCTTTCTGTGGACATTTGTACATAGTAGCTCTAATATCAATAGTACCCGTCGCAAGAGACTGGACACAGTTTAGCAAAGATAGGCAATTCTTCACTTGATAAGAAGGGCAGTCTGGCAGCATGATCCAAACGATATGAAAAATGTGTGTGAATGTATTTACAGCTATGTGCAGAAGATTGAAAGAAGCCCAAGAAAGGTGGATGACGGCATTCTGTTGATTTTGATATTGTTCTGAAAAAAGACTTAAGCAGCCAAATTTCAGAGACTCCGCAAAAGCGATTCCGGGGAGTTGTCATCCGATCGGTGGGACGTCAGGCGGGGTGTCTTGGTATTCGGATCCAATTGCGATGCCTTTTTCGACAATCGGCCGGGGTTGGGTGTTTCGTTCGCGGATTGCGACGGCGGTGTCGATCTCCGACTGCTAGTGTTGAATGCCGATTTGGGTCTTTTTGGGCGTATGGAGGAGGAAACCGAAGTGAGGTGAGAGAGGCCGAGAGCGCCCATGAGCGCTGGAGGACCGTCGTCGCTCTCGCTGTCGGAGGTGTGCACGAGTTTGACGGGGTGTTGGGAGATGGTGTTGGCGATGGTAGAGTAGTCGTTGAAGGCAGTGAGACCGGTGGAGTGGGTTGGTCGTGCGCGGGGAGTGGTAGCGGTCGAGTCGAGGTCGAGCGGATCGCTGGAATCGAGGAGAGGATTTGAGCGTTTCCGTTTGTGATTGGGTTTGGGACTATTGGAGTCGTTGCGATCGGAGTTAGGATCTAAGGAGGAAGAGAGGAATGGGAGCTGGACCGAAGCAGGCTCGTTGGGCAGATTGGTGGGTGCTGAACCGCGGAGCTCTAGTTTGAGTTGTGCATCCATTGCTTCTGCGGCTAAGAGACAAACGCAAGGTAGATACAAAGTGAGCGGCGATGAGTAAAGTCGCGGAAGACGTGTGGATAATGGGAAGGCAAACCACTCTTACCTAGAAGTTTGTTCGCCTTGACAAGATTTCTGATTTTCGCCTTCTTTGCATTCAGCACCTCCTTGAACTTTTTATATATCGTCCGATCGACAGCCTCGCGTTTGGTCGAAACCCACTCCTCATGTTCCTTGAGTATCTCGTCCTTTTGCGCTCTCAGTTCCTTCACGCGTTCTTCGAGTTCCACCGCGCGAGTAATGTAGCTTGTGCGTTCCGCAATCAATTCATCGATCCATTGAATCCACGTGTATTTTGATTCGTGACCTGACACAGCCGTGAGTGTCAACTGCCCCAACGCAAACTTGATACCCTCCTGGAGTATGAAATGCCACGATAAATCGGCAGTGAAGGCATCGCCGCTTGGCGTGACCGTGAATTGTGTGCGTTGGGTATTGAAGTGCCGTAATCCGGAGAGGGCCGCTTGTGTGGCAGAGAGATAATCGTCTTCGGCAATATCTTCGGGGCGGAGAGGACGGAGATCGCCAAGTGTGACTTTGCGGGTCCACAGTGTGGTGCCGTTGGTTACGTCGACTTGGAATGCGGGCGAAGTAGAGGGAAAGGTTTCGTCGACAGATTCCCAAGCGCAGACAACGTAGAAGGGTATGGGGCGGTCATGTTCGTCGTCGTCTGGCAATGGTTGTGGGAAAGTGCTTTTGCAGAATGTCTTTTGTTTTGTTGACATTTTGTGAATTTGGCAAAGATACCGTGCAGTGACAAAAGATGATTAGGCCACCCAATGATGAGTGACCCACGCGTTTGGAAGAGAGCATTTCAAAGATCACCAGTAAAAACAAAACCCCACTTGCTAACAGAATCAGCTCGAACGCTGATACAGAGCACAGCTGCTGCGAAAGAAGCGATCATGGCTGATCCTACTTCACAAGATGCTCGACGCGTCGGCTTTATTGGTCTAGGTAGGACTAGTTTTTTGTTGCACGCGGAAGGTATCATCCTTCTGACGTTCTGCTTGCAGGTGCGATGGGAAGCGGTAGGTGGACGAACGACAATCAAAAATGAGCGACTCGGATGCAGTTTTCAAGAATGAATGTCCGTCGCATTCAAACGGGATTGTACGCTCGTTATTGAAGGGATAGCGCACAACCTGCACAAGTACTTGCAAGCGAACGGAAACCGGTCACTATACGTATGGAACCGCACCCTCTCAAAAGCCGACGACCTTGTGTCTCAAGGCGCGACGCTTGTTCCAGGCGGGCCATCCGAACTCTCCGGTACCTGCGACATCATATTCTCGATGCTTTTTGACGACGCGTCCCTGCTCGCGACCGCTGATAAAATACTGAGCTCTGCGAAGACGGGGCTCATATGGGTGGACTGTACAACCGTCGATCCGGCAGCTGCGAAAACGGTTGAAGAGAAGGCGAGGGCATCTGGCGTAACATTCATGTGTTGTCCGGTATTTGGACGTCCTGACGCGGCGAGAGAGAAACGCTTAGTTGCGGCGCTTGCGGGTGATGATACGGGAAAGGTAGTCGTGCAGCCCTATGTGGAGAGTTTCTCGAGAGCGGTAATGGACTTGGGTGATGAGGCATATAAAGCTTCTCAAATGAAGGTAGCGGTCTTAGAAGATCGAAGATTGGAAACAACTCGCCTGCGCTTCCCCGTTGCTGAAACGATGTCTTTCACCGTTGATCTTTGAGCAGCTCATGGGTAACTTCTTCATCTTGTCGAGCATGGAGATGATCGCAGAAGCCCAATGTTTGGCGGACAAAACGGGACTCGCTCGTGATAACCTGCTCGACTTCATTGACCAGTAAGTTGTCGGTCACCTGCCATACCCACCCATGACCTAACCATACTGCCACAAATTTCCAAGCCTGCTACCCGCCCCGCTTCTCCAGGGCTACGCAGCACGCATTGCTTCCGACAATTACACCAACACGGCGGAACAACCCGGTTTTTCTGTCACTGGTGCACTCAAGGATATCACCTTGATCCGCAAAATGGCGGCCGACCATGACATGACACTCCCCATCACAGACATCACGATCCGGCATCTTGAGCGCCAGAAAAGAGAAGCTGATCCCGATATGGACATGACCTCGGCTGCAGCAGCGATCCGCCTCGAGAATGGGTTGAAGGAGTGACCCATGAGTTGCCAGCGAGCCAGGCTCAGGCGAAGGCAGCGTGTACTCCAATGAAGCCAGTGTTTTGCTACTCCTTTCTTCATCATTTTTAGCAGCATTCGAGGGTGTTTTAGTTGTGGATTGCGTGTTTACAGGGCCGTGATATGTTTCTGTAGTCCTTTGTAGTCGTTCACAAGTTTAAAAAACAAATCTGCTCCCTCAAACCATCCCGCCTTGTTTCCCTCGCATTCACATATATATATTTGAGTGCAACTACAAATATGTCCATTCAATACTCTACAGCTTTCATCCATAATGACAAAGTCATACCTATCCAATGCAATGGGTTAGAGTGTAATTTGGCTTGTACTGCTAAAACGCGAAGGAAAACGCGAAGCAGAATAACTCCATCACTACCTGACAAAATGGAATAAAAAAGTGATACTCCACTTTGCATTTTTCGACGGTTTTTTCACCACATGCGACATCTCGTGGCAATCCGCCCCCAGACACCCCACCAATTATTCTGCGCTATTTCCACATGGTAGAACAGACCTGGAGAGAGCGATATACTTTATCGCCAGCTGTTCTACGATGTGGTAGTAGCACGTGGATGGTTTCTGCGCAACGGTCAATGCAATTGCAGAAGATGTGTCAGAAAAGTGTACTTTGGAAAATGAGAATTGCCTGTTTGTGTCAAATGACAGTTGATTTGGTAATGCTATTCTTAGTATAGTCCGAGCGCGTCGCGCCTGCAAAATGTGGCACAGTCACAAGCCCCATTCCTCACGTCCGGACTCATAGACCGCGGCTTTGTGTAAACGCATTCACGACAAACAATGGAACGTGAAGCTTCACATAGGATTTGAACTCTATCATCGTCAAGTTATGGCAGACAAGAAAAGGAGGTCGCCAGCAACCACCCCGTCTCCGACAAAGAAGCGTGCTGCTACAAGGTCAGCAAAGGCCAGCCCGCCTCGCCCGGCTCCGGTTCGCAGAACCTTTACCAAGTCGATTCCGTTTGTTCAGCCCATGAGACATGAGACTCGTGGGGAAGTATTTGTTGTCGGGAACGGCGACTGTGGACAACTTGGCCTGGGAGAGGACGTTTTGGAGAGGGATACCCCCGCTATGCTCAAGTATTTTTCTGACAAGAATATCGTGAAAGTGGAAGCTGGAGGCCTTCATAACATGGCTCTTTCCAAGGATGGAAAGGTACGATCAATTGAGTATTGCATTGTTGAGATGTGTGCGTTGTGGCGAAAGGGCGCATGATGAACACAAGACTTGGTTGTTGATGCCAGGTCCGCTGTTCAAGGTTTAACTCATGGTTTTTTTGTAGCTGTACAGTTGGGGTTGCAACGACCAGCTTGCCTTGGGTCGCAAAGGCGACGAAACCGTCCCTGGACCCGTTGAAGGACTTGACGACAAACAAGTCGTTGATGTCGCATGCGGCGACTCGATCACCGTTGCCCTTACTACCGGAGGACGGTACGTTTACGGCACAGTATGATGTCGCGTTTGGGATCTGCATACTAAGTCATGGAGGTAATAGTGTTTACCAATGGGGCACATTCCGCAACTCCAACGGAATCTTTGGATTTTACCCCGGTATCAACGTTCAGGGTACTCCATTCCTGATGAAGGAAGTTGAGAAAATCATCAGCATTGCTTGTGGAAACAATCACGTCGTTTGCACTTCATCTGACGGTAATCTTCTTGTGTCGTATTGGATTTCTCCTTGTCATCTTTTCTGACCCACGTTGTCTTTCGCAGGCAAGATCTATACATGGGGTGACGGGGAGCAAGGCCAGCTTGGTCACAAAGTCTTGTCCACTCGTAACCGATACGCATCCCTGGTTCCTCGCGGTATCACCTTCTACCCCAAAGCTTTGGGCGTGCAGCGAACGACTAATGCCGAGGACGGCACCACGACTTTGCGCCGTCCAAAAAGGACATTCGACCGCGTGTTCTGTGGCGGTTACTGCACCTTCCTCGTGCACAAATCACAGGCTGTCTTCGCATACGGCCTGAACCAGTTTGGACAGCTTGGACTTGGCTTCAATAGTGAGGAGTTTGTCCACGAACCCCAACGAGTAGAAGGTTTCAACGAAGAAAGCGGTCTCAGGTGCATCGCTGGTGGAGAGCACCACACGTTGCTTGTAGACGGTACAGGTTAGTAGATCATCTTGTAGGCTATCTCGTGCATTGTTCAATCAATTGCTCACCTTCGTCATTGCAATGCACATAGGAACAGCCTACGCTTTCGGCCGAGGACAAGATGGCCAGTTGGGTCTTCCACAAGAGCTTCTGGACGAACACGCACCACCCCCTTTTGACGACGGAAAGCCTAGCCCGTGCCTGGTCAACAGCTTGGTGCCAATACCCTCCCTCTCCGGGGTGAAGTGGGTCTCTGCTAACGGCGCATCGTGCCTGGCTGTCACAGAAAAAATCAAGCCTAATGACGATAGCAACCTCTTCACCTGGGGTTACGGAGACATGGGCCAACTCGACAATAATGCGTCGGGCGATGAGAGGTTGCCTTACAATGTCAACCTCAAGGGCCGCACGGTTATCAATGCCAGTATGGGAGGACAGCACGCGGTGTACCTTCTCGCTCCAAAGGGCACGGGAAGTGATACATGAGAATGGCCCTGTTCTTCTTGTCCCTGCTTCACCTTGTCCGGGCCCGCATATACATATGTAGAGCAACTCTATTCAAAAACTATTTAATTGGCTACAAGAAGCGCGCAACCGTGAGAAAGGTGAATTGGTGTCAGCTCAAACACTATCACTCGCAATCTCAAAGATCTCCCCAAAAGTCGTTGCTCCACACTTCCCTTTCCCCCATTCCCCCGCACCCCAACTCTAAACGAACCTGTTTTTGGCTTATCGTCTTCTGCTTATAAATTTGTCCTCACCCACACCCCACATAAGCAGTGCATAGCCCCGCAGAGGGACATTGTTCCAATACAATCAAAGGTTCAATATAACGTGATGAAAGATGATTCATTGAATTATGTCAGTGTGGCAGAAAAATGTATATATGACTCGCCCGCAAGGGCGTGAGGAATGTGTCTTTTCAGTTTTGTGTAAAACTTTTAGAATCGTCCGGTCCGTCTGCTGAGAACCTCTGCAGTCTGTATTCGAACGGCTCTCCGGCGGTCCCAGTGGGTCATCTCGGTAACGGTTTCATGGCCTAGTTTGTACACTGCCGACAGGAGATACTATTAAGAAAACTCCAGGTGACGCGACCTGCAGAACCCGGGAACGTGGTGGGCTTGAGGTTGCCGGCGACACTTACATTCACGTTCAGTTTCGTCAAGCGAGTAAATGAACTCAGATCGGTCGGTACGCAGCCGTGACGTCTGTGTGTAGTCCATGATAAGAGGAAGCCGGGCTCTGAATGCCTGTACAAGAAGAAGATAGTGAGTTTCGCTATGCCACCAGTCTATGTATCCCACCCCCTATGTGCTGCTGCATACTTCAGTTAAAATCTGCGGCAACCGTTCATCATCGATACTGTGAGAAACGCGCATGGTATATCGTTGATTGGTGAGTTTAGCACTCGGAGTGGAGCTTGTCGAATCTTGAACTTACAGGTTTATGATCTTGACGCCGAACCGATAGTAATATGCGCACAAACGATTCAGATTTACTGATGTGGGTGAGGCGTTCAGGTCGTTGCGGATGCGCTGCGAGAAACATGGTGGGACTTCGAGGTCGATGTAGTCACTTCACACATCAAGGCGACTATCAGCTGAAGTCCGGCTAGCAGCAGCTTCCCTCCCAATTGGCTTACTCTAAAGCGATTTTCGCGGCTAGCCAGTATGGGAGTTCTACTTTAACATTTGCTGAAAGCTGTTGGTGTTGAAAACGTCCACGAGGTCAAAATCGGCTTTGCGGTTTGCCAGAAACGAGACAATTATTTTGCCAGAAACGTACATCGACTTCATGGTTGCCTTCTAAAAACCCGTACCCCGGAACGTTTGAATGGAAAAAGCAGGGTATTTTCTGGACAAAGAATTGAAAGCGAAGTTGGTTAATATCTCTTGAGTAGCGTTGGACCCTCCGCGACCTGTGATTCGAGGTCCATCTTGAAATGTAGGCTGTGCAATATTAACCTGCTGTTCTGAGAGGATAGCGTCCATGTCCCAGTACTCGTCGCCGGACATCTTGCGTTTGCTGTTGTCTCAAGACCCGCAAGTGCACAATAAAGTCGTCTGTCGAAGCTGTGATTGCGGAGATCGCGCTTTCAAGGACGCCGAGCCGTGTGTTCTTAGCGAAGAATCCTTCATTTTGAAGTCGGTATTATTCAACTTGCACGCATCTCGGAAACAGTTCCGCATAAACTGTGCCACGCACAACCTGAACCACCACCATGGCGGACGCCATAACACTGCTTCACAAATGCCACGCCGCCAAGCTGGCGTACTCGCTCGTCCCGCCGGAAGGCCATTCACCATCCGCCAGCACCGACGACCCTCGACAAGCAGCATCCGTGCTCTTCCCAAACCCGCCGTCCACGGATCCTGTCCGCATCGACGCTTCAGCACCTTCCGGATTCAAAGATTACGATGTGCGATCCCTGCTATATTTTTACCAGTCCCGCGAGCTCGGATTCAGTGATTACTTGCGAGCGACCAGCTCCGACAAGAAGTCGTTCAGCTTTATGGATAGAAAGGAATTACTGGACTTGTTGGACACGGAACCGGCGGCGCTAAAGAATGATCCGATAACTGGCGCTTGTGAGTGTCAACGAGCAGGCAACTGGACTTAGTGAGAAAAGCCGGTGCTGAAGACTTGCGTTGTAGCAAAACGTCCTGCGGAAGAAGGACCGTTGACGGACTCTGCAAAGAGGCCACGACTCACGCTGGACCCCAAAGTATGTTTGGTAGCTCTTTGCACTGCTCTCCTGCTACATGGCATCTCGATTGGATGTCTAAGAGTCATTCACCCAGGATGTGGAGTTTGTACGGCACGTCAAAGAGCGTGAGCGAATCGTTCCAGACAACAGTGGGAACACGTCTTTGCGGCCCACAACGAAGGTATGATCCTCATGAACCCTTCTGATGCGTCTATCTCACATTGCTAAACGATATGCATCTCTAGCAAACATTCGCGAGTATTATGGAGCTGGGCCGGAAGCGAATGGCTGAAAAGCACCGTAAACCACAACCAGGTTCTACTCATCCGGCTCGACCAGGTATCTGTCGCACTCCCGCAAGCATTCTAGAAACTATGTCTTGAAAGTACATCCGTGGTTCTTAGTGCCTCAACCGGACCCGCGTCGTGCCAATGCGTCAGCATCCCGTTCGCAGCCCCAAGTCAAGCCATCGCAATCGCGCCACAAAACACCGGGTACGAAAGAGCAGTCCGCCAAGCATTGACGGATCAGCTTTACTTATGTCTCCGTTTCGCACTCCCGCAGACTCGCGCATCCCGATCATCATCGTGCCTTCAGTACCGACTGCGAGACTCACCTTGTGGAACGTGAAACAATTTCTTGCAGAAACATTGTAAGCACTTATGATGATTCGTAGTTCCTTATCTAATGATGCTGAATCTTGCTGCCGTAGATACATCCCAACGCAAAAGTTTGTCGATAGCGGTGAGCCGAAAGGTCTACGTGTGACGTTTGAGCGCCAGCTTCGGCCCAATCACATCGGAGGACCCAAATTCCCAAAGACGTATCAAGTTGTGGATTCCGCTGACAACATCAAGCCAGACGACTGGTAATGGGCTGCAATGCATTGACACCCCGGTCATCTTGTTGATGGGGGACATGAACTGACATGACGGATCTGCGTAGGCCACGCGTGGTTGCTGCATTCGTCACTGGCCAAGGATGGCAGTTTGGCAGGTGGAAGTACAAAGACCCTGCTCAACTCTTCTCCAAAGGTACGCAAGAGTTCTGGCTGCGGAACCCTGAATTTATGTTGCGTGCTAAACAGTCCCTCCTCTTCCCCCGCAGTGAAAGGATTCTGTCTAAAGTATGTGGACGAACCGGCGCCGGGGGACGTGGACAAATGGGCAGTCGCGAAACTGGACGTGCGTATGCGATGTTTGGCCTGGTGTTTCAGTTGACTCCATCTCATCACCGTACCATATTTGGCCACAAACATAGATCCATCGAGGCATACGGCATAATGACTACAATGCCGTCAACAAATTCTGGGACCAGGTGGATGCTTTCATACTGCGTGACAAGCGCAAAGTTTTCTTTGATTGAGAAACAAAAGATGATAGCGCGCTACACTACATACTGGGTTTGAAACTACGCAGAAGCGCGGAAAATCGGGGAGTTTAGTAGCAGATTCTTGACTAGAATAACTTGCTACCCCAGCAGTTGCACTCACCCGCCACGCAGGCCCCTAATGTACTTGTCGAGCTGTCGCTCCTGATCTTGGATCACGAGGGCGTTGACGTACAGAGACAAATACTATTGAACAAAGTGTTAGTGGAACAAGCCCCGTTTTTTTGTGGAGACCTGGCTGCATGAAAGAGCTTACCTTCCATGTAAACCGCTCATTGCTGCTCGTGTCGTGCGTGATGGGCAGACCCAACTTGATCTTGACTAATCGGTGGCCATCTATTGTGGAAGAAGGCGTCAATACCCGGTCTCATGATGTTCAGTTACCATTCTCAATATACGTACTGTTTTCATATGCTTTTTTGAACTCCTTCAATATCTCTGGCAATGACTAGACCGAGCATCGGATCAGTCTTGATCCGTTCAAATAGCTGGGTTTGTGTCATCATTTTGCTCACCTTGAATGAAAGAGGTTTATCCATCAAATCCGGCCGCCGGGATATTCCCAACGCACCCCACCGGTCGCCATGTCGAATCAGCAACACAATATGCCGGTAGGTCTCCAAGCCGCATTCGCTCTTGAAGCTGCAGGCTACGCCCCACGTTGCAAATGATTAAAGACCAAATCTATGTGTTGCCTGCGAACACCGTGACAGTACTCACGAATGCGCTCAATATCCATCATGGGAGCCGTCAGGTATGTGGCCAGCACGACGGCTTCCAGGCATTTGATGGGTAAGCCGTACACAATCATTTCTTGAGCTGTCTTCATCAAACTCCGCACGGAAGCTGATTTGCGGATCTCGAAGAATGTAGTGCCTAGGGCCAGATAGAAGTGTTGATGACCGATGTTTGTGCTCGGTTTGTAAGAGAACTGTGGGAGGTTTGCAAAGGCTTATATACCTAGATGATTGTATCCTAGTCTATCTATGTATGTTTCTGTTGCAGAAGACCCGGGTAGATGCTGGTTAAGTTTTTATAACCACCCTCAAGTCATAACATTATGCATCCCCCCAATAACTTACGCACAGATTTCAACTTATCTACTAGGCTTGCACCAGCCGCCAAACACATCGGCGGCCGCGGGACGGACGGCGTCGGCATCGTCTGCGACAACGCAAGCGCCTTCAATGTCGCCTGCAGATCCTGCGGCTCCGCCACAGCTTCATCATCTAGCGTTGGTAGATTCATACATCGCAGTACACTGTTCACCCCACCCGCGAGCTGGATTCTGCTCGCGGCAAAGGAGAGAACGTTATTCCATTTCTCGGAGGTGAAGAATTCAGGGTGTTCTTCTTCCATTTGAGTGGTACATATGACGGTTTTGGCGTTTGGCAAGACGGTGGAAGCGTTGGATTTGGAAATAAAATCTCCGATCAGGATTCTATGACCCGCAAATTCGAAGTTTCTGTTTGACATCCCGATCGCGGAGATAAATTGGCCTAATTTTGACACGAAGTGAAGACCGGGATACATGTGATGAAGGAGCTTTGAACGAATTACAAAGTTCAAATTATCATTGCACTTGGGTTCTGTCCTGCCAGGTGATGCTTGACATATGCATCCACGACGAGAACCCCATAATTATACGCGCCTGAAGGTTAATATCATATGGAGACTACGTATAACAATAGCGCACATACTCTTCAAGAAAAGATACCAGTCCCTCCACATTGAGGGCCAGAACCGGAGCATGGACCGCTCTTCAGCAGCTACCTTTTCTGAAAGTACGTCTATTCTAAATGCTGGATTCTTCCGATATGTTTCAGGCGATGCTCTCAAAACTCCCTCAGTGTTTGAAAGGCAGCAGGAAATGAATGCCGGATTAGCCCGGGGTAGTCCGGCAGGCTATGCGACGTTGGTGTCGGGCGGACTGGACCAGGGTTCTAAGTCCAAGTACTCAATTCTGCCCTCAAGTGCCAAAAAGTGTCTACAGTTCTCCTCTAACGCGACTCATTTCGAGACTTCGCCCGATCGGCTTCCCACCTGAAAGCGCCCCGTATGTTAAGTTGCAGATTTTGCCATGGAGCCTTTACGATTGAAGAGTACGGGCATAAGAGAAGTCGGCTTACTTTGCCAAGATGTTTTCGTCAGAGTGCTGCTTTCCGGTAGCGACTTTTCCCACCAGCTGGTTGACCAAGGCAAACACGAAAACGTTAGGATTGGAACAAAGGCACAGTTGTCGTCGATTCTTCAGTCACTTTTCGGTCCGCCCTTTACCTCGGATTCTGTCCGTTGCTGAGAGAATTGATGCAAGGCTGTGAAGGAAATGGAACATATTAAGCAAAGGGAAGGAAATGAGCCATAAAGTGTGACCACACAAGAGGCCAGTCGAAGCCAAGGGAACTGATAACATACCGTATCCAGAGTAAAGACCCCCGACGGTCAGAAGAACCAGCTATCACCCGTCATTAGCCCTAAGTCTCACCAAAGCCATTCTGTCGTGAAACTCAACTGTCCGGTAGTACCTTCAGCTTCGGATTCAGTCGTGGTCCAGCCATTGAGGAAGAGGTGACAGTGTCGAGACTTAGTATCCTATGCTCTTATGAAAAAACTCGATAATAACAAAAAAGTATAATAGCGAGGGGAAGGAGAAGGCTTTACCAGCTGCTTCAAACTTGACGCGACGCGCGGCAGTACAAGGTCGACTTGCTGGATTTTGTTGCATTTCGTCAACGATTCTCCAATCCTCAAACCTTCTCCCACTGATACCTGTACAGGCTCTGCAAATATGGAGGAAGTAGTCCCAAAGGTTCTTAAGAGTACAAGGCCCTTTAGCCCCACAGCTGTTTCTCCTGCCTTAATCACTGACCTTTTACCACACGTAGATCCCGAACTTGGATATTGCCCATCACCATTTCTTGCTGGCATCGGGGCCAAAGGAAACCCGCGAAGAGGCCAAGCGCCAGCTTTTCGAATTCGTCAAGACTGACAGTATGCATCCTGTCACTCGCTCGAGAACCTTCTGTCTCCCCTTCCTATCTTACTGATTCGCGTCGTGGGTGCTCGTAGACATGGCGCCATATTACATTGTCCTTTGCGAAGAGTTTGGATTCCCACGAGACGCGGCCCTGCTTGAACAGATGCAGAAAGCGAACGAGGAGGAAGAAAAGAAGCTGGATAGCAAGTTGGAAGATGCTGAACAGAACCTGGGCGAAACAGATATTAGTGACGCGCTTATTGCCAAAGCCCAATTTCTTGCCAAGATTGGCGACAAGGTAGGGTAGCTGTCCGTGCACAACAAGCAGCATCAGACTATGGAAGCCTGGTTATCTTGAAGATGGGGTCTGATGAGCGTTGTGTTGGCCTGGGATTGTAGGAGAAGGCTCTAACAGCATACCGAATTGCGTTTGACAAAACTGGACCTCTGGGACACCGCATTGATCTTGTCTTTGCCTGCATCCGAATCGGCTTCTTTTTCCGCGACAACGATCTCATCAGTCGCAACATCGAAAAAGCCAAAGGGTACGTGATAGCGGCTTTCCCTCCCGCTTAGAGCAGCTAAGCTGATTTGCGTTTCTTGTTGGACAACAGTCTGATCGAAGAAGGCGGGGACTGGGACCGTCGCAACCGTCTGAAAGTTTACGAAGGCATCTACCGCATCTCCATCCGCGACTTCAAGGGTGCGGTCAACATGTTCCTTGACACCCTCGCCACATTCACATCTACGGAGCTGATGGAGTACAAGGACTTTGTCAAATACACTATCCTGACCGCGGCGATTACTCTGAAGCGCCCAGACTTCAAGGCTAAGGTACCTAGTTGCTCACATCTCTCTGTAGAATGTTAAACGGTTACTAAATGGCATTCATACATAGATCATCACGGCGCCCGAGATCCTTGAAGTCATTGACCAAATTCCTCATCTTGGGGAATTTGCTAAGTCCCTATATGATTGCAAGTACGCGCAGTTTTTCAGATCACTTGGTAAGAACAAGCTCTTAATCCTCATTGCTCAACTCGACGCACAAATGCTGAGCACTTGCTCCCTTCTACTTCTTTTGTCCTTTGTTTTCTCAGCTGCCGTCGAACAAACAATGAAGCTTGACCGACTCCTCAACGCACACTACCGTTACTATGTCCGCGAAATGCGCATCGCCGTCTACGCTCAAATGCTCCAGTCCTACCAAAGTCTCACGGTTGAATCAATGGCCAACTCGTTTGGCGTCACCGAAGAATGGATCGACAGGTAAGACTACCAATCAAACTGAAAAACACTGTGCCCTGCATAGACAGCGAGTTCTCACTTCTCCTATGCAGTGATCTTTCCAAGTACATTGCCGCAGGCCGCCTGAACGCAGTCATTGACAAAGTCAATGGAATTGTGGAAACTAACCGTCCAGATGCCAAAAATGCGCAGTACCAGGCGACTATCAAGCAGGGTGACCTGCTGCTGAATAGAATCCAGAAGCTGTCCAGAGTGATCAATGTGTAGAGCGACAGCGTACGATTCATATTAAAATAAACGTTTGGCGAAAACGCTCTGGGGCTTCCCGAATTGGATTGTTTTCGTCATATTGTTCCAGGGACAAGCTACTGCGAGATAGTGGCGACCAGCATGAGCTGGAAAAAAATAAATACAATCTTTCTATTCGTGAGAGATGAGAGCAGGGTTTCCCTCTGAGGCATGTATCGCATCATGGCGGAACAAGGAGGTGGCTGTGCCAGACATTTCTTAGTTATGTGGAGGGGAAACGAGGATGCCATTTGTTACAGGTGAGGACCGTTCATTCAAAACTCCTCCAAGGTCATAACCATCTCCGCAACCCTAACTTCGGACCCCACAAGGGTGGCAACCACGCGATTCAGATTATCCACCGCGAGTAGTTCCGCATCGTTAAGCTGGGCACTCCCATCCACAATATCCGAGCGGCCCATTTTCTCAATCAGGCGGGCGCGGGCGTCGATTTCGGTCGCGCGGCGTTGCTTGAGGTTGCCGAGGGTGCTGTAGGCGGATTGTGCGAGCTGCGTCGTGGATTTCGGGATGGACACGTACCAGAGGAAGAAGGTGCGAGCGGCGGAGTGGTCGAGGGTTTTAGGGACGTCCTGTGGGAGAGTGTGGGGTTTGGGTTAGAAAGTGTTGGGGCGGAAGGGGGCAGAGGGGTTCTGGTTTACCTGAATGAAGGCGAGTCCCGCGTTCATCATGGCGTAGAGACAATGTCGGGCGGTTTTCAGTGGACAGAGGGCAAGCTTTGCAACCTTTAAAACCGAGGACAGCGAAGGTAAACAACATGCTGATTGAGCACCAGACACTTGCAAGACCGTATATACCTGCGTTTCGTTCAGCTTCTGCATGAGCAACAGGATCCGCCATATTCTTCTCGCCGTATCTCCAAATTTTTCCTGCACGATCGACTCCATCATCCTCCCCTTCAGTTCTATTCCCGCCGTCTGTAGATTGACCGAAAACTGGCCCCCACCGGCTTCCGACTCCTTGGTGACGAGATGCATGTCGTCTTGCGTCAGAGCCTCGAGATAGTCCAGGGTGCCACTGGAGCCGGCGGGGCGGCCATCGACATGGAGCGGGATGTTGGGGTCGAGGAGTGAGGACAGCATGATCTGACTGACGGGATCGGATTTCCAGTCGGTTTTGCAGTGTTTCATTTTGTGCTCTGAGGCGGAGAGTAACTTGCGGACGACTTCCCCGCTGCCTAGGTTCATCCGCTGTTCGGCCACCCGCGCGACCGCAGCGTTCCGGAGGAGAATATGCAGGCGGTCAAAGTTTGCGCGGTAGAACTTTGTTGGGTCCGCGGTGGTATCTGCCTCTGCCGCAAACTTTTTGTTCTGAACTTCCTCAAGATCCAGCACCACTTTCCGTTTCGCACCCGTTTCCGCACTCTCATCATACGACACCTCGCGTCGCAATGCGAGCTCTCTCCGCAGTTTCGTCATCTCGGTCGCCGTCAGCGGCAACCCGCCGCGCCGCGCGACCTCTGCAGCCTCCTCACTCATCATCCTATCCTCTGTCGAGATGCTATCCTGCGCATGACATTCTCTTATGATACGAGAATCAATCAATGTACTGAACGCTTCCGACAGTTGGTCCCGCGTTATCCCCGGCTCTCGGGACTGTTCAACAAGAAGGTCGTAGTTTGCGCGCCCGTGTCGCAGCACTTGTACAAACATCTTCTCGCTGTCGTCCCCACACCGTTCCCGAACCGCCCGCATATACAGTGGGAACCGATCCCGCACTAGGATGGCATCAATGTCCGCTTGGTAGTATACCACAACCCGTGACCCTTCGGCGGTCTCGGCATATGTCACGACATTGTGTTGGATGAGAGTGAAGAGGGACTCCCGTACTTGCTTTTGGGAAAGCTCGAGACGCCGGAAAAGGACCGTGAGTGTCGTCCGGCCTCGTTCTAGCAGTGCTACGCCTACTTGCTAAATATAGCGAAATTGAACGGTTGTTCTCAACCCATTAGCAGAAGGCAAACTTTCGTCGTCGAGAGAATGGTTTTTGCATTACCTGGACAACTGGCCCAAAATGTTCGAGGAGAATTGCTTTTGCTAGTCGTAGCCTTACTCCAGGCATGATTTAATCCCCAACCCGCAGTTGCCTTTGACCTTCTGACTGTCTCCTCGGGCCTGTAGTTGTAAGGACGCCCAGTCAAAGAACAAAAAACAAACAAGAATAAGAACACGGCGCGTTTAGCGAAGTCCTCTTTTGCGTGCTACTTTTAGTGTGTTCGACTTTGGGGCTTAAAAGTAGGCATGAGCTCCTAGATCAGAGGGATGGTGGCAAGGTCCCCCTCCCCCTCCCCCTCCCCCCCACATCCTGATGCAGGACAGTAGTCGGAGCGGAAGAGCCACTGTCTGCGCAAAGCGTTATGAGAGTCTTCATATCCCCAGATGAGGCGTCCTCTCGCTCCGTGACGTGTGTCCCGACTTTTGTCTAAGCTTGTGCGAAGATTTGAATCTATCTATTGGACTATATAAGGGTCCTGGTCAAACCAGGAAACCTCCGCGGCTCCATGTCGTGCAACAGCTAGCTACATTTGATGGGAGTCTCAAAATGGGCTTGAGTAGGCCCGGCATATGCAGGGCCGTACTAAGGCTTTAAGCCTGCTTTCCCAGCAGATTGTCTCTACTCCCCATCTCCGCCCTCTGCAAAGCTCGACATTGCTATTGGAAGCAAATGTTTGTTAGCAGGCAAGGGCAATGTTCGATTCATCAAACGCCCTACGCACCAGCTAGTTTCGGTACAGTCATGGTTTGAGCTCGTTTCCGTCCTGTAGCCATTGGCGTCGGCGGAGGCGCGACAACGGGTGCCGGGGGAGGAGGAGCAGTCTGACCAGGGAGTGGCGCCGCACTACCCACCATGCCACCAGGTTTGGGTTGCTCCTTCGACATCGATAACCGTCCGTCGACCAGCCGTGACTTTCTATGTCTATACCCTTCATACATGATGATCGGATTTGATGAAATATGTGGCGCGTGATGCCGCGCAAGCAGCGATGTCGTGGATTCATCGGTTAGCAACTCGGGCGGTTTCTCACCGGGTTGCTTAATATTCGTCGCAATCATCGCAGGTAATGCGACATCATACCAGATTTCCACCGCGGGTGGCAGTTGCACTGGTGGTAAGGGTATCGCCGCATCCATAAATCCCCCAATAGAACCTCTACGGAGCATAAAGCTCGAACGGCGGGTTTGCCCCGATATCGCCATCCGTCGTGTCGGGGGTCCCAGCGCGTTGCTTTGATCTCTCGCGGCTTGTGCCTCCCGCTCCCGCTTTGCTTGAGCCGCAGCAGCCAGTTGTTGCGCGCGAGCAATTTCGGTTAATAGAGAATGGAGCTCATAGGCTGGGACGACCCGCCCCGGTGGAAGGAATTCGAACGCTGCATGAGGTGGGGCGGACGCTGAGGATGATTGGGCAGTCCGAGTGTTGATGTCGGGAAAACACATGTCGAGCGTCGAGAAGGGATCGGCGGTCCTTCGCGGTTTTTGGATTTTGCTTCCGCTGCTTCCGTTTGGGGGGTCAGTAGTTGTTTTCGTCGCTGATCCGCTGTTTCCTTCCTTGCCGTCTCCCCCCGCCGCACCCGCATCTTCTCCATCCCCTGCCGCATCAGGCGTCTTCCTCTGCTCCTCCGCATCTGGTTTCGCGCCCTCATTCCCATCTTCACCCGTCCCATCCCCGACCACAACCCGCTGCGGCTCGGCCTTGTCCGCGTCAGTCCCAGCACTGGGCGAGGGTGCCGAGATCGACGACGATAATCCCGACGGACCACTCTCCGAGTCCGTTGCCGGTAAAAACACCATCACATCCGCAGTATCCACCGCCCTCCGATGCACGCACTGGGCAATCGTGCCCTGCAACCGCAACACACTCCATTTCTTCTCCACCAACACAAACACGTCGTGGAAATCTTCCCAGTCGACCTGGCGGATCCGGAGCAATACGGACGGATTCGCCCATGCGCTTTGGATCACGGTCCGTGAGGCGGCGGCTTGCGTGGAGAGAACGTCGGGTGAGGTGGTTAGAGGAGCCCATACGGGCGGCACGAAGGTGCTGTAGTCGAAAAAGGGCGGGAGCACCGGCGCTGTCTTCTTGGGCGTGCCCTTCTTCTTGTTCACCATATCTAGAGAAGCGTTCTCGCGAGACGTAGTTCCGTCCTGTGGCTGTATCTGAAGAATGGCTTGTTTGCGCTGAATGCATTGAGACTACTATTTTTGGGCACAATCGTCGGAGAGCCCCGATGAGAAGCTTCTGAATCGCGAGTGATGTAATGTCAGATTTGCATATGGTATCAACCATCAGACATGTACTGTATCACGCATTATATAACTATTTATCTATAACTGACCAAAATCTATGAAAAATGTAAATTACGACATATCTATACTTGAGTTACCAACGTGGTCAGCAAACCAGTTGCGAGACCAAGAAGGACGCCACCTTCCATGCGAATTGCCAATGAAAAAGCGTCCCCAACTTGGATGTTCTTCCCGATGGTGAGGTCAATGGCGCTCGGGGCACCACCAATGCCCCATCCCATGCTCCTCATTATTTGAAGCGATTCCGGACCGTATACTCCGGTGCCGTTGTTCCGCTTAACAATGTCCATCAGCGGGGTGCCTCTCCCGTTGTTGTCGTACGGCACCATGAGGAATTCCTGCGAGTTCATGTAGCTGGTATAATCGAGGTGGGTGATGCTCGAGCCCATCTCAAAGCCCACGTTCTTGTCATCGGCAACTGTGAACAGGGATGTATTTTGGTTCACACGAAGGGATTTGGGTGCGGCGACAATGGCCTTTGACAGAGACTCGGCGGCTGAGAAGGGTCCGCCGGAGGCTTCGAATGATGCGATGAAAGACCGCAGTCCGTTTGGTTCACCGTCACCATTCGGTGCATCAGAGCCCCACCACGACTGCACAGGCGTCAGGTAATCTGTGACTGCGCGTCCTTTGGTGTCTTTGATCAATGCGTCAAACGACGTTAAGAATGTCCATGCGTCGGCAACGGGTGCGCCGGAGGATCCATGGAAATAAACTGACGGTGCAACGTAAGGCGTAGTTTTGCTAGCGATATCCGTAAACACCTGATCAAACGACAACAACGACGTGTCCCACCCCAGTCCGTGGGTCAACTCATGTGTAATGACATAGTCAAAATCGGTCTGGTTCGCTGTGATGGGTTTGGGAGAGTCCTTGAACCACCATGTCCTGATATCCGAGTTGAAGTCGGCCACAATATCAAACGTCGCGAATTGCAGGTCCGTGTCGTATCGAAGTTGCTTAACCAGCGCCTGCGGATACAGGAACCACGAAGCTGCTAGTGGAGATCCGGCTTTCAGTATCGCCGTGCTCGGGCGGGCAGGGAAGTATGCTGCTGGCGCGGCGTAGCCCAGGATTGAGCGGGTAGGACCGCACTCATCATACGGCTTGTTTTTGCAGAAACTTTTGAATGTGGCGTGGACTTTTAGCTGAGTCGGGATGGTGAGCAGGCTGCTGATGTAGGCACCGGCTCGTTCGAATCCATTTTGAGCCCACTGACATTGCTCGGCGGAGGAGTCAGGACATTTGAAGGTGATGTCGAATTGGGAGTTGGTGGTCGGTGCACGTCGATGCAGACGGTGTTGGAATGAGGAAGGGGACGACGATGGCGATGGATATGGGTTGTCATGGCTTTCGGGAAAGGTATGTGGTATCACGTTTGGAGAGGATGGAGACGGACGGTCATAACGGGATATTATGTTATGTGTTGCAGCCACGGATGAGGACAGTGAAAGTGCTGTCGACAGGAGCAAAGCCAGCGGGCCTGCCGGTTGCAGCAGCATTGTGGCAAATCAGGGGTGTCCTTCCAACAACGGAAGCACTAGTCTGGATTAACAAAAGTTCCAACTGTCAATATGGGCCTTGTTTTGCAAGCATTCTTTTGCGGCGCTCTGTGTAAAATCTGCGAGTAAATCTTAATGGGCGCACCACAACAACGCAAAGTGTGACAAAGAGCGTGCTAGTGTGAGATTTCCTTGGAGGACGGAGAGGTGTGAGAGCCACGTGACGGGGTCACTAAACTCTCTCACAGTTTCCTCCACGATGAATGGGTCTCTTGGACGCCTTCAAGAAGCAAAATCAAACAAGTCTGCGGACACCAAAGAAGCATCATCCCCTGCAACAGCGCTCTCGCATTGCCCATGTCAGAAAAACAGGCTTGTAAGCACATTGCCTCCTGCTCAGGTTGCACAGACCTACACATACCCAAACATGTACAGCAACAACCAACACCACAAGAAGCCCATTCGTCACGCTTGGAACCAAGCTGGCCCCGGGACATACTCCTTCAGCATTGAGGATTACACGAGGCAAAAGCGTTTTGAGCCTGTACGTGATGAAGAATACGACATCTTCATGGCTCGAGAGGATTCTTACACTATTTGTTCGAGAGGGGCGCTAGCATCTGTGCATCTGAGCAATGGAGCCGTACATAACTGCAAGAAATAGCTGCCAGTGTGCACTGGGGGCTTGACCAAGCAGCTGGCCCATATGACAATTGCGTGATCGTAGCTATTGAGTGTAACGTATTTCTTCGCAGGACGTTTGGTCATCACGAGACGGAACATACAAAGAAGCGCCTTGCGGTTCTGTCATATTCTGCGTCGGCTCCTTTTAGCGTATTAGAAACGGAGATGCTCAGCGTCACCCTCGGTGGTTACTTTAGCCACAGTTGAAGCTAATGAAGTGATGCATGGACACGAGCTATTTCAAAATCTGCGGCCAGTGAAGTTAGAAGCTATGTGCAGCCTAGCCTCATGTGGTGGTAGGGATAAACAGGACAGTCGGATAAAGATCTATTACTGTACATAATAGATGAATGGCAGCATGCATTGCTCAAATCTTTATCCTACTACTCGGTGACACTGAGGCATGTCCTCGCGGCGGGCTGTAGCGAGTGCGAATCGGCAACCTGTCAATGTTCGTTTTGACAGACGCTGACGTGATTCATGACTCACTCGTCACTGTTCTGAACGTCACAATTCACTTTGCGAATTTTGACAACATTGCTGCCCCCTTGTCCAACTCAGATAATTTGGGCGAAAGCGATCACATATACTCTTACCCGTGCCCGAGCAGCAGCCCTCACATCTCTTCTGTGATCATTTCGCCGCCGCCGAGACATTCTCCTAATGGACAAATACCTCCGAGGGGCCGCCAGCCTCGCTTCCGAGGCCGGCAAGTTTTCCAAACGACTTACTCAAGAGATCGTAGAAAGATCAAAAGAAGTCAGCTCCCCTGGACACCTGTACGATACTTCTGAGGGAAAGATGAAGGAGATAAGAGTCCATTTGGATTCCAAGGTGAAAATCAACGTGTGCGCCAACACGGGCTGGGATCTGGTGGGGCAACGGACACAGGTTGCTGAACTGGCTGTTCGACTGTAGTTTGATAAAGAGAAGATTGATGGATTGAAGCGTCTGGTTGCGGTAAGTTCACTCCAACTCGTGAGACTTGAGTATCGTTTTCAGGACCCTCATGCTGCCGCTCCTCTGACAGATGATGTCGAAAGGACGAAATGTGAAGGAGTTCTTCCCAGGTAAGCTCCAGTCTCCACTCTCCTTCCCGAAAGAGACAAGAAAGGAAAAGCTCCCGCTCACACGCTCCTGTCCCCAGATGTTGTGAAACTGGTTGCATCCAATTCGTTCGAAGTCCGGAAGCTTGTGTATATATATCTGTTACGATATGCGGAGCAGGAGCCAGACCTGGCGCTTTTGTCCATCAACACGTTCCAAAAGGGTGAGGCGTTATACGCGGCTTCACTTGTCGATCCTTCAGCTCAATGTCTGTTTCAGATCTGGCGGATCGGAATCCATTGATTCGCGCCATGGCTCTGCGAGTCATGTCGAGCATCAGAGGTATGGGTGTATTTGAGCATAGCCTGGGTCTGCTGGCCTCAGTCGCTGATCATACCTTTGAAACTCTAGTTCAAGTCATCACACCAATCAGTGAGCTAGTGCCGTTCCTTAAGTATCGTCATTGCAAGACACTGACGACCACATCCTTGCAGTCATGCTCGCCCTGAAAAAGGCAACAACCGATCTATCCCCCTACGTCAGAAAGGCAGCCGCAAATGCCATACCCAAATGCTACAGCTTGGATCCTACACAGCAGGAATACCTGATAGAGATAATTGAGACCTTGTTGAACGACAACTCGACTATCGTGCTTGGTAGCGTCATTTCGAGCATGAACAGGGTATGCCCTGAACGGCTTGATTTGATTCACAAACACTATCGGAAATTGTGTCGGTTGCTTGTTGAAGCGGATGAGTGGGGTCAGATCACGATCATGGAATTGTTGATTCAGTATGCCAGGACCTTTTTCCTGAATCCTAATGGTGGTCTCGAGGTGCGTGTCACTGACTATGAGGATTGCGCCTTGAAGATTGAATGTTTAGTTTCTTTGCAGAAGGATGTCTCGAAACTAGCGCCGCCGGCCAAGCAGGCTGGTTTCTACGAATATGAGGAAGAACAGGCAGAAGTACAACTAATCGAAAAGGCGGTCTTGGCAGAAACTCTCGCTGCCCCGATCGATCCAGACCACGAATTGCTCTTCCGATCATGCATTCCACTTCTTAACAGCCGTAACCCATCTGTAAGTCCGCTCTTATGTGGGCGCACCCAATATGTGTTTGCGATCTCTAACTTCTCTGCGTAGGTGGTTCTCACTGTCGCCAAGCTGTTCAATCACATTGGTACGACATCACAATGCGTACAACCAGCCACAGCTCTCGTTCGACTTCTCCGATGTTCCCGGGAGGAGCGCTACATTGTCCTCCTGAATATTGCGTCAATGGCTCAAGAACGACCCTTCCTGTTCAAACCGCATGTGCGCCAATTCTTCATCTTTGGCGGAGAGCCGAGTTTTGTCAGGGATCTAAAGTTGGAGATATTGGGCGTGGTAGCTGATACCGATAATGTCGCGATAGTAATGAGAGAGTTCCAGGTAATTATTGAGAGGTTCCACGCTTTGCTCCTCAAGAATACTGACTGATTTGCTTCAGGACTATGTGAGAAGCTCGGATGAAGAGCTGGTTATCAAGACAATACAGGTACCCTCTGTTGAGCTCCTTTTCTCGTCCTTGGCAATGCTGACCGTTTGCTGCGTTTAGATCCTCGGCCGTCTCAGTTGCCGAATGCCTTCCATAGCTGAAGAATCTCTCAACGTGCTGATGTACCTGGTATCCAGTCAGAATGGTACAGTATACCACTCGGAAATGACCTTTTCTTTGTGGACCAAATCTGATCAAATCGCTGTCTAGAAAACGTTGTCGCTGAGGCCGTCGTGGTCATTCGAAACTTGTTACAGCTGACTTCTATTGAACAAAACACGCGCATCATCAGTCAACTCTCCAGATCACTGGACAAGATCACTTCTCCACAAGCCAGAGCGTCCATCTTATGGCTCATTGGACAGTACTGCACCAGCGTGCCCAAGCTTGCACCTGACACACTGCGGAAATCTGCCAAGCATTTCCCTGCCGAAGCCGAGATTGTCAAACTCCAAATATTGACTCTGGCTGCCAAGTTGGTGTGTGTGGACGAGCGAGAGGTGTGCCGCGCGCTGCTGAGATATGTGCTGGAGCTAGCACGCTATGACGCGAGCTGGGATGTGAGGGATCGGGCGAGGTTCCTCAAATTCTTGGTTTTGGGCGCGAATGATGGTCCCAGACCGGTGGGAGATCAGGACGCCTGTGAACATGGGAGCAGCGTGCTGCAAAGTAAGCTGCACAAGATCCTGTTGGGAGTCAAGGCCACACCAGTACCAGAAAGCCCATATGCAGGTACGATTCCCCACCGCTAGGTAGTTGGGGATTACATGGTTCTCACCTTCTCTTTGATTCACCTTAGGCCGAAACCGCTACAACCTCGGAACGCTATCACATACGCTAAACAGCGCGCTGCCATACTACAAATCCCTTCCTCCATGGCCCACGTCCGTACCGCCAGAGGCGGCCGCGTTACGCGACGTGGAGGAAATTGGGGAACGCTGGAACCGAGATCGGGTTGTTGCTGCACCTGTCACTATCATATCCGGCAAGGAGAAGACCAAAAAGAGAGTCGTCACTCTGGAACAGTTCTACGAGGAGAGTGCGAGTGAGAGTGAAGAGGAGGAGGAGGAAGTTGAAGAAAGTGAAGAAGAAGCCGATGAAGATGATGACGACGATGATGAGGCGTCTGAAGAGGAATCGGACGAAGAAGAAGATACTGAGGACAGTGAGGACGAAAACGAGCATGCCGAAGGAAGTACGGCTCTGATACAAAACAGAACGTAACATGTATATATAGAAATATGATTTCTGCTGAAGCCGGGATGTGTAGCGGTCAGAATGCATGATTTTTGGTAGCCAGGACACTTCATACTATTTTTTAGACAGATTGAGTGTAGGTTGCGTAGGCGAAACAAAGCACAGGGGGAGATTTTGAACAAGACGCTACCAGAGGGTGAACAGAACACTGCAATCACTTGACATCCTTCATATGGACGGATGCAACATACACGAATGGAGTTTTACACAAGAATCATCTGAGAGTCCGTACAAGGGGAGAAAGAAGAAACCAGGGCCGCTGCTTCAGTTGCCGCCGTCATCGCTGTTGGTGTCGTTATTGTTGTCGTTGTTGTCGTCGGCATTCATGTCATCGGCGTCGTCGTCCCCAAAATCGCCCTCACGAGTGACTTCAACGGACGAGTCAGTGGATCCATCCCCGGAACTCGAGGCACTGGGAGAATTGGTCGCGCCGGGGGCGGGCGCCGACGCCGACGTATCACCATTCGCTCCCGCAAACTTCACACAGATGTCCTGGCACGTCTCCAACTGCCGATCACCAATCTGTGCGCACGCCTTCTCGCCCATTTTGTTCTTCAGGGGCCTGCAGACCTGTCGCGCAAACCTACTCCAATTTTTGGCGCACGCCTTTGCACAATCCACCACATTGTCGTCGTCCGCGTGGCAGAGGGCTTGGCAGGTCTTGCGGCGGTCCATGGCTTGAAGGGTACATGTCGAATCACCGTCGTCGCAGTCTTTGCGGGCCGATTCGTAGGCGGCGGTGCAGTTGGCGAGCGTGTAGTTGCCCTTGTGCTTTTTGGGATACGTCCAGGCACCGCAGGCCGATTCGTCGAATTTGACGTTGTTGGGGTCGGCGCCCTCGCGTTTGACGATGAGGAGAGGGGAGGCCAAGGTGGGGAGAGAGTTGAGAGTCAGAAGAGTCGTGGTGAGGAGGAGAGCAAGGATGGTGCGCATGGTTGCAAAAGGAATTGTTTGGAAGTGTGTATGTGTGAGTGCTGGAACGAGAAACAAGTAGAATTTATTCAACGAGAATTGTTTCAATGTCGGGATGGGAAAGAGACGACAAACTTAAATATCTAGGTCGAGTCCAAAAAGGGCGGGAAACTGGAGTGGGGTCTCTTATATATTCACGACAAATTGTGAATCAGCGAGCGAGTCACACGCCTTCACTCAAGGGCCGGGGCTCCGCCCCAGATTCCCGCCAAGAACGTGGAGAACCCAAAATACGCATGCGCACCTGACCAATGGGCAAGGTATAAAGTGGGTTATAGCAGCTGAGCCCCACCGGGCGCGTAGAGAAAGCTAAGGACGTGTAGAGGGGATCGTTGGGTAAACAACAAGGTGCGGGATTCTGTCCACGGTTCTCGGGCTGTTCGCAGAGTTTCTGCTCACGCGACTGTTGGCCCAGCCCGGGCCTCGCATTCATGCCACCCTCACATGCAGCGGGACAAAGACTTCTTTTTCCCCCACCACACTGCCAGCTAATAGATCGTGTAAACATATCTTCCCGCTAATTCAGTTTATGCAGTGATGGGTGTGATTCCCTGAGTTACCCAGGGCTGGATAGCTGGATAGTTTTAGTCGCTTCCTGGGGTTAACGAGTTCGTGTCTTAGATTTAGAGGGAACTCCGCTTGCATTGCGTAAGCGCAGAGCAAAAGCGCGTGCAGACTCAAAGAGTTTTCGCCAAATTCGTGGCGAAAACAAGTTTGGGGTTTGCTATAAGGTTGAAGACATTGCACGTTAAACAAAATTGGAGCATGATTGGAATATGGCGGGCGGTTTTGTTCAACGCTGTGAATCATTCCATGGTCTCTATTTTAATAGCTCAAGGTTAATGTGTTCGAGATAATTGACGTTTCAAATGCCCAAGTTCGATGGGAGAATGAATCTCCGGCAAGTGGACAAGTAAGAACCCCCCGGTGGACGCTGGGAATGTATAACATAATATACGGTACCTGGAGAAAAAGAGCGTGTCTGGTTATCTCCCTCTCTACGCGCATCACTGGCAGGAAAAGCATATTTGAGATAAGTATCAAGTGCACGTTAAGACCAGCAACGCGCGGTGGAAGAGCCGAGAGCGGCCAGGGAGAGCCTTTATGAATGGATGCTATAATGATTCCAATTGGGCAGCTTGGCGTCTGGCATTGAGTTGACGGCAGGGGTGAAGGCCTGGGTTTCCCTGGTAGACCTTTAGTCTGGGAGGACGGCAACGTAAACGGGTGGTGGAAGGGCCATTCTGCCGGAGTCTAATCTCATTGAATGGATGCCACAAAGGCTGCAATTGGGCAGCTTGGCATCTGGCAATGAGTTGGCGGCATAGGCGTAGGCCTGGGCCGACTCCTGCAGATATCGTCTAGCCTCATTGATGGATGCCGTAGTGTTCGGTATCTGGCCTTGAGTTGATGATGCTTGTAGAGGCCTGTATCGACTGCACGGGGTTGCTTTGAGTCTTGAGGCCTGTTGACGTTGTTGACTTCCGTATTGCGTGTGAACTGATTTTCCTTCCTTCTCACTTTTGTTTTGTGCATTCCTCGCTCAAGACATAACGCGCAGGCGGCATAGCTGTACGTGCACAGGTTCTTTGAAATCCCATCACGTTGGAAGGCGGTCGTGGGTCCCATCAGTCCTTTGAATTAGCGGTCTGGGTTCGTTAAGCCCTCTGAGCTTCATGTTGATCGTTTGCAACTCATTTATTGGCACTTTCGTCCACTCGCATCAGCTGTTCGGTCAGTCTACACATCATAAAATACATCATAAAACTCCAGTTCCTATATTTACGCCGAAAAAGCTGAGTATCTGGTACCTCACGGTATATCTACGAAGGGGAGGCTGAGGGGAAGCTGAAGCTCGCGATTCCAAGTTCCCCCCTCGGTCTCGCAAAAAGTGTTTCGAACACTCGAAAATGTGGCAAGTCGACAGCTTTTGCACCGAGTGCCTCCGCCGCGCGAACGTTCATGGATTGTGTTTCGTGCACGCCTCATTGTTCAACCCATGCGGCGCATCGACGTGTTACGAGACCTGCGCGCTCTGTCAGAATAGCGACATGACCGTACCCCCCAAAAAAAACGGCTGGCTTGGTTGCGTGCAACGTGGTCTATGATTCTATTCACTTCTTCCTCACTCAGAACAAACCGGCTCTATGGAGTCTATATAGACTACGTGTTCTGCTCGGCCGCTATGTTGGTGCGTACGCCATCAGGGAAACCGCTACAACGCTGCTGCGCCTAGGGTAGTGCAGATGGCTTATTTGTCTATCTAGCTGCCTTGATCTCACCCCGTCGCACGATCCATGGGCTGGAGCGGAGATTTGACCCAGTCTTGGCGACATGTGACGTTTCTTTCTAATTATCCTTCCTCGTCTGCGTACTATCCAGCACAATCGTAACCGGACCTACAGCACCCACAAAATTCACAAAAAACACGACGCAGTATCCCTATTACAAACCGCCTCCCCTCTTACTCACCATCATTCACAATCTCCACACTCATCATCGCGCCAAACACACCGTCCTGGACGCGGTGTGGCTTGTGCGCCTGCTTGAGTTGGCCGAGGAAGGACATGTACATATCTTTGCTTACGTCGCTTTTGGCAGCTGCACAGTGGGAGCGGGAGGTGCGGTCGGTGAGCGGGCCAGCGAAGACGGGATAACCGATATCAGGGAGGGTGCAATACCGAGATGGAAGTCCGGCTTGGAGCCTTTGTTGGTTAGGGCGTACAGCGTGAATTGAGATACTGGGAGGACGTTTTGCGTGAATATCTATGTTCGATCACAACTTTTGGGTTAGGAACGGAGCGAAAAAAAAAAGCTCACCACTCAAAATCTCCAAATCCAGATCTTTCACCGACTTGCTCCAGGCTTTGCCCGCCTCATCGTCAAATAAGCGTAGACCGACAATTTTCTTCACACTGTGTGTCGCAAATCCAAAAGGCAAACCTATTTCACGCAAACAAGTTTGGATTTTGATGTTTTTTTTTGGTCACTCACAGCCAATCCACGTCTTTCTGCTCGTCAGTGACCGAGATACCGACGAGGAGGGCGAGGCCGCGTCCGATCTTGCCGACGATTTCAGAATTTACTGTTAAGAATGCGGGATTGAGTGAGTGGGAGCGTTGCGAACGGAGGGCGTGAGAGGTCTCCCGCTGCGGGGTCGTTGCTCCTTACGTACCGGTAACGCTAGCGCTTGTGACTCTCTGGATGACTGCTCGCATTGTCGGTTTGGTTTTTGAGTCGTGAATGGAAGAGTAGGAAATATGATTTTGACAACGTCACTACCGCATCAGATCATGTCACATGGAGTCAAATTTGACAAAAGTAGAACCTGTACGAGTAAGTTTTGTCTGTCGATACGATTGTGGAAACATGCTCGCAAAATGGCCATCCCACACCTTCGGACCATCGTCCTGTCCGAACGCGACTTGATTCCAATGTACGAGAAAAGCGGGTTTTTGTTGAATCATTCAGAAAAAGCATTCAACATTGCAACAACTTCACATTAAGTAGATGACCGCTCTCCAAAGGATCACACTGCGCTGTGTAAACACACGATCTGCTGCTTTTCTCAACCAACCCCCAGCCCCGACCAGAAGCCGCTCGTGACATGCAGACCTCATTGACCACACCATGACCACAACCCCATGCCCCTCCCCCCCCCCCGGAAGCGTCTCGTCCTTACAACAGACATTAACTACAAGTATAAACCTGAAGAGCGAGAGTGAGAAGTGCGGGGGAAATAATCGCGTTTGCGCTTAAACACACGCCGCTTTTGGATAGATTGAGATGTAAATAAGGGCTGAATCCATCCTTTGGGGTTTTGATTTTTGCTCTGAATGGGTTCCATATCGGCCCGTCAGTTTAATTTAATGACAATTATGCGGGAAAGAACATTCGAAGTGTTTGGGCTATGGAAGCGATTATGAATGGCGACGCAGAAAAAGTGATGTGAGAGTGATGCGCGGATGGATCGTGCTCGAATGAGGGCCGAGGCGGATTTCGATGCGAAGCAAGAAGTTGTGACGGGGCTAGCAGATCAAGTCTGGAAGACCACTCTCACTCTGCTTCAGCTTGCTCCCTCTTTGACGGGCTGTGCCATCATAGCCAACGGGGCGCCAATGGGTAGTTAGGATAGGACGACGGTACGTCACTCTTGGCGGGAGCGGCCTAGCCAGACAGAGTATGAAGTGTGACTGTGTATGACTCAATGGTCCAATGGCGCTACGTACCACTCTTCTGGTCTCGCGTTACAAAGTGTGAAAAAAGCTTAAACTCCCCGAAATTTGCATTCAAAGAAACGCGCCTCGTCACGCTTTTCCCAACGACCCAAACGGCTGTGTAAAGTTGCGTGAATATCAAGGGTTTCTTGCCCGTGCAATCGGGCGGGGCGTCAGTGGAGGTGCGTTATTTTAACTTTGTATCATCTATCGATACTACTTGTTTGCGGTAGGCCAAAAAGCACTCCCACGTTGCCCTCGCGCCTCGTCTGCCCCATAAAATCCAACAACCCAGCGGAATTCCCCCCCAGCCCCCCTCCTGCTTCCTTCCTCGTTGTTGTTTCTTTTTTTGTTCTCGGCTTGCATTTAGGCACAGCAGTCTGAGAAAGGAACTCCCCGGAGCGAGACACACACCCACCACACGCAAACACCAACACCCAACAGAATGAAGTCGTTCGCTCTGACAGGCATCGTCGTCACGGCGCTGGCAGCTCTCACCACAGTCAGCGCTCAAGGGCTCGGAGACCCGTCAGCGGGGACCAAGCCCGCCAACATGATCACGCCCCCGGGCCCTGTCGTCAACTCGGCTGCCTACGTTGCTCCCGCAACGACAAAGTACGACTACGCGGACGCTCTGCACAAATCGTTCCTGTTTTACTGGGCACAACGCTCTGGAAAGCTTCCATACCAACGTCTCGCCTGGCGCGGAGACAGTTTTGTCGGCACCAAGGGAAAGTACGGCGAAGACTTGTCCGGTGGCTGGTTCGAAGCGGTGAGTTCCCAAACCCCACGTCTGTCTCGTCCCCGGTTTCTTTTCTCAAATCGACTTTGCTAAATGCGCTTCCCTGTTGCCAGGCCAACACGATGAAATGGGGTGGTCCATTCGGGTTCACTGCAGCCCAGCTGGCATGGAACGTGGTCGAATTCGGACCCGCAATGAAAGCTGTCAACGAATACAACGAAGGCATCAACTGGGTCCGCATCGGCGCCGAGTACCTTCTCAACACCTACACCAACGACGGCACCACTGAGCGTCTGATGGGTCTCTTTGGTGATTCCGCTGTCCGTGGACCCACCGGCGGGGCGATCGATGTTGATTTCGGATACTTTGGTCCGCCCGAGGAATATCTGGCCGGAGTGCCGTTCGGGCAGCCTCCGAATGCGTACTATTGCGAAGGATCCGCTACCGTCAACCGTGGATGCTCAGACATTGCTGGTGACTATGCTGCTGCATTGGCTGCTGCGTCGGTGGCCCTCCGTCCCATCGACCCCGTCTTTGCGGACCGTTGCGTGGCGATGGCCAAGAACATTTACAATTTTGGTAACAAGTACAAGGGCACCTACGACACGGTTGCCAATTTCCCGGATCAGGCATGGAATAATTACCGCGAATGGTACAAGTCGTACGGCGTCAACGACGAAATCGCGTATGCGTCCGCCTGGTTGCACATTGCCACCAAGGAAGAGATTTATTACACCAACGCGCAGGCCGCCCTCGCCCTGGTCGACGGCTTTAGCGAGTACTCGTGGGCTGACAAGGCCATCGCCGCAGCCATCCTGTTGAACAAGGCCAAGCCCGACGCGGCGACCCAGGCTACCATCAAAACCTTCTTTGCCAGCTGGCTGCCTGGTGGCTCCAGGAAGCGTACCCCTCGTGGTCTCGTCTATGGCGAAAAGTGGGGATCCCTCCGTTACGCTGCCAATATCGCCTACATTGCTCTCGCCCACGCCAAGTCCCTGGCGGCTACTGCCTCTGACGCACCCCTGATGACTCAACTGCAGACGTTTGCTGTTCAGCAGATCAACTACATGCTCGGTGACTGCGGCCGATCCTGGGTGGTTGGTTTTGGTGAAAACTACCCAAAATCGCCCTACCACAAGTCGTCCTACAACTCATACATCGACTACCCTCTGGTAGGTGCCTGAACATGTCATTCGCGAAACTCTTTGCAAACATCCTTTTTTAGGCTTACATGTGTCCCTTCATTTGTCTTGCAGCGTGGCCAATCGCAAGGCGTAGTGGGCGACGACTTTCTCAACTCGGCCACTCCCAACCGCTTCATTCTGTACGGCGCCCTCGTCGGCGGGCCCGAAGACACGGACGAGTACGTTGACAACCGCAAGGACTATGTCTACACCGAAGTCACGCAGGACTACAACGCGGCCTTTACCGGTGCCCTCGCCGGTCTGGTCGATTTCTACGGCCCGACCAACTTCAAACCCGCGTCGGACTGCGGCCTCGATCTCGGATGGACCCACCCCAATGCCACGCAGGCCGCCAAACCCGTCTACAAGGCCGGCGACTGCTACCATACCTGTGACGCCTGCACCGCCAACGCTACCACCACCCCGGGCAGCAGCCCGACCGCGGGTGGGGATGCGACTTCCGCGGGCGCGGCGGGAACCCCTGATGCGGCTGCTGGTGCGCCCGCGGACGCCCAAAACTCGGCACCTGGCTCGGCCGTCGTCAACAACCTGGGAGTCTTGATCCCGCTAGCCATTGGCGGCCTTGCGGCTGCTGTCATATAGATATTACGACAAAATGACGCCGCTCCCCCAGAATTTTCGTGGAATGAAAAACAAAAACATTACCGTTTATATAGATCGTATGTGTCTTTTCTCTCCCTCTTCACATACAGTAGCGTTTAGCACGGGCTAGTGATGGAATAAAAAACACTGATCGTTTTGGAGTATTTGTGTGTGCTTGTTTCAGACCCCGCTTGAGATGAATATACAACCCCACCTCTCGTCGATTGAAGTCATGGCACGCGCTACCCCAAAAGGCCAAACCGCGTGCCTGCCAAAGGAATACCCCACCTGTAATTCGGGACAAAAAAACCGCCCGAAAACTCTGGCTGGGGCTCGTGGGAAGGCCCACCTTACGTCCGTTCCGGACCGCGGGGGAATGTTCACATTCTCTCGAACACTACCCGCCACCCTCTATCCTCGCTGTGCTTTGGTGGATTTGGAATGTCAACGACTCCCCACCCCACCATGACGCAACACGGCTGTATCATCAAGGATCACCATGTGGATTGATCAATGAATGGAATGAATGAGGGTTGCGACCACCGCGACGTGTGTGTGGCGCAGCAGCGGGGTTTGGGAATGGAGGGGGGAACATTTTTGAGAAGGAAAAAATGTCCCCGAGGGAAAAAGTTATTTTTGTGTTTCTTACGGGTCGATGTTTTCAGGGTGGAGGGGAAATGGGGTATAAGCCCACACACACATACATACACACACACATACACATACAGACGCACACACATACATACATACACACACACGCATCCCCCGCGTATTTATTCTTCCCGTTATTCTCAAAACTCTACCTTTGCAAACCAAGTCCTTCCCCGTCCCACATCACACCACGACACACACGAGACACGACACACACACACGATGACTGACACAGCCGCAACGACAACAACCCGCGCGAGCTCGACCAACCCCGTCTTCCGCGACGCGATCCACGCCGAGACGGTGCGGAAAGAGATGAAGCGGTTCCGCATTTATGAGGAGTATATGCTCACGCCTGCGGTTAAGAAGGGTGGGTGTGCGACGCGGGGCGGAGGGGGGGGGGGGAGTGGGTGGAGGGTGGAGTGGTTAACGGGGGTGTGGTTTTGGGCTTTTTTTTTTTTTTTTTTTTTTGCATAGGGTTGGTCGTGGCGGAGAAACCGAACCGCATTAATATCCAGGCATTGGACGGGGGTGCTGGTGATGGTGGTGATGCGGGGGTGACGCTGCCATCCACCAATCTCCCATTCCACCCTACCGGTACGTACGCGCTGCCCGCACCCCACGTCTACTATGCGCATTCTTTATTCTCTGTTCCACCTACCTAACCACCTACCTACCTAACTAACCCTCCTACTCCACCTATCCACATATCCGCAGCCGCGGCGCCCGCGCGCACGACCAACGCGCTGTACGGCCAGCACACGCAGCCGCTCGTGCGCACGACCGACCGCCGCTTCTTCCACCCCAAAGTCGAGACCGAGATTACCAAAATGTACGGCGCCGTCGTCGTCAAAAAGGACGACCCCGCCGCTGCCGCCGGCAAAAAACCCGCCGCGGGAAAGGGGGGGTAGACTAGACTAGACTAAACTAGAGTAGTGTGTGTGTTTCGTGTAGTTGTGAGTCGAGCGCACCTGTTTTTCCAACCATTTTGGGACCGCTTTGAGGGGTGTGTGACGCACGAGGAAGGCCATCCTGAAATCTTTTTTTTTTTATGTGTCTCTCTCGTTCCCTCACTGACAAAGTTCGCACTGTGGGGAGACAAAAAAAAATATATAAAGGCCGCCTCAAAAAAAAAAAAAAAAGACAAACACTATATATGAATCTCAAAACCGCCCGCCAGGAACTGCTTCAGAAACGTATTCCCATATTCGTGTAGCCCTCTTCTTGGCTTTCCCAAATGACTGATTGGACGATACTGCTCCTTTCCCCCGCTGCGCCGTAACTCTCCTCTCATATCTGTTTTGTGTGTGTGTGTGTGTGTGTGTGTCTGTGTGCCAGGGGGGGGGGGGGTGGGGAATTCTGCAGCCCCGCATCGCTGATGTCGGCCGATAGTATATGTTGATGGGGGTTCTCCAAGGAGCTAGTCCAGAGCCGCCATTACAGGCCCGTCGCGGTTGGTGGTGGAGCTGTCGCCGTTGTTGGTGGTGCTGCCACTCCCTTCCTCATCCACCAGCGAGAACCTGCACACCGGACACGTTCCTAGATGAGAGAGAGCGAGAGAGAGGGAAAAAAAAAGTTCACTCGATGAGAATCAAGTGTACTCTTGACGGGGGCTGAGGAGGGGAGGGTTTTGCGGGTTGTCTTTTTTGACTGACCATTCACTTTCAGCCAATTTTCGATACACGGCGGGTGAAACAGGTGTTTGCAGGGTAAAGCCGTCACCGTCTCGCCCTCGGTATACTCGTCCTGGCAGACCGAGCATTCGGCATGGTGCACTGTTTACGATATTGGGAAAAAAACGGTCAAGTGGAATTCGGGCTATATCATATCTTGTGTGGGGTATAGTTTTTTTCTTTATTTAGTTTTGTTCCCACCATCCTACCTAGATCCGACTTGGCGATTTTGATTTCGGGGAGTGCGGCAATGAGGGCGGTTGACGCGGGTGGCGGGGCGTTGCGTTGGCCGGTTTGTTCCATCACTGCACACAAAGCAACACATAAAGCGTAAGGGTACTTCCGATAAAGATAGGACTGGAGCAGTAAAGTGTCATTGCGTAACCCTACATTGGGATATTATATCGTCCAGGCCGCGTTGGCCAAACACGTAGTCTAATAGCCAGAAGTGAAAAGCGAGAGAGAGAATGAGTTTTGAGCGTATAGGGGGGTTGGGGGTAATGTGCAAACAACATACCCCCCGGGTTTCCGACCATGTTGAACAAGTTACGAAATGGGTTGTCTGCAGCTTCACCGTTCGGGCCGACTACGCCAAGTATACCTTCCAAGACGCTAAAGATGACAGGCCAAGAAGTGACAGTGTTAGCTACCGACCCGCATTTTCCCACAATACGAAAAAGCACCAGTGGGACGTGAGGGGGCAGTTGCGCCTTCTTGGGGATAAGCCTACTGGGTCCAAAGTGTCTAGTTTACTTACGCCGTCAGGTCCAAAACTGGCGTCTCCATGCCCAGCCCGCCGCCCCCAGTCGCTCTGCTAATCTGATATCCGCGTGGTCCCAGCGGGAACTGTGCGGGAAACACTCCGGCCATGACCTGTGGTGGTCTTGCACCGGTGTGGGGTGTCCCCGCCGGGTTATCTTCCGCCGCCGCCGCATGGGCACCCGCCGTTTCCCCAATCGCCTCCGCAGCGGGCGGGGCGCCTTCTTCACCTGATGGCGTATGGATCGTCGCGGGTCTCGTTGTCGCTGGTCGCGCTGGTCCTGCCGCGGTGATCCCGTTAGCGGCGTTCCCCAGCACTTGCTGCAACCACCCTTGCAGCAGCCGTGAAACATCTTGCGGTTGTCCTGCTCCTCCGGCGCCTCCTCCTACTGCTAGGTCGGGACCTCCATGAAGAATCCCACCGCCCCCCGTGCCGTCCGCGTGCGGGTGATCAAAGATGATGAATTCGCCAGTATCCGGGTGACCGCCGAGATGATGGTGATGCTCATCGTCGTCTTCGTCAAGACCAATGAAGTGGCGCGGATCACTTTCCTCGTGTATCTGAGACAAATCAGGCAGTGGGGGGAGGTCGTTAGATATGGGTCTCTCTCTCTCTCTCTCTCTCGCGCGCCCCGGCAGTTTTCCTCCTCCTTTTTTTACCTCTTCTACAAACTCGGAGTGACAGTGCGGACATGTGGGCGTCCCACTATCCATCAACGGTGATATCTCGTCTGAACATTGATGCTAGCAAGACGAGCGACTCTGTCAGCGCCATCCATCAGGTGTCCTATTCGCGGCGACCCATGTCAACGGATTACTTACACACCAATACGCCCCACCCTCGGCATCCTCAAACTCTTGGTCATCATCATCGTCGTCGTCGTCCTCCTCCTCCTCGCCGTCCTCTCGATGACGCGGGTATCGTTCGCCATGGTCGTCGGCCGCATATTCGTGAGTGTCGTTTTCGTCGGACGAGTCGTGCGGGTACCAATGTTGGGGATTCGGGTCGGAATGATACGGGTCGTCGTCGGAGGAGAGTGAAGAAGGTGGGTGGGTGTTTGTGGTTGTGGGTTGGGGCGGCGGCGTGGTTGACGGCTGAGGGGTGGCTGTCAGCGGTGGGGGTGGGGAGGGTGAATTGGGATGTGACATTTTGTGAGTGACAGAGTGAGATATGAGCCAGCGGCGGTCGTAGCGACTGAGTGGGAGAACTTGAGGGTGGGAATGTCATGATCGTCATGTCGATAAGTCACGTGACACGAGCAACGTCGAGCGAGGCCCACGTGACAGGAGCGAGCAAAGCAAGAGAGTATCGATAATAGTTGAGCGAGAGACAGAACCGTGGGAAGAGAGAAAGGAAGAGAGAAGAGAAGAGGAGTCCACATGACATGACGCTGTGGAAGTGAGTGATTGAGTGAGTGAGTGAGTCTGGACCCCCCCATCCATAGACTACATACAGGGTGTGTGGATGACACGCTGATCCCATCACTCACTCCTTCCTTCCTTTCTGCTCAGCCACTCAGCCACCCAGCCAGCCAGTCGTGCACCCTGAATATGGGATATCCATTCGAGTGAAGGACTCTTGCACTCACTCCCCCTCTCTCTCTCTCTCCACTCACTCATCACTCATCCTCATCAATCCCTCATCAAAAGTCGTCTGTCTATATCCCATTCATTTGACTCTTTGATTCACGGCGGTGTGGGGCTATATTTAGTAGGTCATCTCTCTCTTTTCACTCTTGGCTGTTTGCTTGCGTCAGCCAGCCACCCCTCCCCGTCACTCGTCACGACTCTCCCAGCCACGGGGGCCCACCGCGGGCCACTCGTTCTCCTGCATTGCATTATAAGCCCTTGCCCCCCCACACTCACTCTCCTCCCCCCCATCGCTTTGGACCTTGGACCTTTCAACCCCAACCCAATTGGTAAGTTTTGACTGTGTGATTCGACGAGTCCAGTCGCTCGTGTCTGTCTGGGCGGCAGTGCGCAGTCGACAGAGAGAGAGAGAGAGAGTGACTGCAGAGAACGACTTGCGACAAATAGATCAAGGGCCGCCTCCCCCCGTATGACCCACGCGCGCGCTCCACCTCCTCCTTTTGTTCACCCCTGTGCAAGTAAACGAGTGCAATCATTGAGTAACGAACGTCGAGCGAGCGAATGACATGTCGCCCTCCCGCCGTGGGTCGTCAGTGGAGTGAGTAGTCTGTTGCTGAACAATCATCAACGCGCCCGCCCTTCCCTAGCAATCCGTCCGTCCTTTGCTCAACTCTTTCCTTCTACCCACCGACCGCCATCGACCACCCGCCATCGACCACCCGCTTTTCGTTCACCCTTGCATTCTTTATTCCTTAATTTCACACATTCCGTCTGCACTCTCTCTCCTTTCTCTCTGTCTCTCTCTCTCTCTCTGTCGGTCTCTCTGTTGTCTCTCTGTCTGGAGGGGGGGCGCTGCCAGTCGCACGCGTGACAAAGAACCCTATCCGCCCTGCCCTTTGCTAACCCCCAACCCAAACCCCCATTTATCCTCTTGCCTCCCTCTCCTCTCCCTCTTTCTTTTATCTTCCCGCCGCCTTGCTCTTTTCCCCACACTTTTTTGTGTTCCCCCCTCGACTCGCCATTCCCTTACTCGCTGGTCACTCGCCATCTCACCAGCCATTTCGCTGCACCACCGCATCAGCCCTCAGCCCGTGGGAAACACTACGACACGACACCACAACCCCAAATACACCTCGCCATCACGCGTTAGCCAGCTCGTTTCCGCCTCCCTCCCCCTTCCCCCCCGCTCTCTGTGCCCTCGCTTACGGCGCTTCCTTGTGGTAGCCCAGGCAATGTCGACCAAAAAGCGGAACATTGTCCAGCCAATGGCCGACAACTTTGCCAAAGCTGCTCCCGCCAGCAACAATGTCATCAACGGTGTGCGTTTGAGCAACGAGCCGGACTCGTCTAGAATCATCACCGTGCCCGCCAACGACGGAAAAACAGGCGAACCCATGGAGCTCTCGTACACAAACTACAAAGTCATTGGCAACGGCTCTTTTGGCGTTGTCTTCCAGGCGCAGCTCATTGCCAACAAGGAGCAGGTCGCCATCAAAAAGGTCCTGCAGGATAAACGCTTCAAGGTGAGCGGTACCCCCAGTTTCACATTGTTGTATGGCAAACGTAGTCGGCTACAGCCGTGCTTTTCGCTCGCGCGAGCTAATACGTGGTGGGATATTCCCTTTCCCCCAGAACCGTGAACTGCAAATCATGCGCCTCCTCGATCACCGGAATATCTGCAGCTTGCGCGCCTTTTTCTACTCGGCCGGCGACAAAAAGGACGAAGTGTTCCTCAACCTCACATTGGAATTCATACCAGAGACGATATACAGAGCATCGCGCCACTATGGCAAAATCAAACAAACCATGCCCATGGCTTCCATCAAGGTATTTCCATACATTGGGTGGACCTCGCCCAAGGCGCGCCGCGTCGTACTCATCCATTGTTGGCCGCTTTGGAATTTTTAGCTGTACATGTACCAGCTGTTCAGGTCGCTTGCATATATCCACTCGCTTGGAATTTGCCATCGAGACATCAAACCACAAAACTTGGTACGTCTTCTGAACGTTTTAGAAATTGACTGATACTTTCGTGTTGAATTTCTATTTCCCATCATCATTATCATCATCATCATCATCAGCTCCTGGATCCTGCCACTGGAGTTCTCAAGCTCTGCGATTTCGGCAGCGCCAAAATCCTCGTCAAAGATGAACCCAACGTCAGCTACATCTGCTCGCGGTATTACCGCGCACCCGAGCTTATCTTTGGAAGCACCGACTACTCTGTCAGCATTGGTATGTCCAAGTGATGTGCGGTCCCCATCTTTGTTTATGCTGACTGTGGTTTTGCTTCTTTTTGGCAGATGTGTGGTCAACAGGCTGTGTCATGGCGGAGCTGATGATGGGCTCCCCCATCTTCCCCGGCGAGTCAGGGGTCGACCAGTTGGTCGAAATCATCAAAGTCCTCGGCACACCCACCCGAGAGCAGATCAAGTCTATGAACAGAAACTACACTGAATACAAATTCCCGCAAATCAAGGCCTCGCCATGGCCAAGGGTATGTCCAAGCTCGTCCGTCAACTGCCCTTTTTGCCTGTACATGATTTGCTCATGTTGTTTCATATTGTCAGACCTTTAAAAACAAACCCACAACGCCAGAATCTCTTGACCTCATTGCGAAACTTCTCGAGTACACTCCTCTGAACCGGCTGACTGCCATCGAAGCCATGGCGCACAACTTTTTCGATGAACTGAGACTTCCCGATGCCAAGATGGCCAATGGACGAGACTTTCCACCGCTGTTTGACTTTTCCGTACTAGGTAAATGGCCCTGCGCAGGCCTCGCATCATTCCCCCCACAGCAGAGAAACTTACAGCACCTTGTTTTGTGCGTCGTACTCTAGAATTGTCTATCCAACCGGACCTCAACCGTGCCATCGTGCCTCCACACGCGGAAGCAGCGCTGCGGGCAAAGGGCATCGATTTGGACAAATTCCAGCCTGTCAAGATTGAGCGCCCGACTCTCGCTGACTAGGCAAAACTGCTACACAACCCAACACAACCGGCCGCCACTAGACATTTTCTTATCCTTCCGCTCGATTCACGGACAAAAGCCTTTCATCCTTTGGTCGAATCTCCCGTGGCGATTCTGAGAAACGATCATTGGACTCTATCGTCACAGCAACAACAACAACAACAACAAACTCTTTTTTTTTCGATTTCCTGTACAACATTTTGTATTCCCGCGCCCGTTTTTGGAACCAATGGGGAGAAACGCCCTTCAAGGCGAAAACGGACGAAATAGAACAGGCGGTTCTGTGCGATTGGGGAAATGTGCGCAACCAGATTCTTACTGGAATCCGTATCGCCGATTCGTTCCGTTTAGTTCCGTTTCGTCTTACCACTGCGCCCCGTCACCCGCCGCTCCTCGCTCCGTATCGAGAACGATGATCTAGCTCGCAGCTTTTTTTTTTTTTGGACTCGGTCTCGCTTTCCTTTCCTTTTCCTTGTGTAACCGGACGAACTACTACCACTAACGTGTTTCCCCATAATGGGCACAAAGACGAACACCCTGTCAATGTTGCCGCTGTCTTGGGGAAACTCATTCTTGTCTCTTTTTTACTGTGTTTGCTTTGCGAACTCGTTCTTGTTGTTGTTGTTTGTGCGTTGTTGGTGCGGAGACCAAAAAACAAGAGGCTTTTCTTTTCCTTTGTCTTGCGAACGGATTTGAGTGTTTTCCTTTTCTTTCCTAACCCTGTGTGTTGTGTTGCGAATTTTTTTTTGTGTTTTACGTCCTCTGGACAGGCGAGCGGACCCTTTACTATACTATACGAACCATCCCGTTAGAGGTCCGATTAATTTTTCCCCCCGCCCTCCCTCCCTCTCGAACCCAACCATCTTTTTTCTTTGTCTATATTTCAGTTCGATGTGTGACCTCTTATGTGGTGTGTTGTGTGTTGTGTGTTGTGTGCTGTGTTGTCCTATGCCATGCGTCCCTTCTGTCGCGATTCGATCCACAGAAACACTGATAACCCAGCCCACGACACACACAAAACGAGCTGGGAACGTGTGTGCAAAAAGACAAAAGAGGATCAAGGAGAAAAATGTGCATTTGGGAAAAGAAGGAATAGAAATATAAATTATTTGTTGAAAGATGGGAACACTGGAACAGCCACAACCCGCACGCAGAACGACGGCGGACACACACACTGGCAGATGATGATACAGTATGGGTTTATGATAGGATTCAAAATAACCCCGCTGCGGTCAAAAAAAAAAAAAAGGCAAAAAAACGACAAGAAACAAAAGTAAGTAAATCAACAAGTAAAAAAACTAAATGGATAAAGATGAAACAAAATAAAAGAACCGCGCGTCGGGGGGTGGGTGAGTGTCGGTTGCAGTTTTTTACACTCACCTTTCCGTTTCAGCTCTGCCTGTTTCCATCCAGGCAGGTCGCGGAACGTCGAGGGCGGGACTTTGAACAGCGTCAGGAAGTCGGCGAGGGAGAGGTGGTGCTGGGGAAAATAAAAAAAAGGACATGATTGGTTTTTTTAGGACTTTTTTTTTTTTTTTTTTTTTTTTTTTTTTTTGTACGTACTTCGACGTGGGCCGGATCCACACCAAAGGGAAGCGTGTCGCGCTGCGTTAGTGTTTCCAGCGGGTAGGTTGCGGAGAACTGCGAGTTGAAAAACGCAAAAAAAAAGGGGGCGCGGGTAACAGTAAGTTATAGTTGGGGTTTGTGGTGACTGTGACTGTGGAGTTACGAGTACGGTTTTTGGGTTACCTTTTCCAATACTGTCGCCGCGAGCTCGGGTTCGGGCTGTGGGCGTTTTTTCCCGAGGCGTTTTAGTTTGTTGAGCTGGGGATGCGACACAAATGAAATGGCGAAAAAAGAGGAAGGGGGAAGCGAGTACGAGGTCAAGTTCAGTTAGTTAAACATGCGGTGGTAGTTTTGTTTTAGTGTAGAACAGCAAAGATACTTACAAACCCCCCACCCCCCGCCTCCTCCCCGGCATCGTCGTGGTGGTCAGGGGGAGTACTAGTATTTGAGTTGGTGTTCAGAGTAGGTGCATAGGCGTCCCACGCGAGGAACGCGGCGCGGAATGCGGCGGGCTCGCAGCCGGATGTGATTGCCCACGGGGACGCGGACGTTGCGGGGCGGTGGTGTGCGGCGTGGGTTGCGTATTGCTGAGTGGGGGGCGATTGTTAGAAAGGAAACAACGGGGAGTGTGAGTGGGGGAATTGCGGAATGTTTTGTTTGGTGTGGGTTTCACTTACGATCGCAACCTCCAACCCCAACCGCACATCCCTCCACCGCTCGCGGCGCGCATGATCCCCACCCATCCACACAAACACCTCAAACCACGCGTCCAGCACAAACACACCCGCGGAGCTCAGATCGCCGACCACGTACGGGTCCAGCTCCTCAACCGTCGGCGCGCCATTCACGATATGCGAGACGCGGAACAGGCGCGTGGCGTACGTGTCTTCCGCTTGCAGTTTCGCGAGGCGGAGGTACGCCGTCGCCGCGAGTGACACCGTCTTCAGCAGCTCGGGAAAGAGCCGGTGGAATGCTTTCGGCTGGTCCGGTGACCGTTCCGACAGCTCGCTGATGGAGACGGGGCTCGCGAGTAACTGCGCCAAATGGTTCCCCACCTTGCGTGACGCGTCCCGCACCCGGCTGAACGACCCCGCCCCATGCCACACCCACATTTTCGACGGTGTGAGGGCGATGAAACTGGCCGCGGAGGTGAAGCTTGATGAGGACTGCGGATATGGGAGGTGGACGATAAGTAAAGATTGAGTAGCGTATTTGGGGATACCAAACAAAAAGTCAATGCACGTAGATTTCTATATTGCGCGCGCGTCTTTTTTTTATTTACGTACCCACACGGTCTCGGCACACCGCACGGTGCCATCATTTCCGGCATGGACATGAAAAAGAGCCTTTTCCGCCGCCGCCGCCGCCAGAGTGCCGCCCCCGCGTGCCCCGCGCCGCACCACCGCTCCGAGTGGGAACAGCGCGAGGAAATGGCCCGGTTCTTTCCCTTCGGTGATCCGGAGCAGCCGGGCCGAGTGCTGCTTTTCGAGCGTGGTGGCGAGGAGGGCTGCGGCTGCTTGGTCGGTCTGGAGAGAAAAGGAAAATATATGATGAGAGAGGTGCAAACTGGGTGCGGATAAGGGTAGCCCCCCCACCCAGCACCGCACTCACTCACTCACTCACTCACCGCTTTAGCGCCGCACCCGATCCAGAAATACGCGAGCGCGACATCGCGTCCTTGGGCAATGCGAAAGCGGCACAGCACGAGGTACGTCTCGCGCGAATAGAACACGCCGTGCTCATTCACCGGCACAATGCGCAGCGGGTTCCCGGGGTCCGAGGGCTGGCATTGCCATACTTGCAGCTGCGTGTGCGACCGCTCGGATAGCGCCGGGATAACGCACGCGTCAGAACTCGGGAGCGGTTGTTGAGCCCCGGCGTACATTTGCGCAATGTCGATGTGGGTCGGTTTGGGTGTGTCTAAGCCGTTGGTTGGAGATGAGAAGAGTTAGCAGAGAGGAAGGAGTTTGTTCCTTTTTCTGGGATGCGAGACGGTATGTATGTGATGCCGTTACGTACCACTCCCGCGATCATACACCCCCCATCCTTTCTCCTTGACCTCCACATTCCCCACCGGCTTGACCGCCAACACCGCGCCCGCGCCGTCCTCCACGGGCCAATCCGCAAACCGGTCGCGAAACAGCACCCTCTCACTCCCCTCTCGCTCCACACTGATCTGGGTCTCTGTCCCGCGGTTGGGGTTACTGTTCAATTTCTCCGCGAAGCGCGCCACGAGCGCGCGTTCCGACTCCCGCGCGGCCCGCCCCACCCACACGTAGATGGCGTCAAACGTGTCGAGCACGAAACAGGTGCTGCTGTGCAGCGATGCGTGCGTGAGGGTCTTCCCACTGCTGGAAACGACGACCAGAGACGTCGCGGGGTCCGACTCGGACGCCGAGTCCGCGACACCGTACAGCTGCGTCCGCTGCTCAATCTGCTTCTCGTGCTCTGCGTCGTCATCTGCCGCGGAGCGGATGAGGTGCGTGGGTTCCACCCCGTCGGGGATGCCGAGGAGCTGCCAAAAGTGGGTTGATTCGCGCGTGGTCGTCGTCGTCGTCCCGGTCCCGGCTTCGAGCACGACGAGGTCGGCGTTTTTTCGCCCCCACTCGCGCTCCTGGATGCGCCCCGCGATTTCCCGCGCTTTGCTGCGTTTGATTTTGCCGCACGCCGCGCCCACCCACACGGTGATTGTTGCGCCGTCAACCGTGTGGGTGGTGCTGTCTATCCGCGGTGAGATGGCGACGAACGCGTCACCGTGGTTGAGCGACGTGGGTGCTAGGGCAACGCGGGTGGCGTGGATCCGGCGGCGGCCTTTGATGAGGAGGAGGGACGGGGTGGGGGCGTTGTCGGGGAACAGGAGCGGTTTTTTGAGTGGTTTCGTCGTTGTCGTCGTTGTCGTTGATGTTGGTGGTGTTGTTGTTGTTGTTGTGGGCAGTGGCGAAGGTGGAGCGGGGAACGAGAGCGTGGTTGCGGACGACGTCACGGGCGACTGTTTTGGGATGGGTGAGAATAACGTCGTTGTCGTCGGGGTGCCCACGGTTGGCGACGCTAGGAGGGAGAGGGCCGGCAGGCCCCCGCCCTGCACCGGGTGCGGGACTTGGGTGAGCAGGATGGCGGGGATGGGTGAGTTGTGCCGTTTTGGGGGTGTCGTGGCGGGTGGTGGTGCAGCTACTGCGGCGGTAATGGTAGTGGTGGTGGAGGCAGTTGTTGGTCTGATCATCATCCCACTCTGCGACCCACTTGCCGCGTCCCTCGGAATCAACGCCGGCGGGCGAATCTCCGCCTCGGCTTCGGAATAGGGTGTTTCGGGCAAGGCCGTTGTTGGGGAGGAGGAGGAGGACGGCCAGCTCGGATCCACCACCAACCCTGACGCGGTTGTTGTTCGAGTTGATGACATTGCCGTTGCAGTTGGGGTGCCTGGACTCGAACTCGCGCGCGCTTGACCGCCTGCGCGCTGCTGCTGGTTCCGCAGGTGGTCTTTGCTCGGGGGCCGTTGCTTGGAGACGCGGATGCGGAGCGTGCGACGGCGCTCCCCTTTTTCCATCTCCTTCTCCTTCTCCCCTTCCTTCTCGTTCTCGTTCTCAACCAACGAGCCAGTACTAACACTCATACTCCTGGCGGCCGGGTCGAGGACGGCATCGCCGGATGCCGCACGGTGGTAGTCGCTCCCGTCATCCATCGCGAGCGAGGAAAGAGACTCGTAGTCAAGGGACGTGGTGCTGGCGAGCAGTGTGGACGCGTGTGCGGCGGCGGGACCCACAATACCACTCTCATGGTGGTGCTCCGAAGCGACGCAAGTCAGTCGTGCGGGCGGGATCGGGAAAGTGGTAGTGGTATCGGTATTCCCACCGCCCTCGTCGCCCGGGATCTCGGGTATGGGAGACGGGACGATACCCTCCTCTTGCGGTGGGTTGGTTGCGGGTCCGCTGTCTGCTGTGGCGTCGGAGGGGGATGGTGGGAGAGGGGGATCCGCGGATGGGGAGACGGGTGGGTTGTTGGCAGAGGTAGTATCGACCGCACCGTGTTTTGAACCGTGATTGTCCGGTGTAGCAAAGCCCCATATGTGAGGTTCATCAGCGCCACGGTTCGCGGGCGGATCTGCGAGGGACCCGACCGCGTCGTCCATCACATGGCGTGTATGTACATCTCCCTCCCCTGCTGGACTCGCGACGACGAGGTGTGGGCCGGGTGTGGTGCTATCGTGCTCACTTCCTTGCTCGTCTTTGGGAGGTGATGACGGGTGTGGTGCCGCGTCACCCGCTGTGTTGATGGGAGGGGTGACGTGTACGGTTGTGTCCGCGTGGGGTCCTGAGGACGTGGGAGGGACGTCGGGGAGATGGTGTGTGTCGGTCTCTGGGGACGGGGTGTGGGCGGGCGGTGTGGGAGTGGTGGCGACACTTTGAATCCTCCCTTCCTCCCCCTTGCGTTCCGGTTCGTGTTCCCCGCTGGTCAGAACTGATATATCCATTTCATCCACTGGCAGTGTTGGCGTGAGCGGCTCGGTCGTGGCGGGGAGAGCGGGATACGGGATCTCGACCGCAGCCATGTCGGTAGCACCCGACTGCGAATGCTCCGGTTTTGTGGATGGGTGCGTGGGAGGTGAGGTGATCAGGCCGACATCAACCTCACCCTTACCCTCACCCTCGGTCTCCTTGTGGTCTGCAGTCGCTGACTGAGGTAGAATGGGAGTCGGAGGTGGGGGTGATGTCGTATTTGCATTGGAATGCGCCTGCTGAATTCCCGACTGCGCCTGCACCTTGGACCGGGGTTGGTGATGCACCAACTCAGGTGGTGCAGCTGCTTCCTTCTGGCTGTACGGATCGAGAGTTGCAGTCGCGGTCACAATCACACCATCATTATCCTCGAGGCCCTCGATTGGCAGCTCAGTGGGAATAGATAGAACTTCCTCCCGCTGAGGAACCGACCACGAAATGGGTGATGGGGCGAGAGGAGCAAAATTCACCTTCTCATCCCCCGTATGGCGTGCGGGTTCGGGTGCGGTCAAGATTGAGGATGGGTGGTGTGACAGTGTGCCAACGACATCAAGTTCGGGTTCGGCGTAGGGCGGACGGTCCGACTCGATCTTGTGTGAGGACGAGCAGATGACGATGCCGCGTTTGTCTTTGGTTTCTGCAGGCGCGGTTATGGGCAGGGCTGGGACTGTGGAGTCGTGTGATGCATACGAGGCCTCATGCAGCAGCGAATGCAGGTCACCCCGTGCGGGTGTGGCAGCTGTAGCTGTAGCTGTAGTTGTAGTTGTTGCACTCACGTCACCAAGCGACTCCCCCCACCCGCGTAGCTGATCCACGAGCGAGGAGATGGCGGAAAAGATATCCTCTTGCGAATCCGGGGGTGGTGGTGAAATGGACTCGGAACTGCGGCGGGTGACGGTTGCGATGGGGTCAGCATCAACATGGGCGTTAGCATTAGTGCCATCATTAGAGCGGCTTTTTGGGGTTTCGGATGCTGAGTGGGTAGAGGGAGATGAGGTGTTTTGGACCGGGTGGGGAGTGGGTTTCTCAGATGGCACGAATGCAACGAGGTCGGCATCAGATGGCGGCGCAGCTTGGTTGGCGGCCGGGGAAAAGGTTTCCGCGCCCGTCTCATCACGTTCGTCCACATCCCCCATATCTACAACCCCGTGTTCTGTGGAAGAATCAACCGGTATCACGCTCGAGCCCTCACTCTCCCGATCATGCGATGATGCTGGGCGCGAGACGAGTATACGCGACGTGGTGACTGTGTTGGCAGTCCTCGTAGGCGTGATGTCTTCATCAAAATTGACAACGTCCGGGATAGTCGTCTCGTTGGTAACCCGATCCTCATCCACCTGGTGGTGGATGGACAGCGATACGATGTTTTTATCTGTATCTTTATCATCATCTTGATCTTGGTCTTCTCGTGCGTCGTCGTCGCTAGAGTGAGGTACGGGTACGGTTCTGTGTTCACTAGCACTAGCTCGATGGAGTAGGGGTAGGAACACATCCCGCAGTGGTGCAGTAGCAGCCTGGTGGTCATTGTCAAAGGTGGGTGTATTGGCTGGGATGTTTGTATTTTCCGTCGTGAGTGGGGTCCGAGTTGGGTTAAGCGGCAGAGTCGGTCCCATGTTTGTGTTATCAGCCTCGCGTTTGGGGTCAGGCAATGTGAAGAGCGCGGCGAGGAGAGCAGGTGAGAGGGTGGGTTGAGTCACCACGGGAGCAGAGTCGGCAGGTTCGTGGAGTTTGGGATTCGCGGTGGTAGTGGGAGTAGGAGACGAGTGGGTTATCGATGCCGAGGCCGTGTCGCTGCGTTTATCTCCATCTACCGCTTCAGCAGGGGTAGTGGGTACGTCGGCGCACTCTCGCGACTGGCCAGATACCTTCTCCACGTCGGTCTTGACTCCTGATCTCGACCAGTGGGGTGAGACAGTCACGGTATCCGCAGTTATTAAGCGGAGATCAAACACGTCGCCGGGGGTTGTGTGTGGGCCATCGCCACTAGTGTTATCCTCGTAGCTGTACACCTTTCTCTCCACCGCGGGGATTGGTTTTGATTCTTGCAGGGGTGCCACATAAACGCTAGTGTTAACATCAAGGTCCCCTCGATCGTCACTGCGAGTATTATCACGCCTCCCGTAAAAGTCGAATTCCTCATCCAGCCTCCGCTCCAGTTCCCCGCGCAAAGCTGCTTCATGCCGTCTCCGCTCGTCTTCCGCTTGTTGCCGCGCGAGTTTTTTGGCCCGCCGTTCGGATTGGAATGCGAGGAGCGCGGCGGTTGCTGAGTCCGAGTCTTTTTCTCTGCGGGACGACTGCGTGAAATAGAATAAACAACCAGAAAAGTACAGACAAACAATATTTTTAATGATGAAGGTCTATTCATCAGTGTCCTTTTTGAGTCACGCCGCGACACGTACCCCAAAAAGCGAATCCCGACTCGCACCACGCGACAAGGAGAGTCGGTTGGGAGTAGTTGCCACATTATCCCCGCGTAACGATGTGAACGACCGTGCGCTGGTAAATGGGGATGCTGCGGGTGAAGAGGGCGCTCCGGTCGGGGGTAAGCCAACCGCCATGTACTCGGTTGAGGACTTTGTGGACCCCGCGGCTCGGGGGGACGCTAGTCGAGTCGATCGAGTTGTTTCGACTTCCTGTTGGATGAACGAGTGAGGAGTCGCATCATCATTATAAATAAGGGGTTGAAAAGAAGCAAGTAAGACAAATCCACGCACTTGTTGCAGCAGCTCCAAATCCCTCGCTCTCGCCTTCATATCCCTGACCGAGTCCGCGACTCTGCGTCTCCTAATCGCCTCAAACCGCTCATCCTCCTTCTTCAGCCGGGTGGCAAACACCTCTTTCCTCAATTTCCAATCCAGACTCTGCAACTCTCTGCTCTGGTCATGCCGATCCAGCTCCGCAATCAGGTGCGCGCGTTTGAGGTCGTACCGCGCTCGCGTGCGGGGCGTCATCGATCCCGGGGTGGTTGACCCGGGACTGCTGGACGCGGTGCTGGAGAGAAGGTCCGTGCTAGAGTTAGATTGGGATCGCAGCGCCGAGAGAAGCGGGTCCGGCGTCGTGAGCACGCTGGCGGAACGCGGGGTCGAGGCGTCGCTGCGACGGCTACTGATCAGCGCAACGCCCGTTGGGGCATCGAGCGGCAGTGAACGAGTACGACTGGGTTTGGATAAGTTCATGGTGGATAGGATGGGGGGTGAATGACTGAGAGAGGTGTGCAAACGCTATGACAGGTTTTTTTTTGTGTTTACGCCTCCATCGGAAAGCTGACGCAAAAGCCTGATATATATCGGAAAGCGAGATAACTGGCTTGTCCTACAACAGAATTCGAATGTGACCTAAGGTGACTATCACCAAACGCGTTTAGCTGTTCTTTTGGTTGTCTGGCTGCAGCGTATCCAAATTGACAGGTGGAGCGCCTCAGTATATTTGGTATTGACAGTTTTTTACTTTGCTCACGCGCGCGCGCGTTACTCGCGTAATCGCTCACTCAAATGTGGCTTGCTAACTGAGACTACCGAGAACGCCGATATCCCGAAATTCTTCCCTTACACATCTTGGGCATAGTGGCGGTACATTCACTAGACCATCAGTTTGTCCAGAAGATGTTCTGTACTTGCCCTGAATGGCACCAGAATTGCAGCACGGTACATTTAGAGTACCAACGGGCTGCAGGATTTGCGCTTTGAAATTCATGCCCGAAGCACACACAATTACCACGCGTATTTTGTTCACGCTGATCCATCTAAGAATGTGTATACTCATCACGACGCAGAGGATGTATGTACATATACACAAAGAAAAAGAACAAACATCAATCCCATCCGTCAATTCACTCCATCCAGTATGGTGACGCTACGCAAACAGATCAGCGTAGAACCTGGTAAGAAGAACGAATAGCCGTCAGAGGGGAACAATAAAGCGATATGGAGGAATAGTATGAGGTGCGAGAAAAGTTGGAATATGGTTATTTCAACGAACCTCCCTGCACCCTGCGCGGCGCGGAATTTGTTGCAGAGACCCTCGATGTCGTGGCGTCGAATGAGGGCACTGTGTGACAAAGGAAACCAAAATGCACATATGAAAAAAAAAAGCTGTCAATTATCTTCACCTATGATGCGAATGGGTGGAGACCGTGGAAAGAATAAAAACGGAGGGAATGATACTTACGGTCGTCGGTAGTTTCCTTTCGCGGCGCGACAAGACGCATGCGCGCGGATCGCAGTTGCCCGGACTAAGGTCCCCAGCGTATGTCGCGAGATGATGGAGCCGTCAGGAACGGGTCCGATGGTCTATTCGCGCCATAGGAGAAGAAACCCCCTCTATTAGCTCAAGTTCCCCCAGCCCAGGTTGATGAAACCAATAAGCATTACCGTCACATCATCCTCTCCAATCCCCACTCTCCCGACCTTGACCCAAAACAGCCCATCATGAACGGGCACCACAAACAAGTACACCTGGGCCAAGCATCCCGCCGCCACGATCCGCGCCTGCAGGGCCGTATACCGATACGCGTCCTCCAACCACACCACACACACGGTGGGAGTCACCAGGTACATGTTCGTGGTGTCGCTCTCGTTGGTTGCTTCTGGCGGGTTGTAGTATGGGATGTTGAAGACGACTTCGACGTGTTTGGAGGCAAAGTAGGCGCCCGTGCCTGTGCGGTGCTTGAGAGGAGCGGGACCAGAGTAGCCCCGGTGCGTTGCGAGGTCGACCTAGGACGAGAGAACGCGAGGTGAGAGGAGTGGAGAGAGGGGGAGGGGGGGCGGAATTTTTACATACAGGCCAGCCGAGACAGTGGACGAATTCGTCGAAATCGCGGGTGATGGTGCGGGTTGAGAGGATGGAACCGACGGAATCGGTCCAGGCGCGGGCAAAGAAAACAGTTATTGGGATACAATCACGTCTATGCATAAAAAAGAAGCAACGTACAAAGAAGCACACAGATCAGTATACATGTTCGCAATAGGGACGAAAATCGTGAGAGAGATTGAGAAACACTCGATGGTTCACGTACTCGGGCAATGAATCTACGCGGCGGAGTTCGGCCAGCAGCGCCTCCGTGATGGGTAGTGGCCACAATTTTGGGCGGGTGGTTGGAGAGAGGTATCCTGCTTGCGCCAAGAAGAGGCGAAAGCTTTTTGCGCTGCAATCAAGAGAGTGGGGATGTGAGTGGAAGGATGATCACACTCCACATGGGCGCGCTTACTTACTTGTGGTCGGGATCCATGGGATCGGCGGACGGTGGTGGCATGGCTTCGGTCCGTGGCTTTGCGGCCGCGAGTGCGTGAGGCCTGGAAATGAGATGATATAAAGACATTTAGCTTGAAGAATAGAGCTGGTGTTGTATTTGTCTGCAATCGTACTTTGCCGCAGCCGTTCGCGCAACCGCATCCCTCCACTTATCCATCTCCTCGCCCGTGTCCAATGGCGGTATCGCCTCATCATTCACCCCCGGCGCCAAACACACACTCGTGTTCTTTGGAGCATACGGGTACGCCATCGGCGCATTACCCTCTTCTTGCCTATACTCCGCATCGCAGTCCACAGCGTCTCGCCCCTCCATGTCCTGTTGTCTTTTGATGGGAGTGTTGTCATCAGCGTATTGCAACGTGCTCATCCACGTGTATTTCCCGGAGCTGTCCCGCAACACCATCGTCATAGCGGGCGTGCGCTGCGGTGTTGATGTTGCCCACGCCGGTGTTTCGAGAATGCCCAACACGATGCGTTTGTCGTACGCGTAGTATCGCATGTAGGTTTTGTAGTCGTGAAGTGTCACCGGTGGGTCGTTTTCATCTTGTGTTGTGTCTGCCTCCACCACTACATTCGCCTCTTGGGTCATTGTCGTTGTCTGGTTTTTTTCCCGACTCCGCAACGCTCTCCGCATTTTCACAATTCGGCGCAACTCAGCTTCCTCATCCCACACGCTCCCCATCGTAGCCACGCCAGTGCGTTCACCCACGGGCGGAAAATTGCCCAACAGGTTCACCATACGTGCAAGCGCCATCTCCGCAGCACCCTTGATCATCATCTCGGCGGTGAGGGACGCAAACGTGGGCAGACCTAACCCTGCATCTTTGGTGCCCGTGCTGACTGACCCCGCGGATCCGGAGCCGCCCGCCCCGCTGGTTAAGAGATCTTTGCCGTGGGAGCGCAGTTTGGGGATGAGTTTGGAGGCGGCCATGGAGTGCCGCGCGGCTTTTTTCTTGTCGGCGGCCCCGAGTGCGGCTCCGCCTGCTGCGCCGACGCTGCCCCACCCGCCCGCACCTGAACCCCCACCGATACCACCACCCGCAACCTCTCTCAAATTGCCCACGGTCGCACTCGCCGTCAGCACGGGCGGTCCACTACCACCCGCACCGGCACCACCACCCGTACCCGCGCCCCCATTCGCGCCCCCACTGCTATGCGAAACAACACTATCGGCATGCGGAGACGCTGCCGATGCGGACAAAAATGACGTATTCGGCAGTGGGGCCGTCACGGCACTGAAATCGTCGTCCCGGTCCAGAACACCGATCCCGCGTGACAGCGTCGCGATCACGTATAATTGTGTACTGCGTTCGTGCACGATCCATTGACCGCAGATTACCCATCGCATCATGCAATCGTACGCGGCAATGATGAGGCCTTGGGCGACCTACCCCAGCACAAAAAAACCATTGAGTAAGTATGTCGGCACCGCGTTTTTGTTACTCCCTCCCCCCCCCCCCCCCCAGCGGCAGGGCTCAAACTGACTCAGCACACGTACCACCAAATTATCTTCCATCAAACTCGTATCAATATACCTACATAACGCCACCACCAATTCCCGCGTCGCCGCCCTATTATCCCTCCTCACATATCTATAAAAGCCACTCAGGACATTCAAGGTCTGAAATGCCGTCTTTACGACCTCCGGAGGCCAAGTATTCAGTTTATCCTGTATGCACCGCACAGCCAGCGCGGGGAGGCCCGGGCAAAAGGGCGCGTCTTCAGCAACAAACATACAGAGAAGGTGGAGAAGGTAGCGGCAGTTGGAGGACACAGATTCGGTGTGAAGAGAGGTGAGGAGGAGCTCGGCGAGGTGGTGCTTGAGTTGGGGAAAAAGGGGGAGACCGGAATCGGACCGCGTGGGGCCGGGGATTTTGGCGTACATGGCGCGGACCTATAAAAAAGGCAATAGGAAATGAGCCACTGCCTCACACTTTCCACACACCACTCTTCTCGCACCCCTTACCGTCCTCGCTAACACCGGATCCTCCGCACTCGCGCCATAAACCTCATATCGATCCCACGCACTCCCCAGGGGTACCGTCTCAAAATGGTTCGGCAGAGGCAAAAGACACGCCACGACCTTATACGCCGCGCGTCTCAACTCAGGGGTAGTTGCTGTGGGTTGTTGTGGTGGTGGTGCTGGGGAGACGGATAGGATCCGTTTCAGCGCGATGACAAAATCCGGGGCGAGGAGACGCACGCCGAGAAGACGTTGCGTAAAGAGGGTGGTGGAGTTTTGGATGATGGAAGTGAGGGATTGGTGGTCGCTGCGGAGGCCCTGGATTGAGATCTGACTAAGTAATCGTGAAGCAGCAGGGGGGTTTGTTGGACGAACCTCTTTGATCGCAGTATAAAACCGCTCAAGGTAAGTGGTCTGGAAAGGCTGTCGGCGTTGAGGCTGGCAGAAGATGCGGCAGAGAATGCCGAGCGCTTCTGCTTTGCCGTCTGCGAACCTGTGTCGACAAAGAAAAAAAAAAAACCAAAATCAGCAATTGGGATTAAAACGGAGGAGGTAATGGCGATGACTCTTACTCAAGAGGGACTTTGGTAGTCGCTTCATACAACCAGCCACCAAACATGTGCAGCAGAGTGTTTCCGTCGGGTACGCCGGGGACCTGGTGTTGCTACATCGCCCCAAAAAAGCAAACCACATTAGTTTGCGTGCTGCGAGATGTGTCGCTTTGATTGATATCACACCAGTGATCCTTCATCAGCCCCAATTGTATGCCACACATGAATCACGCGGCCGATTCCCTTAATCGCGAGTTCAAAGTTGGCGGCGGGGAGGGTGTTTGGATTGCCGATGATATCTGGAGACGACCGCCCGCCCAGCAACCATGTATTATTAGCAACAGCATATGTGGGGCGCTGGGGGTGTGAGTGTCTTGACTCACGTACATAACAACCGATGCCACGCATACACGACAAACTCGGGTGGGAGGTCCAAAGTCACACTGTAATTCTCATTGCTGTGCACAAAAAAAAAGCGAAATCTCGCGGTTATTTATCATCCTGCAAATCGATTGGAGTACGACACTCATTCCCGCCCCTACCCACACGTCAATGAAGACTTTATCCGCGCCCTCGGCGTGGCCGTACAGCAGACCGACAACGCGTTGAGACAGTCCGAGGATGGTGGCGTTCCATTGGTGGATGATTTGCACGCGGTGGGTCCAGAGTGTGAAGTAGCGCTTTTGTGAAGAGAGAGGGGAAGAGAGTTATGATACAAGCAATGGAAGGCGGTGCATGCCATTTCCGGAAGCATTGCGGCAGGGGAGACGCTCACTCACCTTCAAATGATCCCACATGTACACTTTCGTAATCCCACTTCTCATCCACAACTCTAACAAAACCCTGATCAAGTGCTCACACAACTCATCCGCCATACGAGGAGCCGGCTCCTCCCCCTCCACCACAATCGTCTGATGTCGGTCCCCTCTGCTCACTTGTTCCTGCAGCCCCGCCGCACCACCCGTCTTGGGCTCACTAATTGGCTCGCGCAACAAACAGTCCGCAATCCCCATCATGATTTTAAGTAACACGATCCATGTTTCGTCAGAGAATCGGTCTCCCAGGTTCCGGCCCGCGGTGGTGAGGATGCGGAGTACCGAGTGACAGAGTTCGACATGGGTCGCAATCGGGTCACTGTCATCAGGATGATGTGGTGTTTGCGCCGTCTCCTTTGATTTCGATCTATCATGAATCCAGGGCGTAGCCTGCATCTCCGCCTTGGGTCGCGGTTGAAACAGCAAACTAAACTGTTCAAAGATCGTCTGCCAGAATCGTTGTTCAACAGGCGTTCCCTCCACATCCGCGATCCCACAGGGTGCGTGGCCTGCGAGCCAGGCGTCGTAAACTGTGATGGTCATCCAGATCGTGGCGGCGTCTTCGATTGGGAGCGCAAAGCCTTGGCCGACAATTTCCATGGCCCATCGAACGTGAGCAGGTGAAGTGAGGAGGTGCGGGGGCGGGGAGGCGGAGGAGGGGTGTGGGGCGGGGAGGAGACAGTGGGTTACTTGGGCGATGAGGATTTTTTGCACCGGGAGGGGGAAAGCGCCGAGGATGGATGAATCTGTGGTGAAACTGAAGAATGAGATACGGGACCACTTGATGAACATAGTAGGTCCAGTAAAACATACCGGGGTCATGCGCGAGCAAGCCCAGCTCAGCCACGCGCCCAACAAACATCTAGCACGAATACGAAACACAAATCGATATAAGACCCTCTTTTCCACTCAAGCCGGTTTCCTTGACAAAATATCGTGTGTGTGTGTGTGTGTGGGTCTAGGGGTTGAGGTATAAAACGACGAATGCCTCATCAAGTGCTTGCCTGATCAGCGAGGGAGAATTGACAGGATGGGCAAAAACGACAATGAGAGAGTCGCGTGCCGTCCGCCTGCTTACGCGACCTGCCACTGCTGCCGTCATTCCTCCCTCTCACATTTCTCGCCATTCCCTTTGCCCATCCCTCCAACCACAAAACAACAAAGAACAAAAACAGCGATCGTCACCACGCCAAGCTTCACCGGTTCAGAAAAAGAAGAAAAAGCAAACCTCATCTCCAGCAGCACTTGACTTTCAACTTTCAACCTTATGGCGACCCGGAGCCGTACCCTCCTCTTCCTCCAGTACCGCAATTCGTTCGCCCGGACGGGTGGGCCACGACGGCCAAAGCAACACCCAACTCTGGGAGTGGATACGTCGGAGCGAGCGGGGCTAATTGCCAATGAAGTTGACCAGAATGCGGAAGTCGTTGTTGAGTTGTCGGTGTTGCCGCCGAAATGGTGAGTGAGTACTGTGAGCCCACAAGGCGCAAACCCAGGAAAGAGACAGACAAATGGAAGTAACTGTAGACTGATGAATGTGTGGTTTCATGTAGGATTGATGTTGTGGATGAGGTATGCCTTGGTGGAAATAAGAAGAAGCACGCGTCGATGGAATAGACATGTTTGGTGGGTTGACGGGTCATGACTTTTGTGCTTCTAGGTAGACGACGAGGTGAACCGGATTAAAGCGCGAAGTAAGTATGTGTCTCGCAATCGGGTGGGGATGAGGATGGGGGCATTTTCTCAATTCAATTGCTTGATCTGTTTCTAAACTTATTCCTGATTTTGTCTCTGTGTTTGTCAGTCACGGAGCTGGAAGCGCTGCATAAGAAGCATCTTTTGCCAGGCTTCGACGACCGGATGAACGACGAAAAGACGATTGACATGTTAACGACCAACATCACAGATGTGAGTTTTCCCGACACTGGATTCCCCTGCTTCCCATCACCATCCACCACAGCATTTGCGCATTACTAAGATGCTCTTCCCGCCTTCTCTGTGGCGTTCTATAGATGTTCCGAGAATGCGAACGCAAAGTCAAGCGCATTGCGATCGAAAGCCAGTATCTGCCCGCCTCCGCTAAACAGAACCACATGCTGCACCGCAACATCCAGACCTCGCTCGCAACGAAACTCCAGGAACTATCGAGCGTGTTTCGGAAATCGCAGTCGAATTATTTGCAGAGTAAGCAAAGAGAGAAGAAATGGACGGAAAAATGTGTCAAATCGGGGCGAGGGACTGATTTTTTTTGGGGGGGGCTGTAGAGTTGAGAGGCCGGGAGATTAGACATAAAGATACGCATGCTGTGGAGACGGGAAGCTTAGATTCGCAGGACGATGATTTGGATGCGGTAAGCTCGCGCACACTCATGGTCCAAATTCCCCATTCCCCTCTCATTTCTTTCCCATTAGGTCTTCACCGACGCGCAACTACAAGTCGTGCAAAACAACGAACGGGCCATCACAGAACGCGAACGCGAAATCAATGAAATTGTCAAATCCATGTTGGGTGTGGCGGACATATTCAAGGAGCTGCATACAATGGTGATTGACCAAGGGACGGTGCTGGACCGGATCGACTACAATATTGAGCAGACGAATGTGCATATGGAGGATGCGCACAAACAGCTGTTGCAGGGGGCAAAGTATCAGGACCGGTCCAAGGCGAAACTGTGCATTATATTGCTGGGGTTGGTAGTATTTCTGCTGTTTTTGATTTTGATTTTCAAGACAAGGAGCTCCTCCACTGCTTGACCATACACATACACGCACATCCCCACACTATGCATCGCCCATGGTCATGCCATGGTCTCCCCTCTTTCTATATAATATTATTTCTACAAGTTGACAGGATGGCCCATTTCGACTCCCCGCGCGACCGTTGGTCTCATCCGCGCCCTGTGACTATCCCATTTTAGCAAGGAGGTCTTTGTAGATCTTTGCCATTGGTTTGTTGTTTGACAGGTTTTTCGCAATATAGTGAGCACAGATCTGGGCGTCGAGGAGCGGGTTGGAGATGACGTTGACTTTGAGGTGGATAGGGGTATCTCTATATATATGGAGTGCGGGCAACGGGTCCTGTTCCGCCCCCAGTGCCATCAGTGGGTTTTTTGTCTGCGAATCCTTGAACAAATGCTTGTAATAAAAGTGTCTTTTCGCCAGGCGGTCGACTGTGCGGTCGGTTCGGCCGAGGGCGTCGAGGGGGCGGACGTTTCTGAAATCGATGGTTGGGTTGTGGAGGCGCGGGTGGGTTTGGAGCGTCGGGGTGTCGAGGACTGTGAGGTTGATCCAGATGCCGGTTGTGGAGGCGCGAACGTGCGGCGTGGAGGTGAGAGTGTGCTGGAAGATATGTTGCACGTAGTCGGAAAGAAGTTGGTGGCGAACGTTGCCTGGCCAGTTGACGAGGCCGCGGAGACGGAGGGCGAGGGGGTTAGTGCGGCCCATTGTGCGAGATCAACAACGGGGTGAAGTTTTTTGCTTCCGTTTGGTTTCTGTCCTATTGATGGATAGGCTGACAGGAGAAGAGATACTAATGGGTGCGGTTCTCGTCCGTCGTTCCGTTGGTCCGTTGGTCGGTCAGTTAGTCGTCGCAGCTGATGGTCTTTCGTCGTTAGATCGTCGTCGTTTTGTCGTTGTCGTTTGACAGTTTCTTCCTTCAAAAAGTGCAAATGGAAAGCCGAGTTGGAATGTCAGACACGTGACGTCTACATGTAGTATGTATCATAAGTAGCATATACTAGTTGTAACATGTATTGTTTGTTCGTTCAATCTCGTCCTTTTTGCGCATCTCTTTCTTTCTTCCCATCTTGAAAGCAGCGAGTGGCCAATAGCGTTGGAGTCGAGCTCAGGAGTAGGAAGGATACGGTATAGCATCATACTTCTGATGATATAGGCACTTGCTGTAGGAAAAAGGAAAAGCTGGTTCAGATTGCCAAGCGCCATCGTAGTCTCACTTCACGTATCGCGACCTGCCTGCCATCATTCTGGTCCAACATGAACCAACACCCATCTCCACCACTGACAGCTGACGCCGACGACGCTCGCCCAGCCGCCCTCGCCCCAGTCGTCTCCTCCTCTTCCACCTCCTCTCTTGCCTCCCAAGCCGCCCGCAAACGATGTCCTGAAGATTTCGAGTTTGGCCGCGTGTTGGGCGAAGGTAGCTATTCGACCGTCCTGTACGCTCGCGAGCACGTCAACAACCGCGAGTACGCCGTCAAGATGCTCGATAAGCGCCATATCATCAAGGAAAAGAAGACGAAATACGTTGCGATTGAAAAGGATGTGCTGAATAAACTCGCCCACCCGCTCATCGTCAAGCTCTACTATACGTTCCAGGACTTGCATTCGCTGTATTTTGTCCTTGAGCTTGCAAAGGATGGCGATATGCTGGGATACATTAGAAAGTTGGGCTCGTTTCAACTAGATGCAGCCCGGTTCTACATCGCCGAAATCATTGTCGCGGTCATGTACCTCCACAGCATGGGAATTGTCCACCGCGATCTCAAACCAGAGGTAATGCCCACCGGGAGGAGGAGGAGCTTTGCTATGAATCCTTCGCGTTCCGTTTCTCACAGTCTCTCTGTCCATCCTTTCTCAGAACATTTTGCTGGACGAAAACATGCACATCAAGGTGTGAACATCAGAGAGAGGTGTGGGGGAGAGAGATGAGCGCGTGCTCGCGTCACGCACACAACTCACACGAGAAAAGATTACAGATTTTGGTACCGCCAAGATTCTCGACGAACCACCCAGCAACAGCGATACCGACCCATTCGCAGCGGGCAGCACATCAGCATCAGCATCAGTATCATCATCATCACCATCGCCACCACCACCAGCACCGTCGTCTTCATCACCTTCACAAGACGCCGGCAGTTCCAAACGCAACTCATTCGTAGGGACCGCCGAATACTGCTCCCCCGAGCTCCTGAACGACCGCGCTGCTTCGAAATCGTCAGACGTCTGGGCCATCGGTTGCATTCTCTACCACCTCCTAGCCGGCCGACCACCGTTTAAAGGCGTCAACGAATATCAGACGTTCCAGAAAATCATCAAACTCGACTATACGTTCCCCGATGGGTTCCCGCCCACGGCGCGGGATCTCGTCAGCAGCATCCTGGTGCTCGACACGGCCAACCGGCCTAGCCTCGCCGAGATCCAAAAACACCCGTTCTTTGACGGGTTCGACTGGACCGACATTCATACCCAGCAGGCACCGGATCTCCGACCGCATCTCCCTGCCGTCTCGGCCCATAATGTTGAGGAACTTACCAGCGACCTCGATGCCCTCACGACAACAGGGACGGGACAGTTCCATGGCGATGTGCCGGTCCTTGCGCGCGACCCTTTTGAAGACCTTCTGGCTACTAACAATGACCTGATGCAGCAAAAGGGCGCCGCTGCGGCGTCAAACCCGGACTTGGCCAAGAAACTCGACGCGCAGGACTCTCACCCGCTCAGACACCTCGTCACGCCGACTGAAGTCATTGTCATGGACGGGACAGTGTACAAGGTAAGCTCGAATTTACCACACCCACCCGCTTCCCATCCCATCCTTTGCCTCCGTCGCGTTGACCCCAGGCTTGAGTGTTCCTCCCCACATCGACTCACCACCCCTCCTTTCTGAAACCCTTTACAGCGCAAAGGCTTATTCAGCAAGAAGCGCGGCCTCGTTCTCACGGACCGCCCGCGGCTGCTCTTTTTTGACCACAACACCTTACAGCCCAAATCCGAGATTCCGTGGTCGGATAAACTCACGGTCGAACTGAAAGGCTCCAAAGCGGGGGCGAAAAACAGTAGCGGCTGCAACAGCGGCTGTCCGACCCATTTGTTTGTGCATACGCCGAAACGGACGTACTATCTTGAGGTGGGTGAAGGGAGTGAAGACGCATGGACGGCATCTGTGGCTTACTCTTTATATTGTTTGTTCCATCTTTTTATAAGGCGAAAGATGATGCGAGGCGATGGGCGGACGCTATTAATCTCCAGCGGCAAGGCGGATCTTCCGCCACCAATACATAACAAACAACGGCAACACATCACCAACGCATCATCCCACCGCCAACTCAGCTTACATCCTATGGGAGCGATCCGGATCGCTCCGTTTCGTCCCCGGTCCAGAAAATAGCAGTGCGGCCGCGGAGGGGAGCGGGCACGGCGGTTGTACTGAATGTTGGAAGTCACCAGACATGCTGATACAAATGTTCCCATACAATACCAGTTCTTTGAACGCCAACGAGCGACATGCAACTGTACGGGTGCCGCAAAATACAAATGTTCATATGATCCAATATGTGTACTTTGCAGAAAAAAAAATTACATTACAGTTGCCTCCTGTAGTGCAGAGTGAGGCAGTAGTCATGCGTCCGGACTCATCCTGAACTCGCTCACAGTCATTCATTGCTCGGGGCCGCCAGCTACTCTTTCCCACCCGCCTCTTTCCTCTGCCGTCTCAATTTGACGTCATAATTGTATACTCTAGCGGTATTGACTTCCATCGTCGTGATCTGATCTCTCAGGAACTCGAGGTCCTCATTGACCTGCTCCAAGGAGGTTTTCGCCGAGCTGTGTTTTTGCGAGAGCAGGGTTTTGGCTTCGGGGGTGGAGTACTCGAGCATCACGTTGGCGCCGAGCCACAGGTAGACGGTTTTGGCGGACGGGATCTTGGCGTGGGCGTACAGAGTGTCGTTGAGCTCGTATTGCGTTAGCATTGGTTCGGTGGAGTCCTGGGAAAATCACAGAGGGAGAGAGAGAGAGAGAAAGAAAAATGTCAGGTTGCGAGACTTGAGGAAGAGAGGTTTGCAGGATGTTGGGGTTGAGGTTGAGGTTGCTGGTCTTATCTATGTACCTCTGTGGCAATCAGGTATTCGACCATGTCGAGCGTTTTCTTGATATCCGGTATCTTGCTCTCCAGACTCTGTTTCCGTTGCAACAGGTGGCCTTCCATGTATTTGTATTTGCTTCATATCCCCAAAACCGAAACGGGCTCGGTACGTTAGGTGCCATTTTTGCTCCATACAACACATCTCTCCAGTGACTCTTTTCTTTTGCTTCTTACGCGATCATCTCCTGGAATTTCTTCAGTGTGCTCTCCAGCTCCGTTTCGGGTGTGAACTCTTCAACCTTCCCCTGTAGGTTGTGGAAGTAAGATATGGGATACGTGTGTGAGTGGGATGGAGATCATGGGGTGATCTCTCTCGCTGGAGAGTGGGGTAGGAGACACGTACGACGAAAGGAGCTTTTGGGATCCCGCGCGGGTTGGATTCTAGTTGGGCCATCATGGGTGTGGATGTGCGAGTGGGGGTATCGATGGAAAGGTGGGGAAGAGGAATGTGTCGTTGTGGTGGGTGGTTCTGAGGATGGGCTTGGGAGTTTTCGAGATTCTGTTTGGCTCTTTGGGCGCGTTGGCTCTCACCTTTTTTCCAACGTCACCTCACAACTGGCATTCGCTGAAGATAATACACAATCAATACATAGAGAACGTCTCCACCGGCAAGTCTTACAGAATGAAGCGATACCAGAAGAACATCGCCATTCTCTACCCAGCAACGGTGTTTATCGGGTCACTCGTGCATTCATTACTCCCACTACCTGAGACGATCTTCTCCGACAAGCGCAACCCTCTAAATCAATATTTTGCAAAACGGGGCTGGGTAAAGTAGACCCGTCAGTCCAGAGCCTTCATAACCCGCATCTCACGCATCTGGCTGCCCCCAAAACAGTTCTGGACCGGTCTATCCCTCCTCCTCTTCATCCTCCTTTCTTCGCCCGCGAACCGGCGTCTGCGCGCAACCTACCGGTGGGCGCTGGCGACGCTGTACTGGGTCATGTTTGCGCAATGGGCGTTTGGGCATTCGGTGTTTGACCGGGTGTTGATGATGTCGGGCACGTGTTCGATTGAGGGCCATGGACACCCGAAAGTGTGCAAGAGTAATGGTGGCGAGTGGATGGGGTTTGATGTTAGTGGACATTGCTTGTAAGTAAGAATGGGGTTTTTTTGGATATTTTGGAAAGAGAAGGGGAGGGTCTCTTGATTGGAGAGTAACATTGCGCTGGGGGTATTTTCTCTCTGCTTTTGTAGTTTGTTGATCCACATGTCCCTCTTCATCTACGAAGAACTGCAACTCCTCGTCCTACCCACACCCGGCACCTCCTCCAAAACCAACCCCGCACCCCCCACCAACCTCAGCAAACCGTTCCTCCCGCACCCGACTCTCACCGCAATCCTCTCCTCTATCCTCGTGTTCCTGCTCCTCCTCTGGTACGTCATGCTCATGGCCACATCCGTCTATTTCCACTCGTGGCAGGAAAAGATCGCGGGGACCCTCGCGGGAATGGCATTTTGGGCCGCAACGTATGCGACCGTGTGGCCCGCGTTTTTCCCGCAGATGATGCCGACGGGGTATAACCTGCGGCCAGAGTAAAGGATGGCGAAACGCAGAGAATGGAAAATGAATGTAGTCGCACTTGCATTTCTAGAGATCCTTTTGGTAGACAGATAGCCACTGTGTGTATATACATAAGAAACTGTGAGGCGTTTCCTGAAAATGCAGTTCATATCGAGATGAGTGGCCTTGTTCAATGAGGCTGAACGTTGTACTAAAACTACCCAGTTTGGACTTGCACACCTTTCTTTCTGTTGAATGTAACGATTGCATCTCACAATAGTGCATTTTGAATCGGGTACGCCCTTGAGACCTGATAAGCATGTTGTTCATACAATTGTGTATTCCAAGAATATTATTTAGAGATGGGCCGAGCGGGCCATCATGACCACTAATCTGTTCATTGATACATTCGCAAAATCGGTGCGCAATACCTAAACGTAAACACACCTCCCGATGTGGAGGATCCACGATTTTCCTCACCTTCCACTTTCCCGCATCGTATATACACTACAAATTGACCCACATAACACGCGGGGGGATATATGCTACTACTACAAAACTACCAAAACACTATCGATATCGACTCCAACGCGGCATTTTTCTCTTTATACATTTTGGTCCATATTTCGCCTCACATCCCGTTCGTTTGTTTCTTCATTGCTTTTGCTTATAACGCAATCGCCCAGTCGAGATTGAATAGCGAGTCGATGAGGATTTGGCATTCCTGCATGGCGGGTTCGGAGGCGGGTGGGGGTGGGTGATGTTTTGGTGTGAGGTGCTGTGAGGGAGGGTGTTCGGAGGGTGGCGGTGATGACGGGAGTGATGGTGATGGGAGTGTGAGAACTTCGCAATTCGGCGACGGTGATGGTAGCGCGGAGGGTTGGGTGTGCGAGGATGTGGTATCCGGGTCTTGCGGTAATGGTGGTGTGGTCGGAGCTAAATAGTTCGCATCCTCCACACCGCCATCCTCACTCTGTGCCCGCGCTACTGATGCCAGAGCCTCAGTATCCACGTCCTCACCCGCACCGCTCTCCACATCCGGGATATACGCCAGGGCCGGTTCAACAACCACAACCCCACCTTTTTCCCCACCTGCCGTCCCACCCACCCGGCTACTACTCTCCCCAAAAAACCCAATCTCCCGAATCCACTCCCCAACCATACTCTTAATTCCATCCTCCTCTTCCACTTCCTCGTCCTCTTGTTCTTTCCCACCCACTTCCTCATCCCACCCGACATCCACCCCCGAATCCCCATCACTCCACCCGCGCGCACATTCCGCATCCCACACCGCGCGCACAACCGTGAGGAAATTGTGGAGGAGGACATGCGTGTGCAGCCCCCCCGCCGCCGGGCGACGGGTTCGCAGCTTGCCCGTCGTGAGCGTTAGCATGCGCAGGGTTTTGGTGGTCATGCCGTGAGGAAAATGAGCGAGTGAGACAAAGTGGGAGGGGAGAGGGGTTTTCGCGGGTGACGAGGATCTGGTGTGTGCGTTTGTGTTTCTTTCTTTGACTAGCGGTGTCTTCTGGTTTGCTACTAGGGACAATGGTAAAGTTGAAGAAATGGTGAGAAATGCAGGAGGAGACGGAGGTAAGTTTTGTAGCAAAAGTGTGAAAAAAGGTGTGAGAAAAGGTGTGAGAAAAGAACGGGAAAGGAAGCGGCTGATCATTTCGGACACACCCCGCGCTAGATCTAGGATGTAGCACAGAAAGTCCGGGAACTCGGTTCAATGGATGAAGAATTCGTGTATTGAAAAAAAATCATAGGAAAACATGCAGGAGAGTGAAACACCCAGATACAAACCGCTAATCCAAAACGATCCTGCGATGGGATGAGGGGGGGAATATCTTCCTTATCTATCTAGCAAGTTGTCTGGCCCGTAGGTCAGAGCGTCAGGTGCGGGGGTGGCGGTCTAGGATGTAGGTAGTAGTAGATGTAAACAACAACAACAACAATAAAAGTCTATGTACGATAGATGGGATGGGGGAGGCGAAAGCAGAGGTAATCCCATGATCAAGTGAGTGGCCATGAACAACATATGGCGAAGCTGAAAATATGTGTGCGTGGCGGGTGCATCCCGATGGAAGAAGCGCCCGCCCGAGGAGAGCAGGTGTTGAATCAGGTAATCTAGTACCGGTACGGCGCCTGTCCGTTCGAGTACCCCTGATCATAGTCGTCCCTGCTGGTATACCCTCTTCCATACTGCTGCTTATAGTCTTGGTAGTCCTGCTGCTGGGCTTGCTGCTGCTGCTGCTGCTGTCCCTGGTACCCTTGGCCCTGGTAGCCCCGGTACGGGTCCGCAACAGCCGGGTTGTTCCGGGGATGGTCGTTCCTGTAGCTAGTGGCAGCTTGTGACGGGACGGCCACTCCGCCAAGGGGCTTTTGCGGGTTGGTGATGCTGTTGCTGCCCGCCGCGCCGGATTCGGGCATGTTGTAGTATGTGCGCAGATCGTAGCCGTCGTTGAAGACGGAGCGCGGGGCGGGCTTGAAGCGCTGGTAGATGACGTAGATGGTGGAGGCGTGCCACGCTGCACGACCAGTACCGAAAATGATCCAAATGGCGAGGCCCACCACTGCGCCTGAGAGTAGAAAAAAGAGGACAAAGAGATGAGCTCAGCGTTCGACCACGCTAACAAGAATTGCATGCCTCGACGTGGTAAATTACATACCAGAGAATTCTCGAACACCCAGGTTCATGTCACTCCTCTCATACTTGCCAGCAAAGACAGCGCGGGTCTGGCGGTAGTTGGCCAGTCCAATGATGAGCAAGTAAATCATGCCCCACACTCCAAATCGGTAGCACATAGTCAACGAAATCGTGCCTGATCCGCTGTTGTTGGCACTCGAGCTGTTTCGCTTATTTCCGCTTCCACCAGTTCCTCCTCTCTTGCTGTTATTCTGTCCACTCGAGCTGGCTCCCTTGGCAGCCGCCGAGAGGATCGACCGGTATTTCAGCAATCGCGCAGCCGCATGGACAATCATGCCAAACGTCAACAAAAGCCACAAGGAGTTGTACCACAACGGGCCGTACGCATACGACATGATGGGGAACTTGTAGGAGCAGTAGACATTGTGCGGGCCGAAACCCATGCCGACCTTCTCTTTCGAGTTCAGGACCCCGACAATGACGGTGGGGATCAGGGCAAAGATGATCGAGGTGATCAGGTACAGCGGGAATCGGCGGGTCTCTTGGTCACGGAACTTGCGCGTGCAGACAGCGGACCAGACGTTGAACGTCAGGAAAAAGCTGAGTACGTACCTGTAATGAGGAATGAAGAGAAAAGAGACAAGTCAGAAACAGATGGAAAAGGAAGAGGGAGAAAACGACACCTATTTTTTTATTTTTTTTTTCCTTTTCCAAACGGGCAAGACTGAAGCATCTTCGCAACCCCACTTTGTGCTCCGCCTCTTTCATCCTTCCAAAACAAATTCCTTGAGTTGCATCACACTTACATCAAACTCAACAAATACAGCATCAATAAACTCTGGGCACGGCAAGCCTGCGAGTCCAACTCCGCAATCTTTCCCTTTGTAATCGCAATGGGGACAAAGATGGTGCAAGCAAAGACGGCATAGACGGCGGAGAAGACGCGGAGAGTGAGGTTTTTGCGGACCCGGGTGAAAATGGCGATAATCTCAAGGGCGAGCAGACATGAGATACCGTAAAGCGCCAAAAGGAGGATTTGTAGAGATTCCATCGTAGGGCGTGTGCGGTGAGATGGCGGGAGGTGGTGCGGGACGCTGTGTATTGGGTCTTGTGTGTGTTATCGTTTGTTTGGATGCCGTTTGGGTCTATCTCAACGTCGAGTCATGCACGCGCGGGGTTTTTGGTCCACCTGTCTTTGGCTCGTTGTTCACTCGTTCACCCCCGTGGTCTGTTTAATGGGAACTTGTGAGAGAGGGTGGGAGGACTGCAACGACCAAGCAGGTAAGACGGAGAGGAGAGGAGAGGTAGGAAAGTGGGGAGCGCAGGCCAGCTGGGCTCGTGGGTAGTTATGAGGCTTGCTTCCTCAGCGGGGACTCGGGGAGGAGGAGGAGCAAAAGTAAAGCACCACCAGCAGCACCAATGTCCTTTTTTGGGTTTTCTGCTGAGTTCAGGTATCGTCCGCAGGGAAGCTAGGAACACCACCAAGAAACGTAAACGTCGATCTGGGTAAACGCACACCAAAGCGGACGCGGGCGTCGCCAAAAGAAGCAAAGCAACCTTGAAAGCACTGCCAACCAAGGACTCTCGGCAGGAAGGCGGCAGGAAGGAAGGCGAAAACTTTTCCGTGAAATCCGTGAACACTAAAAATTTGAACACACCGTGACACTTGTCGTTTTTGTCTTGTCTGTGCACAATCTGCGGTGTCCGAGTCGTTTCTGCTCGGTGGGTAGTGGTGCGTACCGGGGGGATACTCCAATTATCTATATCGCCGGTCGCAAAAAGTGCAAGCCCTCAAGAAAACACAAAAAGGTCAAAATCGCCATGCTTGAGCAGCGGCCACCATCACCTTCCATATGCCATGAACCAGCGTTGGACGCCATCTGGACACAGCTGTGACAAACTGCCCTCGTGGTTGGGGGCATGACTTGGCAAGCCAGGTGTTTGGCACTAGCAAAGTGCAAATTGGGATGTGCCTTCGCTGCTACTACTACTACTACCAATCGATAGTTTGGATCTTGGGAGCTTCTTCAGTTGTTTCCACGTCCGCTTTTTGCAACTCTGAGTGACACTGTCCCACTGTCTCCCTTCTCCCAGTCGTGCCTGTACACTACGGTGACTGTGTGCAATACTCTCTTCAGCTTGGATGGGATAAAACAAAGTTTCGCGCTAAGCCACGAGCGCCACTCATGTGACCGCCCGTTGCACGTCTGAAACCTCCCCCCATCCTGCATATGCTTTGGCTGTCCTCATAACGGATCCCCCACTTCACCAACTCTATATGATTATCCCGCTATTTGGGTCAATGTGACGGGTAATGCAAAGGGGTGGTCTGGATATACCCGATATATGCAATCAATTACTCGCTCTTATTGTTTGCATTGAGACCCCCAATCCACAGAGTCACCCGGCAAATTCCACTTGATCGCTCCCATGATCTTGCCCGTGGGAGGAACGGGGAGCGGGGGCGTGGCTTTACAGTTTGCATCTTAGTATCATATACCACTACTCCTTGATGTTTGGGAACATTCCCACTTGGCAGCAGATTTGCGTATGCCATCACATCCATAAGTTTAGGGAAATCTATTTAACCACGCAGGGAGAGTTCGTCCTTCAACTACACTGTAGTGTCCAAGGGGCGCGTTACATATTTTAGTTGGGAGGGCGGGGTGGGGGACGTTGATTCGTAAGAGTTAGAAAAAGTTCCTAAATACAAAAGGGGGGCTGAAGCGGCTCATTCTCTTAAAACCCCTTGGGATTCTTCTGATGGAAATTCCACGCCGTCGCCACAATCGCGTCAATCGTATCATACTTTCGTGTCCATCCCAATATCTGTTCCGCCTTCGCCGACGACGCAATCAGGGTCGCCGGGTCGCCCGCCCGACGAGGCTTGATTTCGGCCGGGATCGGGTGGCCCGTCACTCGTCGCGCGGCGTCAATGATTTGTTTGACAGAGTACCCTTGACCACTGCCCAGATTGAATTGGTTCGACGTGTTGTGTTGGGTGAGATAGTCGAGAGCCTACACACGTTTGAGGAAACGGTGGTAAGCAAAAAACGTGACGCTCGATCATAGAATTGCGCTCGGGACCGTTCCTTACCTTGATGTGCCCAGTGGCCAAATCCGTGACATGGACATAATCCCTGACACACGACCCGTCCTCCGTCTCATAATCATCGCCAAACACAAACACCTTCTCCCTCTTGCCCGCCGGCACCTGCAGCACCAAAGGAATCAAATGGCTCTCGGGCGTATGGTCTTCCCCAATATCGCCCGCCTCGTCCGCGCCACACGCATTAAAGTACCTCAAACACACATACTTCAACCCATACGCCTCGTCACACCAATGCAGCAGTTTCTCCACCACCAGTTTGGTCTCCCCATACGGGTTGATCGGGTGCGTGCGGTCTTCGGCCTCGATCGGCACGCGTTCCGCCATACCAAACAACGCAGCCGTGGACGAAAAGATGAAATACTTGGTCGCGTGTTTCTGCATGGTTTGGAGCAGCGTCACCGTGCCGCACACATTGTTCTCGTAGTACGAGAGCGGGTCGGCGCACGAGGCAGCGACTTCGATCGACGCGGAGAAATGGAACACGGCTTCAGGCTTGTGCTTTTCAAAGACAGTGTCCAGAAAAGCTGCATCGCGAATGTCGCCCTGTTCGAACCCGACGCCCTTGGGGATGGCTTGCGTGTGACCTAGAGCACAAAAACAGAACCCGAAATGAGGACCTCTGCCGCAACGAGAAAAGTGAACAGAGACTTGCGGTGTACCGGTGGAGAGGTTATCGAGCACGACCAGATCATGCCCACCAGCCTTGGTGAGCTCGCGCACAAGATGGGAGCCAATGTAGCCGGCTCCTCCGCAAATAATAATCTAAATATCAGACACAACCGGGCAGAGCAACTTTAGCATGTGTTCGCAGGGGCAGACGGGAGGGTTTCTTTTCGCCATTCAACCTTACCTTCATGACGGATAAGAATAAGAATAAGAATAATAACAGGAGCAATGTGCAAAAGAAGCGAATGGGCAGCGGGAAGGAGGGGAGGGGAACGACGACGCTCAAGGATTAAGAATTGGCGCGCGCATCAGAATGACTCAGATTTGCGGTCGCTCGATTGCGCAGCATTCCTGATTCTAGTATGGCGTCAGGAACGTGTCGAAGAAATATGAAAGAGGAACACAGGCGGTTTCCAAGAGGTAGGCTGCTGCTTTGAACGGCCAGTCACTTAAGATTTAAAGATTGTTGATCAAACACGAATATAGGAAAAGAAGGGAATGGTCTCATATATTATGAAATAGACATACAATCAAATTCACTGCAGGTACGCAAAAAGAAGTACAGAAACAGTATCTTAATTAGCACACTGCGAGCGTTAAAACATTTACAAAGAACACAGACAATTTACCTTCTTAAGCCTTGGTGACAACCTTACGACCAGCAGCCTTGCGGTCGAGGAGGTTCTTGCGGTCCTTGTCAAGCTTGATCTTAGTGATGACAACCTTGGAAGGGTGGATGGGGATCATGACGGAGGCACCTGGGGAATGCACAAACAAAAACAATGAGCATTCCGGAACGAAACAACATCAAAGCACCAGCAACCCAACCATGTCGCTCTTCGCAAACTGTTACTCACCGTTAACCTTGTCACGGGTGACCTTCTCAATGTAGATGCACCACTTCTTACGGTAGACAGTGATGACCTTGCCTTCACGACCGTTGTAGGTACCACGGACGATCTTGACCTCGTCGTCCTTGCGGATAGGCATGGAGCGGCACTGGGGAGTAGCAGAAAAAAAAGGAAAAAGGAAAGAAACAAAAAGGGTAAGCCTTTTTGCCACTCTTCTTTTGATTTCTTTTTTCAACACGCTCCGTAAGTGCCCAACCCTCACCCCTGCCTGGGACAGGTTATGCACAACCAGGCAGAGGGGGCTTTCCACCAGCGGACACCGGAACCCGCCTCGAACCGACATCGTAGTGTGTGGAGGTTGTCTTCTCTTCCCATTCTTCTTTTTTCCGTCTTTTCAAAGTTTTTTAACGTACGTTGTACTTCTCCCTCAACTCCTTGTCGAGAGGAGCAGACATGATCTTGCGCCTCAGGTCAGAGGGCGCAGAGAAGTGGGCCTTTCGGCTCTTTCGGCGGCTGACAGACACTGGGGGGAGGAAAAACAATGTCGAAAATCAGTATGACGATTCTACATTGTCATTTGACATTTCACCCATCCACGTGCAAGTTCCCCATCGAATTCATCCATCCATCCATTCATCCATCCATCCATCCCTTCCGTGCCCCTCCTTGTCATCGCTCGTTCGTTGTACGCACCGTTGGTAGATACTTTGGCCATTTCGAGAGATTGCTTGACTGTCCGCTCCGTGAGTGATTGGCGCAATTGGACTTCCGTAAGGGTGCAAGACCAACGATGCTCGCACCAACGCTGTCAATGCACCCGCAGCCCCGGCGCGGCGGGATCGCCGTCACGTGCGCCTTAGCCTGGATATAGGCATTGGATTGCGACTAAGTTTGGCTGGAGGAGACATGCATTCGAGCCGTTTGGGAAGAGCAACTGGTCCGTCTCTTCCAAGTGTTATTTCTTTTTTGCCTGCGAACACAAAGTGGCCCATTAGCCTCCTCAATCACAACTAATAGGTTGGCAAAATGGACGACTTTTTCATGGCAGACCCAGATGCCCCACGGCTCTCTCAAAAGAAGCGCAAGCGTCAAGCTCTAGCCGCCAAAACCATCGGAAACGGTAACCCCAAGTCCACTACCCGTCGACAGAAGAATGAACAAGACGATGCCGACTCTGACCACGAAGTCGGCGGCGCCGAAACCGTCGACGACATGGATCTCGTCGGGGATCGGTACGCTGCTCACAGCGAGTCGGATTCCGAAGCCGAGCGTGAAACCGCCGCCCAAAAACGACTGCGGCTCGCTAAACGCTACTTGGCCAAAGTCCGCGAGGAAGCTGGGGGCGAGGAAGGCGAGGTCGATGCCGCGGAACTCGACCGCGATATCATCGCGGACCGTCTGAGAGACGAGGCTCTCGAAGCGGTTGGTCGTCTCCACCGCCCGATCGCGGACAACTTTGCTAAACGCGATCTGACCGACCCGCTCCTCGTTCGAACATTCAAGCATGGCCAAACCCTGCATGCGCTGTCCGTCACTGCGGTGGCCATCGCTGCACCCACGTCCACCGCCACCACCACATTATCAACAACGGGAGAAAGGAAACCAGTTTACCTCTACTCTGCATCGAAAGACGCCAGCATTGTCAAATGGGACTTTTGGACTGGGAAGCGGGTCCACTTCACACCGGGCGGATTGAAACCGACAAAGAAATTGACGGCCGCATATGGCAAGAAGCTGCCCGCGGCGCACATTGGGCACAACGATCATATTCTCACCATCGCCACGAGCTCGGACGGTCAATTTGTGGTAAGTAATCGGAATATTCATGTATCAACGAGAAGCTGGCAAAGGTGCACTCGTGCGGGACTGCTGGGACGAATGAAGGAGCGAACGTAGGCAAAACCTGTCTCTATCTGCCGACTGTTCCTCCAGCCTGATGCAATGGGAATCTCGATTTCACTTGTTTTCGATGCAACCACTTCAAGATTGAAAAATTTACTCGCACTTTTGAGTCTGGATGATGCATCTAACAAAAAAAAGCGCCCGTTGATCATTCAGAATTGTGTTGCGGAACATTCCATCCCTCGTGGTTCGGTGAAATCTGTTTTTGTGATATCATCTAACCCAAACACCTTCCACCCTCGCTCCCATAGGCTACCGGCGGCCGCGACAAATCCATCAACGTCTGGTCCGTCGGCGAAAACAAACACCTCACCTCGTTCAAACAACACCGCGACAGCGTCACCGCCCTCTCCTTTCGCAAAGGCACCAACACCCTCTACTCGGCCTCTCAGGACCGCACCGTTAAGCTCTGGAACATTGACGAAATGTCGTACGTCGAAACCCTTTACGGTCACCAGGACCACATCACCGCCCTCGACACCCTTGCCCGCGAACGCTGTGTCACTGCGGGCGCTCGCGACAGGACTTGCAGAATGTGGAAAATTGTGGAGGAGTCACAGTTGATTTTCAGAGGTGGAGGTGCGGCGACTCATTCGGAGGCGGGGCAGGACTTGGTTGTTATGGATGGAGTTAGGAAGGTGCCGAAAGTGGATAAGGCCCAGGGAATGGCGGGTGGTTCTCTAGATGCGGTGGCGATGCTCGATGAAGAACACTTTGTGAGTGGATCGGATACGGGCGCCATCTCACTGTGGAATATCAACCGCAAGAAACCCCTCTTCACCAAACTGCGCGCCCATGGCGTAGGGGCTAAGAAGTCCACAGCAACGAACCCACCACCACCATCGACGGAAACCACGACAACAGCAGAGACAACAGAAACCGAAGCGACTACACCAATACAACCCGACGCCAACGCCAACACCATCACCGAGGAAGAAATGGCCGGCGGTTGCGGCGGCATCACTTCCCTCGCCGCTGTCAGGTACTCGGACCTCTTTGCATCCGGATCGGCGGACGGATACATCCGTCTTTGGAAAATTGATGCGAGCAAACGACGGTTCCAAATGGTTGCGTGCATACCCATGGTGAGTCTCGTTCTTACCTCGCTTCATTAACAAACACGCAGCATAGAGACATGTTGCTAATTCCCCTTTCTCTTTAGCCCGGCTTCATCAATTCCCTCACCTTCTTCGAGGCGCCGCCCCTCCCCACCGAACAACCCACAACCCCTAAACCCCCTACACCACACCCAACCGACCTCCCCACCTCCTCCATAACACCCATAACACGTCTCGACCGCGCCCGCGCCGCCCTTGCCACCACCCCATCTTCCAAAAGACCACAAAAGGACAACCTGTACCTCGCCCTCGCGATCGGACAGGAACACCGGCTGGGCCGATGGTGGCGGTATAAAGGGGTGAAGAATGCGGTCAAGGTTGTTTGTTTGGGCTCGCTGTAGATAGACTCATCCCCGCAAGAAAACAAGTACCTCTGTTTTCTTTGCCATCCTGTATACATCCATCTTATTTGCATTTTTTACGCTATTATCCATAAGTTTTGCGGCATGCTGTCTTGTTTCACAAAGCAAAAGAATCTACATTAACTTGAATTCATCCCAGCGATGAGGACGGGTCTCAAATTGCATTCGCATTTCACCACCTTGGTCGTGGCGGCGGTGGTCCCCTCCGTTGCGTACATATCAAAAGCACTTGCTATAGATGAGGAATGCATTGTTGAGCCAATTCGTTTGAAGTATGTTGTGCGTGGAAAAGAAACTTGATTCCGAGGGCGCGTTCTTTTTCGGACTTGCTGACGAGAAGTGGCTTTGCAGAGCGCGTTTTGAACTGAGCTCATTCCACCCAAACAGCGAAAAGCAACCCGGGCAGCAAACCACACAACCCATCATGTCCAACATGATCCGCCTCTTCGACAGCTCAGGCACCACCATCGTCGACTCAATCGCTACCGACTACGAAGACAGTTTCTCGCTCGAAACCTTTGGAGAACTCATCCAAGCCCACTACGAATGCGACCCCGTGGGCAGCAAAGCCTTCATCATCGCGCGCGTGCAAACATGGGACATCAAACAACCAGGCCGCGCATTCTACTCCTATTATAACGCTTACCACCTCAATAGGATCTTGTTCCAGACCCAAGTGTATCTGGGAAAAAAATTGATTCATCGTCTGCATGTGCTGAATCCGTTGACGAACACGGATATTATTGGCGATGTGCAGTATTTTATGGTGAGGATCCCGGTTGCGGATGGAATGGCTCCTGGGACGGGCACGGGAGGGGGAGGAGAACAGGAGGGGAAAGAGAAACATGGTAAAAAGGACTCGGACGATCAGCCATCCATTCTCGCCACTGCGCTCGCCAACGACGATAAAAAGAACCCCGAAAGCGAACAACTGCTGTCGCGGCGCGGGAACCGACCTTCAACTGCCCCAACCCGCGCAAACAAAGTGCCCTCCATCATCACGAGCCCTACCACTCCATCACCGGGCTCCGGCGGGAACCGCTACCGCACCAACCTGCCTCCACCCAGCCCCAGCGTGCGCGAACTCGAATCCAACCCGCTGGGGATGATCGCATCGTGGACTCTAATGGGCCCGCTCGTGAGTGAAATCACGGAAGAAGAACCAACAGGGCCCGGCCCTTTACGTCGCAAATTCAGTCTGGCGACAATGCGCATGGCGAGCCCGTACCCGGCCTTCCCACCCGGACCCAAAAGCGCCCAACCGATGCTAGAAACTGACATCCCGGGCGAATTCGTCCTCAACATCCCTCCAGCGTCCCCTGTAAGAGGCAACTCTGGCACATCCTCTACCTCCTCTGGGTCCTACTCGCAGGCTGGAAGCAGCGCCGCCCTCTTCCCAGAGGTTAAAATCATCACGAAACCACCGCAGGGCATGCTGATGCTCAACTCCCTCAATAAACGCCCACATCGCGTCAATATCCCCGTTGGAACAGTCACCCGTTTCGCCAACCCGGTACCAAGAGACGCTTTGACCCACGCTGCACAAACCCCACCCGTCCGCAGACGGTCACTGTCCATGCTCAACCATGCACCGAAAAAATGGGAAGCAGCAGCGAAATCCACTGGTAAAACAATGGCCATAACGTCCTCCTCCGACACCCTCGCCATCGCCGAATTCACCTCCCTCCTCCCCTCCTCCATCACCTCCTTCGACGCCGTCCTCTTCGCAACCGACACTGACTATCTCGAAACATCGCGCACGCGCGCCACCTTCCGCGCCAACGCCGTCGTCCCCGAAGACGTGAAACTGTTTGAAATGCCCGAATTCACTGGGGAAGACTCCCCCTTGCCCTATATCGTCATCGACGACTCGCCACTGTGCGAATGTTGCTTCCCATCAAATGAGGCCCTCAACAATATGTCTCCGCCCTGGCGGTGGTTCCATAGAACGAAAGTATGGATATGCATCCTCTGTCTGGCGGGTTTGCTGGCGTTTTTGGTTGCGCGGTATGCGAAATCGGCGGCTGAGCCTTACGGCCTGCGCTGATCAAACTCAAAACAAGAATGTGACTGGTTGCATGAAACATCTAATTATATTCAGCATTTCTGATGCAACCAAGGAAATTGCAAAGGAATATTCATTATATATATATCCTAACCGCAGTCCTGAAAGGGAATGATTAGATTGGGTTTTTTGCTACTACTGCACAATCAGCCAATCTGTTGAAATAGGGGTAAACCAAGGAAGTCTTTGACATGGCCCTGGCCGGTTTACGTAGAAGATTCTTTCTTTTCCACAAGCCTACAAAGGAAAGGTTGTTGCGCTGAACCCCACTCATGCACTACATCCTCACCCGCAAGAGCAGGAATTAGCAGTCTCCGTGTCATGCCGCCCGTATCCACCCCATGCCAGCACCTTGTGTCTCAAGAGCAGAATGTACCTTAGTGGGTGGGCTGGCTATTGTCCTGGGAGGTTCGCATGGCGACAATATCGGTGTGAGCGCGAAGGGCGCGCGTTTCTTGTTCGCGTTTTCCAATTGGCGAGCGAGCCTTCACTCCATAACCCGCATGAGCGACGGCCAAGAAGGAGACTCCTGGGAAGACGACGTACGTTCGCCTCTCCTAAAGGCCCAGCACTTCTGAATAGAAAATGCACTGTAGTGGCCATCCTGACAGCAACCTATAACATGTAGTGGGAAACCGCCGAAGCGATCGCGGCGCCTGCGCCAGTGAAGGCGCCGTCGGTCTCGGCACCATTGTAAGTTGTCCCGCATGGAGAGAGACACCCAAATCTCATATAGGGAGAGGGGGGGGGGGGCCGGGAGAGACGGGGGGAAAGAAAGAATATGAAACACATGCTTTGTGTTCGTCCTAAAGTGAATGCGTGTTTTAACGTGCTTTTTGCATGGTTGGTTGACAGGTCGTCCACACTCGGAAATGCAGTGTTTGAGACGGACAAAATTACTTATGTCCCACAGGTATGGAAACACGACATTCTTAAGATGAAGGTCCGCTCTGGCCGTCCAGTCCCATTCATATCACCTTACCGCATGCCGACAGGTTAAGCTCCTGAAGCGTGACGGGCCAAAGAGCGGCGGTGTCGGGATGGAACGCTCGGCGTCAGGATCTAGCGGTGGAAAGTCGCTAGCGGAGCGGGAAGCCCAGTATGCCGCGGCACGAGCGCGGATTTTTGCCGAAACTAGCGGCGGCAGCCGTGGTGGAGGCAGCGAAAGTCCCAAAAGTCCGACAAATGCAATCAGGACGCCGTCTCCCGCGACATCAGCAGCAGCCCGGGACAGGCCTTCGGGCAACACTTCCCCGGGCGGGATGTCAAGACAGCGTCAGGAAGGCGGGGGAAGCAACATGAGCAGAAGCCAGCAGCAGCAAGGGCCGCCATCCCGGGGGTCATATGGAAATCGTCAGACTAGTCTGCACAACAGCAACAATGATAGCATCAACAGCGCACAACTAAGAGGACTGCCACTGCATCAGGGGTCATTTGGATCATCACACCGGCCTGTTGCGGCCGTTCCAGCTGTATTTATGGACAACTCGACACGCCCGCTAACTCCCGTCGCAGACCGACGTTTAGAAGAAGCTCTTTTCCGTCCTCCACCTCCCCCCACTTAGGTGTAACCCACTCTACGTATATACATATCTGAATCCCAATTCGCCATTTGCATCCATCTACATCTACTGGCGGTCCCCGCGAGTCGTGGTGAACCTCGCGACCCAGGCCTGATTTGTCATGCTGGGATGGGCGTGTTGATGGCGCGGATATAAGAGAGCAGAGAAAACGCACTTGACGACATTTTTGGTGCATGTCAAAGCTCCAGCATTGGGCCTCAGTGGGAATTAGTTCCGGCAGGATGATGGCAGGACGGGAGCCGTCACCGGCACAACAGCTCGTCTTTTGCCGCAAGTACACGCCTTGTCTGTAATCAAGAGCCAGATAACCTTTTGGCTACAGTAAGCCTTTTGAGAAGCCCTTCTTGAAGAAGTTAACCTGTGCGTCCGTGATCTGATAATGCAGAACTTCCGGGATGAAAACCGTGCCTTCTGGCATCAGAGGCCCGCGAGCAAACGACACTTGTCCGTCGACACCTTGTGTGATACCGCTCTCAAGACCGCAAACATGGAGAACGTAGTTGGCGGTGTGCATTAGGGACTTGCACAGTGTGCCGCTGGCATCCACCTCCAACGGTCCTGTACCGGTTACTGATGAAGTTGTGCCGACAGCGTCACCATGGGCTAACACGACCAAGCATCCGTTGACCTATGGATGTGCAAGTATCTGGATGAGTATGATGCGTGATCCGCCTGGTTCAAAATGTTCTCTTTGAACTACCTCCTGAATCAGATCCCGACAACTTCCAAAGAATGCCATGATTTCTCGCAAGGGTATCCCACAGGCCTGCAGTGCCGATATGTCGTCAATGACCAAACATAGTTTTTTTGTAGGTTGTGAGCTGCCACTGTGGAATGATATGACAACTGTCTCAAAGAGCGCCCGCAACGGGCTGTTGCCGCTGCTATCCTTGTCGGTTGCGAATGGTCCCGTGCGACGACCCAAGTTGGACAATACATCGAGAAAGACCAGACTACCATTTTGTTGATACGCCGCGAGATTCATACCCTACAAAAACCAAGCGAGACGATATCAGCAAAAGGGGCAAACAAAGTAGGAAATGAGACCTTGTTGCTGTACCAGTTTCTTCCCAACAAGCAAATAATGTTCCCACATCTGCGCGACGCCGACCAAGACGACGTTCCAACCGGCGTCTTCCATTCGCAGGTGACGGTGGATAAAGTGGTTCAACAGGAAACCGCCTTCGGCGCGGACCTGGTCGGTGATCACGACGACGGTGCGTTCGGACGACACTGGGGCGGAAGACGTGGACGTGGGGACATTTTGAAGCTGGGGGCGGGAGCTAAACTTTGGGGACGACGCGGAGCCTGCTGTGGGAGTTGGGAGAGCCCAGTGAAGCGCGGCGTCGACCAGCGCAAAAGACATTGTTCCTTTGCTTAAAGCCTTTTGTGCAGATGCTCAATGCCTTTCTGCAAACTTACCTTTTTGTCGATCTAGATCCAGCATGACCGATTTACGCGCAAACTCAGAGCTCGCGTTGGTTCCGGCCGATCGGCGAAAGAAAGATTCACATCAATAGCAAGGGGTCCTCAGGGGGATTCAAAGTTAACGTTTTAGGCCTTAAAACCTGTTGTAACTTTTGATTTACAGCGAAATGTTACAACGTCGACAACTTGAGAGTCAACTTTTGCACTTAGCGTGTTTGGCCAATTTCTACCTCCAAAATACTGGAACAATGGTCTAAACCTGTTTAAAACGTTTTTTGTTAACTCTGCTCACAAGCAGAGTTAAGGCACCTACAATGGTTTTGCAGTCCTCTTGCAACGTTTTGCAACATCATAGTTGCTTAGCAATCGGCCTTGTGGTCCCCCCCTAGACTGGCATCACATATTCACCCCGCACTCTCATCCACATTTGATCCATCTGATCCATCTGTTCCATCTGTTCCATTTGCAAACTTTTCCTGTTCCATCTGTCAATTTTTTTTTTGTATTAAGCTTACTCTTACAATGTCATTCTGCAACTTTCTTCTCAAAGTTGAAGTTGTTTACATCAGCTAAACTGCCTAAAAACATTGTTCCACTAAAACAAAAAAACCCATTACTATTTTAAAAATACAGATGAACTTTGAAACTCACTAATATTCACAAAATTTGTGCCTGGTTTTGACTTCGGAAAACATAAAGAAGACACTTCTTGTTCCTTCTTTGTGGTGCATATGAAACTACTCATTGTGGAAAGCTGACAAAATGGTGGACGCAATGTGATGCGTGCGTGTGTGAAGGTTCTCACAAGCAATTGACCTTTTAGCAGAGCACTCTTGAAAGCTTGGAGGGCATTTCTTACGTGTGCTTTGATAGATATGTCTGTGCATTAATGGATGATGGATGAAATGGATGGATGAATTCTTTTTCTTTTGTTTGATTCAAGCGCATTCCATATCCATTTAGCTGCATATGTGACGCAAAACTTCCCCATTGACTATGAGATGAGATTGTTGCAGCATAGTGACTGTTTTCCTCTTTCTCTTTTCAGCCTTTAACAATTCAGTCCAAGCTGAACTGGCTGAACATAGGTACCTACAGCACTGCACGCTTGCAAAGTCTGAATATGCATTGTTCAAAGCATCCCTCTCGTGCAAACAGGCTTATAGTTTGATTCAAAGCGCATTCAATATCTATCCAGTTTTGTTTTTGTTTTATTTTGCTGCTTGGAATAACTATGTACAGATTGCTTTCCTGGAAACTTCCTGTTATTGCAGCTGCACTTTGCTTTTTTTCAAAGAAAAGCCTTTGCTTTCCTTCACCATTGCCACTTTTTCAATTTTCATTGGCCCTGAATCCCACAGGTTATGCATGGACTATCTTGCTATTTTGCAAACAATTCCAAGAATGAAATGGAGTTCATTGCTGTCATGTGGCAAATCTTAGTGCAGTTCACTTGGGATGCTAACCTCACTGCAGAAATTTAACTTGGTACAAATGCAGTGTGCTGGCAACCCAAAGTTTGCCATTAGTACGTTTTTGAACATCTTTTTCATTTCAATTGTGGATTGCAACAATGTATGGGGTTCTCTTTTTCAGTTATAAATTGCGCCATGCAAAGAATCTAATGCTGCACCATTTTATTTGGAGCTAAAATCCACACTGTTGACTTTTCACTTTGTCGCCCCTCCCCATTCTCCTTTATCCTCAACCTCCAACTTGCTGAGAATGACATATTTTTGTTCCCAAGTGGGGGAGACAGCGTGTTGGCTATGTTTCTTGCTCATCTATAGTGTTTTCAAAAGACAGTCGTTTGTAATAGATTTTGAAGATTGTTATTTCCACCCTTTCTCCGCTTATTTCCACCCCCCCACTTCCCAGTGGCACAGTGCAATATGTGACTTGTTGCCGCTTCGCAAAGAAATTTAAATTATATATAAAGACCCAAATTATAAACGGCATGCCCATTGTGACTTCTTGACGCAGAAAACTTGTTTAAGCACACCATTCGCGATCCTGACTTTCTCTTTGCTATGGCTCGCACCAAAAATGGCCTACGCATAAATGGCTTTGAGCCAACTACTTTTGCCAAGACTGTTGAATCTCAAACCCGTATCGCAATAGCAGAAAAGCAGCCATGCATCTTACCCACACACAGACGCATCATTTGCCATACTCCCAAGCTTAAAGCTACTTGCAGGAAGCGGAAGCAGACTGCCTGGCTTCGTGAGATCAAGCAGTATCAAAAATTGACAAAGCTTTTGATTTGCAAGCTTCCATTCCAGTACCCTGTTTGCAACATCGCTTCAGACCTTACACGGACCTCTATCCAATGGCAATCCAGCGCACTCCTAGCTCCTCAAGAGACAACCAAAGTTTACCTTGTAGCAATTTTCTTCAAGTGGGGTCCTGTGTGTTGCAGAGTTGTCCATAGTAGTCAGGATTGCAAACGGTGTGCTTAAACAAGTTTTCTGGGTTAGGAAGTCACAATGGGCATGTCATTTGTGATTCTAGTCTTTATATATTATTTAAATTTCATTGTGACATGGTGACAAGTCATGTGTTGTGCTGCGCAATTATTTAATTTTCATTGCAACAAGTCACATGTTGCACTGTGCCACACAAGAGGGGGTGAAAATAAACGGAGGGGGGGTGGAAATAACAATTACCTAGATTTTGCGTTAGAAAAGAGGGTTGTCATTGACTGTTTTTAAAGTGAAGTTTTGTCAATGACTGTTTTTAAAGTACAGTTCAAACAAAGATATTGTATTGGTTTCACACTCATTGGGTGTCACAACAACACAATATAGAATGCTTTCAAACTTAAAAAGTGCAAAGATAAAGACAGAATAGCTGTCACCATGTCTACTTAAGCCAACGCAGAACATGACTTATGCTTGTGCATATTTGATACTAGTTCACAAACACTTTTTTATCTTACCTCAGCTTTTACACTGTACAATAATTACTGCGCGATCACTAATGAAGTTGATTCCAAGTCAGCGGCATCAATGTCAAAAAAGAAAAGTATTCACCTTGCAAAACTGCTTACACGTTTCCCTGAGCATGGGACCAATATGTAAAATCCATCTAAGTATATATGATTCCTATTGCCAAATCTTATCAGCAAATCAATGTTTGTTAATAGATAACTCAATCATCCAAATTGATGTATCCAAATCAGTTTTGTCAGACCTTTCAAAGCAGATCAAAAATTAATAATGTCACCAATGGTATATTGTTGACAAACGGACTCTATCAAAAGTTTTAAGTGTATTGTGGTACATTGTCCATGAGGTATAAGCCCCACAATCCTGCCCACTTGGCGCTTGTCTATTTATCAATTTTCTTCCTAAGAATCATCAATAGCAGCTCCACAGTTTTGCCAACGTTTCAAGGTCATTGCTGGTGCCTCTATTACTTTGGCTGACTCAAAGCCCCATTTTTGTGAACATCAACACATTGATAAGTTCTATTACATGAAAGTTGACACTGAAGCAAATGTGGAAAACTGTTGGTGAGCGCTACAACATATTGGTTAAGACGATCATTTTGTGTTCATCATTATGCTGGAGAGCACTGAGACTATTGATAATTTTGAAAAGTCATTGACTAAGTTTGGCGAATTGGTCTTTGATCCTTTTGAAATACCACCACTGGTGATATAGAAAGCAATTTCAAACAGTATTTATTTTTGCAACTCAATTAAAAGTTTGTGATTAATGTCTGATATTTTAACTTGAACTTCAACTTGTTTGATAGAAACAAAGTCTACACGCTACTCAATTGCCAACAAAGCCTCTTTTTGCGTTCTGCAGCTGCCATAAAAAATAGAATATTGCAATCAGCATTGCGGAAGCATCCATATCTTTTGTCTTACTGACAAATTTTACTGTAGGATTATCAGCTCTACAGTTGTCAAATGCAAGAAGGAAGTGAGGTTTTTTCATTTGCTAAAACTTCTTGTCTATTATTTTCTTTGGTTGTATCCGATGCTTTAGCTAATCACCATCAAATGTAAAGTAGTCAATGAAGTATTCTACAAAACAGACATGGACTATCTTGCTATTCTGCAAACATTCTCAAATGATGAAATCAAGCTTGACTACGTCAGGCCCATTACCGTCATGTGGCAAATCCGCAGTTGGCTTGAAATGCTGCTCTTGGTGCAAAGATTAACTTGGTACAACTATACTGGGCTGATAACTCAAAGTTTGCACCAGTGTGCTTTATTGAAGATATCGGCAATTCCAGTACTTTGTCAGAAATGCAAAAAATTGCCCAAATTTGAGTTAATCAGCTTGTATTTGCCTTCATAAGGAGGTTACAAAGCTTTTCTGTAATGCAGATGACAGCATAACAATGTCAGATGCACGGAGATGTATGTATGGGAATATATTTCTATATTCTAGTTTTATTGATAGTGTGTGAGGAGCCTATGTTTCAAGGCGGAAGAGACTTGTAGTTCGAGCAAGGGCAGAGGAAATGAAAGGATTGAAGGGTAAAGAGGACTGATTTTGATTGAAAAGAGATTGATGAGAGGTTTACGTGTTGATGGATTATGATCTCTACAGGGGTTCCTTCCTTCTTGTTTATATATGAGGTTCTCGGGTTCTTAGTTTCTAACTAACTTGTGGAGAACGGGGAGATCATCTAGGGACTTATGGCAGTGCAGCGATGGCGGTGTAGCTGCGCAGTACTGAGACCGCGGAGTAAACTTGTGGGGAGTTCTGCTTATGAGGGATTGGGTAATTGCTTATGAGGCGCATCTGCCTTAACTTGGGATATGGCTTTTTACTAGCCAAAAAATAAGTAAAGTATAAATATGCCATGATGGCCATCTCACACCCCCTTTTGCCTCTTGGGCTTTAATGCAGGAGGCATGAGGTTGCTGAGCCGCAGGTCAAGCTCCCATGCGGTCGTCAGCTGCTGACTTGCCATAGGACGAGCTCCCATATGGTGTCAGCTTCTGATGCAGCGCTTAGACTTACACTGGCTTCAATCTCACTGTTAAGTAGATTGGTACATCGAAACCCCGTCGGGCTCGGTAAAGTTCGGCTTATAGCCAGGACAGGGAGTGGCTCCTAAGCGGCTTTATCCTTTGAACAGGGAGCTTTTTGCTTTGTTTGCTAACTAAGTGGGAGAGGGGGATTGTTGACTCGCCAGATCTCGAACGCCTCCGTGTCTTTGAGGTTGGCTACGGGTTGCCAGGAGGGTTCAGGCCAGCCAATGTATTTGGTTAAGAACATTCGGCGGCGGGCTCGGCCTCGGCCGGTTACCGTCTTGTCGAGGATTGCTTCGACTGGGTACTCGAGTTCCCTTTCAATGAGGACCGGCTCTGGTGGAGGTGGTGTTTGGTCGCGGAGCGGGTGCGTAGGGGGCACATACTTCCGCAATATGTTAACATGGAAATAGGGCCAGATCGCCTTGAGGACCGTTTGGGAAAGGTCGAGGCAATATGTGTCTGGATGAGGTCCTTTGGCCGATACTATGAACGGCCCGATCCACTTGGGCGCGAGATTGGTCAAAGTTGATGGCCAGTTGTTCGCGATTGAGGTCAATGAGATCGCCTACTTCGAACGCTATGGGGGTGCGTCCTTGATTGAAGTATTGCTCATAGCAATCTTGTTCGTCACGAAGCGCTTGCTGGACCGTAAAATTGATGTCCGCGGCTCGTTCTTGGTAAAGACGAATGAGAGCTTGATTTGGCGGTGTCATTTGGGCAAGTTGTTCTGGATTAGTGTTCCAGCCTGGGGGTCGTGGCATTCGATTGAGTTCAATTTTGAAGGGGGCGAGGCCATTGAGATGGCGTCGAGGCATGGAATTGAGGCAGAACTCGACCAATGGTAGGAATTCACGCCAATTGGATCTGCTATAATCAAGGTATTTGCGGGTGACAAATTTGGCAACTTGGATCATTCTTTCTACTCGGCCGTCAGTTTGTTGATGTTGCGCCGTAGCGAACTCGTGTTTGACGCTGGTTAACTTGAAAAAGGCGGAGAAAAGGTCTGCTAATAACCTGGGTTCTCGGTCTGATATGATGAGGAGAGGTATGCCAGTATGCTTCCAAACTTGGCTTAGGATGAGGGTCATTAACTCGTTTGTTGAGAGAGTGCTTTCCGCAGGGACGAAGTGCGTTCGGCTCGATAAATAGTCAACGATGCATATGATAAACGGACGCTCGGGACTTCCTCAAGGTCGAGGTAACTCGAAAAGATCAAATCCATGAGTGTGATTGATCGTCGATGGTATGGGAAGTGGCCTTAAGAGACCATTACGTGGTGGGCGTGAAAATGAGCGGCATTTGGCGCAGGTGCGGACAAAAGAGCGAATGTTCTGCTGCATCTTGGTCCAGAAGTATTGACGCAACATCTTAGCATAAGTGACTAATGGCCCTTGATGTCCACCGTTAGGAAGTTCATTGTGGAACTCTCGGAGAACATGTGGCCTGATCGTATAAGGGACATAACATCGTTCGTCCTCGTATGTGATGATTCCATTGGGCCGTATGGTGAATCTGCGATAACGACCGGGCCGCTCGTGCTCCGGTTTTTCGAGCTTTTCGGTAATGTGGAGCGCGTATTCATCTTGGAGCAACTCATGTTTCCATTGTTCGAATCCGAATGTAGTCGGGAACGGATGCTTGTTGGTATTCATGTATGCTGTAACCATCAATCGTTTCTGACACTCAATGCATCGTGGTGCGTATGTAGGATTTCGCGAAAGCAAATTGGCGATTGTATTGAATCAGCCGGGAAGATATTGAATTGAGAAGTCAAACTCTTGTAAGGTTTCCACCCATCCTGCTTGGCGTTTACTCAGGTGTGGTTGCGTTTGCAGATGCACAAGTGATCGGTGATCAACGAGAGCAATGAAGGGCCGATTAATAAGGTAGAACCGGTTTGTCTTTAGAAACTTCACAAGGGCTAGTAGCTCTTGCTCGTGTACCGGATATCGGGTTTCAGCTCCATTCATCTTGCACGAAAAGAAAAGTACCGGACGAAGCTTGGGTAGTTGCTCCATAGCTTGTACTCGATGGATCGGTAAAGGCATAGGGAAAGGTTCTCCATTGGCCGTTTGTCCTAGCCACCCCAAGATGGCATAGCCAGATGAATCTGTATGCACATAGATGGGATGATCGGGATTGAATGTGGCAAGGACCGGAGCACTTGTGACGGCGGTTTTAAGACAATCAAAGGCCTTTTGTTCCTTATCCGTCCATTTGAATGCGCTTTTGATGCCTTGTAAGGCTGACAAGGGTGCGGCAACTTCGGCGTATTGCTTGATGTAATCCAGGAAGTAATTTGTTAGTCCCAGGAATTGCCGAATGTGTCGCGAAGTCCGCGGGGTTGGCCAATCTCGAACACTGCGATTTTATTGTCCGCAATACGCATTCCGTCGACACTAAAAAAATGTCCGCAAAACTCGATTTTGCGTTTCCCCCAGTGGCATTTGGCAACGTTGACATAGAGGGAATGTTCTTGTAGTCGTTGAAGTACTTTTTCCACATCTTGACGATGCTTTTCGGGGGTTGGCGAGAAAATAAGAATGTCATCGAGATAACAGATGACACAAATGTCATATAAGTCACCCAGGACTTGGTTCATTAGTCGTTGGAAGGCGCCAGGTGCGTTGCACAGTCCAAAGGGCATAACGACATCTTCAAAGAGTCCAAATCTTGTGCGGATGGCTGTTTTCTCGCAATCTTCTGGAGCAATGAGTAGTCGATGGTAGGCATCTTTCAAGTCAATGAGAGTATATAAACGGGCGCCTAGAAGCTGGTTTCGCATCTCTTGTAGGTTTGGGAGCAGTGTGCGGTCTTTGATCGTGACAGCATTAAGCCCGCAATAGTCCCAACAGACCCGAATTCCGTCAGTCTTCTTAACGGCGAATACGACTGAGGCGCCCCATGGGGACTTGGAGTGCTGTATCCATTCTTTTGACAATAGATGGTCTAGTTGTTTCTGTAGTTCATTCAATTGGTCCTGTGATATGGGACGCAAAGCTTGGAAGACCGGTTTTGATCCGGGAATGAGGTCGATATGGAAGATGTTATCACCGCGATCGGGGGGTAATTTATCGGTTTCCTTGAAAAGAGTTTCTTCAAACCGTCGCAGGACTGAATCAAGGAATTTAGGCCAAGAAGAATTGCTCCCGGTGTTGTCCTTGTCTTTTTCCGTCATGGAGGGTATATGAACCGCGAATGCTTCTTGATATTGCTTGTGCCGGAGTTGTTTATTGAATTGCTTTGATGAAACGGTGGCAATACCTTGGAATGGCTTCTGTCGTTCGCGTTTGATGCTTTTGGCAGCTCCATGGATAGTGAAAGTTTGAGCCTTTTGAATGAAGGAGTCAGGGTTCTGGGCGTGTTGCTTGGATGGGAGCGATGAACAGTTGAAAGGTTTTCCATCCAAGGTAAACAAGATGCGGTGTGGTCGCTCAATGGTAACGCAGGTAAAGGTACCAATTGCTTCGAAGAATGGGAGTCCCAAGATGAGCGGGATTCCAACAGGTGCGATTTTGAAACGAAAGGAAGCAATGGAATTGTAGTTTTGCGAAGCATTGTTGAAGATTTGGATCGATTGGGTAGTGAGCAATGTAATTTGGATCGTTTGACCAGCACCGGCTGTATCAATCTCGTATGGGTTATCAAGTGTCGTCTTTTCGAGTTTCCGTTCTTCAGCAACACGGTCTTGAACTACCATGGTATTGCAACCGGTATCCAGGAGAGCAATGATTGGGTTGGTGCCCATCTTGACTTGGAAGATCCAACTGGGTGCACTTGAGGCCTTGCCGGGCTGGAGTCGGGCTTGAAAGTCTGATTGTCGGACGGATGTCGGATTGCCCTCAGGGCTTTCAGGTGGGCGGTTGCATGTCATCCAGAGAATATCGGATTCAGGGAAGATGAGATTCCCCCTACTGGGCTGAGAGGTGCCGATATCTACTCCCAGCCGTCCAGAAAATCCTGAGATTCATCTTCCTGTTCCTGGTTTTCTTCGATTTCTCTGATTCGACTAATTCTGTTGGTTTGTCTGGCTGGATTCTTACTGCTATTGGCTACTTCTCAATTGTGTCGCCGTTAACGTCTCGTTTAGCAAAGCAATCTTGGATTATATGGTTTCTTCGTCCACATTGCTTGCAAAGCATAGCGTTTCCTCGTTTTGTAGGTGTCTTAGGGGTTGTCGGTTTACGTGTAGGAGCTCTCTGAGGAGTAGTGATAGGAGTAGGTACTCCAGTTCGCTTCCTAGGTGTCTGCGGGACGAATTGCGTGGAGGTTTGTGGTTTGATTGTTGATCTTTGGGGAGCAGCAGGTTGTTGAAATGTACGTCTAGGAGTACGTGAGGGAGCTTGTTCAATGCCCGAATAAGGATGGAATCGGGCAGGGGCCTTGGCCTGTGTTCGTGCGGGAGTGGTGAGGTAACCGTCGACGAGATTGCGAGAGGCTGCTGCGTTTCGGACGCAGATTACGGCCAGGGGCCAGGTGACCGCTTGTCCAATGGTAAGTCTCATCGTCATGAAGTTTTGGAGGGCTTGAACAAGGTAAAGACCGTAAGTTGGGTTTCGAAGAAGGCCTGCGCGAAAGATGTCAATCATCTCGGATTCAAGGAGAAGTTGTTTGGTGGCATTGCCGTTGGCCCGGACAGCAATTGTTTCGAGATGTCGATATCGTTCAAGTTCACGGATGTAGTCTTCAAGCGAGTTTCCGAACAAAAGGGCCGCCATTTCTTGATGTAGACGGTTGGTGACAATCCGAGGCATCCAGTGTTGATAGAACTGGGTGGCCCACCAAGCGGCAATGCCTTCGGCAGGAGCGGCAGGCTGAACACGGAGATTATTCATGATAGCGACATGTCAAGCGATCACTGAAGGGTCCATGTTCGTGATGGCGTACTCGTCAAAGTAATTGAACTTGTTGTAGGCAATGCCGGTATAAGCCGTGATGAAGTGGTTGCACGCTCTGACGTTGGTGGTGACAAAGAGGTCAATCAGCTCCATATCGTGTTTGCCAGAGAAGTAAGGAATCGTCTTTGTATTGGCGAGAAGAGTTGTGCGCAACGTAATCTCGCTTAGTCAATCACCATTCTGCAGGGCAGGGCCTACGGCGGGGAATGTCCAAGCAGCAGGTCCGGGTGCAGCCATCGTTGATTACTATATTCAAATCAAAGAGAGAGCGAGAGGAAGTGAGTTCTAATAGGAGGGACGAAGGTGGTGCTACCATGTGAGGAGCCTATGTTTCAAGGCGGAAGAGACTTGTAGTTCGAGCAACGGCAGAGGAAATGAAAGGATTGAAGGGTAAAGAGGACTGATTTCGATTGAAAAGAGATTGATGAGAGGTTTACGTGTTGATGGATGATGATCTCTAAGGGGATTCCTTCCTTCTCATTTAAATATGAGGTTCTCGGGTTTTTAGTTTCTAACTAACTTGTGGAGAATGGGGAGATCATCTAGGGACTTATGGCAGTGCAGCGATGGCGGTGTAGCTGCGCAGTACTGAGACCGCGGAGTAAACTTGTGGGGAGTTCTGCTTATGAGGGATTGGATAATTGCTTGTAAGACGCGTCTGCCTTAACTTGGGATATGGCTTTTTACTAGCCAAAAAATAAGTAAAGTATAAATATGCCATGATGGCCATCTCACATAGTGTCTTGTTTGTGAAGTAATCTTATCTCCTCTCTTTTTAATCACATGATCACACGTGAACCACTTCAACGTTTAGCGTTACCAGACATTGCAAGTTAGAATTTAATGTAAGGACCAGCGGTGAATACGCAAGACTTAACATTCTAATAGATACGGCAGAGAACGATGTAAACATGTCTTGTCAGGACCTCATTGTTTTGTAGTAGCTTACACAACTTCAACAGGATTGTTTTAAAACGGATATTTTGTCTCATTGTGAGTAAATGCATGCGGATTGAGGATTGGCTTTGCAAGGGGTCAGCACAAATTCATTGTCAGTACTGTGAAATTTGGAGTTGCTCAATAGGGGGTTTCTGTAAGGAGGCGTGGCTTGCCAGCCTAAGCCTAGACACGCGTCGGGAAGGGCCCCGTGTGAGATGGATGCTAGCGTCAGCATCCTAAAGGGTACTAGACCTCAAGGATGGCCACGGATGGCCATCACGTGACCAGGACCGCCTTGTGGTCCAGAAGAAAAGTAGGAATACTCCGATGAGGGCGTATTCAAGACTTAGAGATCTTACAGTAGAATTAGACATAGGGAATTCTCAAATAGAAGACTAGATTCTGGCAATGGACCTAGTATTATTACATGGTAGCACCACCCCATAGACGACAACAATGGCACGTAGCACCAGGAACAGCCCAATGGCAGGAGAAAACCCGGCAGTAGAAGAACCCGAAGTCGACACACCGATCGGCAACCCCGTCACAATGTTGGCTGCACAATTGGCGGAGACCCAACAACTACTACAGGAACAGATCGCAATGGGAGAGGCACGCTTCGCCACTCTCCTTTCAAGGATTCCAACTCCAGTCCAACCGGCAGCTGCAACACCGCACGTTGACATTATCATGGCGGAAGAAAACCGTGCACAAGTGCAGGCTGAAAAGGAACACCGTGATAACCTTTGCAAGCAGCTGACACATTTCAACGGCAAAGGAAACAGCAAAAAAATGGTGTCTAAGGTTGACGAGTTCTTAAAGGTCCACACGCGCTACCTTGAGGCAACCGACTTCAGGACGGACCACCAGGACGTCGATCACATCTCAGGGTACCTCAAGGAGACCGCCGATGAGTGGTGGCAAATGCTCAGAGATGCCGACGACCTGCCCACAACATTGGAAGAGTTCACAAGGACACTCCGCACCCGCTTCTATCCTGCCAACTTACGAAACACCATGGAGGCAAAGATGAAGTGGCTGGTCTTCACTAATAGCATATTGGAGTACATCGCCAAGTTCAATACCCTTTGGGCCCAGATCGCAACGCTCGACGATAAGGAGTGACTTACCCTACAGCAAGAGCGCGACTACTTCTTGACCGGATTCTCGACCAACCATGTCAGCCAGCGCATTTGAGACCACTGCTATGCCGCGATCATGAGGAACAACGGCGCCAAGATCCTGATCACCGAGATACAGAACAAAGCCCTGTTATGCTACAAGATTCGAGGCTATGGGGACGACCTCGCGCGGGTGCCCCCCGACGGGAGAAGACATCAGTACGCTGCAGTCCAGCCGGCCCAGGTCCACCAAGGGAATTATCAAGCACAAGAACGGGGGCACCACACACCCTACGGCTCGGCCGTCCCACACGCAGTATGGCCAACTACCAAGGGACTTCACACCGTGGGCGCACCATCTACAATGAACGCCGGGAGTGCAACGAATGCTTCAATTGCGGGGGCAAGGGGCACTATGCCCGTGGGTGTCCAGCAGATAAAGGTAAGACTGGTGAGCATAGGACGTTCGCCGCTCCGGTAGAGATCACTGAAGAGCCCGGGGACGGTGCGGTCAGTGACAGGGGCTCAGTCAACAGCTCGGATTTTTGCCCCGGGTGCTGAACGCTTGCACTGTCTCAGTACCCCAACCCCGGATGCAAGACAAGATCCCCACAGACAGGCTGAGACCCCGCATCCACAGGAAGACATTTGCGGTTCACGGGAAGATACAAGGGCACTTTGCCCGCATCCTAATCAATACCAGATGTAACACTGTGATCATCAGCAACACTTGGGCCACCAAACAAGGCCTCCGGACCTACACCTCTCCAACCCCGCTGGAGGTCCGGTGGCGTGACAGGGCGGGAAACTACGGTGCCACGAAGATGACCTGTGGGGACCTCTCAGTGTTCACCAGGAGAGGATCACCTACCGGGAGGATACTGTACCGTTCGTGGTCACACCAATCAGGGTCGATGTCATAGTGGGCTTACCATTCATATTGGGATTGGAAGTTCGAGGGCTCTTTGACCAAGAGGGCTTCCCAACGATGACGTTCTACCATGACGGCCAGACCCTCAGCCTTTGAGCCAAATCGACTAATCGCCATTGGGAAGCACCGTCTGCGTACGCAGCCCGCCTGCTCTCCCCACCGGAGATACGGCCCCGCAGATTCCAGCCGGCGAAGCCAGCACTCAATGCAGAGGGAATCTACATGGCCAAGCAATGGAAATGCTTGATGAAGAAGGGCGAGATCACTGGAGTCTTCGAGGTACAGATTGTAGATGCAATTCCAGTCGTAGAGGCTCAATTCGTACGGACAGTCAATGCCAAGAAAAGGGCAATCTTGGAGGAACGCCGCCACACCAATGCCAAAGCCAAGACGGCAGATCGAGAGGACCCGCTAGAGGCACTGGCGGCCGATCATCCACTCTGACTGACCCTAGGGAAATACGTCACGACGCTATTCACCGAACAGTCAGGCATGCCTCCGGATCGAGGCAAGGACAATTTCACCATTCGGCTCAAATCCGGCTCGAAGCCCGTGATGCAGCCACTCCGGCATTTGAGCCCTGACAAATTGGACAAGCTAGGTCAGCAGATGCAGCGCTTAATGGACAAGGGTTGGATCTCACACTCTTGCAGTCCGTGGGGCGCGCCCGACCTATTTGTTCCAAAGAAGGACGGCGGCTTATGCTGCTGCATTGACTACCAAGCACTGAACAAGATGACCCACAAGGATGCCACGCCACTTCCGAACCTCTTGGAGCTGCGCAACAGGCTTGTCAACATGCGGGTATTCACCTACCACTGCATCATGATTCAACTGGAAGATAGGGAGAAAACAGCGTTCCGAACACGTTTTGGGCAATTTGAATACAATGTTCTACCTTTCGGCTTAACTATTGCACCTGCTACATTTCAGCGACTACCCAACAAACTCTTGGGCAACAAGTACGACGCCTACGTGATCTCATACCTTGACGATATTCTCATATTCAGCACCGACATGAGTTTGCACATTCAGCACGTTGACAAGGTCCTCAAGACCCTGATGGAACATCACCTTTACGTCAAACCCAGCAAATGTCAATGGGCGGTTGACAAAGTCAAGTTCTGCAGCCACCAAGTCGGCAAGGATGGCCTGAGTATCGCCCCCTCCAAGGTGACTGCGGTCCGGGAACGACCTCGCCCAACCAACTCCCTGGAACTCCTTAGTTTCATGGACCTTGTCAACTACGTAAAAGAATACATCCCTGAGTATGCACAGATCGCCCTACCGTTAACGAACCTACAATCCGGCAATCGTGCATGGCAATGGGGCAACGAGGAGGACAAGGCATTCAATTGCTTAAAGGAATTATGCTCTTCGGCACCCACCCTAGCGTATTTCGACCCGGCGCTCGACACCTACTTGTTTACCGACGCATCGGGCTACGCCTATGGCGGATGGCTGGCACAGCCGGCCAAAGGGGATTTCCCTTACCCTCACCCACTACCAACCACCAAATCGGGCTTAGCCAATCTCCCCCAACTTCGTCCAGTGACATACTACTCCCGCAAGATGCAACCCGCCGAGACTCGATACCCCGTGCATGAACAAGAACTCTGGGATTAGTCAAATCCATACGCGCCAACCGCCATTACCTCATCAGCCGCCCATTCTGCGCGTTTGTTGACCACAAATCCCTGATCTACCTCCAGGAACAACCCCCCCTGTCACGTCGCCAAGCAGGCTGGGTCAAGTTCCTCCAACAGTTAGATTTCTCAGTGGAATACCTCCCCGGCACATGGAATTCGATTGCCGACTTCCTCAGCCGCGACCCGACTTACGCCCCCAAGTGTGCGACCTGCCAGGCCAAGATCAACATGGTCACCGCCATTGTGCAGACGGAGAGGCCCGTCACGACGCACATGCCGACCGATGCGGACTGGATCCAAGCGCTTGCATCGGATGATTTTGGCCAAAACATTCTTACTAACCATCAACAGTCCACCGGAGAACCTATCCGGCCATGCAAGCCGATTCCGGACAATGGACTCCCCTCCGCACCAATTCTTGATGTACCACGACCGTTGGTACATCCCCGACAGCTTGCGGGGGCCACTCCTTCAGATCCATCACGACTCCCTCACAAACGGTGGCCACTCCAGTGTCCAACGGACGCTCGCCAAGCTTCTGGAGTCGTACTACTGGCCCCACATGGAGCGTGATGTGTACCAATATGTCCGCACCTGCCCTACCTGCCAATGTCACAAGCGAACTGCGCTGATCGGTTTCCTCCGCAGCTTACCGATCCCCGACGCCCGTTGGCAACAAATCGGCATGGATATATTCTTCCCCACGTCAGGCTCTAAGGGGGGGGGGAACCTCGGGTCGAGCCCGACGTGACGCAGAACCTTCCGCACCACACCGGCGAGAGACTGACCAAGACGGCAGACGCCGTACTCCTCATTGTCGACTACCTTTCATGCCGCGTGATACTCCTACCTGCTAACACACACGCTACAGCTCAGGAGACGGCTCAACTCTTTCTGGAACAGGCATTTCGCCACACGGGGTTCCCCCACACCATCGTGAGCGATTGGGACCCCAAGTGGCTATCAGAATTCTGGCGGTACCTCATGCGGGCACTCGACGTCAAGCAAGAACTCTCGTCGGCTTGCCACCAACAGACCGAGGGCAAGGCGGAGAACGCCATCAAGACGATCAAGGGAATCATGGGCCCCTTTCTTGACTATGCCGGCTCCAACTGGAAGAGTTTACTCCCCACACTCGAGTACAACTACAACCGAACGCCGCAGACGTCGACGGGACTATCACCTTTTGAGATCGACCTAGGCCACGTTCCCCGAGTACCGAACCAATGGGTAGCACCTAACCCCGGAGAGATGATAAGGCAAACGGCACGAACCGCCGTGGAGAGACCGGTTAAGGAATTCGCCGACGTGAGTCGCATCATGCAGCAACGGCTCCGAGACGCACAGGACCAGCAGGCAAAGTACTATGACCGCAAGAAGCACACGGAAGCATACTGAGAGGGCGACAAGGTCTTACTCCATCGTGAGGGTATCGCGATTACTAGCGTCACCACAAGGAACAAAAAGCTGGCTGAGCAATGGATTGGGCCATTCACAGTACGCGGCAAGGGGCCGCATCCTGACACCTACAAGCTCGAACTACCCAAGGAGTTCACCGGGTTGCACCCAGTTTTTCATGTCAGCATTCTGAGACGGTACCATGATCCGGGCGGTACCCCGTACAGACAGGTCACCGCTCCACCTGAGCCCGAGAAGGACGAAGACGGTCAGGAGACCTACCAAGTGGACAAGATCCTAAATGCCAGATGGCACAGGAACACCGAGCAGTTCTTAGTCAAGTGGACAGGTTACGAGAGCACTCAGAACACGTGGGAGCCGTATGCACACGTGAAGGGGACGACTGCACTGGAAGAATGGCTCCGGGCGCACCCCGGAGAGGGCCGCGGCCAAAGGCTAGCAGCCAGGCAACGTAAGAGAACCTAGATAGCGAGCTGTACCGTAAATTAACAAGAGAGATGCTACTTGAGGTAGAGGACATTATGGTGCGAGATTCCGGCATTGTTGGACGATGGCCAAAGGCTGCTGGGCAGCATACCTCGCTGGGCAAGATGCCGGCATTGTTGGACGATGGCCAAAGGCTGCTGGGCAGCATACCTCACTGGGTGAGATGCCGGGATCGCTGGGCGATGAGCCGACAGCTTGCCGATGCAAGGTGACCGGCACCAGATTTGCATGGAGGCGTACCTTGAGACCCGCGGGGACCATGGCCGTAGTACATACCCACGCGAAGGGGAAGAGATGGGCTTCGGCCAAGATACCGGCATCGTTTGACGATGGGCCGAAGGCCACTGGGCGGCATACCTCACTGGGCGAGATGCCGGGATCGCTGGGCGATGAGCCAAAGACTGCAAGGCAGTAGACCTCACGAGGTGAGATGCCGGCATTGTTGGACGATGGCCAAAGGCTGCTGGACAGCATACCTTGCTGGGCTAGATGCCGGGATCGCTGGGCAATGAGCCAAAGACTGCGAGGCAGTAGGCCTCACTAGGTGAGGTGCCGGCATTGTTGGACGGTGGCCAAGGGACCGCCGGGCGGTCTTTCCCTGCGGAGAAGGCTGATGCCGGGCATCGACCATGAGCACCATAGCCGGGAGGAAGCCAAGTGACATTGGACACAGCGGACGCATACGAAATGCTACAAGGCTCAAGGGAGCACAGCGATGAGAAGGCAAGTACAGCAATGAGATTGTGGTACTGAATTTGATTATACGGGCCGAAGGCCAGGCCCCAAAGGAGCAACAGACAACAAGTGAAAGTATGTACAAGAAGGAGGGGGGGGGGGAGAACTAATCAACCAATCTTGGTGAAGGAGAATTGGCACCGGTTGCCGTGGCACCGGTCACCCAACCCGCACCGGAGGGGGGTGTAATTTGCCACGTTCATCTCGCTGCAAAGAGAGCTGAGTTAGTCAGGTAAGACAGTAGCAGGCCGAAGGGTACTACTTACGCGCGGACGTGGCCCATGCAGTGGAGGTGGTTGCATGGGAACATGCGGAGGTCCGCTCCGACATGGTTGCAGCCAGCGAACTGGCACCCGGCGGGGATGGCCACAAAGAAGAGGAACCCGTCGCAGTGGGGGGCGCCGCACGTCAACTGGCCCTGAGGGCCATCGTTCTGGAAAGCAAAGAAACAAAGGAACCACACCGTTAGGGAGACATCAGGCCGCCTCTCAGCAAAGGGGGAACATACCATGTCGTTGGCCACTGCCACGATGCAGGGCCGGCACACCAGATGGTGGCATTCTGACATGAACATCTTGCTCTTGCGGAACCGACGGCATTTCCAGCAAGAAGGCAGGTTGGCCGACCTCTCGGGGGTGGACTTTTCATGGACCAAGGGGTTTTGTAAATAACAAGGGAAGACGGGCAACATGAGACGAGTTGCCACAACCGAGGATGAGCACCGACCCCTACTTACCCGAGCGGGCTGGGCCCGCTTGGTTGCACCTTTTGCGAGTTGTTGGGTGGGCCGGCGCTTGCCCATGGTGGTGGTGGTGGTGTCAATGGGGGGAGGAGAGTTGTTGGGGGTGTCAGCCATGGTGTGTGTGTGTATGCGTATGTGTGTGTGTGTGGTGCGAGTTTGTCAAGCTACAAAGAAAAGAAGAGCAAGAGGGGGAGATTCAATGGGCAGTACCTTTTTGAAGGCTTGACCTGCCTGGGAATGCTCGGAAATTCAGGTGTTAGTGTTTCATCCCCTACGGAGCGCAGCAGATGTTACTTATCTAAATCTGCATGGAGGAAGCTACTTGTGATTCATCTAGAGCCCCTGCAAAGAGAGAAATAGACTTTCCGATGACTTTGCGCACCACAAAGGGCGGAGACTACCCGCTGGAGACTACCGCGACGCGATCCCCACCAGGGCCGCCTCCCCAGCATCATCTTCCCACAACCACGTCAGCATCCGTTAACCCGCCGCCGCCCGGCTTAGGCAAGCTCTGCCTCGCTGAAGAGATTCAAGCCTAAGAGATAGTTGCGAATCTAAGGGGGGTGTAAGGAGGCGTGGCTCGCCAGCTTAAGCCTAGACACGCGTCGGGAAGGGCCCCGCGCGAGATGGATGCTAGCGTCAGCATTCCAAAGGGTACTAGACCTCAGGGATGGCCACAGATGGCCATCAGGTGACCAGGACCGTCTCACGGTCCAGAAGAAAAGTAGGAATACTCTGACGTGGGTGTATTCAAGACTTAAAGATCTTACAGTAGAATTAGACATAGGGAATTCCCAAATAGAAGACTAGACTCTGGCAACGGACCTAGTATTATTACAGTTTCAAAGCTAGCGTTTTAGGCCTTAAAACGCGTTGTAACTTTCGGCTTACAACGAAAACTTAAAACGTCGCCAACATGCGGGCCAACTTTTGCATTTAGCGTGTTTCACCTTTTTCTATCTCCGAATTACTGGAATAATGGTCTAAACCCGCTTACAACGTTTTTTGTTAACTCTGCTCGTGAGCAGAGTTAAGGAACTTACAACATTTTTGTGGTCCTCTTGCACCGTTTCGCAACATCGTAGTTGTTTAGCAACAATATTATACTCATATTTCACCCCTCACTTTCATCCATATTTGAGTCCACATTTCATCCATCTGATCCATCTGATCCATCTGCAATTTTTTTTTTTTTTTTTTGTTGCAACGTCCGTCACGTTTACAACGTCGACCTGCAACTTTTGTTTCAAAGCTGAAGTTGCTTACATCAGCTAAACCGCCCAAAAAATGTTGTTCCACTAAAACGAAAAAAACCGTCGCTATTTTAGTGATACAACTCAGCTTTGAAACCCTCTAATCATAAGGATTCACTCATAGCCCTTGATATTACCGGTATGCATAATGCGGTCGGACTGAGATTTGTCTGACAACAAGCGCGCTCTTCCGCAAGCCACATGCGCCACAAACGGGGTGTCGCCACATCAACTGGCAAAGTGCGCGTTTCTGTGCGTTTGTGCGACTTTTGCAAAACTTTGACAGTTTTGACGCCACGCCCTTCGCATTCTTTGCTTTTTCTTGGTACAGAAGGCAAACAGAAAACAACTTTCAAACTACACCAAAAAAGTTGAATTTCCAGCGCGTCGGGTTCTCCGATCACCCGAGGGGTGAGGTGCCAGCCAAACCCGGGGACTGCTCTTTCCTTTCGGTTTCTGCTGGGTACGTGGGTACGACACACAATCCCCACCCTAGTGACCCTACGTTGCGGCAGCTGACGAACCCCAACTTTCTCAAATGCCATCTGTGTTCGTTGTGTTGGGGCCAAAGGGCGCGATGTACAGTAAAAATGATGACAGAAGTCATAAACGCTCGGTCGCTCAGTTTTTCTTGTCTGCCTACGGCCTGGCTGTAAAGAAACCGACCGCCCCCACTCACTCCCGCCAATCTCCGCCGGAGCACAGAAAAACGCACGCTACCACGTTCTTGCTCAAATATCAACCGACTCCACGATTCCGTGCCTCGCTTTGTTGTTGGTTGCATTCATCTGAAGTCGCTATTTTCAATTCCCGCCCGTTCTCTTCGCAGCGATACTACACACAAGTTACAGAACCATTTTGGGCAAATCACTTTTTGGAGTCAGAGAGAGGGGAGAGAGTCAGTAGGGATGGCGGCTAATGTCACTGGCGCCGGCTTGTTGACTGAGTGTCCGCCCCCGTTCATCACCGATTTCACCAACCAACTCGATGGAGGTGGCAGCTGCGTCAATATCGCGGCTGATCTCCGATGTTGCCTAGTAAGTGAGACATCTATTTTCCAATGATATTGAACGGTTCATACAGAGGAAATAGAATGCTCAGTTTCACTTTGCTTGTTCGGTTGTTCGCTTGCCCTTCAGCCATGCCCCAAAGTCGATTTCTTCTACCCGGCTGGGCAACAAGACAAGCTCATGACAATGTACCAAGTCTTTTTCGCCATCTCCTTCCTCTGCGCCGTCTTCATCTGCATCACCTACGTGGTTCTCCCCGGGCGACGACGCTACCAAGGGTTCCTGATCCTCATGAACAACATCGGACTCGCTCTCTACACGGGATCATCGCTTGTGGCACTTCCGGACGCCAAAGCCGTGCAATGCGCTGCGGACGGGATTACGGGGGCAACGTACGAAAACACTCGCTGTGCAGTGCAGGGGATGGTGTTCACCGCGGGGGTGCAGCTCTGTCTCTTTGCCGCCGTAGCGGTCGTCGTCAACTTGCACATGAATGTTGTGTGGCGGTCGACAATCATGGAACGGCATCAGTATGTCGTGTACACGGCTGTGCTGGCCGTCGCGGCGGTGTTGACGGCTCTGACGGCGCATTACCGCGCGATTGAAGCCATGCCCGGATTCCTCTGCACGATTGCGATTGACCATGCGGACAATATCTTTTTCTACCCGCAGATGGTTGGGGTGTTTGGAATGTTAGTGTTGCATGTGGCTACGGGAATATGGATGGTGGTGGTTAGTCGACGTACGCGTCGAGAGTCGAAACGGTGGGCGCTGCAGCAATTAAGGATGCAGTGGAGACCGGCGGCATTCACAATGATGACGCAGGTGACATGGTTTTCGTTTTGGGTATGTTCGCATGGTTGATTTGTCTCTGCTGACAGCAAAAAGAATAAGTGTGCTAAGATTCTTGTTTGGTTTTAATTTAAGCTGTGTTATAAACTCAACCACATCAAAATCGAAGGCATGAGCGCCGCGACGCCATGGGTGAAGGAATGGTTCAAATGTGTCATCACGGCGGGAACCCTCGGGGGTCTGAAAGGCACGGGCCCTACCGAAGTTTGCGAGCCCATTGCGCAGGACCACGTACCCAACATGTTCCTCGTCGCAGTTGGTCTTTCTATCGGTATTCTCGTTGGAGTCTTCAACTCCCTTGTCCTGATCTCTCCTCAAATCATTGGCGAATGGAAAGAGTTCCTTGGGCTACAACCACCGAAGGACAATACGAATGGAAACAGTTTCCCGAGCAGATCGAGAATGATGAAATCCGATACGGGGTCGGTGCTTTCGGAATGGAATCACGGGACAAGCAACTCGATCCGAAATTCAGCGTTCAGCCTCGCCAACGAGATCGCTCCGGCTGCTCTACCTGCTGGCAGGCAGCAGTTCAACGACGATTCGGACTCCCACCTGACCACAATGGACCCGTGGTTGTCGCCAGCACCACTTCCCCTACGCCCACCTGGACAACCACCATCCGCACCCACGCCTCCGCTGCTACTTCAGCCTATCATATCATCAACATCACCATTGCCGGGAGACCCATGGCCGCCCGCGCCCCGTAGCGCCAACTCGGGGACGTCGAATAGCAGTACCCCGGATCTCCAGTACCCACTCCCAGCCCGCACACGCTCAATTTCCTTCTCTCGCCCGGAAGGATGGTAAATTCCACTATGAGACAACCGTCCTTGGGAGTCCCTTAATCCATCGTTTTCCTTTTCATCCTTTCTTGGGCTATCTTTTCCCTCTTCGCACCTGATTTTGGGAGTGTGCGGGTTGCACTCTCCCTTGTAACAAGTTACTTGTCACCTCAGGGAGACAATCAGACACCGTGCATATATACTTCTATACACATTCGCGACATATACGTAGACGCATTAATAGAAAATGGTATACCACACATAAAGTTGCATATCGGCTGTTGAGATGCTCCTTCCTACTTTGCGCGAGATATCGAAATCCCCAAGTGTGAAAGCCGCGAAAACTGCGCCACCCACGAGCAACGTAGACTGACCTGACTGACTGGAAGTCCACCAACCCCACAAACGCATTCCCCAAACAACCCTTCACACCTATAGACGAGAAGCAATGGCCTGGATCCAGCCCGCAAAGCCGCTGTTCGACCAGCACATCCTCGAAGCCTCCGCCACCACCGAAGCTGCTAAAGCCGGTGCTGTTGGTGCTGTCTTCGGCGCCGCGGGCTCCGCGGCATTCGGGTGGTGGATCGCTGCACCGTCCAACCAGATTGTGAAGGAGGCTGCAAGGAGTGGAGCTTTCTTTGGTAAATATCAAGGGCTGGAGGGCTATCGGGGGGAGGGGGAGGGAAGGACTTGAGTGGGGAAACGGTGAAAGTTGAATGGTTGGCCCCGAGGTTCTTGCTGAAACCCGTAAAGCCGATTGCAGTATAGTTCTCTCTGCGGATGGCCGCAGTTGCGTGACGATATACTGCTAGAGAACCGCTGCACACCTGGGAAACGCCAAGGGATATGTATCTTCTGTCTTGTTCACATATGGTTTCCTATCCCTCCTACCTTAGCCGCCGCCACTGCCGCTTACTACGGCACAAAGATCACTGCTGCGCAGATGCGCCACAAAGACGACATGTGGAACGGCCCTATCGGTGGTTTGGTCGCTGGTGTGATGCTCGGTCTGCGAGGTACGTTTGGGAGAAAACCCGAAATGTTAACTTTGTCTCCACAGTTTCTTGGTTGGTCCCCTCTTTTTGCCGATTGTTAAATTGTCTTTTGTAAACTTCTGCAGCTGGCCGAGTGCAGAGCGTTGTGGCACACGCCGTGTTCCTCCCGCTCGTAATTGGAACTGGTGAATGGATGATCTACTCGATGCCAAAAGGTTACATCAAGACCAACCCGGACGACCGACACGACCCAGACTATTTCAAGTGGCCACGGAGGGACCCTTACGCCGAACGATGGGCCGAGATCCAGAAGCGCGATCAGGAGAAGTCGGCTTAAACAACAACAACAACATAACAACGAAAGCAACATCTCAACATATCCCCTCACCCTCGCCATCAACAACTTGCGAACCGGAATTTCGAACAATATATCCCTCCTTTTGCCCACCGGTACCATCTCTTTTGCGTTTGCCCCTCATTCTCTTGTTGTGGAACGGTTTGCGGAGTAAATATAATATGATCTCTATGATAACTCTGTCCAGCCGCATGTTTTATTTTCGTGGAGTACGATGAGTTCAGGGCCGGACCCTTAGCAAGCCGACTTGCAGATCATCTCATGTCCCTATCCCTTTCCCTTACGTCACATAACGGCAGCAAGCCCGCGAGCGACACCGACCTTTGGTGGGATTCTTTTAGTTAGGGGCTAGTAATGCTGGAATATTTAATACGCTGGCAGAGAGATCGGCCCTTTGGTGGCTCTTCCATCGCCACAACAAGAAAACTGAGCGGACGCTCCACCTCAACGGGTTGGGCCGTTGGCCCATCAGATGCACCGATTGTACTGCAACGAAAGCCACCCACTACCGCTACTCCGCTTGTGCAGCGGCAAGCTGGCGAGAACAATCTCAAAGCATGATTGCCATTGAGAAATGTGGTATGGGAATGCGGAAACTTGACACTCGTTGGGGACACACGAACACTCTGTAAATGTATAGGCAGTGACCTTTCGCTTCCTGCCCCGCAAAACGGCCGTTTGTTCGATGCTTTGTCCTGATCTGCACGGATGTCGTTCCCTACCAAGGGTTAGCATGCTTTGCCCCTCCGTGCGAGCACTCGTCAAACATTGTAACATCGGCAGGCTCCGTTGTCAAACGCAACAATGTCCCAATTCAGCTCCGCTTTAATACTTAGCAATACGTCGGAGCAAGTGCCTCCGTTCAGAACCCTAACTGAACAACAGCTTGTGGCCGGCCATAGTTTTGCCACCTTTGTCCCAGATGAATAAAAATGGTATATTAACCCACAACCGACTCTCGTCCCCTCCGCCTCGTTTGTCTATATGTCGAGTTGCTCTACTCTTGAGCAGCGGTCTCCTCCTTCTTGTTGGAGATGTACCATTGTTCGCCTCGTCGAGAGCCTAAAGGTTGGACTTTACCCTAAGGCGCAAGAAGGAACACATCAGCCTGGTACATCCAACCGACACGAAACATCCGTTTTTTTTTTCCTCACCGCAAATGCCGCACTGCCCCAGTAAAACGCCGCAGGGAGCACCACTGTCAGCATGACAGCGATCCCGACTGTCCGTCGATTCAGCTTGTAGTAAGCATGTGTGTTTTCCTTCATGTGGTACCATTTTTCTGTGAACGATAAGCTGTTAGCAAATTGTGCTACTGCTTGGGACCACGCTGCTGAGCGGTGTAGGAACAGCTCGGAGGCAGCACATTCAGGCGTTTTTTTATTTACCAATCGCAGGATCCGTCTGGAAAAGCGGGTTAGATATTTCGTCATAATTGCACAACGGACTTGCGGAGTCACAGGTTGCAAGTTACAAACAGTCACCTACCAGTACGGGAGGGAATCTGCCACCGCCAGCCATTGTGAGTATGAGGGTCTGAGAGTGAGTGTGTGGGGGTGGGTGGAGATGCTGTCAAATGCTAAAACTTCACGTCTTTTGGTAGGCTGTGGCTGGTTGGGAGGGTTTGTCCGTTGGATTCCGCGGTCACGCTTTGGGCCTTGTTGGCTCACACACTACTTGCTTCCCGACGCTCATCCTGTCTTCCTGGGCCTTGCTTCCTTGCTTTGCATCTCCCACCGCTGACTGACGCTGTAAGTTGACAAATACAGAGGAAGAACTGCAGAACTTCCTTCGAATTCGTTACATACTCGCGGACGTAGTCCCTGCGACCTCTTTGCCGGAAACCACGAATTGCAGCCAGCATTGGTTCTAATCTTCCGCCCCATCTATTCCCCTTTGGGCCAACCTACTTTCTCAGCACACACATACCCAGCATGTCTCTCAACCGCATCCTCGTGCCCGTCAAGCGTGTAATTGACTATGCCGTCAAAGTGCGTGTCACCGGCGGAAAGATTGACACCAATGTCAAGGTACGGTTCGCGGGAATTTTGTAGCAGCAAGATGGGTGTCGGGAGGAGCATATTGCGAAACCTACATGCTATCTCTGCCTCTCCGTAGAACCCAGCTTATCAGTTTCTTTCTTCCCCTTTGGCATTCGTTTTTGGTTCGACCGTGGACAGCACTCCATGAACCCCTTCGACGAGATCGCAATTGAGGAGGCCGTGCGAATGAAGGAGAAGAAGTTCGCCAAGGAGGTGATTGCCATGACTGTTGGTCCCACAAAGTCTCAGGAGACTCTGCGGACTGCTCTCGCCATGGGTGCCGACCGTGCCATCCACGTTGAGGTTCCCGAGGGCCAGGAAGTGTTGCCCCTCCAGGTCCGTTGCCCATATCGCTTTGCGACCGGAGAAGAAGTTTTTGATGTGGAATGTGCTTTTTTCCTTCTCGGTTCCGCAGGTCGCAAAGTTGATCCGAGCTATCGCTGATAAGGAGAAGCCCGAAGTGGTTATCCTCGGCAAGCAGGCTATTGACGATGACAGCAGCCAGACTGGCCAGATGCTCGCTGGTCTGTTGAACTGGTCACAGGCTGCCTTCGCCAACAAGGTCGAGGTTGAGGCAGGAAAGCTGACGGTCACCCGAGAGGTTGACGGTGGATTGGAGACCGTCTCCACCAAGCTCCCTACCATCATCACCACCGATCTCCGGTAAGCTTTTATGACGAACCTTCCGACCCGTCCCAGGAATGGAGAGACCTGATAGTCCCGCCTTGCCTTGTTACAGTCTGAACGAGCCGCGATATGCCACTCTCCCCAACATCATGAAGGCCAAGAAGAAGAAGGTGGACAAGTTTACCCCCGAGGACCTTAAGGTTGACATCACCCCTTCCATCGAGACCATCAAGATTGAGGAACCGGCCAAGCGGTCGGGTGGAAAGAAGGTCGAGTCCGTCGATGAGGTATGTATTACGTTCCCCATAGAAACTCGCGTTGCGGAATCGAGAAACATTCTGACTGAACCCCAAATGTGCCTGTCTCACAGCTTATTGACAAGCTCAAGAACGAGGCCAAGGTGCTTTAAGTAGTATAGAAGCATACCCCCGGTTCTCTCCACAATTAAACCACAGCTGCATGCATTTGCGAGACGTCCTGTTGGAAGGACGTCTTGTTAGACCATCTATCAATATCTTATATCAGTCAGATAGACATCCAAGAAGGGGCATGTTATAGTCGGTAGAGCTTGCTTCCATGCTTGACAGTGATGCTATGCTTGTGATCATGGAATGTCTTTTGCAGCTGTGCTCCGCCATCCTTCAGAGGTGAGGCGAGTGAGGGGAGTTCGCATGGGTCTAGGACGTGCTCAAACGTCAAGTACAAACCCTGAAACAATGTTGGATCCAAAACGTTCACAATATGCAAAAACATTTGAAAATATATGTTGGAAGATATACTCTCAGTAAAGGAATTACTAAAATGTAATCACTGATTGTAACAATCATGTAAATATCAATTTAAATAGTTTTTGAAACAGACGGTGCATTTACAAAATTCAAATTGGATTTGGCTGTACTTTGCAGTGGAATCGCTCAATTGCACACAGACTGTCTATACATATTTCCTTAGTAGTTAGTTCTTGTTGCAGTGATGTGGAGGACTGTAGTGAGTTGTTTAAACTCCAAGTGAGGTGCGTAAATGCAGGGGAATGAGATGTATGTATATTTTCAAGTCATCAAAATCTTAACGTTGGTTTCTGTGACAACCCTCTCGTTCAGTGTCAAACCCCCACACCATGCAGCGAGTGATCATGATAATTGTGCACCTTTTATCATCAAGCTCAAACCATCGTCTTATACAGGTATATATGTATATAAGTTTATATATGTGAAAACGCAAAACCAAATCTACAAGCCAAAAGCCGCCACAGCCATTAAGAAATATCTAAACTCCCTTCCCCTTCACGCACACGCACGGACGCACGCCCGCACGCTCCGGAATTCAAGCCCGCTCAACAGCCGCAAACAATCCCCCGACCTCATCCCCGCTTTCATCCCCATCATCGACCAACCGCAACTCCAAGCTTGGCGCCTCCGCCGAGGACACCACCAACGGCGAAGCCAACGTCCCGACCAACAGCTCACCCCCGCGCGACTCGATCGCCACCGACGGGGGATCGCGCCCGTATTCACTACCGTGGAGGCTCCCCGCACTTCCCGCGCGTGAAGACACGACCCCATCGGGTGCAATGTAGATATCGAGCTCGTCGTCGCTGTCAGGGTTATCCACGGGTAGTAGGACCGCGGGCGGTGATTGCATTTGCATGTTCGTAAGTGAATGAGCAGAGGATTGGGGATGGGATGAGGAGGGTGGTGGGTGGCGGGTAACGCTGTTGATGCTGTTGAGACTGTCGGTATCCCCGTTGGGACGCCGGCGGAAGGGTTCGCTGACGCGCGGCGCGGTGGCAAAGATGGGTTCGTGATGAAGAAGGAGGTCCTAAGGGTCGAGTTAAAAATGACGAACGTTAGAACGACAAACTTGAATGACACGTTGGGCGGTAGCGGTTCGGGGCAAACCTTGAGTAGCCGGACAGGGTGTTTATCGTGTAATGTGACTTGGCTTTGGGTCTGTTAAAAAACAAGGGGTTCCCATGAGCATCCATGTCTCGACTCTCTTCCCATAAACACACACACACACACACACACAGATACATACCATTGGCCTCAACACCAAACTTCCCAACGCATTCGCCAATTCCACGACGGCCTGGTCCCTCTGCTCCTGCTCTATCCCGCGCACACAGCTTATCCACGCCTGGACGATATCCCTGGTCGCATACCAATGCACGGGCGGCACGGTGCACAACAGACTCGCCAACGACTGAACCCGCGTTAAATGCTCATCATCGTCCGTTTTACTCAGATACAGGAGTTTTAACGGGTCGTAGATTTCAGGGTGCACGAGCGAGGCCGGGAGGTGGGTTAGGTAGTGTTTGATGAGGGGGATCGCGGACGTCGTGGGGATGGGTTTGTGGATCGTGGTGGGGAGCGTCGGTGGGGCGTGCGTGCCCGTCCATTGAGAGAGTTCGCTGGTGGGGGAGAGGCCGGGAGCGCCGCCAGGAGGTTGTCGCGCGCGGGCGAGGACGGTGAGGCATTTGGTGAGAAAGGGCGGGGTAGTGGGACCGCCATCAATGGAGACTTGTTCTTCTAATGGAACCCCAATGATCTGCGATGTGACAAAGGAAACAACGACAAAACAAAAAACCGGATGGTCATCAGTTCAAGTGTTCCGTGTCATTCTCCATGCTTGTCGAAGGGATGAAAGCACAAGAAAACAAACCCGCAACGCACCGTATCCGCCGACCCGCCATAGTAGCTTTTATACACGACCGGCGGGATCCTCACATTCCCCGTCCGCAATCTCTCCGCCACAATCTCCACCTCTCGCTCCGGGTTCAACGTCTCGAGATACACAGCCTGGGACTGCACAACCTGCACTCTAACCGCGCGTCCCACCTCCTCTGCCTCATTCAGCGCTGCCAGAGTCTGCTTGACCACCGTGACGCGGTCCAGCTCCACGGCTTGCGCGGCTTTGAGGTACTCCCACACGGCCAATTCGAGGTGGGCGCGGGTTTCTTCGGCAGCGGCAATGGCTTTGCGATACGCGTGGTCCGCGCGGTCCGCGTCCCTGCGTGCGCGGCGATGCGGGGGCTCGGTTTCGATCGACAGCCGTTTCCAGACGTAGGTTTGGGAGGGGTTGGTCGTGACCCCTGCCGCTGTGCCCGTGAGAGAGGTGACGGACACGCGCGACGTCGGGCGGATAAAGTTTTCGCTCACAAGGTAGGCAAAGACAGAGCTGGTGGTTTCTTCGTCCGTGTGGAGGTAGTGGCGGAGGTAGGTGGTGATGTCTTTGCCGACAATCGTGTCCTTGGTCGTGCCCCAGATCGATCGAATGTCCTGACATAAGATCCGTTAGTCAAACAACCCTCTCATTCCTGCACCCCCCCTCCCCCCGCTTTTCGCCTTCCCCTCACCTGCGTATTCAGATCCCTCTGCATCCTCGCCAGCAGGGTATTAAAATCCTCGACCGTAAATATCGACAAACCCACATTGATCATAACATCCATCACCTCCACATCCCCGCACTCACGCGCCCCACCGCCTCCCATGCCACCCACCGCATCCTCCACGGACACTTTGGCTTCCTCCGCATCCGCAACCCTTGATTTCGCGTAATACTCTTCCTGCACCCCCGCCAGTTCCGCGCGTTGTGTCACGAGCGCCTTATGGGAGGCGTCAATCTTGTCTTTGAGCTGCGGGAGACGTTTGCGGTGCAGGTCCAGGTGCGTGTTGAGTCGCGGGAGGAGACTTAGAAGCTGCGTGGTGGTGTGTTTGTGGGCGGTGGCGAGGTTGTTCACTTCCTGCGAAAGACCACCATAATCTTAATAAGCACTCTATAATCGCACCGCCTTTCCCGTTCTCCTACCTACCTCCTTGGCATTCGCAAATATCTGCGCAACAAGCCCCTCATCAGCTCCAAACCCATCCGACCGGGGTTTAGCGCGCGCAGCGTCCCCGAGCTTCGCCACATACGCTTCCTCAGCAGCTATGCGGGCCTTGATGAACGCGAGCAGCTCCTCCAGTTCCGCAAGACCCTGCACGCAAAAAACACAGGAAAAACACCACAGTAAACAAAAAAAACGCACACTCGGGTCAGCAGCATGTTCCATTGTGGGACCGTGGCAGTTTTTGCTGCGGAGTATGGTTTTCGCTCACATACCCGTTGGTGGTTGGTGTGCAGAATGCTGACACCGGCTGTCGGGTCATCTGAGGGAAAATCCGTTGGAAATGAGGAACCTGGCTACACACATTGTTTCCTCATTCAGTTTGTTTCACGCATTTTCCGTGCATACCCGGTGTTCCCCAGAACCATTCTTCAAAGCGCAACATCATGTGCCCGCGCAGCTAGTTCCCCTGAGACTTTTTGACGATGCGAAATATATAACAATAGAGCGGGTGGTTTTGCCCACAATGATGATAGTATTCCTTCTCAGCTAGCAGGCGGCACGTACAGTATCCCTGATAATAACGACGACAAGGTGTGCAACAACACGAGGGCGAATGAAACACCAACCAAGTAGTATTGTGACGCGACGCGTCAAAGGGGGCTTGAACTTTATCGATAGAAGCCGTAGAAGTAATAGAAGAGCATGTGTATGAAATGAAAGTGCAAGGACTTCTTCGCCTGATTGGATGTGGGGCGATATATACAGGAAGCGGATAACTATGCAAAGGAAAACAAGAAATCAAAACCAGAAGGATAGCAAAATAATAGCACAAAGCATGGGGACTGCACTCTCGCTCGTTGTGTCAAAAGCGGAGTCACGACGGCCAAAAAGGATTCAAGATAGGAGCGTAATGGACGAGAGGTTTTGCATAAGGGTATCTGGGGTATCCTACCCTGGCATAGCCGAGCCCTCGGGTGGAGTAGACGGGAGTGCATCGACCGCCGAGCCATCAGTCACAGATAGCTTCTCCATAGCCGGTAGAGTGAACGGGACGGGCGGAAGTGCAGGAGCAGCGTTCGCGCTGGGATTGCTGGCCAGGACGCGGACGATGCAAGAGTGGGCTTCCGAGACCATGCGCTCAAGATCATGGATGCGGCTCCGCAAGAGTTGCTCGCGGTTCTGAGCTTCCTCACAGTCGCGGAGGCGTTCAGAGTGCCGTGCCGAGAGGTCGCGCAGGGTGGCTTCGAGGGTCGCAGTATAGGATTCGAGCGAATGCAGACGGTTTGCCTTCTTCAGTCGCGATCTTCGTGCGGCCTGTTTACAACAAAGAAAATAACATGAAAGGGAGTGAATGGGTGTGCTCCTGCTGCCACCATGCATGATATTGCGCATACCTCGGTGTTCCGTGCACGACGCTTTTGTGGGTCAACCTGCGATTTTCCCTTTCCTGCTCCCGGCTCCAAGGGTACAGAAGTGGAAGGGCCAGTATCAACCGTCTGCAATGCTGAATTCCCTCGATTGACGACCTCATCACCACTGGTTGGGCCAGTCTGACCACCAGTGGCCCGAGGCTTCTCCCGTCCATGATCCTCGTCCGAATTGCCGGGATAAGCTTCGCCGTCATGTGCACTGCGGCCGGAGGCCGAACTGCGGGAGGCCTTGCGGACGGCTTTTGGTTCGTTGTCAGATGTCTCGCGCTCCCGCTTTTTTGTCGGGGGCGGAGAGGAGCTCGCAGAGTTCGACGTGGATGACACAGACGGACTGGAGCTAGGAGTGGTTAGCATGCTGAGGAGTGACTGGGAACCCGAGGAAACCGGAAACGACGGTACGTCGTCAAAGACATCATGCGGAATGTTCGAGTATGTGACATGGGTCGGCATGCCAAGAGGCGGGCGGGTTTGGCGAGGTTTGTAGTTGGTGCCCGATCCGATCGTAGTAGGGTTCCACATGAGGCCTCCTGAAGTGTCCACCACAGGTTTGCTGTCAGACTGGGCGTCCCAGATGTTGTCTACCCAAACAGTGTGAGGAAAAAGAGACAAATGTTAGATCTGTACAATGAATCAAAGTATATCCCAAAGAAAAGCAGAAACATATCGACACCGGGGCAGGTTTGTAAACTGAAGACGGAAGGCGATAGCGGTGAAAAAAGTCTCATGTTCCCACAGTACCATTTTGCGCAGTGACGACAGGACTCTCCTTACTCGTCACGACTTTGAAAGATCCTGACGCCCGACGGGGGTGAACAACGGTGGCCAACCTACTAGCGACATTCATGAGGTACTGACCTGGCATGACGAGCTGCATGGGTTGTGGTCTGGCTGGCAAATACTGTCCCGAAGACATGTGCGGATAGCCCAGCTGGGACTGAGGATTCTGCAGATTTGAGGGCATCGGAACTCTGAACGGCAATCCCATCGTTGCGTCGTCGTCTCCGGCGCCGGCGGCGATTCCTGCAGCATTGGCAAAAGGTCCAGGCGGCGAGATTGATTGGTAGCCGAGTCCCATGTCGGCGAATGAGGGCGGCTGGGCGGCATTGTTGCGAACGATATCATAGTAGCCTTGTGGCGCACTACTGGGAGGCCCTGCGGCCGCAGAAGTTGGGGTATCGAAGAAGGTAGGCGAGACCGGTGAGATGGGTTCGCCGCCGACAATGTCGCCGCTGGCGATGCTGCGGTCGAGAGAACTAGCAAGGGAAGGTGCGGAATCGGGCGAGAGCGGACCTGGCGACGAGGGCCTCCGAGTCTTGCCGTAAGAAGAGGAGGAGAAGTTTGGGATCAATCCACCAGTGGTGCGGAGATGTTGGCCAAGAGTAGTTGGAGCAGGTTGCAGCGTGGAGAAGAGCCACGGAGGGCTAGAAGAGGAAGACATCTTTGGTTTCGTGATGGAAGAGGAAACTAACTTTAATCTATTTGATCTGCTGGAAATCGGGAGAAAAGCGAGGAATGCCGATGAGCACACACAACAGAATAGCTTGCAAGGAAATTACGGTCCCGCACCAACAGCGACAGCGATATGCATCATGCCGGGTGTGACCAAGAAGCTCACCGTCTAGGTTTGACGACAGAGGACGGGGTCTTGACCTTGGGTGGCGACATGCCCTATGTGCTTTAGTAGTATGCCATGGGTTAGAGTAGTGTACCCGTGTGAACAGAGAACACCCGAGGTAACAATGACAACACAGTGCGAGGGACACACTCAGTCTGGCCCTAGCTCGCCAGAGATGGGGGATTGAGAACGTCGGAGGTGCGGTGAGACCATTCGGATTACCGTGTGCCAAGTCTACCCACGACCGACTCTCGGCAGCGGCTCGCTCCAGATCGTCGACCCTTGCATCCCTTGGGGCCATTGTAGCTGCGCTTGGTATGTACCAAGCCAAGGCCAATCGAGTGCAGATGGCAACTAGTATCCGAGTGTAGTCTCAATCACTGTTCACGCTTACGTTACCTGGGAGTAGGAAGAGTGCCAGTGGGAGGAAAGTGGAAAAGAATGATATGGCAGGCAGTCACGGCCGAGTGAGCAGGAGAAGGAATACGGGAAAACCCGAGATGGTTGGTCACTTTGACTTGCTGCTTTCTGGGAACGGGAATGGGAATGGGAATGGGATGAATGGATTTCTCGATTGTCAATCCATCGTCTATCTTGGGGAACAAACAAACAAAGAGTAGCCAGTCAAGCAAAGCCCAATGTGAATGTATATAAGAGTGATAGAGTGATACATGACATACATATCATATCTCAGTCAACTAAACAAGGCGCCAAGTCAATCATTCATCCATCCATCCATCCATTCAATCAGGGACACAGTAAAGGCAAGTCTGTCTGGCACGGGAACTCGACCGCCACCTGAGAGCCCAGTCTGCTTTGTCGGCCCCCGTTCCAATCCGGCCCTTGTCCTTCAGACTGCTCTGCTTCCAAATGCAATATCTCCCTCCCAGTGCGATGGATCCCAGGGCTGTGGTGTCCCTGTCCCTGGGATGGGGTTAATGGATGAGATGATGATAACACCACGTGGGAAGCCAAGAAATGAAGGGACAGATGGGATGGGATGGGATGGGAACAGAAAAAAGGGCAAATTGTAAATTAGAAGGGAATAGAATCACGTCGATTGGCAATTAATAAGGGAGGGCTCATTGGAAGGGATTATTGGAAGGGACTCCCTTCCGCCAAGACAAGCCTCATCCAAGCCACACGCGGCAAACAAGCCCCACTCGACACGCGTTTATTCCCGCCCACTCGGATAACAGGAGGCTTCCAGACAAACCTCGCATACAGTGCGTCGGATGGTATCCCCCCATGCATTCTCCATTGTTGTATTGCCCAGATTGTTACGAGGCGTGATGCTGAATCCAGGCCGTGCATCCCAATCCCAATGCCAGTCCAACCTGCCTTGCTCATCTCATCCAAGTGTGTTTTTATGTTTATTACAAAAGTATACATGATGGGAGAGCAGCATATATATATTGAAATGCCAGTGTGTGTGTCACAGCCAGAGAGCACGAATGGTTGCAATGATCTGGGCGTTTTCTACTTTGCAAGTAGGGAATTGACAATACTCTTCACATTCATCCGTCTCAGATCCGTATACGTCTGCCCCGTGCCCACAAACAGAATCGGCTGGCCCGTCGTGTACGTCATACTTAGCGCCGCTCCCACCTTCCAACAAAAATCAAAGTAATGGTTTAGAAAAACGATCCCTCATGTTGTCTGTCACATCTCTCTCTTTTACCTTGTCGTCAATGGTGTCAAATTTGCTCAACACAATCCCGTCAATTTGCCGTGGCTCCCGCACCCCGCTGAAATCTTTCAGCGCTTGGTTGAACTTGGTCAGCTGGTCCACGGCTTCGTTGCCCACCAACGCTTCGCCTACGAAAATAATCTTGTCCGGGTTGTTCGTCGTCACCAGCTACAGAATCCAGAAAATCAAACGTTTTAGTGCATAAGCAACCCCCAGAAGCTCCACGGCAATGTGCTTTGTCTGTCCATCTCGGGTCATGTTGCTTTTACCTTGGCCAGAGCTCTCATCAACGGTTCATTGTCCTGCATTCTCCCCGCCGTATCAATCAACACCACATCAAATCCTCCATTAGCCGCATACGAAATCGCGTCTTTCGCAATCCCCGCTGGGTCTTTCCCATATCCCCGGTCAAACAGCTCCACTGTTGATCCCGGATGCACGGCACCGAGGTTCCGGACATGAACGCGGAGCTGCTCCACCGCACCCGATCGGAACGTATCGCACGCAGCAATCAGGACTTTGAGGTTGTTTTGCAGCAGCCAGAAGCAGATTTTGGACAAGTTCGTCGATTTGCCGACCCCGTTGACACCCACGAATGTGATCGTGTACGGCCGGCCCGAGTTCTGCGCCGAGAAAATATCCCGCAACAGATCGGTCGATGTCCGTGGGGTCAAAATCTTGCGAATGGACGGTTCGAGGTTCTGTTTGATGGTTTTCATAAGGGACGTGAATTTGCCCAATTTGGATCCCGTGAGGGACTCGGTCACGGATTGGCACAAGTGATCCGCCACGTCCGAAGCCACGTTCTTGTTGATCATGTGTTCGCGCATCTTGGCCATCATGGGATCCAGGTCTTCGCGCGTGAGCGTTTTGGCGGCGGTGAGGTTCTGGAAGAAGGAAAAGAGACCACCGCGGCTGGTTGTTGGCGTTGCAGATATGCTCGTGTCCTCGCCATCCTCCTCCAAATCAGATGCTCGGTCGTCCATCTCTGCCGCGTCATATAGCCCTTCCTTTGTTCTGGAGCCCATATGAGACCCTATCTAGTTGGACCAGCGCGACGCAGGCGTCAGTCATTTGAAAGACATCAAGAGAATAAGACGACCATCATGCGCGTCAACTGACCAGCTCCTGCGAAGACATGACTGCATCCTCGGCTTTGGAGTCACTGTAGTCAAGACTCTCGGTCGATCCCTCGCTAGCCATGCCTCCCACCCATGTTCTTGGCGCCTTCTTCAATCTGAATGCGTCATTGAACGAGTGAGCGTGCTTTCCTGCTATACAGTAAGCGGCAATTGCAGAGAACTTACTCAGGCCGCGGTGATGCATCGAGGCTGCCATTGCTGTTGCTAGCGCTCGTAATTCCCCTCTTGGGTGTCCTTCGGCCACCGGGTGCCTTCTTTCCATCCCTTCGGCCCAGTCCAAGCGCCTTCAGCTTGTCGTCCAACTTGTCACCCTCTGATGCTCCTCCTTTCGCGTCTGTCGGTGAGCTGCTAGAGTCGCTGGTGGCGCTCGACGTTTCTGGCGACTGTGCGGCAAGCGTGTTTTTGAATGCTTTGGTATCCTGGAACCGGCGAGGGGCTTTGACTTTCTGTTTCTATAGCACGCATGGGAACGCGAGTCAATTCCTCCTGCCGCCACTTTTCTCTTAGCGTGGGATTCACTGCTCCTCACCTGTGCATCCTCCACCTCCAGAGCAGTCAACAACGTGTCAAACTTTTCCTCAAAAGCCGAATATTCGTGCAGGACCGTGGCATCCTTCAGCTGGGATTCGTAAGAGGAGCAGAATAACCGCTTAAACGCTTCTAGCAGCTCATCAATGTACGCAAGCTGCAGAATCTTTTGGTACACGATCTACGAGAGGGACAAAATGGGACAACTTGTCAACACACTCCGCCCTTTGCTTCCCATCTGGCGGCCATTTTGTCTCCAGCGACAAGATAACTTTACCACAAAGATCAATCCCAATTCATTTGCAAACGTCCACTTGACTTGATAGGAATCCTTTGTGTATCCCTCGGCGGGGTTGGTAGCGAGCTCTTCAATCAGCACCCGGCGGACCAGCGAGTCGATCGGGTTGTTCTGGCCGCTGGCGGTAATGGTCGAGTAGGCCTTTGACCACAGAACGTGGCCACCTTTTGTAAGCACGGTGACAGTGTCCAACATGCTTCCTTCCGCAGCTTTAATATGATAGGAGGGTAAAGGGACGTGTTTGGACTGGGTTGAAGGATGTTTCAATGGGATTGGGAATATGAAAAGGTGCGTTGCGGAATGAACTGATTCCTTACCTGGTACCCGGTAACTCTGCACCGCGCCAATCCAAGACCCCGGCATCTGGTGTTTTAACATCCTATATTTATCTCGTCACTTTTTGCCCGTTGTTACCCATTGCAGGAGAACGTCAAAAGAGATTAGGAATTAAGCAATGATGTCGGCAGCTGCTGCTCAAACCCCAACCCGCATTGTACGTAGGTACATGCCGCGTCTTGCCCGCAGGGTCCACCCTGACCTCTTCGCCAACGACCCAACTGCCCAAAAGCAAAACAGCACAAGTCTACAGGCCCTCAACGAAATCGTATCGGCCGCCTTTCCGCAAAACCACATCCCAAACCCATCGCTTTCTACCCGCGAGAATGGAGTTTTGAGGCAGAGCGAGGCAGCTCATTCTCGGCTACGGGATACTTCGCTTGCCTTCTTTTGTAAAGTCATGGACACGGGTGCGAATGCTCATGCTGCTGAGACTGCACGGCCCATAGTCGTCTCTCACATCCTGAGCGCCAAGAAGCCTGGCCTTCCCACTTGTCAATTGTTGCTGAAAAGCAAAGGAAAAGCCGTCATGGACCCTCTCTTGGCTGGTTCCTTCCTCGACCTGTGCGAAAAGGCGGGTGTGACCGTTTCGCCTGAAGACCGCGACGCTCTCACAGCTGCACTGGAGAAAGCAGTCGGGGGACCACAACTGGGAAAGACTCAAAAAGACGTCAACAAGCAACGACAAAAGCCCCAGAGCGAGTTTCCATCCATCTTTCGAGCCGCCGCCTCTGCCGCTTCAGCCCCCTCCTTCGCCGCAAACCCAAACGGACGAAAGACACCACACCCGTCAGCACACCTCCAATCCACCAAGGACGTCCTCTCCTTTGCCCATTTCTGGAAACACTTGACGAAACCGGAAGCCACCCACGCGTTACGCCGACTACGGGACCTTCCGCAACCGCTTTTCGCCGCCCTGCAGAACCATAATGTACTCGTCGCAAGACAGTGGCGGATAACTGATGGCGGTGTCCTGGTCGTCCCCTGGGATTTTGAAATTGTCGATATGGAAGTGTGGATCAGGAGGTGCGGTGAATCACTAGATTCCAAGCCGTGAAGCTTGGAGCCACAAAGGCGGAGATTGCGTTTGACACGCGGACGCCCCGATCACCATATGGGACATCTTGGCCAACGATGCAGGAATCATTCACTACATCTAGCTACTGAGGGCTGCGAAGTCTGCGCATTTGCACACTTTGCGCCCCATTAATTTCCTGACATGCGGGGAGAGTTTCGTAGCAGGCCAGAAACAGGCGCTCGTCACTCGTGGAGTCGCATGAGAACCCCAAGTCGTTTACGTGTTCTCACGGAACCTTTGCTCTGGACACAACACTCTACTCGAACGCGGCTGACCCCCGCGGTCAACATAATGGCTAGCGTCGGATTCATATGTCTTTGATGTCGCAACCCAGACTCTGCTTCAAATGGCTCCCTCAACATTGTCGACTCACGCTCACGTTGACTCGAGCGGTCCTGAATTCGTGCCTATCGATGTAAAACTCGCGATCGACAATCGGTTTCGTCAATGACAACGCGTGGTGGCAGGAATGCGTCAACGCCACACATTGTCGCAATGTATCATTGTCGCCCCACATTCAGTATCGCCCTTCTCTTACCACCCTCACCCATTCCAACCAAGAAACACCCCCGCAAGTGTTGGTCCTTCGCAAGACGCAATCACGGGCAAATTGATGCCGGCACCGATCCCCACACCGGGATATCTATGAGCTTTACGCCATTGACATGCAACCTCATGGGTTGTTTTCAGCACTTCGGCTACTTTGAGATGGTTTTCGGGGGCATGTGCGTGAATCAGCGGCTGACGGTGGCCGACCGCCCGCTGCAAGTGGTTGCTCATCCGGCGCTACGCTTTGGACTCGCCCAAGCTTGCAAGGCGTCATACGGCCTCTGCCTAACAGACAGAGGATTTAGCGAGTGCGGAAACTTCACACCCCTCTTGCATTCATCAATTGCAGGCACGCTGATCCTGCAGTGGACTTTGTGGGTGGGACAAGGGGTGCGGATGGCCCCGCAATGCCAATTGCGAAATCCCGTCATTTAGCGCAGCTGCGGCACGGGAAGGGAGCCCTGGGCTGGCGATTAGGTAGCGTATAGCCTTTGTTCTTATTAAACGAGTTGGAGGGTCGTCCCAACTACCCCGCGAAACAAACGCGAGCAAGAAGGTCCAATCTTAGTATGACCAATTCGTGAGCACCGTCAATATCAAATAAGACACATGGTTAATATCTTCCACAGCTTTAGTATCGGTAAAGGGGATTGTTAAGCAGGTCTTGCATACAATAATATTGCGCAATCTAATCGCAGAAGCGGCGAATATGGTATGTTTTATTTATGGTATATGCCGCCACAGCAGCAGATAGACATACCATCTTCTCATATCTCCCCATCATCTCCCTCACTATGCTCACAAGTTACTTCCACTGGCTTCTCGACGCCCAAGCTTCATCGTCTTTATCGTCGATGCGCTGATGAAGCGCCGGGGCACGCTGTCTGCCAAAAGAGGTTTTGACGAGGTTTTGAGAAAAGTGCTGAAGGAGACTACACTTGCGCTTTGACATCGCGGAAGAGGAATCACCATCGCTAGGATATACAGCAAGAGAAGAAAGTTGATCTGACACTGTGCTGTTCCCAGAAAGGCCATCCCATGCTCATCGGAAGCAGATCCAGGTTCCCCAGAGCACCCATCCGATTATTTCAATAATCCTTCCATGATCTTGTATCTGTCAGGCATCATCTATATCATTGCAAAGACACTGCGAACCCATAGACTGGGTGTTACATGAAGTGAAGGTCCTTCTTTCTTGGCCTAGAAACCTTTTTGCTGGCCACTTGAGATTGTTTTCCGTCCCTCCACTTACTCAAAGGATTTCACGACCATTTCTATGGCGCACGCAGAAAAGAGTGTCGGAGGTGGAAAGGGGTTTCTGGTCAAGTTTTCTCCCGAGCTCGAAGACCCCACTCGTTTGCCAATATGTTACCGGCCCCATTAATGGAAGAAACACAGGCGTCAATGATCAGTCGACAATGCAGTTGCCTGAATGCTGCAAGAGATCGGTTCTGTTGTGATGCAAAGAGTATAAGTTAGCCTCATATCTGTGAGGGAAATTGGCTGCGAAGAATATTTCCTTGTTTCGAAGAAAGAGACGACGCGTTGAGTGATCGTGTACGTGTTTCCGCCCCACGAGTTTCCCCCACAACCCCCTCCATCTTTCCTGTCATCCTTCATCTGCAGCAGACAAACTCCCAACAGTACAACTCACACGCTTCGTCACCCCGTTCACTCAAACGGGGTCTTTCAGGAACGAAGAAAGAGACGTGGGTACATACGTGCAAAGGGTAGAACAATCAACAAATTCAGGAAAGATAGCCATAGCAATGGTGCAATTCGGCCTAGCGGATTTGGACTTGCGCATAGCGGATCAAACACCAGCGGATACCAACAGCACTATCACGTCCGCCCGTGCTCATCCCCGCGGACCCAATCGCCAGCCATCACATCGATCCCGTCACCGCCTGCAGCCCGAAAGTTATCTCGATTCCTTACCGTCGCTTACCCAACCTCGCGAATCCTCGGATTCCGACTCGGAGACGGAATGGCTGCGTTACGAAAGTAGCCTGGATGCCAATCCGGAGCATGACCGGGTCCTGGCTGCTGCCGAAGCCGCCGCATTGCGCACCATCACCGAACTCACTGGAAGAAGACCTGCTGCTTCACATCCTATCTGGCGAACGCCTCGAGCAAGACTGGCGCTCCGGGGACCTTCGGCTAGGTCTCCAATCACTTATTCTTTACAACCGCTGACAGACAACAGCAGCAATGACGGGGGGTGGGACACCCCGGTTTCCCAAACCAGCGGGCAAGGACCGAGTTCGAGCAATAACGCTCGTGGATCTTCTGGAGAAACGAGCGCTGCCGGCACCACTGGCATCAGCAGCATGAGTGCCGACCCCAACAATACCACCGACAGCGACAACCACGTCATGAGAATCACGAGTCGCCACGCACCACTACCCGTCGCGCCCTTCCTTGGACGAGCAAGACTTGTCACGCCCAATCCAGAACCTCTTAACGGAACAGACTCGAGCGGAAATGAGTCGGCTTCCACTTCGTTCCTCGCATCCAGCTTTCCTCACCTGAGAGCTGGCTCCACAAATGCCACGCCTGCGACAACCACAACGACGACAGCAACCACTGCGGCAACAACGCGGTCCACACCCAGCACCACCACCGATGACCAAAGCTACGTGCGAATTGTGGTGCTCCCGCCTCCCACAACACCATTGATGACGCCTATCCCATTCAAAATTCGCAGGACCGCCCCGCTCGAGAAACTGTTTGAAAGCTACTGCAAGCGCACCGGCCAATCTCTCATCTGGTCAGAATTTCTGTTTGGCGACGAACGAGTCGGTGGGTGGATGACGGCCGAAGCATTGGGCGTCGAGAAAGATGCCGTCATTAGATTCGTCGAGCGCGCCGAACGCGTCGGGAGATGATGATGATGATGATTATACCCCCTTGAAACCCAATTGTATTGGCGTTTCTGTCGACGGCTTCGCATCTCGGCTTTTGCATTGCCCTTACTCCCTTTTCGCTGTTTGTTCTTTGTGTCGTACGCCTTGTATATAAATCCGGTGTATTTGATGTAAATATTTGCCATCAAAGAGAATTTTTGAAACTATTAGCGTTCACATGGTCTTTGACGAGGAGGAAGTTGCTATCGTTTGTTTTATAAAACAAAAGGAACGTGATGGGGCTATCAGGATCGGAGGAATAACAAGCGGATCCATTAAAATACACAGTCCTCCAGATTGACCGACCGCGGCTCAAAACTCGGCTCAAAACTCGGCTCCTGTCAAGCGCGACGGCGGACGACTCGGCCGCAAAGGTTTTGACGAAGACGGTCGCATCTCGGCCGCCTCAATCGCCTCATCGTCGTCCAAGCGCTGAAACTCGGATATCGATGACGTGAATTCCTGATCTGCGTTGTTGTTTTTGTTGATGTCGATGCTGCTGCTGTAGCTGGCTGCTGCTGCTTCAATAGACGGCAACGTCTGCGTGATGCTGTTGTGCGCTGCGGCAAGGTACTTTCGTTGGTCGAGTTTCACTGAATGAGATACGAGTTCCGGAGTTAGGGCTTTTGTGATACACAATACATGACGACGAGGTAAATACAGGGAGGCATGGCTGCAACGTACCTTGGTTTCGCAGGCTTTGACGCTCGACTTCGGGGATCAGGAACGAGGACACTAGATCCGCAACCGTGGTCCGATCGGCTGCGGAGCTCGGCCGGCTGGCGGTTCTATAATGGAACATGCCACAGCAAGAACCGCCAGCAATAATTAGTACCAAGCTCGAGGGCAGGCGCGCTCCTCTCGGATTTGGGAAACGTACCCCTGTTCAACGACTTCCACAACCCTCACGACCGTATCCACATACTCCCTCACTTTCTCCCTCGCCTCCGCGCCCGCGACCCGATCACCTACACCCGCAACCACATCCTCCAAAAACGTCTGCACGCTCTCCCTGTGCACACCCATAATCTGGCGGAACACCTCATCCTCCACAACCCGCCGCGCGAGTTCCGCCTGCCGCGTACCACTCTCGGCGGCTTCCCGCATCCGTCGCGTGCGTTCGGCGAGCTTGACAAGTGCCGAGAGACGGTGCTCTTCTCGTAAGCGAACTAGATCGGTCGTGAGGTGGTGGAGCGTGCGAGAGACGTAAGTGGGGAGAAGAGGGATGGCGGGGGTTTCGTGGGTTTCGGTGTAGGGCTCGCTGCCGGCTGGGATGGGGCTCTGTGTGATTTGCATATTGGAATCAGTTCAGTATTTTCAAAGAAGACGGTCTCCATGTTTGCGTCGTTTACCTCGGAATTGAGAATGACCTGCACTCCCTCTCTAACTGCTTCCTCGACCGCATCTTCCAGCGTCTCGCCTTCTCCAAGCGCAGCGGCCGCCGCAGCGTCTCCAGCTGCAGCCGCATCATCGGCGGACGAACCGTAAGCAGCATCACCTGCAGCTGCAACTGCCACGGGTGGATAGCTTGTGATGCGCGTTGGACGGCCCTTGATTGCGGATGGGAAGGATTGGCGGGTGCGGAGTTCGCTAATGAGGTGTTGCCGGCGTTGTTTGCCTAGCGAGGATCGAAAAAGACGGAGAACCGTGAGATGATTCTGAATGATTTAGATGACCACTTTGGGTATACGTTGCAAAACGGACCTTGATACATCATATTCTGCGCAACCCGCCCGCGAATCAATTTCTGCAGCATGATCGCCGACACCTCCATCGCATCTTCCTCGGGCAACGGATCCACAATCAACGGCGTTAGCGGACGAACCGGCGGTTTCTCCACCTTTTGCGCAAATCGCAACGGTTTCGCCGGCTCGGCAAATAGGGCATGGTTCGCCATATTGACTGGAGCGCGTTCTTTCAGTTTGGCGTTCATGAGCTCGAGTTGGGCGTATAGTTGGGCGTCCCGCCGCGCGGTCAGGCTGCTGCTTTTGTGTGTTGAGGGGGGTAAGTGCGTGGTGGGGAGGAGCGTGGGGAGGATGTCTTGTGAAAGGGCTTCTAGCGCTAGGTGACAAAAACCGATGGAGGTGAGATTTCCGGCATAAATGATAAGTAATCTCTGCGTAATATAGCTGATAGTCTTACCATTGTATCCATCAACGCCCTCGCCAATACGGACCTTCACACCTACAGCTGGCTTATCCGAAAACACCCCATCTCTCGTCCTCGGCGCGTACACCACACTCCCAAAATCCGCATACTCGGCAATAATATCTCGTCTTTCCACCTTCACCTCCACATTCGCGCGCTCATGTGCCAATTTCCGCACCGCCTTCAATTTCCGCCGGTGCAGTTTCTCCAGCATCGCGTCCCGGTCCAGCATTTTCCGGTCCCATACTTTCCGAACCCTCGCTTCCGCGACCACCTCGTTCTGCGCTTCTCGTTCTTCGATCACCCGTTGGAGAATCTTGAGACGAGCGGCTTGGAGACGTCGGATTTCTTGTTCCCGCGTTCGCCATTCGCATAATTCCATCTCCTCCATCATTCGTAACCGTTTTTCAAATGAGGCTTGGTCGGTGACAACCGGGAGTGTGGCCTCCCATGCTCGTTTGGCTCTCGCGCGTTCAATCAACTCCAGTTCCGTCGTCGTCACCGGCAACCCCTGCGCAAAGGTCAACGTCAACAACGACAGCAATTCCGGCGGCTGCGTCCCACATGAAGGATGCAGCGTATATTCCGGCGAATACGGGTCCGTCTGCGTATCACTCTCCCGATACATTGTCTGCATCCCAACTGTCCGCGTTGTTGGTTCCTCCAACCGCGCCTGCTCGTCCATCCCGTCACCGCTGGAAACGAGAACGGGCCGTCGAGCGTATACGATTTGTGTACCAAGTGATGGCATGTAGGGGATGATGGGCCGACGAAAGTATTTGAACCGGTTGGCACCCGTCACGTCGGTTCGGGTGGATATGTGGGTTCGCCGATCGTTCCCGAGGTGCGGTGGGAGAGCGTGGGTTCGAAATGCATAGGTGGTTGCTTGGTGATGGGGGAGTGTGGAGAACATGTTGGTGTAGGAGGGTTGAATGAGCTGTCAGAAGTGAAATGTTAGCGTTGTCTCTAATTGCATGAGATTGGATATTTGCACACACCACATCATGTGTCATGGCTTTGGCCATGTTCCGTGCATGATCTTTCCGACCAGCAACGGTATGATTCGTATCTGCAAAGAATCTCCCGGATCAACCACATGCCATATATTGCACCCAACAATTCTGTCTCCATCCGCAACCCACCATAGATGTAGTCGTGCGCCCGATTGGGCATGACTCGTGCATGCACAATTGACGACATGGTCGCAAATGAGAGTGCGAGTGGAGGACAAGTGATGGGTCAGGACCCTGGTGTGGATTTTCTGTTGTTTGCCGGCGAAGAAGCCGAAAAAGGTTCTGAGGATCGGTGTTTGCGACGTAAGCCTAACACGTAAGCAATGCTGCGCCAATTGACGGGATCGCGGCTTTTTGACCCCATGTGCCAAACGCCCTGACGAAATATTGCGCTGGGCGTTTGGACCGTTTCGGCGTGTTTGGCCACACATGGGTACAATTCAGGTCATGGGCTTCATCGGTACAATGAACCTTTCTTTTGCAAGGATTACTTGGAACACTATCCTTTAATCCAGAAACATCTGCCGGCTGTTGATCTAACTTACGGGCCGTTTCGGGTTGTGATAATTCACATGATGAAAGTCGGACAGTAGCAAGTCTTCTATTGAAGCAGAGGCTCTCGCCAAGACCTCCTATGCCTCGAACTCTACCTCTAGTCATGTCAATTTGCTCAAATTCGCTCATGAGAACTCATCGGGAGCTCACTGCGCACGTCTTCTGTTTTGAGGTGGCAGTGCCCACTTGTCTCATATCAAAAATCGTGCTCCATTGTACCTCCATATGTCGCCCAAGGTGATATAGATCTGACTGAACGGTCAAACTTCTGCGTCGAGCTTTCCTGCCGCTCTAGTTTCGTAGCTGCTTCCCGTTTTCGGCGAACTAGAGAGCAAATACATCACAGCTTGTCAATATCATATTGCCTTGGGAGTTTCGTCCGTGCAAGTGCGGGCAACATCACACATGAGAATCATGCAAAAGAAATGCGCTCTTAACAAAAACCTACACAAAACGACGACGCTTCTTGCCATAGCAGCATCCACGCTGTCAAAATGGGACCGGGACATCCATTACACCATCAACAACTCTCTCTGATTTCTCGATTGAATTGAGGAGCATGATATGCGAGTGGATCCCTCTTTCTGCAGTGCCCGTCCTCCGCCAGGGTAACCGCCTTTGGAACGAGGCTCTTGCTGATAGGAGACTTTGGATGCAACAACTGGCACACATCAAGGACTCCGACGACTGTACTAGCCGCAAAAATCTCTTGCTCACAATAGGAATGTCCCGGCATCAAGAGAAGGCTGGAAACGTCTGGCTAAGCAAAGTTGTAGACTCCTTTTCGAACTGCCCTGGAAACCATACAGGTCTATCCCGCCCCAGCTTCTGTGCCACAACAAGTTTACCGTTACCATGCGTTCATAACTCAATGAGACATGCACAAAATAATGTCTCGCTGCATCATTTGAATCGTTCTCATTGGTGCAGGAGCCGTAATCTGACTTAGCACTGAGGTGTATGTGTAATCGAGTCTCCGAAAGAAGCGTTGAGACAAATTTAAGATCGACTTTCTTCCCTGCCGGCTACTATAGTGGCGTGCCAAAGCGCGACTTTCCCGGCCACGTCACAGCACTTTCTGCAACCCATAAAACATCGTCCAGCAGACTTACATCTACCATTGACTATTCACGCACAATAAGAACGCCATGGCAGACAAGGAAGACCTGATCTCGCAGCTCGCTGGAATCACGGGGTGCACAGCTGACCAAGGTATCGAAAGCGGGATCTACTGGTACTCGCAGACGATGATGTTGAGTAGGCGAGCTGACCCGTCATTTCACCACTCAGCCCGGTTCTTCTTGGAAGCAAACAAGTGGGATATCCAGGTAAATGGTCTTCGCTAATATCCCCCGCAGCATTATGACATAAACTGACGCGATGCTTTGGTCGAATGGCAGGAAGCAACGAGCAGCTTTTACGAGGCCGCAGAGAGTGGAGGAACTGCTGCAGCTGGCGGAGAAAGCAGCTCACAGGCGATAGCTGGACCATTCCAAGCGTCTGGACCATTTGCCGGAACAGGCTCTTTCCAACAAAGCTCTGGATCGAGTGGAAACAGTAATAAAGCCAGGAAAGCCCCGACGAACAGGTGAGGACCCTTAGCAGGAGCCCCGCGCTCGAATCAAAGCTGATAGAATCGGCTTGAACAGCTCCCGTGTGAAGACGTTCTCTGAGATGATTTCGGGAGATCCAAGTGATAGTGACGGCACGCACTCTGACGATGACGAGCAGACATTCTACACGGGTGGCGAGAAATCGTAAGCCTAAGAGACAACCTACTCTCCAGCAGTTCCATAACCAACGTAATTCTTTATAGTGGCTTGCTGATGCAAGACAGGCCCAAGAACCCCGACGATCTGGTCAAAAACATCTTGGAAAAGGCTGCACGGTATGCTCCATCTTCTGCAGCCATCGAATGATGTCTACTTAACACTTGTACGATGATTAGTGCTGGTCCACCACCTGAAGAATCGCGGCCGAGTGCGGGGCCGAGCCACTTTGGCGGAGCTGGTAGGCGTGCTGTCCGGTCACGGGGTACTTTGCTGATGGGCTGATTGTTGATGATTTGCAGGCTACCGATTGGGATCTGAGGAAGAGCCGGTAGATGGACCCTCGGTCCCAGTGGTGCAAGCTCAAGTAAACCGACCGCAAGAGACTGTATGTGACTTGAACCATGAGTGATGCGACATACCCATCTGATAGTCTGAATGTATTTTAGATTGAACGTCGCCTGATCTTCTGGCGAAACGGCTTCACCATCGATGACGGCGAACTCCGCAGTTATGAAGCCCCCGAAAGCCAAGAGTTCCTCCGTGCCATCAACAGCGGGTAAGTGATTCGGTGCCACATCGTCGAATGCAATGGGGCACACTAACCACGCACATGTGCCCATACAGACGTGCACCCACAACCCTTTTGAATGTCGCATACGATCAACCAGTGGAAGTCAAAGTCACCCGCAATCTCGAACAAGACTACGTCCCACCCGCGCGCAAGGCTGCGCCTGCGTTCAGCGGATCTGGACAGCGACTGGGTAGTATCTCGGTTGAGGAGAGCAATGTGTCCATACCGGGTGCCTTCCCTGGCCAGGCTGGAGGTGCATCTGCGAGTGGGTCGTCCGCTGCTGCCCCGGCCTCTGCCGCACCCATCCCGGTGGATGCGAGCCAACCCAGTACTTCAATTCAAGTCAGACTGGCAGATGGATCAAGGTTAGTTGGCGAACTCTGATGGAAATGCTGCCATGTACACGGCGATTCCTGACATTCTGATTTTTTTCACAGACTGGTCGTGAAAGTAAATCATACTCACACCGTGGGAGATGTTCGTCGCTATATCAATGGGTAAGGGTCATTTCGCATATGCCTCTACCGGGCATCGTCCTTCAAATACCTAACCTTCTCCCTCTTGCTCGTCTGTAGGTCTCGCCCCGACATCACCGCACGCAAATACGTTCTCCAGCTGTCTTACCCGGTGAAAGAATTAGCCGACGACAACGCGACAGTCAAAGATGCGGGCCTGATCAACGCCGTCATTGTACAAAGATATGTTTGAGTCAGTTTATGTACACAGGTATATTTGGTGTGTTTGCTGCATATGGAATAGAATCGTAGTGCACAATCTCCCCTAGTCTGGCTTCCCATATAAAAGTGATTGAAATATATTCGATAAAATATTTCACTGGCTTACAGAATCATGCCCCCCTGTGCATTCATTACGCAGCCTTTCCATATCTATGTGTGCGCGTGCCCGTCGCTACATCGGAGATCGAGGTGCATGCCGTTCGGTTTCTCGACTCGCCTTTCGTTTCCTTCGTGTCGGCCGATAAAGCCCTGGTCACCAATAGCGCCGGGCGATCAACAAACACTATTATCCGCTCTCCCAACCAACCCGCCTATATCTCTTCCAATCCCCCCTCTTCGCTACGCTTCTACTTTTGCTTCTGCTTATGTTTCGGGTTCTCCTTGCACTCGACCCTCAATTTTCCACGTCGGCGACAAAAGAAGCAATTCTCGCATCGCAGCTTCAACGACGTCCGGGTGCGGTAGCCTCGTGCACAGCAAAATGGCGAGAGGTGAGACGAGAGAGCAATGAGTTGATGTTGTTGTGGGGTGGTTGTGGAGGGTGCGGTGGGGAGCAGGCGGAGGGACGGACGCAGGAGGGACCGAGAAGGGAGGATGGAGGTAAGGAGGCGGAGCATGATGGGCGAGGACCTGCGACAGAGCCGGGTGGTGGGTTGTTGGATATTCGAATGTGTGAGACCGTGTGGGGTCCCTTTGGTGCCAGGTCGAGGAATTGGGAATTTTTGAAATGGGCTCGCTGGTCTCGCCAAAGTTTTTGGATGGGTTGAATTCGTCGACTAAGCCACGCACGCGTCGCAACCGCCCAACCCTGTCAAAATGGTAAACGGCGGACAACGAAGCGAAAAGCAACCCAAAGTATAAGAATCCCGTCTATTTGCTTTTTTATTGCTGTACGAGCAGCGAAAGACACTCATAAATCAAGAGGCGCTATGTTGTTACACAAGCGGATGCTTGTGCCTGAGAGAATTCCGCAGTGAGCATGGATCCGGCACAAGCTACAGCCAGAATGATAATCACAAAATTTTCTCCTTCAATCTATTTCTTGGTGCGTCGGGAGATGCGGCGTGGATATGACAGGTTGACGTGACTGGAGTTGTGGAAGTGGCATGTGAAGATGACAAAAATAAAAAGAGCCTCGCACGCATCGCTTTAGAAGCGTACTGGTAGAGGTAGTGATCCTATCGCTTTTAGTTGACGCGGGCTTTGGTCTTGAGTTCAAGAGTGCGAGGGGCCTGTTCACCGAGAACAATTTTGGACACCTCGTACGCTTTTCGGTATGCCTCCACGGCTTCCTTCTTGTAACGCTTCTCAAGAATGGCGGAACCCTTGGTGCGGTGCTGCTTAGTGGCAGCAGTCGGCCCAGTAGGGGCAGCACCATTAGCACCGTTCTGAGCGGCGGGGTCAACAGGCTTTTTGTTCGCGTCGACGATGGCGGTGAGTACCAGACCAAGTTCCTGGTAGAGCTCCACAAATTCGTGACGCATGGGGGGAACGATGTTGGACTTTTCGTACACCTGAATCAGGTGTTTGATGAGAGGCAGGCAAGCTTGGTAATCCTTGGCTGTCTTGTACGAGTTCAACAATGGAAGGTGTGCATTGACCAAGTGGATGTTGTACGGGTGGAGGACCTTCTTGTAGCGGTCGAGGTACATGCGGAAGTAAGTAATGATGGCGGGGTCCTGCTTGGCAGTGACAAACTGGTAGATCTGCTGGTAATCGCGCTGGGCTTGAAGACGCTGGAGCTCCACGTCCAAGAGCTGCTTTTCGTTTCCACATTGATCGCATCGGACATGCTTCTTCATGAGCTCTTCCCTCAGCCTCTCCTCCTGCTCGGCAGCCTTCTTCTCTTCCTCAGTTCGCTCATCTTTCTCATCGTCCTTCTTGACGACCTCATCAGCAACCTTGGCAGGTGCCTCGGTTTCCTTCTCGCCATCCTTGGGGTAAATCTCAGGGAACTCGGATTCGTCCAAGAACACGCCAGTGTGGCACTTGTCACACAAAATTCCGTCCAAGAAACGGTCCGCCGATTTGCGGAGCGGAGCACGGCATCTGACGCAGTCGCATTTGATCTGCTTCGTGGTCATCAGTTCCTGTTTGCGAACATTGCGGGGCTGGAACAGCTCGATGTGCGAAACAAGGAGCTCCTCTCCGGCCTTCACCGGCTTGATGACACGGTAGGTCAAAATGCCTTTGTCAGCGGTGAAATGGCAGTTGGGCGCGCAACTATGTGATGAAGCGTGTGGGTAAAAGGAGAAGAAGACAGTGATGCGAGTTCGGGCTCCTTTACCTGTGCTTGAAGAACAAGGCTCCCATGGGGAAGAGACCAAAAGCGGTGTCTATAACCGGTCGGTAAATATCAATGCAACCCAGAATGAGACGCATTTCGGATCTCACCGGAAGCCTTCTCGTCCTCATCGGTCAAGCTGTGAGCGTTAGTGTTGATGCTAGAAGAAGACACTATTGAGTTTCAGAGTTCCCAAACTGAAGTGCTAGGATGAGTAAACTAACCGGCAAGAGAGGTGAACAATCTCCTCGCCAGTGGCAGCCAACTGTTCCGGGAGGATGGCGGACATGTCCTTTGCGGCAGCGGTGACACACTTAATCCAATTCTTGTCAAACACCTGAGAGTGTACAGTAAGCTCTTGAATAGCCCACCAAGGAGCGACAGGTGCCTCCGAGTAGACGGCAGCCTCCTCATCGACGATCTTCTTGTTCTCATCGCTGAGCTTCTCGCGACGCTCCTCAAGCGCGCGGCGAACAAGCAGCGAGAGGGTCAGCTTCAACAAGTCGACGTTGATGTCGTGCTTGGTGGCAATCTCCACCAATTTGGGAATGATGGGGCACTCCAACTTGTGACGAGACGCATCGGCCTTCTGGCAGACTGAAAGTAATTGAACGCGAGGATCGTCAGCATGGTGCTCAAAGTGCAAACGAGACCTTCCCGGAAAAAGCCACCGTGGCCATGAATGGCTGCGCCGAGACCCTCCATCACAACTCAAATGCATTCTTGCCGACATGCACCTGATTCTGGTGAGAGTTTCCCACGCGTAGCCCGATGCCTCTGCTGACAGACTACCAGTCCCCTCAACCTCACAAGAACTCACCAGAAGAGCAGTAAGTCGTCTTTGCGCAGGTGTGGCAAGTGACCCTTTGCTGCAGCTGCTCAGCCTTCACCAAGCTGGTGACACAACGGTGGCAAAAGTCGTTCTGGGCGGACGAGCTGACAATGAGAGTAGCAGCTCGCTCATTGCAAATGATGTCTCCTGGAGCAAGGTCCTGGGCCGCGACCGAGTGACGGCCCTTGTTCTGCGAGCATTGAACCTTGATGGGCCATCCCCCAGCCTCCACCAAGCCAGCGTAGCGACTCACGTCCGTGTTGCGGGGCTTACGCTTTTTGTTTTTGCCGCTGGACTTTGCTGGGGCTGCGGCGGCCGCGACGTCCTCGTTGACGGGAGTGTCGACCGGCTTTGTAGTTGATGCGGCCGCGGCGGCAGGGGCGACGGAAGTTTGCTTTTTGGCTGCCATCTGTGATGTCAAGGCAAATACCGTCAGTGTAGTGTAATGAGGCCAAGCTGATCGCGCGAGAAAATAAATGACTTGGGCCTGCCCTGCTCATTGGAAAGCCCATGCACTGCCATTCGTCTATTCACTTACGATGAGCTTGACTTTTACTACTGTCAGAGGGTTTGCAGCGTGGGAAGATGCTGAAAAGAAATTGCCGCAATCGGGGGGTGGAGAACAGACGAGCACGCAAGCAAAGCGGGGGTTGTTGTTGTCTCTCTGGCGAAATGGCTTTCCCAAAATGGATGTGCTGCTGATCCCCACACACGGCCTACATCTAGTCTTTCCCCACGTGATATGCTGACTCAGACAACAGGCCCTCGTTGGCCCGGCAACCCCTGAGATATAAAAAAGAGGACACTTCATCCTGTTGGAACTTCAAGTCGCAACCCGGGGAGGGAGACCGAAGAAGAATGGGAAAAGCACCTATCCGCAGCGATAGGGTTTATGTTCTTTTCTCGTCGCATCTACAGCTAGTGTTTTGTAGTGACAGCAGCCGCTAAAGAGCTTTTGTAGTTTCTGGCGCTTCTCTCAGACTTTGAAATACTGGTCTTCATCGAGGTGACTCCCGTGTGTTGTATTACACTACCAGTGGTGCATGCCATTCTTTTGGGTATGCCTTGGCGCTCTAGGAAGTTTTACTTCCAAACGAGCTGCCACGAACGGAGCGCTGGGAAATCCAATTTTCACAAATGGCAGGCTTCAAAGGCAGCATCGTGAACGTGCCTCGGCACATGAATGATTCTGTAAGAGGGCCTTGCTACATCCACTACATGATCTATGCTCCGGAAAAAAAAAATACCTTCCCGACACAGAGAATCAGATGTTGTTTGGGAGTATCAGAATATATGCGAGAAAGATGAACAAAAAAAAATGTACTAATGTATGTGGTGCTTGCGTGTGGGAGGACCAGAGTGTGTGAGGCGTGTGGAAAAATCTTCAACTTGCATGTATGCCGACATCGCTCGATACTTGGCTTTACATGATGGTGCATCTGCATCCTGGCGCTTTCTCAGAGCGCGCGGACGCAGTAGAATTTCGTTTATCATTCGCAAGAGCATGTGGACCGTCGCTCGGTATTCCTGACAGAATTCGTTCCGATGGGATCTTTGGCAAGTATGATCCTGGCCGTATTGGCTCCCACTCGTTGAACCGCACGCGTTGATCGGGTGGCTCAATGTTCTTGTGTGGATCCCGGCGATTCAACGGTTGCCACTTGTGAGGGGAATCCAGCGAGCCACCGCTGATGGTTCGTTCGCCATCTCTCTGAACTGTCAGCAGTTTCTGCACAGTTCTATGAGACGGGTCTGCAACGTACACGACAGTTCCAACATCCGAGCTCGTGTCCATAAAGATAAAGTCGGACGAGGCAACGAGGGCCTTGGCGCTGCGATCTAGAGACTTCTTACGGCGGGATCGGCCAGCAGGGTTAGGCAGGCTGTTGGTGCTGCTATTGATGTCCGGATTGGCAAGAGTACGCTCTGAGGTCTTGCGTGAATGTCCCACGAAAGCCCCATTGCCGTCCATCACTACAACCTCTGCCGAATCGTGCCCAAACGGGTTGTTGCGTTCCGCTTGTGAATTGTCTCGTCTGCCGTTTCTTAGTGATCTCAAGGAAAGTGAGGATGTACGCGGCGCGAGGACCGGAGACGGAGAGGGGGACGAACTGCCGTTTCTTCGACGACTTGACCGTCGAGTGAATAGCGATCTACGTTCGCTAGAAGAAGTGGGTGAAGGTGGAGGTGGTGGATATTCGCTGATGGGCGACGAGGCGAATGTATCGGGAATGATCTGCTTGAGCATTGTTGGGATAGGAACATCGTCATAATGCGACCAGCGATCGTAAAAGCGCTTTTCAACGGTTTTCGGAGATACGTCAGTATTGTCGGCTCCAGAAGCATCTTTTTGTCGTCCACGTTTGCTGTCCTTTCTCTTCAGATCCCAGGATCCGCGTGGTCTGGAAGGGTAACGGGAGAAGGATATGTGAGTACTGCTGGTTCGCCAATCGCTCCCGACGGGTCGTTTATTCCGCACACCTCAGCACAGAATCGACCATCCAACGCTCTTAAATCTCACAATTTCGAAGCTTACATTTTGTCGCGTTTCTTGAAAGGGTCTGGGATATTATCCAAGTCGTTCGACGCATTCGCCTTAGAGAGGTCTTCCCACGTCTCAATGAGGCCTGTTCCCCAACCATTGGTCATCGGCCGGTGCGCTCCCAGTGGTGATTCATCCCTGCTTCTCCGTGCTCTGGAGCTATTCGTCCCAGCCATGTGTCTGTGTGTTGTAGTGCTGGAGCAAAAAGAGGCGGCGCGCTGGTGGCTGAAGAGGAGAGAGGGTTTCGCGTTTCAAAGGAAGAGAAAAAGGTCCTATAAGCTTAGAGCAGTGCCTTGCAGGCAGCAAAGCGTGTGTTGTTCTTTGTGGAGAACCGTCCGTGGGAATGAGCTCGATTGCGCTGTTAATTGCTCCAATAACAGTAATGTCTGTCCAGTAATGTCCAAGGAGAGCCAGGAGGGATAAGCGCAATTCTAATAGAACGGTGATGAAGCAGTGTATTAGGATGACTCAGCACCCCCAAAGGGCTGACTCAGCGCCAGATCGCACGACGCGACAATACTAGGTGAGAGTTAGGAATCACCTCGTAGGCATTTTTCAGGTTGGATGACGAGCAGCACCGGGAAGTGACGACTCAGGCGCGGCTGCACATTTCACGGGGATGCGGGAAATGGAGTATTGTGGCTGGTTTCCCAACGGTGATTCTTTGCGGGCGATGTGTAACCTCAAGATCAACAGGCGCAGCTCAGTTGACTGGTGACCATATGATGGAGGCACACAGCACGGTTGTGGCGTCTCCAGCGCACCTAAGAGTGGGACGACCAATGGATGGGGCCTATGTGGTTGCGCCGCAGGTACTAGTGTGGCCGTGCCTGGATTTTTCATCTTCTCGGTTGCTGCATCAACTCCGACTACCTCGAAGTGCGTACGATAAGAGGTGATAACGGCATCGGGTCTCCGTGCCAGCTATCGTAAATGGGAAGGTGCAATGTTTTTTTTGCTTCCTTGAAAGGTACGTCGCACCGCGGGTTTGTACTGCCTGTTGGTGTGGCAACCCGCTCACTCGACCTCACATTTATAGCATCGATATAGGTCAGCGTTCTATGACAGCTCTCAGACATACGATCCTGCTGATTATGGTTTCGCAGAGGGGGCAGGGAGAGCGGAGGGGAGGAAAGGGCATTACATATTCCTCTGAGATCGACAATAAAGAGATACTTCGTCTCGTGTCATTGTGTGGCCAAACTTTTACACAATTCTCTGATATTGTATAATACCTTCGTTCTGTGAGATCGACAATAAAGAAATAGTAAGAAGCTTCGTGTCTCAGTATTATGCAAAAGCAAATATAAAAATATGGTACAGGGTGCTTCCAAGTACAGAACCGATGAGCATGTCAAATGGGTCGGTCTTCTGTGTTAACAAACACCACGGATGGTTTCCGTCCTGGGAGCGGCTGCGTTGAAGTTTCGGCAGGATCCAAGAACGAATCCATGAGCGGGGCTGTCACCATCGTTGGTGACGGAAGTCCCGAATCAATATTGGGCTCTTTGGCTTCCCCGAGAACCATCGAGAGAACGCTGGACATGAATCTAGGTTTCAACATCTTGCGTGCACCTCTGTGGGTGCCCATCGTGGTGGTTGGATTCTCTTCGGACTGGTCCTTGGTCCCAACCATCGACAGAACGCTGTGATCAAATGACGGCAATGAGACATCGTTGCAGAACTGAGCGACTCGAGAAGCTACCGCTCCCGACAAACATGTCCAAAAACGTAACTTACTTGTAGATGGCGGCAGCAAAGACGGGCCCAAGGGTGACTGGCAGAATAAACAACCACGTACATGCAAAGATGACAGACAGCGCAGGTATCGAGATGACGTGGTTGCGAGCATGGGCGTAGGTTGTCATTACTACCCCGCAGAGAAACCCGGCTGCTACCACAGCGCACACCGTTATGAGGAGGGACGTGATGGATAACCGCATTTGCCTCCTGGCCCTCTTGGAATCGTGCGTCATCACTGAGCATCGTGCTTGTCCCGGGGTACTGGAGTTCGTCTCCGAGCATCGTGCTTGTCCCGACGTACTGGAATTCTTCAGCGATCTTACGCTGTTTCTTCCCAGGTTGACCAACAAAAATCCATAATAGGCCATGCCGCCACTCAAACAGTAGCAGTAGCTAGACCACAACCAGTAGTGCGCGAGATGACCTTGCTTTGACCGCGCCGCGTCGCCAATATCGCGCGCACGGCCGGCAAATCCCGCTGCCAGCGGAAGCGTGATGCAGGGAAGGATTCCAAAGAAGATTAGAATGACATTCAGCGCCTTGCGGCTGGGGAGATATAATCGCCGATTGACGTCGTCGAGAATATTGACCGGGCAGGCGTAAATGAGAGATACGGTGACGCAGAGGGCTCCGGAATATATGAGACACCAGGGGATATCGTGGAACACCTCGGCCGCAGCGATAGAACCAAAACCGCCAGCGAGAATGACTGAGGTATACATGGTGCGAGTGATAAAGTGGATGGTGAGGGCGACGAGGAAAATTTCGGAACGCGGTCGGATGCCCTCTTTCCGGACAATTTCAAAAATTCCCAGCTTCTTCATCCACAGCCCCTTATACACTTTGTGATATAGAAGGAATGCTCCTAAAATCGACAGCAAAGCCGTGAGAACGGTGGACACTTTGTACAGGACGGTCCAGGTCCCGGTCAAGCGACAGTTGTAAATCTCGCATCTCCAGTCGCACCACTCCGGAGATTTCAGCCAAAGCCGCCCGATGGAGTCTGTCTTTGCCTCCATTTTCTCGCTCGTTGGTTTCCGTTATTGCCGACTCTGTGCGACTACCCATGTACCGAATATACTGCGGATCGGAGTATCGGCTCGATGGCCAAGTGAGGCGTCGCGCGCCACGCTTACGCAAGCACATTGGCTTAAACTCAGACTAGGGAATCTTCATCCTTCATCATCAGAGAAGGAAGAAGCTTGTCTGGAATGTCTTGGATGCTGCGATGGTGCCATAGGGACGCCACTGGGCATATCTCACATAGAAGTTGTCGGAAATTGCAATACTATCGATAACCTTCGTTGCGGACGCATCGCTTTTCTTCTTCAAGTATATATTGCTGCTACATACATTCATCACATATGGTACAATACGAAAACTACTTCTTTTCTACATATTATTTACTACTAGACGTCAACGTCTGGCTGTCTAGGCTACGGGCCAGACCTCCATCTGCTTATTCGTCGTCTTCGTCGATGGGGAGCGTCACCTGCCCAACATTCGTGCAGTTCACCTTGCCGGTGGCTTCATCGTTTTCGCAGCTCTGAACGTCCACAACTTCGCTGTCATCTTCCTCGGTGCTGGGCTCGGCAGCCTTCAGACGGGCGTCCCTTGCCGAAAGAGGGCGGCGAGTCCCCTGCTTGGTGGCTTTGGCATCCACAAACGTCCTGGATTTGGGCAACCAGATCTTGTTGTCCTTGGTGACGAACGGGCGACCGGTGAATTTGGGGTTGGCCTTCAACATTTTCTTGAACGCAGCCGAATCGACGTTGATCTTGGCGATGGGTTTCGGCTTTGCGGGCGCTCGGGAGTCAAGAGACCTGCGTTTCTTGCAGAAGTTTTGGTTCACACCGCCTTTCTTGGTGAGATCCGTGGCCTTGGGGCAGATCTGGGCAAAGGTGGTCTTCTTGAGCCGCGCATTGGCCCCCTTGTTGAAGACGCCAGAAAGGTACGCCATGTCCAGACGCAAGATGCTGGGGGATCCAGCATTGCCCGTATCGGCCTTCGAGTCAAGCCAGACGCAACGCTGCTGAACTCCGTTGAGGAGCGTGCCCCAGTTCCAAGGGTAGCCGCAAATCGTAAGCCAATCGCCAACAGGGAGGAAAACTTCGTCGCGGCGAGCCTGACTGTCGCTGCCTTTCAAGATGATGTTGGAGACGCAAACCGCGTTTGCGCCCGCGTGAATGTCGGCGTAGCGGAGGTTGAATCCGTTCCTGTGGAATGATTTTAGAATAGTTAATATACTATGCCATTAGGAATTCTAAAGGACAAATTTAGATAGACGTATATTACCTGGTCTTGATCGACATAGTCGGCGCTTCACCGTTCGCGATGCCGTTGTACACTTTGTAATCAGCGGATCCTTTATCCCAGCCGCACTTGTCCTCGCTGGCTTTCGAACTGCCCTCGAGGATGCCTTCCGTGGTCCAACCGGTGTAGTCACTAAGCCAGATGTCCAACGGGTTACCGCTGGCGTCTTCAGCGTCGCCGGCTTCAACGCGGACGGTGTAGTAATGAGGCATGTTGGGCTTGACTGAAAGTTTGTCAATGAGACCCCAGCCGGTGCTGACAAGACCGAGGAAACCGCTGACTTGGCCGATGGCCGCGGAGATGCCGATAGCGGGGATTGCAGCCATGATACTGAAAGATTGGTTGCGAGGTTGTTGAAGTAGTAGTGTCGTGCAAGAGTTGTTCTGAAGCCCGCACTGCTCTGGAGTGATTGTTTGCGATGTGGAAAGGACGCTGAAGGCCCTCCTTTTATAGCTCTCACACCTTCTTTCCTAACTTCCCAGAATCATCACAGTACCCTTTCGTCGTGCTTGGCGATGACGATCGATAAATTCGGGTCCCCGGTTCTGTGTGGATGGGTTCCTGGATGCATATCTGTTACTTTGAGCGTTATGAAAGCAGTCTCAAAAGTCAAGACCTGTGTAAAGAGATTTCATCACGATAGAGGTGTATCTCGTTGATATCATACATAGCTCACAGAGAGATGCCCCTCGCTCACCGCATGACAGCTTCAAAGACCCGGACCTGCCAACGCGATAAGCTTTGCCGGCTTTTTTCGACACGGTCATCAAATCTTACAATGCCGTCGACCGAACGGGCAGGAGGCGTTGAGATTTTGAGCATCTTTTTCGGCAGGATTGTAAAGCCCCAGAAGACAAAGATCCCGGACTTGACCGGCCGCAAATCTTGTGAACAATTCTTTCGAACAAGTCATAAAACTTTATCATGGCAAAACGCGAACCTGGGCAGAGTCTTGGAAGTTTATTTTGTCCTATTTTTATTTTTATTTTTTCAACGTCATCAACAAAGCCGAAGACCCGAACCTGTCAGCGTGGTGCACTACGCCACGCCTGACGCGTCGCGTCGTGTGTTCTTTCGCGCAGTTGACAGCATCATAACACCACCTACCAACTACGATATGCGGTGTATAGGAAAGTCTAAAAAAAAGAAGAAGCAATAAAGTCCGGGATACCCTGCCAACCAAGGACAGTTAACATGACAGCTAGAGTGGCGCGTTCTCCAGACGCTGGAGGCAAGATGAGGTCGAAGCTGGAGTTCCTCGGGAGTGAAGCCCTCTGGCTGATGCTTCCGCAACGGAGCACTTTTGCTTGTTGAGACACAGATGTGACTCAATCACAGTGCCCTGGCCACTCAACTGAAAGATACCTGGAGCATCTCCTACGCACCTACGGGTTTAATCAATCCTACCACTTCTTCGCGCGCGTTTGCAGGGGCCGAAGCGGGGACCGGAAGGGAGCCGAGTTGTAAAGTCGAGTTGCAAAGCTGGTAACCCCAGCGGAAAACATTACCAAGCTTTTCACGGGACCGGCGCTAGCGCCTCTCGTCTCTCGTCCGGCAGCACACTATGTCAATAGCTCTTGGGACTATGTTTTCTTTGGCAACGTACGTAACTACTGATGTCGACTGTTCCAAATCATTGCCAGCTCCCGCACCCTTTTGCGCAGAGCAAACCCAATCCCCATCATATTCTTCTACAGTCAACCAACCCTGCTCCGATTATCTTGGTGTTTTTCTGCAAGTCCAGCAATGATTCAGTTCCGACTTGACATCCACGAGATGCACCTCAGGCAAGCACGCATCACATGCCACTTGGTGGAAACACGTCCAATGCAACACATGAAGACAGAAGAGCAACTCAAACTATCTCGGTATTTGAAACACTCGATGCTGCTTGAATTTCATTGCGCTTGCAAGCCGAATTAGAAAGGTTTAGTAAAGATGAAATAGCAGCACAAACCCAGTGGTTATCGAAAGGTGACCAAGCGCATAGTCCTTCGGTTGCGTGAGAAAATGTTTGGCAGACCAGTACGCTCTGTCTCGTATTGCAACCCGCTTGTCGAAGGCCGCCTGGCATACGGACGTTGGGATCTTTGACCAACCACCGCATCGCTATGGTGGTACCGGCAGACCAGCGTACCGCCCACAAGATTTTGCCCGCCACAGGCACTCGTGGAGATCATTTACTTGGATTTGCATACTTTCCAAGTAGGTATAAAAAACCGGGCAAGTAATGCATCTTTCTTCGTTGTATGTACATTTGACCGAAAATTGAACAGACTCGGAAGTGAGCCAGTAGGTGCAAGGTATCTAACTATTCTCACGGGCAGACCTAATCCTCTTCGGCTCGACAGGACCCAGAGGCCGTTCGGCGGTCGCCAGCTTATCAGATGCGCCATCTTGTGCAGCTCGTCCACTTTGTATAGCGTCGACATCATCTGCAATCCCGCTATTCATCATGCGGTGCGCTGCCATATCGCTCTTAAAGTGCTCTTTTCCGCGTTCCTCGTGCAGAACTTCGCTCGTTGTGTCCGTCTTTTGGGACTTGATCCAATCGGGGAAATCGGACAGATGCTCTGCGGGTGTCGTAAGCTCTCTCTTTGGGATTGTGGATGATGAGTTATCGACTTCAGGCGGCGCTCCGGAGCTATTCATGGTGGATGTCAGATTGTGAAGGAAGTCCATGATGAGAAACGATATTGGGGTTGGCCGAGTAAGAAGTTTTACGATGAATGAGGAATATTGAGGGTTGGTAAACGTTTGCAAAGTACAGAAGAATCTTGGATTGAACTGTCTGGTCCTCGGCCATTTTTATATGCAACCCCAATTTTTCCGCTACTGTACGTCATGTACGTCATCGATTGACACTAATTGTGCACAAAGTGGAATAAGATAAATGGAGTTGACCGTTACTAGTACTTTTGAGTTCCTGTTTCATCATTGATACCCAAGCGTGATTTCAGCTGCTTGAAGAACTGTGTCGAGCAATCATATAGGACTCCATCATCATCTGCCTGGGACGGCTGGCGACAATGGACCGCGATCAGTAGGCCAAACCGTTTCTCGGGCTGCAAATCCCAATCCCGGAGGTGTTGCGCCTTCATACCTGGTGGCAAGATTGCGCCACTCAATGGTTTCTCAGTACGATCCCAATCCTGATTGTGGATAATGCGCTGCTACGGAAACCATGGGAGCCAGTTTGTGGCTCATGATCGCCGGGATCACTAAAACGTAGGGACCGTGAGCCCCATCAGCCTGAGCTTATCGGGTGCAGTTTGCTGCTTTGTCCAGGGAAATCCATCACATACCTCCGCCGGTTTGCTTTATAAGCCATCAGTTCGTTTTATGCAGTAGAGTATATATATAAACCGTAGGGTGGTACCTTCAGTAGCGGTGAAAGGAGCAGTACCTTTTTACCCTCTGTGCGAGCTGCGTGGTTCTAGGAAAATACATCGTGGTGGCGAGCACTTTGGGGAGTTCGCAAACGGAGACGCGACGAGTCCCAAAAGCACCGGGGGATGTCCTCCGGAATAGCGGCCCATTCGTGCATCAGCGGCTTTGCAAATGCTCGAAAAATGGGACGAGAGATATAGCCTAGTTGTTACAGAATTATTGGAAACCGCGACGAAGGTGAGTTCCAACTCATCGCATTGGCTTTGCCGCTGCTCTCCTGGCTCGGATACGAATTGTGGACGGATGAGACTCGCGCGTATCTAGTTCGGTCACAGCTGTTGATCGGCCCCAATAACATCTTGTAAGCCCGTATCTAATCCATCATCATCGTTGGTGTCATCTCTGCACATCCCATAACCCCGTTCCCGGCAGAAGCATGACCACTTCCGACCCGGCAAAGGCCTCCCCCCACTCGTCATACAACCCTTCCAAGGGGCTGTCTGATTCCACCGCTCGCCAAAATCTGCTGAACGGATCCAAGATATTGTCATTCACAGATTCCAAGCGATGGCGAAGATCCTATTCCCTTGGCCGCAAGAACAGATGAGTATCCAGGCAAACTGTGAACGTAATAACGCAACGGGGTTTTCGAGATGAAGGTATTGGCGGTCAACCGGAGCTTGTGCAAAGTGACAAGAGACGTCTCAAAGAATGGGAAATTGCAAGGACGGACCGAATAATGAACCAATGGCGCTTCCAGCTGGAGTATGTGCTGGGAGTATTGAAGCTTGCAAAAAGTATGATAGTAAACGAAGAATGGCGAGATGAATTCCGGTGTTAGGGTTAATGACCGCTTCTTTCCAGTATTCACGCTGCTTCTGGAAGATTCTCGTCCCGCTAAAAGGTGACGAGTTTCCCTTTGAAGCCCGCGTCTCTCGCGGCCATTCGCGACTCATTGTCGCTGTGATCCAGTCCGAGAGCAAGAGTGCCCGGTCCCGATGCAAGCAATGAATACATTCCAGCAGTTCTTCAAGTTCCTATTGACTGACACCGTTTGCGCCATCTGTTAGTATAGGCCTTCAGTTGACCAGAAGGTTTGACGTGCTCGCAAGATTGGTTCCAAGACCACATTCAATGCTTGGTGTTCTGGAGGGAGGCCAAACGGCAACGGAATCAAGTCGTAGGCCGAGGACTAGCGTTGGGTCTCCGCTACAATTCATTACGTAAACACACCGCGCGCGTCGGGAGGAAGCCGGGAGGAACAAATCCAAAGGGAAGAGATCCGAAACTCTATTTAAAGCCAAAGCCGCCGACTTCTCGAATTCCCAGAATCCGGACATCCCCATGACCGGGACTGATGGGCTAGTTGGCTCTGGACCATGTCTTTTATCTAAATGGTCTCAGGAGCGGCGCTGTTTTATCCGGAATTGACGTACGTGAGACCACAATGGAAACATGCAATGCAAACGATGCAGCGACTTTCCCCCCGAAAACGCTCATCCATTCTTGCACATTCTCTCCAACCTTTCTGCAATCCTATCGCTGCTATGACACTCCGTACCCCAAGCCCCGTCGCCACAGGGCAAAACCACTGATGTCCCCATTTGCACGTCCTGTACTGGAATAGGATCACTTTCCAACCATACATTGAGGCCCCCCGTATAGAATGCCTCTCGGTCCTGCACACCGAAAGCAAGATAGGAGCTGGCCAGTCCCGGAGCTGAGAAGGCCACTGCGGGGACGCCAACGGAAGCCCCTGCAAGGAGAGCGAGGGCACCGCCGAGGGAGTGGCCAGTGATGAAAAACCGTTGGCCGGTCTGGGAAGGTTTGGATACGAGGGAGGCAACGTAGTCTTCGATGGAATAGAAATACGTAAGAGAAGGGTTGGCAGCGTAGCGGAAGATGATGCGGACGATGTTTGCCAAGGTTTCGCGTGGCCAGAGGGCAACAAAAGTGCCAAAGTAAGAAGAATAGCGAAGTAGGGCAGGTGCGGCCTAATGTCGGCAATGGAAAGCAGATAAATCTATAGGTTAGTAAGCGGATCGTAAATGGGCGAAGAACATCATTCAGCCATGGGTCTGACACCCTCAATGATCCGTACGAAGAGATAAAGATCCTGAAAAATATCGTCAAAGCGAGCGGTTCCACGTATTGATATAATCTGTAGAGGAATGAAGCTGGAATTGTTCCGGGAAACAATTTCTAGATGGATGTAGTAGGCACTGTTTGTGGCAGGCGTTGGAACAAGCGAAGCAGAAAGATTATGACGGTCGAGAAGTGGTCCCAGGAACGCGACTGCGTCCTTTTGATACGCCGCGCGCGCAATGTTGATGAATCCACCCAAATCCAAAGGGGCCGCAGAGGGGTATGGGAAAGTCGGATTACAATAATGTGACACTTCGTTGAGATGGTGCGAGTTGCTCGTCGGAATGGCAATAGCACGCGGCTTCTGGTGACTAAGGGATATACCGACAATGATCGAGATCGCGACCGCCACAAGTAGAATGCAAAAGACAGAGGCAACACGACGGTTGGCGCGGCGCAGATTCGGGATAGGAGTGGAATGCAAGTCGCTGGGCCGGCAGAATATCCTTGCGTCGCGGTATTCAATGGCGAGGATGGCGGTAAGCAGTGCGGTGCTATACGTATAGAGTGGAAAGAAGCTGCGAAGGACAATAGCGGCAGTGAGCATTGCCATGATTGCCACCAGCATAAGGATTGCTCGATTCTTGTTTGATAGCATTCTGTCCGGTAGCAGGAATGTCAAATCCCGGATGAAAAAAATCCCGTAGAACGCCCAAATGCAGGATCGGAGTATATTGGCCGGGACATCGATGAGGTTCACAAATGTCACCCATCGCTCAGGGACCTGTGTTTGGAGGTCCTCGCGCTCCACATCCAACAGAACCAACGAACCGAATCCGACAAGATACCAGACCAAACGGATGAAGAACAAAGCCCATGCGGGACGTGCCGAAATCCCGTCGTAAGAACTTAACGTATCGATGTGCCGATGAAGCCAATGCATCCAAGAGTAGAGTGGGAGATTCCGACGCAGCCTGACGAGAAGAGCTAAGATGAAGGTAACGCCGCACGGGATGACAACGACGGGGTAAAACTGCAATGAGCCGAGAACGATTGAGGCTACGATCGCAATCATTGTTTCCCGCATCAGTACGTCGCAAATGCTATCCACAATGACGTGATTTCCTGATTTGACCGCACGGTTGGAGGTGGATGCCGAACGGCGATGGCGATCGTGAGTGAAACTGACGGAAGCAACGTACATGGCCCGGCGGCGAGCTGGTGTTATAGCACCCCTGTAAAACAGCTGTAGATATCGTCCAGCGCGTAAAATACGGGCGATAACATTGGTGAGCAGTATGCACGAGAGCGATCCAAGGGCGGAGAAGGCTGAAAGAATGCCGACAGTGCTCCAAAAATCGACGATAGACAAGACGAGTGGGATAGTGAGCAGGAGAATTAGAATGACAACGATGAATAAGAGCAATTTGAATCTCTCCAAGCGACGGGAGAATTTGGCAATTGGGCTGAGCTTGTCCACCTGGTCCCAGTCGATCCTGCTAAGATCTTCTACGCAGCCGCAGCCCCTGCGTGTGGTCCTGCGATCTTCGGCACAGTGACATAAGAGGTCATCGGGCACTCTGGGGAGCCATAGAAAAAGTCGGATAGCCCATGGCTTCCAGGTTAGGACGGAATTGTCGATTATCCGACCAGGCCATATATCGGATTCTCCTGCTCCGAATTTAGATGTCCACACCCGCATGGCCAGTCGCACGGCAGTACGAATCACGCTGCGTGTGATGCGTGCCAATGCGTGGAGGTAAAACGAAAACGCCGCGACAAAGGGCAAGGTGCGGATCGCGGTGGGATCCTTCGAAATGATAGCAAATATGCTGTAGCCGACGTTGACGCTGACGCAGAGCGCAAACGTGAGCCACAAAGAAACACCCGGAATGAAAAAAAGGACGAGAATTATGCGCAGAAGTTGGGTGACAACGGCGCCTCTGTCAAGGACTATCTGCGCGGGCAATCCATCGTCCAGGCGTACGGCGACGGCGGGCGCAGACAAGGGTGTCACGGGCGGTTCGGGGTGGACAGTGTTGGTGGATTTTGTGTTGGGAAAGATGGCAGCAGGCGACACCACAAGCTCGACTTGAACCTCGAGGGGTGCTGGCAGCTCCAGCTCCTGTCGCAATGGCGGCGCACCTCTCGGCGACAGGGACATTCCCGCAGCTTGACACGCGAACGAGAAAGGTTCCTCCGGTTGTAGGTTGATTACCGTACAGTAGCGCGTCTCATACCACAGTATGTAGTACTGTACCTTGCCCCTGCATCCTCCATCCCACAAATTGCACCCTGTTCTGACATGTAAACCGTCCTCCACAAGCGAATTTTTCAGTTGGAGGCATATTCGCCCTGGCTTGACTACAGACGATTCTAGCTCTATGGACTTGCATTTCGAGCGGGGATTCGTTCTAACTGGGATTCTGACCTTCCTGTCTCTTATGCGAGCATCCAGTTAGAAAAAGAGCACCCTTTTCTGTGTGCACTGTGCTCAAGAGCGCTTGATCTGGCAACGCGGAGTTTTGCGTCGTGGTTTTAGCTTGGCGTTCCCGCTTTAGGGATCATTCGTGGCGCCGCGTAGTGCTCATTGTGGTCCTCGTTGCGATCGAAAAGGTCAAATATCTTTGAGTGACTTTCCAACCTGAGCACCAAGGAATCTGACAGATTCGCTCAACTTCAAGGCTGCCATAGGGCCTTGCACTGACTTTCTCTCGGCTCGCCTGCAACGATTGTATTGGAAACTGAACAGGGAACTGAAGGCAAAGGTTAGGGTTAGGGTTTCAGGTGCTTATTATTGGGGGACAGGACCCGCCAACTACAGGGCCTCGTTATGTACAGGGTAGGTGGTCCCCTTAGGGTTAGGGTTACAAGGTGGTGCCCTGGGGTTTGGGGTTTGATCAACCGGAATTTTGAAAGCTTGGTTGGCTTGGGCCAATAACTAAAGTTGTTCCTAAAGGTGCTTTGGAGCCCTGGTGAAAAATGGACCTCGCAGAAATGTCTAGTTTTGGAGGAAAACAGAAAAAACCTCAAAAAACATCAAAAAAACCATGTTTTGTCTAGTAAAACTTTGTAACGAGGAGGTCCATTTTTTTGCTACTTCCTGAGGTTAGGCCATCTCCAGTCCTGACTCTACTTTACAAATTTGTACCGATTGACTTCGCGCGCCCACAAATAAAATCAAACAACGGCATAATGACATCAACATTTTGGCACTTTGACTTCACGCAAAAGCAGCTTGCTTTCGACAAACAGCAGCTCATAACACCATCATGAGAAATTCACTTTCACCATTTCTTGGTCCCTTATTTCAACAATGCCCCGCCACAACAACCGCATTCCCAATGACATAAGGGAGAAAATCATCACATGCACCAAGCCCTCACTGAATCTGAGACTGCTCGTTGCTTTGAGATGGCGAGATGGTGAAATGATGAAATGGCAAGATGACAAAATGGTGAAATGGCGAAATGGTGAAATGGCGAGAGGCAAAATGGCGATCTCAATTTGGGTTAGGGTTAGGGTTAGGGTTAGGGTTACAGGTTCTTATTATTGGGGGTCAAGACCCGCCAACTACAGGGCCACGTTATGTACAAAGGGGCGGTAAGGCAGGACTACACTAGAGAGCGGGGGACTAAGAATTCGGGGTCTACGTGGTCCTACGGTTCCTACAGGTCCTAAAGTACCTTGAGGTGGGGGGGGGATTTAGGGTATTAACGGGTAGGGAAGTCTGGAGAATCCGAAGGGTCTGAAGGGTTTGCAGGGTCCAAAGGGTCCGAGGGGTCCCAAGCGTCTAAAGGGTTAGGGTTAGGGTTAGGGTTACAAGGTGGACCGTGTGGGTTATGGGTTATGATCAACGGAATTCTGAGAGCTTGAATCAACTTGAGCCACTCATTAAAGTTGTTCGGTAGGGTGCGTTAGAGCCCTGCTCAAAAATTGGCCAGACAGAAATGTCTGGTTATAGA